>OY728138.1:315436378-316639187 GCA_963277665.1 Viscum album
AATTAACCCATCCCACTAAAGTGGGAAAATAGGGATGAGATGCTGGACTATCGGAAATATATTCCAATCTCTGTCATCATAATAACTTTTTGATGGAGATAGGGTTAAATCAATTGCATGATATTCAATTTATATCCAATAATATTATCCAAATTTTCCTCATGGCATACAATTTAATAGATGGAATCCCACCTATAACCATTTATATATATAATTTACTCTATATTTTTTTGCTTCACTAAATTGATATTAATATATAATTTCATCATATATTGTTCATATCAACATGATTTCAAATTAATTTTTTGTTTATGGGATCTATCAGGATTAGTGGTGAATTTTTATTTCAACTATATTGATTTAAATATCCCTACCATTTCTCTAATGAAATTAAAATTTGGATATTCTGAACATCCATACACTATGGTATCATTAGTCTATGAAATTTCACTACAGGATTGATCTGACAACACTAGTGATTTGGCTGAGTTTCTCATTTTTATTATACACATTTCAATCAAGACATCATAAACAGTATAAAAGACTCTTTTGTAAAAACAATTTCTACTGGTGAGTCCACCATAATGATGAAAAAATGATGGAATATAATATTTAAGTAATGATAATTCCTCACACCTTTTCCATATAGAATAATGATTAATGAAAACACCCTCAATTCTAATTAATATGATCTTCATTTCCTCAACAATGTTTTCTTCATTTTACTTATCATTATTCATGGGAACACATCCAGTGTGTGTAAAAATGATATAATGACCTGTGTTTTCTAAATTATAAATTTTTTTAAAAATTTGATTTTTTTTCTTTAGGATGTTTGTAAGGGGTAAATGGTCATTTTACTTATAAATATAACCACATATAATTATTCCAACTTCTCTGTTGGTCATATCATTGGGTGTTTACCTATGATAGTAGTTTTGTGGAATTCTGAGACATTATAATATTAATGAAATAATTAATAATTAATAATTAATAAGTTTAATATTTATTTATTCTCACAGGTTTGTTCTATGATATCAATTAATTTGATATCTATATTGATACTTTTTCAACACACCTAATTCTAGATTACATATATTTTCCTATGGTTTGTATAAACTTATGTCGGTCAATGTGGTTAGGCATGGGCTCCTTTTTCTCTTTAATTTCTTCATTTCATTTCCCACATTGATTTTCTTATCCTCCCATTATATTCTATTGTAATGCCCATTCGACAGACTATGTCACTATAAAATGGTATAATATGAATAAGGATGTTGATAGATAGAGAGATACAAGATGTGAGGTGATGTGTTGAAGCTCTGGAGGATCTAAATTGTGGTTTTGAAGTTGTGGACAATGGATACGAGAAAAATGTCGATAGTTTTTGTGAAGGGTGGTCTATCGGTTAGTTTTACCATAAATCCCCATTGTGATACCATTTTATGTTTTCAAAGAATATTATAACTAATTATTACCCCTTGATGGCCAAACTATAGATTTGGGGGAGAAAAATGTTGTTTCACGCTAATTTATGGAGTTTTACATTCAGAATTCATGATCAAATGACGTGTAGTTCTTGACCAATCAATTTTTATTCTTCTCGTTCATGGAAGATGATCATTTTATAAGTACCCAATATATATATGGGGAATAAATGATTCATAATGGCACTTTTCAACACAGATTATTAAATTCCTCTAAATCCAATGCATCTGATCATGGCTATGAATTGTACACATCTAGATCCCATGTGGGTCAAACACCATGTAAATAGTACATAGATAAAAAAAATACATGGCCAGTCCTTGTGACATACATGGGTAGGTACCCCATGTAGGGTACACATCATGTACAGGGAATACATTCCCGATAAATGGGCCTCACATTACATTTTTGTTTGAATTACACAGAAATGTGAGGCATTGAGGGTACATGATTTGTAATATGGTATACATAGTGTGCACCCCTCCCCTAATACATTTCTAGGGTTTTCTTGTTTGAATCCATGCTATCAAAATTTGAGAAATAAGAAGTCTATTTTGATTACCTTTCCATGTGGAACATGTTGATGGAACACTTGAGGTGATTTTACCAATCCTAGGATGATTTTATTGATTTTTACGAAAAACATTCATCCTTCATTTGGTAATTGAATCTAGATATCTTATGAGTGTGAAAACCATGATCGGTGAGGTCCACGATCCATATACCTAGACATATATTCATTGAAATTATATTTTTAGTTAAGAAGATTTTTATCATTTGAACTAGATGATAACTATAGTATTTGACAACCATAATAATGTTATTTTTATTCCACAGTGGGTAAACTAATCTTAAATTATATCCTAGTGAATCCATTTTAGGACCACTCTAATTGTATACTCCTTTAAAATATCTAGTGTATGATTACTCTATGTAAATTTTCTCTACCAGAAGATTCAGAGTATGTTTCCTCTATATTGTTATTACTTAGTGTATGTAGTGGGTGGCCAATAGTCAAACTTATCATGAGCTAGTTTAATATGGGTTTCGGTAGATATGGTAGTCGGTATCACCTTATATCCTATACAAATATTTTAAGTGTATTAGTCTATAACACTATTGTTGGGGATATGTGGTTTTCCACAAAAACCAATTTGTTTCTTTATTCACATGATTACTTTTAATGTGATTATGTTTACCAGATATACTTCCATGTATTTGTCTGATCATCATGATGCAATGTGAATTATGATATGGATTTATAGTGGTACTTCATCAGATATAGTTATTGAGACTGCTTGGAATATTATTGCAATCATACTATGATGATAATGATTGGAAATGTGGGATTACAACAACAATGTATGATGGTTGGGTGAAATATATAGAAATTTATATAGATGCAATTGATGGACTGGATGAAGATGCAATTGTCAATGTCCCTAGGACCTTACATGTGTTGATCAATTTTATACTTATTTTTTAATATATATGCTATGTGGATTTTAAGTGGAATCATTGGTCTATGTATATAGGTCTTTTCTCATATAGTCCTATATTATATTGAATTTTCTATAGATGATCGCCATGAACTCTTATAGAATTTCATTCCCAATAGACCTAGGTCCTGACCCACCTAGGTTAGAAACATGAAACACATGATGTAGGTCATAGTTGATATATTATCATCAATATATGATTGTATGTAGGTATATAGAATAATACTTTATATTTATTGGATGAAATTATGGGTTATCATTGGTCAATGACATTTATTTTCCTATGGTGGTGTAGCTTTCTTTGATACATTTCTTGTGTTATATGATGTTTTCATTGTCATTTGTTCTCACAGACCATGAGATCGACTTAATTATACCTTGAATTAGTGGTACGACATATGTCTCAATTATATCTTCACCTTACTAATGTATACAAATTTTCATCTATATTTATATATTTATGGGAATATATATTATCACATATAATTATATATATATATGATGGAAATTTTCCCTATTGATCAGGACCATGTACCCAAGGATCAAATGTGATTTTAATATATATTTTCATTTATTATTTCTAGTTATTTTTGGGGTATTCATATCAAATGGAAAGATAATGCGCTTATGAAATTATATTTATAGCTTCATTGTTTGGGTGGGATAATGAGATTATTTATCAAACATTTATGTTCACCAACGTTTGCATGAAATTATTATGTTTTATATTACAGTTTGAAAGTATACATGATGGATGTGGATGATTCCAATGGATATATGATCGAGTGGAGTATCTTGTGTAGATTTTTTTCACCAGGATAGAGCATACTTATAGTGTCTTGGAGTCCGGGTAAGTGGTCTGGGGTAGTGTTTAAATAATACCCCTATAATTTTTTTTCATTCAATATTCATTCATTTATGGTCATATCATTGGGTGACTAGTGTTTTTTGTATGATATATCGATTAAAGAATTTATATAATTTTAAATATTTTGATATATTACATGAATTTTAGTTTATTTACCACTTCCTCAATCAATTTATTTATTTTTTTCATGGTAATATTTTTTTTCATCAATTTTTTAACTCTAGTATCCAGGAATAATCTCCCCATTAGTACCCCTATGCACTCATTTCAAGTGGGCAAAAACTAAATTATGATGAGTCATTATTGATACCTTGTGGAGAACTAGCATAAAGAACCAGTTTAATGTCCCCCGAGTCATGATGTTATTGATTTGTGTCAGATTTATTCTCTTAATGTTGAGATACTATTTTGATATGGTAAATAAGAGAATTATGATTATTTCATAACTAGGGACGGATATATGGAATGATCATTTATTAAACCAGTTATAATAATAATTCAAGGGTTATATAGTATGTGGATGTTGTTCTAATATGAAATGTTATATATTTTTATTTTATATTTTAATGATCCACCAATTTGGATGATTTCCTTTATTGCTATATATTTTTGGAAGTAAATGTATTTGAGAGAGAAAATTGATGGATTTTGGAAATTATCTCATTAGAAAAATGTTTTTGATTGATTTTTAATAATTCCTATAAAAATAAAGAGGTGACTCATGCATCATATTTTGAATGTATTGCTAATGTGTTCTAGGACTACAAATGTGTGTTTTTTTTATGTTGAAGAAAGTAGTTTAAAGTGTCAATATCAATCTAAATAGATTTTTCTATATGGGTAATTAGAGGTATTATACTCCATTTGGATGAAAAAATGTTCATTTACTTCTAATTCATGGTCATGCTGATATGTGGTTTGACGTTTGATGGTGAGGCCGAAGACTAATTTCACATAAATTGAAGGTTCAATGACACCCGTAAGCCAATATAACATATGATTCCAATTTGTTAAACCCATCCTAGATTGTTTTTAATTTATTTTGGTTATTTAATGTGTTATTAAATCCAATAATTTATATTAATACACTTATTTGAATACAATTATTATAAATAAAACCACATACCTATGATGTGACATAGATCATTGAGACAATTCTGTTGTCATAATGTTTACCATAATCGATTATAATCGATAGGTGGTAACTTTTTTGGTTATTTAGTCTGGTGGCCATGTATAATGTCAATAAAAACCTAGAAATTATAGTGAACATCAAAATTTATTGGGTGTTATAGTATATATATTTTTGATGTGTGTCAGTTCACCATTCCTTCTATGTTATATCTTGGTTCTCCAATTGAAGTCCCTTATAATGGTTCATTTTGACGAGTAGGTCCCTAGTATGCTGATTATTATTAGCTTTGACCATTATAGGATGATTTTTTCCTAAAATATTATATAGTGAGATATAGATTGAACCTACATTTATGTTTAATGCTAGATGTTGAGATGGGTGTGGGTATGAAATCCCCTGAAATGTGAACTTGCTGAGAGGTTTAATTATGGCATGGATGCTAGAAAGTTGTGACCCACATATGAGATTCGATTGGCAGGGATTTTTCATTGACTTAGAGACCCTTATATGTGAATGAAACCGTTATAGGTTTATTTTTAGATTGAATAGGGGTATCCTTGATGTGAGGAAGGCCCATGTTTTACGATTTTTTTCAGTTATATATTTTTTAAAATCTATTAGAGATTAATACACTAGAGGTGATCAACCATTTTATTATAGGACTACTCATTCCATTGTAATTTGATGAAGAACAAATAGTTATTTAGTATCATGACTGACTTATATGAGTTTTAATTTGATTGTGCATCTCATGATTTACTATTATTTCCATTGTTATCAAAATTTTCATAGCAAGGGTAGATGCTCATAAATGAAAATTAAAATTTTTGATGACTGATCTTGAAAAATAAGGTGGCATAATTAAGTCACCCTTTATTTAAGAGGTCTTCCAAGGGATCATCTAGAAAAACGAGACTGAAAAGCTATTTAGCACATTCATCATGGGTTTTGGTGGTAAATAGTAGGATTGTGTGTTCTGTAATGATGGTACACTTCAGTTATGTGTGGACCATTTAAATAAAAAATTGGTGAATAACCTAATGCATGTTGAGGAAATATGTTTTCAAATATGTTATTCAATCATTGTTGATTGGGTTTTTATGATTATAAGCTAAATGTAACTTTATAGTACTATAGAAAATGAGGATAAATCATGTTTCGTCAGGTTTTTGACCTATGTTTAGTCATGGATGGAAAATTATGGGAGATGTGGTGTTAGGAGTTGGACATAAGAATGAGAACACTGATTGACTAGATCATTTCTTGATGAGACATAAACACACCTATATAAGGAATTATATAATCCTTTTATTTCATAAATGATCATTTTCAATATCGTAATATAATCTTAAGTTGGATGAGATTTGGTGGGATCTATACAGAGGTGCTATTAATTAAATATATGTTTCTTGGATTGATGAGGTATAATATTAAGATTATTATAATGTTTTAGTATAAGGTAAGACATGTAGTGGTGGTGAATAATTTTCCATTTGAGGGTGGTAACCCTCATTTTCAATTTAAATATTTAGATTTTGATGGAAACTATTCATGGAATGATGGAAAAAGAAATGTTTTAATATATTTTGATTCATTCTCCAATATCATTTATTTGGAGGTTCATTTCATCATATATTGGGATGGAATGATTGTGTTCTTTTAAGCTCAAATTTTATTTTTATGGTGATGAAAAGGATACCATTGTGGCGGGGAGTATCATAACAGTTCTGGTTTAAAATATTATATGATGGAAGAGTTGTTAATACTGATATACCAGTTATTAAAAGAATTATATATTATATTTGTGAATATTCTTTGGATGTGATTGGGAATTCTGTTGAACAATAAATAATTTTAGATATGGAAAGGTTTATGGTGTTGTGGGTGTAATGAATCATGGTTTCTTAAATAATAACTTGAGAATAATGTTGAATCATTTTAATTTAGATGATTTAAAGGGGTAAAATATCCATTTTATAATAGTATATAATAACAGATAATTATGTTTACCACATTGTTTTCCGCCAAATAGGGTGTTTACACAAGGATATGAGTTTTGTGGAATTTTTAGCTGCATGAATTTTAGCATAATAAATAATAGTTAATACTTAATAAGATAAATATTAATATATTTTCACATGACCATCAGAATATATTATTCAAAATGAGAATTGGATTTAGATTTCATCTTTTAACTTGAGTACAGAATGGGGATTTTTTTAGGTGGGGTACAAACTCATGCCAGGTGCCTGGGCCAGGATGAAACCCCTTTTTCTTTTTCTTTTCTTTTTTTATATTATTTTTCATTTTTTTCATTTCTTCTCCTCTATAGCTTCTCATGTATACCAACCTTGGGACTCTAGAGTATTGTGACTAAGATATAAGAGGTAGAGGTATATGTATAGTGATACACGCAACAAAAAGGTCCTATTATGGATATTGGGAGGAGTTGGATAGTCGTGTAATAGTTGTGGACTATGGATATAGGAGAATCATTGGTAGATTCTTCATTAATGGATATTTATTTATTTTTTTACATAAATACCCATATATTTAAGACACTTCAGGTTTAACCGAACTATTATCACGTTTTTGGACCCCTTGATGATTGATCTATATAATTAGGATAGAAAAATGGAGTTTCATATTGATTTGAGGGATTTATCATTACAAAATTTTAATCACAAAATTTATAGTTCACAAAAAAATGTCATGTGTTTTTAATATGTATGGAAGGTCCCATTTTTTATGTACATTGCATATATGGGGTTTACAATTTATTTACTAGTACTCAGTTGTTTCGTGGAATATATGTCCCGAAATCTAGCGTGTTGGCAGAAAGAAGGTTAGAGTACATGGCCAGACCTCGTGGGGACCACACGCCATGCATTATTACATAGCTATAAAAAAATAAATTTCTATTATATGTGATGTAAATTTTTATTACGTTATGTAGGATTCACACCATGTACATGGAATACATTCCATGTAATTGGGATCTAAATTCCTTGTCTTGCTGATGTACATTCCAAAGTGAGGAATCGAAGGTACACATTGTGTTCAAGGGTATACATGTCGTTTAATCCTCACGTACTACCATAGAAAGTGTTTTTACTATCATACAACCAAAATTCATAATAAAAAAAATTAGTAGTACATTTTATGTATCATTCCACACAGATTATGATGGTAAAACCCTTTAACTAATTTGATGAATATATTGATATATTTTAGGATTTCTAAAAAATGGAGAGGTTCTTCATCCAGAAATTGAATCCATATATCACTTAAGAGTGAGAACCAAGTTCTTTGGTTTTACATGATCCATCTATATAGATTGGTATGCAAGGAATTTTATTTTTTTTCTAAAGAGGCCATATTATCTTTTAACCAAGAGTATTTTGTGTAGGATTCATCTACCTTATTAATATTATTGAGGGTCCCCTATAGGGTGAATTTTCTTACATGAAAACCAAAATAACCCCTTGTAGGGCCCTTATCATATTTAATCCTTTCAATGAACCAATTGAGGATGAATCTACTATCTTTTTATCCAATAGAGGATCCCAAGTAGGATGCCTCCCCTTTGTTATGTACAACATCATATTTTTTTTATAAATATTATCTTTCGAATTTTGGTAAAATATTTTTTAGCATTTTTTCCACACAGTTAACAGTTATCTTGCATTTTACACAACTCCAATATTTTATAACATTAGTTGCATACAGTGAACATATATCTTGAATTATGAAGAACACCAATTTTATCTGAATTTAAAATTAATATTTAGTTTCTTTGATAACTTTTGATACATTGCAAAAAGAGTCTTACCAGTATAAAATATATTAATAATATTATTTTTTTACATTATAACAGTTGTTGGAAAAAATTTCCTCACGGTGTCCCCTCGGAATGTTTTGGGTGTGATTGTGTTTGTTGGAAAAGAAATATGATCGTGAATATGAATGGTTGGTGTTTTTTGAAGATAATTTCTTTAAGGTGACCTAGTTTCCTAGTGTTTTCCCAAATTTTGGGCCTCAAAATCAAAACTTTGTGTGAAAAATGGAGAAAGAAGTTGGACAAGGAAGAGAGATGAGGATCCTAGATTATGGATCATGTACTATGTCCGAGAATAGAATTATACCACGTACTAGGAAATGGGAATGGTAGGTAGGTGCAGTTCAAAAAGAAGAAAATAGTTTCTGGTGGAAGGTATTGTAGTATGTAGATGGATTGCCATTAATGGAGGAGATCAAGTGCGTATGAAAAACTGTTCGTGGGTGCTTGATGTTCACAGCAGTAGAAGGATCAGTATGTGGTGGGGGATAAATTGATGTTTTGGTAATTCAGTCATTATCGGATTTTGCTAGTATCAATATTTATATATGAATCTCTAATCTCACCGATTACTAGGGAGATAAAATATAATTAAATAAAATAACTTTGATCTGAGATTTCAGTCAAGACGGAAGGATGTTTGTGAATGGTTGTTTGTGAGGGATGAAGTGGTTCGTGCGAAAGTGATTCCACAAAGAGTTTTTGCAAAGGATTGTACCCTCAAGGTCATTTTATATTTAAATAAATAGGTGTAGTATGTGGAAGAAGAATAATTATGAGGTTCATGGAGTCGGTACATGAAATAGGTGTCTGATAGTGATGACAGAGGTAGTCTGTGAATAGAGGTAGTTTGTAGAAGAGGAAGTAGTATGCGAACCAGGTGGCACAATTTCCAAACCCGATATTCAGTATCTATGATAATAAGGTATTTTGAAATTTTCTCAAGGAATCTTGAAAAATCATAAAATCAGTTTTTGAGAGGATTTCCTAGTACCTATTAGTACTCAAGAAGGTGAAATTCATCAAATGGTGAAAATGGAATGTTATAAAATTAACTATCTAAAGTTAAGGATGCAGTAATTCATGAAAATGAAGGGACCTATAGGTCTATAAATTGTGTTTGACCTAAATTTTCATTAATTTTGAGTGGATTTTATTCCAGGAGAAATGAGAGATGGAAATGAAAGATGATTACCATTTTTACCATTATTGAGCCAGAGAAAGAGGCATACGGAGTGACCCCTGGGAATCTGGTGAGCATACCCTATACCTTGTAAAGGCAGTGAGCCTGGGAATATAAGATCTAGCCTAAAAATTGTACTCCTTATTGGCAGTGATCCATATTCAATTTGGTACATCATCAAATCACTATTTTATACTCCTTGGATGTAGCCTAGTGAGGGTGAACCAAGTAAAAATCAATATGTCATGTGCATTATGTCATATCAGTTTGTATATTTCTATAGAAGGAAAATATAATTGATTTTTGTTTAACAAAGAAACAATATATGTATGGGAGAAAGTATTAATCTGTCATACCATGATTCACCCCCCTCTCAGGGTAGTCAATCTAGTGGGCCTAACAATTGGTATCAGAGGGAAAGGGTGAAATTCAGGGGTTCTCTCCCAAGAAAAATAAATAGCGGTGGTCAATCATAAATGGATTCCAATCATTGGTAGAAATAATTTTCACCTATGGATGATTCAGATGAAACACTAATTCCTATCAGTAAGGATGAATGTCTCTACAACATCCATGCAAGGAATATCAGCGTACATTAATAGTGGTGCTTCAATCAAAAGCACATAAAATGGAATTAGATAATTATGATAATGGGATCAATGATTTTTGGGGGAGCCCAATAAAATGAAATTTATATGAACGTGATGTCCTATAAAATGTCACATGAAATGTGGGAATTTTTCTAAACATTTACATGGGAGACAAAAATGTCTGAGAAGAAAACCTGGATGTTCTATGGAACAAGTACGAGGATCTCTGAATAAATACCAATTAGACTATTGATGAACTCTTAAATAAGATAAATTTTACTGTGTAAGACATGTGGGGCCTTGGAGAAGTCATTGATGATATAATGACTTTGAAATGAATCATAAGGTAACTTCCACTGTGGTTCACTCTGAATGATTCATTGTTGGAAGATGAAGACACAAAAGAGATAACACTAGATATCTGACATAGAACCCTTATAGCATATGAAATGACAAATGATGATAACGATGTAGTGGAAAAAAGGAAATTATAATGAACTACAATTCAAAGGCATGAAGAATCTATCTGTTGAAAATATTCCTTAAGCTGAAAATATGGATGATGTCATGTCATTTATCTCCAAAAATCTTCAATGTAAAAAACGGAAGTTCGAAAGTAAAATTTTATTTGAATGATTTTGATGTTGAAATATTGTGTATTTTGCATAAAATTGTCCTAAAATGTTTGATGATGAAAATGAATAAAATTATGAAATTACCAAAAATAAGTATTCTTAAAATTAGAATGGGAGGAGAAGTATATGGAGAACATTCTTCAAATAGATAAATCTGCTTTCAATAGAGGGGGAATGTTTAGAAAAATCATAGATAGAATAGCTGGAGGTCTACATAGATCATAAATTAGATACTCTAGTGGAAGTTACTATATTTTCTTTAATAATAGAATAATGTTACAAAAAATAATGAGAAATCGAAGGAACAGCTAATCATCTAGATGAATTATAAAATTCCATTGAAAAAGTTTATATTCTGAGAACAAAAACATAGAATAATAAGAAAAGTTTTCAATAAATCCAAAATTAACATGCAGTAGTTAGAAGAATAGAATTATGAACTGAATATAGAAATTCGGAAGAAGAGGTTTTCAATTCTAGGATGGTCAGAAAATGTGTTTGTGTAAAAAATAAAAATTGATGATTAGAAAATGGAAATAAAAATCATGACTAAAATTATAAAAGATCAAATCAACCATATCATAAAACTAGAAGAGGATGTTGTCAGTCTATGACATATAGTTAAAGATCAGAAGATATAATTAACATTAGGTTCGGAATCAAGATTGAAGATGACAAAAGCAATAGATAAGATGGTATTTGGGAGTATCGATCCATCAAAACAAGAGAAAAAATAATCTCTAAATGATAAGGCTTGTATGAGACTTGATCTCACACATAAAGGAGTCATGGTTCAAGTAATTCCACTAGCATCCAATCCAATAACAAAGATCGATTTTGGTGTGAAGCAGAATATAATGATTTATAGAACCCAAGTCAAAACAAATGGTGCATCATTTTCACATAGTAGTGTATCGCACATACATTGTTATTTTTGTGGTAATATGGGACAATCTCAAAATATATGTTCCACATGATAGATTTTACAAAGGTAACATGACCAATGGACGTGGTTGTACAAACCTCAAAATTTCCGGTCACTATTTGATGGTCATTATTTCAGGTGAAAAGGCATCAGAAATATTGCATGATATATCACATCAACAATGAAGAGGAATGCTCCATGGCAGACAAAATTTCATCATAAGAAGAATCAAAATGTATCTTTGAGAGAGATGAAAATTCAAAATCAATTTTCAGCTCTAATGGATGAAGCTGGTCCATCATATGCTTAGGAATATCAGGATAATCATTCCATGATAGGTATAAAGTCAATGAATTTGGCCAAAATGAAATTTTCCAGGAAATCAGTGGTTGCTGAAATTCCATACAGGGCATCAGATCACACTGGGATATGGATCGTTGACAGTGATTGCACATCCCACACATTGGGAAATGATGATTTTGTGACCGAAATTAGGTATGATAAATAATATATTGTTTGATCATTAATGATGGGTTATTGGAAATTATTGGTTTAGGGAAATTCATATTTGGAGGAAAAGACACGAGACAACATATGTCTTGGTTATTGAGGGGTTAGTCACAACATTCCATGTGTTAGTCAATTGTGTGACTCAGGACATTCCCTACGATCTTCCAAGAAATTATCTATCATCAATGAAAATGATGTTACTATTTAGATGCATGGAAAGAGTACAAAATGTAATCTCTACCTCATGAGTGGATAAGAAGATATGTTCTTTCTATCCAAGGATAAAGAAAATAGGTTATGTCATAAACATATTTTCCACATAAGACAAGGTTCCATGGAAGATCTGATGAAATATAATGTAGCATGAAATATCCCTAGATTAAAACATGATTTTACTCATATGTATGTATCCTATCAACAAGGGATGATCATTTTAAAGACATATAAGAAAAATGGGAAATGTTCAAAAAGATTTCATGAGTTTGTAAATATTAATGTGTGTGGGAAAATTTTCCAAGGACTATTGATGGGAGGAGATATTATGTTCTCTTCATTGATGATAATAGCAGAATGACATGGGTTTTAATAATCACCGACAAATAAGATGTGTTTAGTTTCATTAAATATATCAACGAGAATGTGAAAATATTCTTGGTTAGAAAATCAGAACGATTTGAACTGATAATGGAACTGAGTCAAAAAATAGCCATGTAGTGGATTATCTTCAAAAACAAGGTATAAGGTATCATGTTTCAGCAGTAAGAACTACATATAAGAATGGAGTAGTTGTGAGATGATATTGGGTTATCAACAATATGTCCATAACAATGCTCATTAAAACAAGACTTCAAGAGAATATGTTGGAAAGAAGAAATAATTAAAACGGTATACATATCAATCATAGCATTACATTGTCCAAATGAGGAGAAGATACCCTAGGATTGAGTGCATGGAAGGAATCCATCATTGATTTAATTTAGTGTTTTCAGAAAAAAATGTTTTATTCACAATAAAGAGAACCATAGGAAGATTGAATCACTTGGAGATGAAGGGATATTTCCTGGACACTCAAATAAAATAAATCCACATAAATGCTTAAATAAGATGCAGATAATGATAGTAGAAAGACATGATGTATCCATAGTTGAGGATGAGAATAATCTTCAGGAATTACATGATCAGACTCAGGAAGATAATGATGAAGAGAGGAGAAGGTCAGGAGTAACTCTGGCTCTAGAGATGGATTCAGAAGTAGATTAAGATGATTAAAATAAATTAGATTCTTCCCAAAGACCAGTGGGATGAGAAAAAATTGATAATCATAATATAATTAGTGACCTGAAAACACCAGTGCAGACATGGAAGATGAAGTCTCTATAGAAAGCATCATACATATCATAGGTGGAGCCTAAATGCTTTGATGAAGAAGCTATAGATGGAAATTTTCTTCAGGAAATGGATGAAGATCTTGAACAAATTGAGAAGAATCAGATAATAGAAATCATTTCAAGACCAGAAAACATTAATTTCATCCAAATAAAATGGGTCTTTCACAAAAAAATGAATGAAGATGGAGTTGTTATTCAAAACAAAGCACAAATAGTGTGCAACGATTTCTCCCAGATAGAGGGTACTGGTGTTTATAAGACAGTTTCACCTATTTCAAGGCTGGATAAAATAAGATTATTCATTTTTATAGTAGTGTAAAGAAAATATATGGTTTTTCATATGGATTTCATGTTAGTATTTATGAATGTATTTCTAGATGAAGAAGTAAGAAATTATAATCCAGATGGTTTAATCATCCATGAAGATGAAAACATGTTTTTTCGGCTGAGATAGATTTATATGGTTTGAAGCATGAACTAGAATCTTGGTATTCAATGCTCGATCAGTTTTTAAAGAATCTGATTTTCATTGTGGTGGAATAGATTAAAATCTTTATTTCAATAGTGGAAATAGTCAATTGATGATGGTTCTGGTTTATATCGACGACATAATCATTGAGGGATCAGATGATGGACAATATGGACAATTTTCTAAAATCATGAAAAGTTATTTCGTAATGTCAATGATTGGTGAACTAATACTTTCCATGGATGACTGGTGACACATAAAAGGAATTGAACTTTTATTTCTCAATCTAAATATGTTAAGGAGGTTTTCATATTTATTTGGAATGGATAATTCCAAAGAGATGAAGACTCTGGTTGCTACATGGTTGAGATTGTCATGAGATGATGAAGGCAAGATAGTTAATATCTATGAATACAGGAAAATCATTGGAAGTCTATTGTATCTGATAGTGAAAAGGATGTATATTATAATTTCATCATGAAAATCAACGAGGTATCAAATCAATCCCAAAGAGAGCGACATGATTATAGTAAAAAAATAATTTGGTATATCATGGGAACAATAGATTTTGGCCTAATGTATAATAACAAATCTCAGCCAGAGTTATTCGAATATACCGAAGCATATTTGGCCAGTTCAGTAGATGATATGAAATCAGCATCAGGAGGTGACTTGTGTCATAGTTTATTGTGTACATTGTGGTGAAGAATGAAATTGTATTTCATTTCATTGAGACCCTTAGATGCAGAATATATTGCATCTACTCAAGCCTATATGCAACTGTTGTGGATGAAGTAGCAGCATAAAGATATGTGAATTGAAGTTAAATCTCTTATGAGAATTAAATTTGATAATTTGGGTGCTATAAATCATTGAAAAAATAAATTTCTTCAGTCAAGGAAAAATCACATTGAAATCAAATGTCATTTTATCAAGGAGAAGGTAGAAATGGATTGTGATGTTGGAGTATGTGCCTAAAGAACAAAAAGTGACAGATATTCTTACGAATGCATTATCCAAAGATGCATTTGAAAGAAATTGATTGGCTTTGGGAGTTCGGATGAATCCCCACACATGAAAAAGTGTGGATATGGTACCCCCTCTCCCCATGTTAGGATGTGTATTTCCTTAATATTTTGATATGTGTTCATTACCCTATTGAAGACAACCTTGAAGTGCCTTTCAGGTTCATTGACAAAGGGAATGAATGTATGACTACTCAGGCAGAGAAAAGACACAGGGAGAAGATGTTAAGTGGACTAGCATGATAGGATGAGTTTAGGCTAATATAAAGCTATTTAAAGGAACTATAACATTGGGGAGTATTAAATATGATGATTCTAGAAGTGATCGGTCAATGATTATATATCACAACGGATGTGTTTTTTTATGAAAGCAGTTCATTGTTATCAGTGTCTTCGTTTGGTATCACAAATTTGTGATTATAAATTTAGTGAATCATTGAAAAAAGTTTCATTATAGATATGTTTCTCATACCAATCATGGATCATGTGGGCTTAATGAATGTGTTGATTGAATACTTGATCATTATCATAATCACATTAATTTATTGATGGTTGAAGATTTAAGGAGTTTTAACAAGATATCAAAATTCAAAGAATTTTTTTGAGAAAAGTTGTCAACAAACAAAATGTGGGGGATTGTTGGAAAAAATTAATAAAGGTGTCCCATCAGAATTTTTTGGCTATGATTATGTCTATTGAAACAGCTATATTTTTGTGAATATGAATGGTCGGTGTTTGTTGAAAACATCTTTATATGGTGACACGGTTTCCCAGTGGGTTTCAAATTTTTAGGTGTCAAAATCAAGAATTTTTGTGAATAAGTAAGAATAAAGTAGAAAAAGGAAGGGAAATGAGTATCCTAGAACATTGATCTCATACCATGTCCATAATTATACACAGTTTTGTGATAGGTGGCAGGAACAATAAAATGATGTAGTTCATGAAACCAAAAACTGTTCGTAGCAAATCGTGATGTAATAAACATTTGTATTGTCATTGGGGGAGGAGATCGAACATGTAGGCGAAAAGGCGGTGATCAGACCGCGTATGAAAAAAAAATTGTTGGAGGCTTATGGTTCATGGAAGTAGATGGATCAATATGCGGTTCAATCATAATTGAAGATTTGGTAAATCATGAATTATTAGATTATGTGGATATATTTGTCTATATGACAATAGTTAATCCCTCTGATTACTACGAAGATCAATAGTAATTATATAACATCTTTTTTATCTAGTATTTCAGAAAGGACTGATGGATGTATAGAAGGGGAGGTTCGTGATGGATTAAGTGGTTTTTTTGTAAGAGATTCCACCAAGAGTTTTTGTAAAGAAATGTAACCCCAAAAAACATGGTAGGTAGAAGAAGAAGGTGTGATACACAGAAGAATAATAAGTAAGAGGTTCTTGGAGTTAGTACAAGACTATGGTATGTGACAGTGAAGGAAGAGGAAGTCCGAAAACAGAGGCAGCTCGTGGAAGAGGAAATAGTACGCAGAGTAGAGGGCCCGCTTACCAAACCCAACACTTAGTACGTGGGAGATGAAGGCGGTTGAAAATTTTTTCATGGGAGCTTTAAAAGGATTCAAATAAGTTTCCAAAAGGATTTACTAGTGCCTATTAGTGATCAAGATAGTTGACTTAATTTCCAATGAAAAAAGAACATCAACAGATACTCTATCCATAGTTAATGATGTGGAATTCCTGAAAAATTAAGGAACTACAAGTCCATAAAATGTGTTTGACATACAACCACATAAAATGTTAATAGATTCAATTCTATTAGTAGTAATCAAAAGAAGATGAAGACTATGATTTTTCCACCGGAAGTGAGCCAATGAATGAGTCATAGGCACTGCCCATTGGGAATGTAGTGAGTAGACCCTAAAACTTGTAAAGGTAGTGAGCCTGGGCATAGAAGATCTTGGCTAAAAATTTTACTCATTATTGGATTTGAGCCTTAGTAAATTTGGTACATCAGCACGTCGTCGTTGTATGCTTCTGGGACATAGCCCAGTGAGGGTGAACCGAGTAAAAATCATTATGTCTTATGATTAATTTCATATCAGTTTGTATATTTCTATGGGTTGAAGAGAAAATTTATATTTTCCTATAAACGAAACAGGAACCAAATGCGAGAAAGTTTCAATCTGTCGTACCTTGATTCACCCCCTCTCCGGGTATTCATCCGAGTGGACCTAACAGTTATCACATAACCATTTGAATAAAAATAATGAATTATATTAGCTAAAATATGAAAATTTGGTTTAAACATCTTTATAAAATTAATTCATCGGTTACCAATTAATTATAAATTAAATCAATAAAAAATCAATATAAAGGATGTATTTTTATATAATAAATATTTTCCCCCAACTGGAGAAATTTTATTTTAAAATTTTAAATTATATCAATTTATTGAATTATCATAATAAAATATAAATATTATATATTAAATAAAATATTTTAAATTCATACAATAAGTTTTATAAGCATAACAGGATAACAAAAACAATTTATGCATAAAAAAGACATAGTTTTATAATAGGCAGTTTTCCAGCATTTTAATAGAACCAAAAATTTAAAACTAAATTTTAAAATATTTCTATGTATTATTATACCCAACAAACTTCATTCAGGGAAATATAATATAAAAATTAACATTTTGGTAAATTTATGATTTTTTTTTGAAAATACTAATTTTCAATGAATAGCTTAAAATACTTATTTTATAAAATATTTCCCTTTCATTTCATTAATAGATTAAATTATGAGAGACAAAATTTTTTGGATATTTTCTCAAGATACATTAATATAATATAGTTTTATTTATTAAAATTTATTCTGTTATTATCAACATTATTTTGGTTTTCAATATATGCTTGATTTTACGTTTAGAGACATGTTTTTCCAAAAATTGTTTACAAATGAATAATATTTAACTATTTTAATTAATTAAAAGAATACATAATATGGGATGTACTAAATTAAATTCATATACTATATATAAATAAATGCTAATTTATATTCATACAATTATTATTATTAGTCCTAGAGTTAATATATCATCATCATGTTCTATGAAATACTATTCTCAAAAACATGTTGTCTAACTACAACTATAAGATAAATATTAAATTCAAATATTCCACAGATGTGAATTGAAATTTTTTTAATTGGATTATATATTATTAATGAAAAAATTTACTTTATAAAATGTTCAACTTAATTTTTTACCAAAGTTATTACTTAAAGAAATAAATCACAACAATTGAAGTAAAAATGAGAATCACCAAGGTCTAAAACATTATTCTTAAGGGAAATATTTTCCATGAAATTTATCGAGAACAAATTTAATGGATGTATTTAAACATTATAACTTATATGATAAAGTTATTCCTATTATTGGAGTTACATTTCCTTGAAAAAACATCGGTGTAATACCCATTATAAAAAATTTACATGTTTTCCATTCACCTTCCATATAAGAGGCCTCGCCCTCTGTAACAGCCCGAGATTTTATGAAAAATGTTCCTTTTAATTTTATTTCTGTCTGGTGTTGTGCGCTACACCAAAAGGAGCTTGCACAACACACATCCTTGACTTGCCTTGCATTACACGCAATCGCGACCTTCCTCGATAGCGTGTGTTGTACGCAACGCCAAGTTTCGCTAAACAACGATATGCTATTAAGATATTATTAAAACTAGCTGTTGTGAATAGTAATAACCACTTTTTGAAATTTTATAAATTTTATTTTTCAAAATGCACTTCATTTATGGATTCGGAGTATCGAATTTAGCCTAAGGTGAAATTTTGGTACTTTTCGGATAACCTTCATATTCTGATGAATAGTGAAAAATTACTAAATTATAATTAAAAACAACTTTTTTAATCGAAATAATTAATAGTGATAAATTATTAATTTGAGTGGTTTTAAAGTATATTTAGAATATATTTTTACAATTTAATACAATATTGGTCATTGGTTGTAATTTCACATTTAAACAAGACATAATCAAGTGTCAATCTTTTGATATATATTGTTTCCTAAAAACACGCTATTTATTTTAACAGCGGGATTTAATTATAAAATTAATTAATGCAACTTCTATGTTATGAATTTGGTAAAATAGATTTCATTTTTGAATTCGGAATATGAAATATAGCTTAGGATGAAATTTTGGCATTGTTCTGAAAAACATCAATTTTTGATGAATAGTGAAACTACTAAGTGGTAGTTAAAAAAACTGATTTTTTCATAAAACTTAATTTTGCCGCTTCTGTGAATGGAATTTCAAAAATCCGAGAGACACGGTTAATATCAAGGACTAAAATGTGGTTCAATGAGATGAAAATAATTTTTTGGTGAATAGTAACTTTTTACTTTTTTACCGCGGTTAATAGTAAATAGGGTAACTAAGGGTAAATATGATATTACTATTACCCTAACACATGTCTTAATTCTATTGGACAAGTGTAATTCGACCAATAACAAACTTAGGAATAAAATATGACCATTTAGGCCCACTTGGATTAGATTAGGACATTTATTATTAATTTATTTAAAGAAGGGTTAAAATAGTTAAAATCAAAGTTTAATAAGTAAATCATTTTTAATATGGGGTTATACATAAGATAAATTCTATTGTAAATATTCATTAGAAAGATAAAAAGATTTACTACATGATGGTATTTTATTTGTAATTTTTAGACATCAAATAATTTAATTTATTTATGACACAATGATGATGCAGTAATTATCTTATTAATGAAATATTGACATAATTGATGTTATAAACACCAAAATAAATATAATTTGAAACTTTTTATGAATTCCACTAATTTTCTAGGTTACTATGATATATTAGTGTTGATTTAATCAACTTGGTTAGAACATATAATTCTGTTATGACTTTCAAAAAAATCATATATCAAATAGTGTCAAAATTGACACAAAAGAGTTTTTAAATCAAATATTATATTATTAATTGTTATTTTATTCCTAAAAATCTAAGGTTCGGCCAAATGACTTAGATAAGGATATATGTATTAATAATATACAATTTGGGGTTCGTTTGGCATGTTATAGTAAGTTTATTAACCATATAGTGAAAGAAAACAAAAAGACACGGTAAAAGTTAAATTATTTAACTTAGAGTTAAATCTAATTGATAAGGTTAAAATAATACCCTAAACTTGTCTAAACCCTATTGGTTGATAGGATTTCGACCCATCCCCACTTTAGCTTCGAAATAAGACCCTTTGGAACCATTATAAACCGATTTTGACTTTAATATAAAATAATATTTTGAGATATTTCTAAGGTGCCCCTCTCCTCTCCTATAAAAGGACACCTCCTCCCCCTCCTCCTCACACCAATTTGAGCACTCAAGCTCGGCCAACCCCTGCCAAAATCTCTTATCCACTTCCATAGAAACATCCTAGAGGTTCTGGTCTTCCTCAAAGACCAATTTTAGTGCCCTAAGAGGAGGTCTCCAATAGGCGCTTCAAAGAAGAGGTAATTACCGTTACCAATTCTTTCATCTTTATTTCTTCTTCCACTTCTTCTTCTTAGGTTGTTTCATTATGAAGTAATAAAATCAGTATCACTCATATACTGATATGTTATTATAAGTATGAAAAAACCCTATTTCACCATCTATCCATCCTACGGAAAAAGAAATCACCGCGCGTGCGTACGTACGGAATACCGTCTCCACGCCGTGGTGTAATCTATTTTCCACCACCACATTACATGGATGGGTATAATGGTGTAAAGAATAACTATACATAGTTATTACAACATCATATTGATTCTGATATATTTTATAATCCACTCCAATTCAGTTCAATATTTATGGAAATGATATCATCGCCCGTGCGTACGTACGGAATACCGTCTCCACGACGCGATGAGTTTCATTCTCCATGTTAACCAATTTAAGAATGATTATAAAGTATATATAAGAAATAATAATGAAATATATGACATTATAAAGCTACTGGATTTATGTATATATATATGTATGTCATCTACTTACTTCCATTTCAAGACAATAAGGAAAGTAAAACAGCGCTCATGCGTACGTACGGACTACCGTCTCCATGAGCGGTGTTTTTCATTTCATTTATCTATCTATTATATATATATATATATACTGAATATATATGATATATATAAATCATATTTTATATTCTGGAAGTAAGTAAATCATGATATAAGTAATAATAATGTCAAGAACAACAAGTCAAAACACCTACGATAAATGAAACGATTTTACCCAAAACGCTTCTTTAACATAAAATTTACAAAAGAACGGGTAATATAAAGTCATAAGTGAACCATATATGATATCATAAAAATGAATATGATTCTGTAATAAGTCAATGACATTATTTAAATCATTATACAGGAGGTTCGGACACATACGAAGCAAATCAGACCTAAGGTAAGGGAAATATCACAATCTCATTTTTATCCGAGATTGTTTATTCGTAAGTATTTACTGGGGTGTATTTTATCATCCACATCCATGTTTACTCAATATGTAATATTATTTCCATCCACCTAAAATTTTTTAAATCCATTTTTACCCTTCGGTGAGTTTTTAGTAATACGTATGAAATGAATCTTTTGTCGTTTTTCGTATGAGGTACTTTTTGACTTTTCCGACAAAAGTACGAAGAATGTTTTTTTAACTTATACGGCACAAACGGATTTCTACTGTTTTATAAAGACTTATTTTCATGAAGCTTCCTCTAAAAGACTTCATGACTATTTTCAATAAAATCTCTTTCTTTTAAAATTGCACGATGTTTTGTGAAAAGAAATTGATTTTGAAGAAGAAAGGATATTTGCCTCAAGAATTCAATTCAAGTGTTTTATCAAAATTATTTTCGATCTAAGATAATAAAGGGTTATGTTTCTATCCATTTTTTTACATTGGTTTGACTATGTTGTGATGGAATTATGTTTATGAATTCCTTTATCATATATGAATTGATTTATGATGTCATGATGTTTCAAGAATCCCATTTTTGTTATACGATGATGTATGTTTTATGATTATGTGGCACACATAAGAAAGGATTCATTATAAGATGGGTGGGACCTATATCTCCCTCCAATGCATTGGGTAATGATTTTATATCTCATGAGATAGACATGGCTGGAACGGAAGGTTATTTCGGTTCAGTAATACAGGACTGAAACGAGGAGTGAACTCGGTTCAGAAAGGGACTTTGTCCACTAAGATAGTCTTGGCAATGAGTCATGACTAACAAGAAATGATTTTCCATGATTATGTGTCCATGCCACAAAGTTTCAAGTTTTATGTTATGATTAATGGGATCTCATTTTCACTTCTATTATTTATCCCATGTTATGATGTTATGATCTCTTTTGCAGGTTAAGATTTTCAAAAGCTATGTTCTTATGTATATGATGTGATTGATATTTATTTTTTTTTACCCTTACTGAGCATTTGAGCTCACCCTTTTATGTTTTCTTTTCCCCAGGATATAAAGAAAAGGTTTTTAGGTAAAAAAAGGGAAGATCTTTATGGGAGATATTGAAGATCTTTCACCACGATTAGAAGATTACGTTCCGAGTTTCCAAAGACACTAAACTATTACGATCCTTGTGTGTGTTTTTGTTATGTACTAAGTATTCCGCAAATGTAATGTAATGTCCATGTACGTCAAGATACGGGTCTCTACAGTTGGTATCAGAGGAAAGGTTTAGTCAACCTTTGGAAACTAGGATGCGAAAACGTTAGTGAGATTCCTAGAGATATTTCTAAGGTATTTCTAGGGATGTCCCTAAGGATAAGTATACGTATAGGATATATTCCTAGAACTATGGTAATGATATTAGATTAAACCTAAGAAGTTAGGTATTGAGGATACTTTCCCTTTACTATGTTGTTTTCTCTAGCATGATTTTTGATTCTCACAAAATTATTTTTGTGTTTTAGTTAAGGGAGGGAACCAAAAGGAATTCAGTTAACATTGAATCCAATGGACAAATTGGTGACTATGAGCAACAAAATTGTGTAATGCCTAGAGAGAAAGATGTTGTGATTATGCCGAATCAATCATCGCGATATATGATTAACAAGGTGAAATTTAGTGGTATGCCTAATTCTTCAAAGAAGAGGAAGATAGACTATTATGCATGTTCGCATGTTGAGGAGCATAAAGAAAGGAAGATTGAGATTTCTAAAGAAGGGAAGAAGAACCTTGAGGAATACCTCAAATGGAGGGACCGATGTTATCTGTGTGGAGAAAAGGGTCATAGAGTGACAGACTGTTATGGAGTTCAATGTCTTATTTGTGGAGAACATGGGCATTACCCAACTCAATGCCCTGACCTAAAAAGTTACTTCTAAATCAAGGAAGGACTTATTGCAGGATAATCATTGATGTGGATGGACTGAAGTGTTTTGGTATTCAAGAATAATGTTGTTGAGGTACTTTTATGGTGTATTGAAATATTTATGTATTGGTCTATTGTGGTTTTCAATAATTTTAAGATACCAATAACTATGAAAAGTGATTCAAATATTTTGGAAAGTAGATGATAAGTACATAATGAAAGGATAAGAAGATTATGAGATGTTTGATTGTATTCATGAGCTCATGATTGATATAAGGACTAAGTGATATCATGGTTTGAGTATATAGAATTTTGAGGATTTCGGTATGTGAAAAGTGTTAACTTTTAACTGCATTCAAGTTTTCACTAAGGTTCAATGGGTATTCAAGAGAGTACGAGATTAAGGCCTTTGAATGTTTGGAATGTGACCAACAAGATATATCTTATGATATATGGGGATCAACGATGGTATTAAATCTCTGCTAATCGTTTTCACTATGTTATGAGAATGGACTGCAGTATTATGGATAAGCCTAAAGATTGGAATGGATTATGTTGGACATAAGTTAGTATTGTTTAAGGATAAAAGTTTTTTCGATATTATTGATGAGATGTTATAGTAATATTGTTTTATAAAAAGGACAACCTGCAGGACGGGCGACAGCCCATCGCTTCGGACAAGGCTGTGGGAATCGAACCCACAACCGAAGTGCGACTGGCCTTTATCGCATACCACTGGCCTACAGGAAGTCCCTGTTTAGTAGAAACTAGTTTTATTATATTAAGAAGTATGATATATTATGTATAAGTCCATTTTAGGAACCATATATGATTAATCTCACTATAGAATGACTTATAACTTTTGCTAACCTTTTGTTTGAGACAGATAGAATGAACAGTCATTCTATCACATGATCTGCTAACACATCACGAATAACAAATTCAACTTCATTTATTTAAGAGATGAAGTGGAAATTGTTCAAGGCACGAACAACAGTGAGATTGTACCAAAATAAAGTAAGTATTTATTTTAATTCAAATTTTCAACTTTAGGGAAATGATCTTGAAAACCAAAAATGTTGTCCTAGTTATCTTATACCTGATGAATCAGATGGTACCTTAGATCGTCACAAATTTATGGATTTGTGATTACTGGATTTTCCATAGCCATGTTCTCTACCACTCTCCATCAGAACATGATGGTTAGATTTCTCTTCCATATCCATATTTTCACCTATGTGGAAACCCAGTGATTAGTTTATTTGGGTAATCGTTACATTTCATACTTTAGTTTTTAAAGCCAAGTTTTGGTATTCCTTTTTACGATGTGGGTTTCTATTAAAGAAAATTTCGAATAGTAAACCATTTATAACCCCGACGAATTTCGAGGGCGAAATTCATTTTAAGGGGGGTAGAATGTAACAGCCCGAGATTTTATGAAAAATGTTCCTTTTAATTTTATTTCTGTCTGGTGTTGTGCGCTACACCAAAAGGAGCTTGCACAACACACATCCTTGACTTGCCTTGCATTACACGCAATCGCGACCTTCCTCGATAGCGTGTGTTGTACGCAACGCCAAGTTTCGCTAAACAACGATATGCTATTAAGATATTATTAAAACTAGCTATTGTGAATAGTAATAACCACTTTTTGAAATTTTTTAAATTTTATTTTTCAAAATGGACTTCATTTATGGATTCGTAGTATCGAATTTAGCCTAAGGTGAAATTTTGGTACTTTTCGGATAACCTTCATATTTTGATGAATAGTGAAAAATTACTAAATTATAATTAAAAACAACTTTTTTAATCGAAAAAATTAATAGTGATAAATTATTAATTTGACTGGTTTTAAAGTATATTTAGAATATATTTTTACAATTTAATACAATATTGGTCATTGGTTGTAATTTCACATTTAAACAAGACATAATCAAGTGTCAATCTTTTGATATATATTGTTTCCTAAAAACACGCTATTTATTTTAACAGCGGGATTTAATTATAAAATTAATTAATGCAACTTCTATGTTATGAATTTGGTAAAATAGATTTCATTTTTGAATTCGGAATATGAAATATAGCTTAGGATGAAATTTTGGCATTGTTCTGAAAAACATCAATTTTTGATGAAAGTGGTAGTTAAAAAAACTGAATTTTTCATAAAACTTAATTTTGCCGCTTCTGTGAATGGAATTTCGAAAATCCGAGAGACACGGTTAATATCAAGGACTAAAATGTGGTTCAATGAGATGAAAATAATTTTTTGGTGAATAGTAACTTTTTACTTTTTTACCGCGGTTAATAGTAAATAGGGTAACTAAGGGTAAATATGATATTACTATTACCCTAACACATGTCTTAATTCTATTGGACAAGTTTAATTCGACCAAAAACAAACTTAGGAATAAAATATGACCATTTAGGCCCACTTGGATTAGATTAGGACATTTATTATTAATTTATTTAAAGAAGGGTTAAAATAGTTAAAATCAAAGTTTAATAAGTAAATCATTTTTAATATGGGGTTATACATAAGATAAATTCTATTGTAAATATTAATTAGAAAGATAAAAAGATTTACTACATGATGGTATTTTATTTGTAATTTTTAGACATCAAATAATTTAATTTATTTATGACACAATGATGATGCAGTAATTATCTTATTAATGAAATATTGACATAATTGATGTTATAAACACCAAAATAAATATAATTTGAAACTTTTTATGAATTCCACTAATTTTCTAGGTTACTATGATATATTAGTGTTGATTTAATCAACTTGGTTCGAACATATAATTCTGTTATGACTTTCACAAAAATCATATATCAAATAGTGTCAAAATTGACACAAAAGAGTTTTTAAATCAAATATTATATTATTAATTGTTATTTTATTCCAAAAAATCTAAGGTTCGGCCAAATGACTTAGATAAGGATATATGTATTAATAATATACAATTTGGGGTTCGTTTGGCATGTTATAGTAAGTTTATTAACCATATAGTGAAAGAAAACAAAAAGACACGCTAAAAGTTAAATTATTTAACTTAGAGTTAAATCTAATTGATAAGGTTAAAATAATACCCTAAACTTGTCTAAACCCTATTGGTTGATAGGATTTCGACCCATCCCCACTTTAGCTTCGAAATAAGACCCTTTGGAACCATTATAAACCGATTTTGACTTTAATATAAAATAATATTTTGAGATATTCCTAAGGTGCCACTCTCCTCTCCTATAAAAGGACACCTCCTCCCCCTCCTCCTCACACCAATTTGAGCACTCAAGCTCGGCCAACCCCTGCCAAAATCTCTTCTCCACTTCCATAGAAACATCCTAGAGGTTCTGGTCTTCCTCAAAGACCAATTTTAGTGCCCTAAGAAGAGGTCTCCAATAGGCGCTTCAAAGAAGAGGTAATTACCGTTACCAATTCTTTCATCTTTATTTCTTCTTCCACTTCTTCTTCTTAGGTTGTTTCATTATGAAGTAATAACATCAGTATCACTCATATACTGATATGTTATTATAAGTATGAAACAACCCTATTTCACCATCTATCCATCCTACGGAAAAAGAAATCACCGCGCGTGCGTACGTACGGAATACCGTCTCCACGCCGTGGTGTAATCTATTTTCCACCACCACCTTACATGGATGGGTATAATGGTGTAAAGAATAACTATACATAGTTATTACAACATCATATTGATTATGATATATTTTATAATCCACTCCAATTCAGTTCAATATTTATGGAAATGATATCATCGCTCGTGCGTACGTACGGAATACCGTCTCCACGACGCGATGAGATTCATTCTCCATGTTAACCAATTTAAGAATGATTATAAAGTATATATAAGAAATAATAATGAAATATATGACATTATAAAGCTACTGGATTTATGTATATATATATATATATGTCATCTACTTACTTCCATTTCAAGACAATAAGGAAAGTAAAACAGCGCTCATGCGTACGTACGGACTACCGTCTCCATGAGCGGTGTTTTTCATTTTATTTATCTATCTATTATATATATATATATATATACTGAATATATATGATATATATAAATCATATTTTATATTCTGGAAGTAAGTAAATCATGATATAAGTAATAATAATGTCAAGAACAACAAGTCAAAACACCTACGATAAATGAAACGATTTTACCCAAAACGCTTCTTTAACATAAAATTTACAAAAGAACGGGTAATATAAAGTCATAAGTGAACCATATATGATATCATAAAAATGAATATGATTCTGTAATAAGTCAATGACATTATTTAAATCATTATACAGGAGGTTCGGACACATACGAAGCAAATCGGACCTAAGGTAAGGGAAATATCACAATCTCATTTTTATCCGAGATTGTTTATTCGTAAGTATTTACTGGGGTGTATTTTATCATCCACATCCATGTTTACTCAATATGTAATATTATTTCCATCCACCTAAAATTGTTTAAATCCATTTTTACCCTTCGGTGAGTTTTTAGTAATACGTATGAAAGGAATCTTTTGTCGTTTTTCGTACGTGGTACTTTTTGACTTTTCCGACAAAAGTACGAAGAATGTTTTTTTTAACTTATACGGCACGAACGGATTTCTACTGTTTTATAAAGCCTTATTTTCATGAAGCTTCCTCTAAAAGATTTCATGACTATTTTCAATAAAATCTCTTTCTTTTAAAATTGCATGATGTTTTGTGAAAAGAAATTGATTTTGAAGAAGAAAGGATATTTGCCTCAAGAATTCAATTCAAGTGTTTTATCAAAATTATTTTCCATCTAAGATAATAAAGGGTTCTATTTCTATCCATATTTTAACATTGGTTTGACTATGTTGTGATGGAATTATGTTTATGAATTCCTTTATCATATATGAATTGATTTATGATGTCATGATGTTTCAAGAATCCCATTTTTGTTATGCGATGATGTATGTTTTATGATTATGTGGCACACATAAGAAAGGATTCATTATAAGATGGATGGGACCTATATCTCCCTCCAATGCATTGGGTAATGATTTTATATCTCATGAGATAGACATGGCTGGAACGGAAGGTTATTTCGGTTCAGTAATACAGGACAGAAACGAGGAGTGAACTCGGTTCAGAAAGGGACTTTGTCCACTAAGATAGTCTTGGCATTGAGTCATGACTAACAAGAAATGATTTTCCATGATTATGTGTCCATGCCACAAAGTTTCAAGTTTTATGTTATGATTAATGGGATCTCATTTTCACTTCTATTATTTATCCCATGTTATGATGTTATGATCTCTTTTGCAGGTTAAGATTTCCAAAAGCTATGTTCTTATGTATATGATGTGATTGATATTTATTTTTTTTACCCTTACTGAGCATTTGAGCTCACCCTTTTATGTTTTCTTTTCCCCAGGAAATAATGAAAGGTTTTTAGGTAAAAAAAAGGGAAGATCTTTATGGGAGATATTGAAGATCTTTCACCACGATTAGAAGATTACGTTCCGAGTTTCCAAAGACACTAAACTATTACGATCCTTGTGTGTGTTTTTGTTATGTACTAAGTATTCCGCAAATGTAATGTAATGTCCATGTACGTCAAGATACGGGTCTCTACACCCTCGGCTCCTCTCTTCACACCTCCTAAGACCTTTTTCTTCGTTAAGACCCACCCATATCAATTATCCAGTTTCATCAACTCATATTAGAATCCATAATTTTGAATAAATAATATCCATGTAAGGACTTTGGTGAAAACCAAAATGATTTACCTGGACAATATGTATTATTCATCAATGTTCACTTCTGTTTTATTTATTTCCCACCCAGTAATTGTTCATATACCTTTATAGATAAAAAAATAATAATACTAAATTTAATTATATTTATTTGTTAATTTTAAAACCTATAAACACACACAATACTATCAGATGGTTTAAATACTCATTATGAATCTAAATGGTGGACTACTGACTTCTGAAACGACGTCGTTCCTTTTTTTCCATTACCAACTACTGTAGTTGGGAACAATGATGAGAAAACTATTTACATATGATATTTATGATATATATATACATACCTAATAATTATAAATATATTGAAATTTTATCATATACACCCTATCAACATTACATATCATAGGATATATGCTAACATCGCTCAGGTATATAGAGGACTGTCGTATTGCGATGTGTTGTGAAGAGTTTTTCACTAATGTGTTACATGGATGTTAGTAAGGGTAACTATAATGAATATATATGATATATATGACATAAATATTAATTTAATTAATAAATTTATTTATTATAATATAATATATCTATTTCTGCTTTCCAAATCACACATTGAGAAGTGATAATACCTTTCTTGGATGTGTGGACTACCACCACCTTAAAGTGATAAAATAATTATTTTTTCATTAGTACATAACATGAATTATATATATATATATATAAATAATTTAATTATAATGTATTTATGGTATAATAATAATTCTTTAATGATAATATATTACTTACATTCTTTAAATAATGACCATTTAACAATATAAATCTTACTCAGGTGTACATATGACCTTCTGTCTCCATGATCATAACATTAGTTAATTTTTCATAAACATATACCATAGTTGGTTTTAAAAGTTTAATTATATATAAAAATTATTATTGTTACATAATAATTATTATTAGTATATTTAAATAAATACCTCATTGACTATACTCAACCTACAGAAGTTAATTTTTACACATAAGTGAAATAAGGTTAAAACATCTAAATTAAAATTAATTGATTATACAATTATATAAAACTTTTTTAGAAGTGAAAAGAAAAGTATTGATAAAAATAAACATTTATATCAAGAAAGGACATAATAAATAAAAATTTATTTTTTATGAAGATAAATAAAAATAATGATGAATCAGACACAAGTTAAGTGTTTTTCTCACATCACTTTTATTTCCGTGAGATATATGTCATATTAACCAATTATTTTCCATATGGTGGTTATGTATATCAAATTAATTTTTTTTAATATTTTTATAATTTAATTTATTTTTATTTAAATATAAATTTTAGGGTCTCTCTTCCATGGGTTTTATAGTTCAATGTTACCAAAGTGGAAATGTATTTTGTCCAAATTTGTTTTCTTAGAGATGTTGGTTATGTTATACAACTATATTATTTTATTTGGTGTGTAGAATTATCCTTTTAAAATTTATAAAATGAAGCTATTTATTTTCATGATTTGTAATTTTCATTTTGATTTATTCATTAATAGTGATTATGACTCAATGTTACCAAATTAGAAAGATAATTTTGTTACAATATCATCGTTTTCTAGGATTGTGTATGATTATGTATCCATTTTGAAATATAATAAATCTCATTAAATATATTCTCCTCTAGTTATTTGTGAAATTATTTGACAATCAGATCATATTTCTAACAATTGGTAATTATAATAATTGAGTTATTGTTTTTCATACAATACAACTTTTTCAATATATTTTTCCAGAAATATGACTTTTTCAAAAACTATGTTTTTAATAAATGTTTTTAAAAAAACGTTTGAACATTTAAAATAAATTCATAGGCATTTTAATAATTTTTTTTCATAAAAATAGGTTTTAATATTTTTTTTTACGTTATGATCAAGGGTTATTTATATCCTTTTTACATTGTGAGATAACTATTCTTTTAATATGTACTACATATATAGATTTACACTTTATCATGACCATAATTTATTTGAAGATTCATTTTCTTGTTTAAGAGGATATTTTATAAAATAATTTGTTTTTTTAATATATTGTAAATTGATACTTTATAAAATTGGGGCTTTCAATGAAAATTATTTTGAACATGGTTTATGGTTTAAAAATGTGCTATTTAAATATAAAATACTATTTTTTCAAAAAAATATAGTAATATTTTAATGAAATTTAAATTCATCAAAGTCAAAATTAATTTTTGTTTTTACCCTATAATAGGGATATTTTGTATTGATACTATCCTCTTTCATTCTCTTAGTGGATTATGTCTATAATAATGATATTATTATGGAACAAATTTCTTTTACATGGGTTAATCATGTATCAAAGAAAATGTGCTGGAACCCGTTTCTTTTCCATCGGTTAATCATATATCAAAGAGATTTTTATGTAAACCAATTATTTTCCATGGGTTAATCATATATCAAAGATATTGTTATGTAAACCATTTATTTTATGGAGAATTATATTTAATGTTTTTCATATAGTAATCTGAAATTTTAAGGGTTTTTTATGGGTTCAATGAGATGATGTTCGAAGATAAAAATATGTTTTTTCTGTTCTTTATATGGGTTTATAAAGTCCATTTGATCATGATTGATATCACATATAACATGATTACTGGTTCTCTCGAATTTTTTAATTTTCAATAACGTGTTCCATGTTGTTATGTTTTATGATCTACGTACTTTTGGGTATAAATATTTATATGCTATAGTCATGCACATTGATTGTGTCATAACATATTGATGTTCTTCTTAGGATCAAAAATTACATTCATTTTCAAATTACCATGCTTTCCCATAATGAATATTTGATATCTCCCTTTTTATATTTTATCTTCCCCAAGTCATGAAGTATGAGGTCGAATGAATTATATCTAGAAGGTATTTCATATTGATGACGACACACAATTAATGTGTATACTAAAATATGGTTTTAGTGGGATAAATACTCATTTAAATTCATTGTATTTGTTCATGTACGAGTTTTTCCTAATTATATAGAACACTACAACAAAAAGGTTATCTAGGGTTTAAATCATCCAATTCTTCCATTTATTATTGTAGTGAGTAGACGGAAAATATGGGTCACCCTTATCGTCATAATTGTCAAAATTTTAATGTTTATGATATTAGCATAAGACCCAAGAGTGTGGGTTCTAGGCTATTATAGTTTGTATTAATGGATTATTTAGCTTAGTTTTTAGATTAATATTTCATTAGTTTTAAATACCATTTGAGTTATGGAAACCATCATGTCTCTATATTATTATGGATGATAATAAGTTTAAGTTCGTAGAAACCTAATTTGATGATTTTTTGTTGTGAAATTTATGAGTTAAAAATTGATATATTGGTATGTATTTTACTAGGTATGGGTATTTTCATCCCCTAGGATCAACATGATGTGATATAAAAGGAATTATTATTATTATTTATTATAATTAATGAGACATCCCTAAGGATAGGTGAATACCCATCACATTTGGCAAGGTCATGGTGAATGATCCCATAATTGAAGGATGATACGGGTGCATCGCCTACAAGAGGCAAATGTGACTCCTTAGTTATTATGAGATTTTTATAGGAAAACATTACGTTTATTATAGAAAATATATGAAATTATTTATCAAATAAGGGCTGATTTATCTTATAAGAATATATGATCAAATACTTTTAATCATTGGGTTTCAAACATTATCAGAAATAGTTATATATATTGTAAGGATAATTAATTATGGAATAATTTTTTAATAACGCTAGGTATTACTATTGCGTTTTTAAGATTAATTCATCATATATAGGGTTACAAATTTTTGGAATTAACATACCATATGATGAAAATTCTGTTTTTGGTAATTTTCTATAGGAAAAATGAATAAATTTTCAACCCTTTTATTAATATGTGTTCATTAAAATATAATTTTTTGTGATTCATGAAAGGGAAATTCATATTGAAAATAGATCGTTTTGAAAAAAATGATATTGTGGTAAAAAATTGATAAAATATGAAAATTTAAATTGTAACTATGTATATTTAATTATGTTCACTTCATATATGTTGAAAAAACTGATGAACTATTGGAAAATGGATCATCAAAATAAATATGATAGTATTAAAAAAATTTCAAATTATATCAGTGAATTTTTTCAAAACTATTTGGCTTGTAGTTTTTTTCCATTGACCTCCTCTTGACTATGTTTTCAATCACTCTCTATTAGTCTATGGAAATTAGTTTTCCCATCCTAATCCATAATTAATTTCCCACCAAAATTCTTCCTATGTAGAATTGTATTCATGAGTAACTTCATGTGACATTTATGTTTCCCACATCCCCTTTTATAAAGGTATACATTAATTGATTTTTACAATTTGGGATGAAACAGAGGAACAATTAAATTGTTATTCCTTTGATATCCAAGAAAACTTTTGAGGAAAAAATAATTTTATGGGGTATAAGATTTATCATCTGGGGAATTTATGAAATATATTATTTTAAAATAATTTATATTCCTCAAAATCATGGATTACATGCAACAAAATATTTATCTCGGGTTTTTTTCAGCACCATATTTAAATTTCGTTGCATTTTACATCAATTTTCATTGTTATCTTGTGTTTCATGAAATGTAGAGTATTATTGAACAAAAATATAGTATTAATATTATAATTTAACAATATATTTATGACATTTCTATTGAAATAGTTTGAATGGAAAATATTATATAAATTATGAACATATGATTTATACATGATTATAAAGTGAATTAATCAATTACAAAATTATTAGAAAATAAAATAAAAAATTATGAATAGAAGGGAATTGTTTGTATAAAAAACTAATTTTATGTTGAAAATGGATTTGTATTTTAATAAAATAAATAAATTAATATTATGGAATATAATTAATTAAAATATATATATAATATTTAGTTAAATATTATTAAAATCATCTTATTGATTTTATAGGTAGAAGATGTGAACAAATATAATTTTAATCATAAAATGTTGTGTTATTCTAAATAGAATATTCCCGCTATTTAATGGAAAACATGTTTTAAAAATAAATATTTAAATTTTTATATATTCTATTCGAAGAAATATAAATCTTTTTTGGATGTTTAATATAAATAATGTACTTTTTTTAAATTTTGGGGGTAATTTATTTGAAAATAATGGGTTTAGTGAATAAGTAAAATAAGGATTTTATAATGTAATCATTTCTTTTAATAAATAATGTAATATAAGGGTGAAAATATTTTTTAAATTTCATTTAAAAAATAAAATGTATTATTTAGTTATTTATAATCCAATAAATTAATTTTATGATAAATTTAATATAATTTTGTGTTTGGCAACAATGATGGGTTTCTCTGAACACTGTTTTAAAATGAATAATATTTCACCTTTTTAGTAAATTAAAATAATAAATTATGGGGAAATTTTTAAATATAATTAATATAATATATATCATTAAATATAAATTTAGTATCATAAAATGATTATTATTTGTCAAAGAATTAAAAATGAATAATTTGTTTTTAAAAAATATAGTCTTTTTAAAAATACATTATCTCACCACAACTACTTGATTAATATTAAATTTAAATTTACTACCTCTATTAATTGAATTCAAAAAATGGATTTGATACTTGGAATCATAAAAATATATATTTTCTAATATTTTCAATATATTATTTTACAAATGAGAATAGTAATAAAAATTAAATTAATCACCCCGGTTAAAGACAAAAAAATTACAATGAGACTAAACATCGATCATAAGAGGAAAATGACTTAAATATTGTCAAGTACCCATTATATCAACAACTAAAAACATTGAACATTTTAATATATAGTTAGGTTCATTATTAGATACACATACCCTAAAAAACAAATGTGGAATTTCCTCTTCTACAAATTTACATGTTATTAGATCGTCTCAATTATAAGAGGCCCCAACTCTCCTTATCTATTCACACGTATCAATAAATATGGATCATCTATGTACATATTAAATCACATATAATCCCTAATTCCATCATACTTTAATACTTAATTTTGGTGTAAATCTGTCCAATTAATTCCATTAGTGCAAACTAGAAGGAGTTACCCGAATAAGAGGTAACATTAATCGATATGTACTTGGTTTATTTTTGTTTCGGCATGACATAAATTATTAAAATGACAATAATATAAAATAACCATAGTATCCTAAATTTTCTGATATGTTTTTATATTATGTTAACAACTTAAAAAACACACAAAAATCAATCAAATTGGATATGAAATCATCATTTCTGGGAATGATGGACTACCTCCACACGAAATGATGTCGCTCGTTTTTCATATTCCACCTCTCATGGTTGGGTGTAATGATAAAAATAAGGTTTATATATTATATTAATGATATATATAACAAAATTATACATTTTAATTCAACATAACATATATTCCATTTTTACATTTCATACCATAGGGAAAATAACAAAATCTCTCGTGTTCATGGAGGACTACCGCCTCACAAAGTGATGTGAAGTGTTTTTTTAAAAACGTGTTACGTGAAAGGTTAAAATAGAAATTATAATAAAATTATAAGATATATATTATATATCCAATGATATTAATAAAATAATTATCTTTCCTCAAATATACTATATCACTTTCCTTATAGAATTTAAAACATTGAATAAGTGATAATGTCATTCGTGCAAGTGTGGAATACCACCTCCCTGAAGTGATGAGATTTTAAATCTTTCACCATGACATCACATAATATATATATAAATATATATAATTAAAAATATATATTATTTATGATGTAAATATAATTTTTTGTAATTGTAAAAGTTTTCTTAGAATCATTCCATAAAGATGATTTAATATTGGAAATATTACTTCTACGTACGTACGACATACTATCCCCTTGATTGTAATATTATTTCATTTTTCAAGACCATAATTCATTGTTGAATAGATGTATTTCGTTTATGTATAAATATGATAATTATATCTTACTAATTACTCCGAATATGGTTAAATAATTTTCTCATCAACCTTAATCGACCAACCGATGTCAATTTTGAATCATAAACTAAATATAGTCCAACTATGCAACATTAAAATAATTTATATTGTGATAATATATATATTATGTATGTGAAAAAATGTAATAATAAACATGTATATTGTTATTTAGAAGTTATATAATTAACATAAATCAATATTCAGAATGATAAATAAGAACCATGATCAATACGATTCTAGGTAAGGCTTATTCTAGTCTAAATTTTATTTTTGTGAGATTTTCAATATTCAATATTTATTTTTGTTGTGTTGTGTATATATACCCATGAATGTATTTTAGATCATTGAAATTAAATATATTAGTATTTTCAAATCAATTTTATAATCTCTTATTCATGGGGTTTACAGTTTCAATGCTACTAAAGAGGTAATAGATTTTGTCACAACATTACATTTTTGAGAGGTTTGTTAGGTTATACACATATAATAATTTATGAGGTGAATATAAATCTTCATTTTAATGTATTAACATGAATAAAATTAATTATGTGACATTATAATAATCATTTAATGTTATTACATAATTATTACTATGATTCAATGTTACCAAATCAACAAGGGTCTTCTATTATAATTTATTCATTTATCAAGATTGGGTATGATTATGTATCCATTATAGAAATCATATAATTACCATTTCATATCTTATACTCTATTTATTCATTTTATTTTAATTTAATATTGTAATTTATCAAAAAAGTCTTTTATTAATTGATAAAATCATTTTCATAATATCTGACATTGTGTAACTCTTCTTTCCAAAAGTTGTACTTCTCAAATACCATGTTTAGAAAAACAAAAAAAAAATGACATTTTTAATTTTATTTATTCAATAATTTTTTATGAAATTTTTCCAAAAAATGGTTTTCAAATTAATTTTTGCATTCCTTTCCAATCAATGAACTTATATAACCGTTTTTAGTTCAAAATAATGTTGTTTTAAACTTTACAACATGCACAACTTACCCTAAATCAGGACAATTGTTTCATTAAAAATTCCTTTACATTTTTACAAGGTATTTTTTTAATTAATTATTTTTCATAATATTTTAAAACATATTAAAATTTTTAGTTTCTGATTTCAATGAAAAAAAATCAATAATGAATTACAGTTGAAAAATTTATTTTCAAACGTAATGTATATTTTATTTCTAAAAATTTTTGGAAATATTTTAATGGTAATATAATTAATGAATTTTAAGAACCCCTATTTTTAGATATCATCCATTGGAGTTTCTATTTTAATACCATTTTGTTTATTTATATAGAAGAATTGGGTTTGTTTTAATGATTTTTTTGTCGAACCCTTTTCATTTCTACGTGTTAATCAAGCATTAAATTGATTTTTATAGATGACATTTCATTTTTATGGGTAAATCCTATTTGAATGATATTATTATGGAACCGATTTATTTTACATGGGTTTATATATTATGGAAAATAGTTATGGTTTCTTCAATTTGTTATGAAGAAAAGAATTTTAAATGATCGTTATTCATTTGGTTTCTTGGAAATTATATATAATAGGTGCACCCATATTGTACCAGTTGGGTCCACTATTGATTATAATATTAGTGTAAAAAATATTGACCCAATTCATTTCATTTGGATTATATTCTATAGATAATTATATTGGGAGTTTTTTGTATGATAATTTCAAATTTTAGGGGGTTTTAAGGGTTCTTTAAGGGTTATATGAGGCGATGTTCCAAGATACTTGAATGTTTTATCTATGATTTATATTGGTATATAATGTTATATTTGATCCTGATGGACATCAAATAGAAAATTGTTATTAGTTTTTATAACATTTTTAATTGTGAATGACTTGGTACATGTTTTCAGGTTTGATGGTCCAGGTATTGATGTGTATGAATATACTCAAGAACTTTAATTATCTCATCATAGAGTTATATTATTCTTAAACTCATTGATGTCATTCATTTGTTAATTATTAAGTAATATCTTAATGGGAATTTGAGATCAACATTCTTATATTTCTTCATCCTCATGTTATAATGTATGATTTTGAATTAATAATATATATGAGGGATTTAATATGTATTATTATGATGTGAAAATTGTTAATGGAAAATTTCGATAAAGTGAGAGAAACATTCAAATAAAATAATTTTCATTTTTAATGTAAGATTTTATCATAAATATATAACACTCTAAAAATAAAAGGTCGTTTAGGATGTATGTGATTCAATTTTTCATTTTTATTTTTTTATGTTTAGGATGAAAAAAATGGTACACCCATATCACCATCAAATCTGAAATTGCAATAGTCATGATATCTACATAGGATCTATGAGCGTGGGTCCTCATCAAATATATAATAAATTTGGTGAACTAGTGTGTAAGACCAAAATATTTCATGTTATTTTATCATCAATATATTATGTTTCATGCTACACTGACATTTCTTACATAACAAGGAAGATTGATTTTCTATGAAAGAACACTTTAGTGTTAAAATTATCTAAATAATATATATATATATATATATATATAACTTATCAATAAAATATAGTTACATAAATATAAATAAATAAATTTTCTAGGTTATTTATTATATTTTCACAAAAATAAATCATATTTATAATGAATTGTATATGTTTTTGTAAAATAGTTATATGTTTAGAAATACTATTTTCAGAAAGAAATTACATTTTATGTTTTTTATGTAAAATGATTAAATTATGTTCTGGCACTCATAGAAATTGAATTTGGTAAATTATATTTCATTTTTTAATTCATAGTATCAAAATTATTTTAAAGATAATTTTTGTTATTTTTAAACAATCATTATTTTTTTAATGGATTGTGAAAGCACTACATTATTTTTAAAAAGAGACTTTTTCATTTAAATAATTATTTTACTTTGAAATTATTTTATAGTCACAATAGAAAAATTATACATATATAACCTAATTTAGGTCCATATAACCAATTTTTAGTATAATTAGTTATAAAAATTCATTGAACTATTTTTAACATCTTTTTAATCACCACAAAACCACACTTTCATATATTCATTAAATTTATTTTTACCAATTATGGTAATTTAATTTTGAAAATGGAAATATATGGTTTTATTCCATTTGAAAAAAATTCTAATAGGATTAAAATAATTTTTTTGGTGAATAGTAACTATTATTTTATTTACAACAGTTAAATGTATATTGTGTTATTTTATGTAAATATATATTATAATAATATAAAATTACCTTAAAACATGATGTAATTTCAATGGATAACTATTTTCGACCAAATAAATCATAGAATAAAAATATGATCCTTTTAATGCCAGTTATGTTAGATTAAGATATTTATTATATTTTATTTAAAGACGGGTCAAAAGTTTCATATTGAAAATTTAATACCAAAAAAAATTTAATATAGGGTAATGAAAAATGTAAATTCTCCTATAAATATTCATTACAAAGATACGAAAAGTAACTACATCACGATAGTTTATTTATAATTTTTAGATATTTTATAAATAAATTTATTTATGACACAGTGATAATGTTGTAATTTATTTATTAAAGGTTGAATCAAATAAATAATATTAATAATACTAAAATTAATATAGATTGACATAATTAATGACATAAACTAATTTTAGAGAAAAATAATACATGATGGTGACATATTTGATTCATTTAATTGATGTTATCAAGATGCGTTGATATTTTTAGATATTTAAACAGTGAATAGTAATAATATTGACCTAAATGGTACATTAAAATAAATAATTCTTAATTAAATGATATAAAAGTCATTAAAATATAAGTTTAAGAAAATAACTATTATAGTGTTAAATATTTTATAAATTATCATCTTGGGTTTCTTATTTTTAATTTTATTGTAACTATATTAACCCTATAGTGTAATAATACAATAAGGCAGGGTAAGAGTTAAACTATATCACTACGGGTTAAATTCAAAATATAAGGTTAAACATATGACCTATAAATTACTAAAATTAATTAGATGATGTAATTAATTATAATAATTATTATATACTAGAAATAAACTAATTTTGATTTATTTTGAATAGAAGATAAATTTATATTAAATTAATATGTTAAATTTTTTCTAATGTGCCCACACCCCTCTTATAAAAGGGAATTTATCATTCTATTTAATTAACACCTCCAAATCTCGTTGGCTTGGCCAACCCATATTTATTTCCACTCCTAAACTCCACCAATTCATCTTATATACCATAATTGTGGAATAAATCGAACATGATGAGTATTTTTCTGAAAATAAAATGGTAAAACTCGAGGAATTTGGGTTTATGACACGTATAGAGAGTATCAGACCTATGGAAATGGAATTTTTTTATCACATATAATTTTCGTGAGATATAATACATGTTCACCAAATATTTATTTTCTGTGGTGTATGTACATCCTGTATTATATTTCATATCATGAATTTATTTTATTAATGGTATTTAATGATTCATTTGAAGATATGATACTTATGATTTAAATTATGAAAGTGTCATGGGGTGCTTCAAATATTTAAAGAATTAATATGTTCTGCAATTAAATATTCGTGATATTTTTTTACACTACTATTTATATGGATATAAAAGGATTATAATTATAATATTATGTCAATTTTTATGTTAATTAAAATGTTTAAAAAAATTTCCTATTTTGGTTTTTACATTAGGGTTATTTCACAATCTCATTATTATATGATATTGATTATATGTATGTATCAACAAGGAAATCATTATATTCCATTTCCATGTTCCTTAAAAATTTATTTCGAAATAATGTTATTATTCCCTGAAAATAATTTAAATTCATTTTTGGCAATGTTTTATTTTTTATAATTTTTTTTGAAATTAATCCTTCCTATGTTTTCAAAATAAGATTGTTTATTTCCTTTTCAATAAATTACGGAAATATTGTTCTATGAACATTAATAGTGCAAACAACTACTTCATCTATTATAAAATCTTAAATTATTTCTTTTCCCTTATAATATTACAATGCCAATTTCAAAAGAAAACTTGTTTATTTATAATTTTTCAACATTTTAAATTAATTTCAATGTAAAAAATTATATTTCTATCTAAGTGTTTTAATGAATTTATTATTTTATTTTCATCTATGTAAACATAACTTTTTAGAGATATGAATAATTGAGGTTGATTTTTTATGATAATATTTTTCATATTATATTTAAAATTTAATGTTATGTTTGACAATGAATTTTATATTTTTATACCATTCATGGTTTACGGTTAATGTATTAAAATTTTGAATGCAAGTTTTAATATGAATTTTAATTTTATGTTTCACAATATTCATATGAGGAATGAATTTGAATTAGAATGATATGGGCTTGGCTACAGTTAATGAAAAACCTACGGGTTAGGGACACTTTTAATAAAGCCCCTCGATGAATCAATAGTTCTCAAGAGATGAACTAATTTTTTTTGACTAACGTCTTACAAGTATGGTCATGGAACAAGGACATGGAGTTATGTCTATAATTATGAATTACCTCATTATGTGATTAGTTATTGATATTAGATGTGATTATTCGACTAATATAATATCTATGTGAATTATTAAATGGATTTATTTGATATATTCATGCCATATTTTGCTGAAGGTTATTTTAATAAAGATTTTCTATTAGTTTTATAATTTCCCAAATTATTTATGATTATTTATGAATGCTTCAACTATATTTTTTAACATTACTAATAATATGATATCATCCCTTTATTTTGTTTTCATTTTTTCTAAGATACTAAGATATATCTTATGATTGATATGTATGGTTAAGAAAAGATCATAATGGTGGTCTCCAAGAATTAACCCTATTGAATTTTATACTTGTAATTGAAATGTAATGTTCATGTATGTAATCTATTTTCCATGTATGCTAAACTGATCAGTCCTTTATGATTTGATTCCTTTTAATCATTTCAATGTATTAAAATAATGCACTATCTCTAAGAATCTATGGTCGGGCATTATATTTCGTTTCAAAGTATGTATATAAACAACCACAGAAATTAGATTAAGAATATTATATTATATATCATAACCCTAAAAAAGACTTTGATGATAAGTATATTAGAGCAACCTAATTTTTTTTATTGTAGAGGTTATGTCGGTATTCCTAGAAAAAACAAAATTATATGGATACTAAAAGTGGATGTGGTTCTAGAACATATGTACATATGAGTAATAAATCTAAGAAGGTGCTCTAGGCTTGACTCTGGTAACCTGGTACACAAAAATAGGCCTTACTAAGCACCTGGTTTGACACACATTCTGGACATGCTTAAAATAATTCAAATTATAATTAAAAACAAATATTGAAGATTTTAATATATGATGTGAATGAATAACTGTGATGAAATATATAGTGTTTTTTATTCAAAATAACGTATCGGGATATTTATTAAATGATGTTATGACTATTTTTACTCACACACTACTATTCAGATTTACTCAATGGTTGGATCCCAAATAAGTCATATTAACATCGAACATGATGGAAACACAAGATACTGTGGTGGGGACGAGAAAAAAAATGGAATATTGAATGGAATGATTGAATTAGTGTGTGTGCCTAATTATTTTTTTAAATATGTCATTAAAAATATATACATTAAATAACTTGTAAACTCAAAAAATATGATAATGGTGGTGCATGCTAAGAGCTCATGTTTTGGAGACCACAGAGAAAAGAAATCTCAATTTCCACCATGTATGAAATGTGTAGGGAGACACCTAATAATCTGTCTAAACTTTATAGTGAACTGATTTGTGAGTGGGAAAGAATGATATAAATAAATATATTGCATAGATAAATGAAGAGTACAGCGGATGGAAATAAAAATGTTTCAAAGAATCCATTTATAGTCATTTTCAATTTATTTCGGGGACCTAGGCATTACCCGAGTCATTTCCCGATTCTAATTAATATCAATTAGTTAAAGGAAGGACCTATATGGGAAAAAGTAGATGATTAAAACTGTAAATGTATTAATGGTATTTTTATGATGGGATTACATTTTAAGAAATAAATTTAGTTGATTGTAAACATGATTTTGATTATGTGAACCAATTATTCGAGTAATAGATTATTTTTTCATGAGTAGAATTTATTATAATAGTATAAATAACCTTTAGGTTTTATATTATTTGTAGTTAATAGTCATATATTTCATTTTAGGATTCAAAATGAATGAGAATAAAATATTTAATCATTATTTATAGTTTTTATCTCATTTTTTGGAATGTTATATATAGAATATTGTTTCAGAAAATGGACAACCCAAAGAAAGTATAATAACATATCTTTTATGTCATGTTCATGGGTATTGAACCCAAACTCAATTGATGATATGGGTGAAACAACTACCAATGGCCTACATGATGTCCCAAGTTATTTTGACTTTTCATTTTTTGTTAAAAGAGTTGATGGAATTGTAATAAGTTGATTTTTGGAACTTCTGTTTTATGAAATGGATATCATTGGTAATGGAAAATGATTTGGGAATTAAGTGAAAAATATTTTTTTGAAAGAAAATATCTATTTTCAGAACATTATATGATTAAGTTAAATAGAATACTATGGATTATTATTTGTGGAGATACTATTTCATTTTATTTTTGATGAATCAAGTATTTCTTGTGGACTTGTAACAATTTGGAATATTTGTGGAAATGATTAACCTATCATGGAGAATATGTAATTAGGTTAATTAGTTATTTGTAAGAGACACTAACAGTCATGATGTTTTTTAGAGATAAATGTCATAATTTATCTATGAAGGGTGTGTGGTCAAATCCTTCTGAATTTGGGTTACTAACATAGTCTAGAATATTATTTTAGAAACGTTAGTTATTTTTTATGTGATCAAGGATGAATTTCTGGGTTTTACTTTATAATTTTTGAGATTATTTTTGTATGTTAACATATCATATAGTTTAATGTTGGTTAATGACTAAATATAGTAGGTAATGGTAGGTAATAGTTTTTTAAATTATGATATTATCTAAAATATGGATCATGTGCTTCAAGTGTCAATAAATTATCGTGAACACTCATCGTTTAGAGTGAAAGATGATTCTGTGGTAGAAATTGATTGAAATACGAAACTATATATGTTATGTAAGTAAGTATGGTTAATTACATTATTAATATATGAAGTACATTAATTATTCAACTCTAGGGGAGAGATCATAAAACAAAAAGAAATTTCATATTAATTTCATTTGGGATGAATCAAATGTTTAATTAGATTTTCATATATTTATAGCTCTCTGATTGTTAACATTCTACTGATAATGTTATTTATCAATCTTCATCATAACATGAAGGTTTAATTTTATTTCATTTCCATGTTTTCTTACATAGAACCCTAGTATGTGTTATATCTTGTGACGTTCATACTTCTCATTTTATATTTTAAAATCGGTATCTCATTAATTATTTTTCAGATGTCAGATTTCAATAAAGATTTTTTGAAAAGTCCAACCCATAGATTTGAATTTCATGATTAAATTTATAGAACACAATTTATTGAATGAGGATAGAATATAACACTCCAATATTTTATTTTACATTTTCGTTAATATATTATATATTACACCACACTGACTTGGCTTGTTTAACTCCCCAGATAGTGTATCTGCGAAATAACACATTAGTGATAAAAATATAAAAAGGATATATTTTTACCTTATCCAATAAATATATTCACATAAATAGTAATAAATAACTTTTAAATGTTTTTATAATTTTTTTTATAAATAAAACATTTTCTATCTAATTGTATATATTTCAATAAAATAGTTATATGTTTAGAAATACTAGTTTCTTAAAGGAAAATTTTTTTATGTCCTTTTGTAAAATATGATAAATTTAGTTTCATACACACATAAATATTGAATTTTATAAAATATACATCATTTTTTAATTTAGAATATCTAAAAGTATCTTATATTTAATTGTTTTTATATTTTTGAAATTATTTAATTTTTGATGAATAGTGATTAAACTACATTATTGTAAAAAACATTTTCATTTATATAATTAAATTATATTATATTGATTTTAACGTCACAGTAGATAATTAATAATTAGAAAAATTAAATTTAGATCATTTTAATCATTCTTATAATATAATTAGATATAAAAATATATTGATCTTTTTTAACGTCTTTTTACTCGCCTTCAAGAGAAATTTAAATATTAGCATTAAAGCCCAATATTTTCACTTATATTAATTGAGTTTAAAAAATAGACATACATGGTTGTAATCAGAATGAAAATTGTGGTTTAGTAGGATGTAAATAATGTTTTCGTGAATAGTAACATTTCAATTTTATTAACCGCTATTAAGGATAAATAGGGTAAGTAAAGGTAAATATAATAATATAATAATATAAAATTACCCTATAATTTTTTCTAATTTTATTATATATATAGTTTTTCAACAAAATCAATCTTTGGTCAAAATAGGATCATTTTTATGAAAATAGTGTTAGATTAGGATATTTATTATATTTTATTTATAGAATAGTTAAAAGTGTAATATTAAAATTTTAATAAATAAATAATTATTATGATAGGGTTTTAATCAAGATGAATTTTTATATAAAGATTAATTAAAAATATATTAAATTTATCTCCATCATTATAATTTATTTATAATATTCATACATTTAATAAATAAATTTAATTTTGACACTATGATGATGCAGTAATTTATTTATTAACTTAAGAATCAAATAAATGATATTAATAATATTAAAATAAATATAATTTTAAATAATTAAGGAAATACATGAATTTTATAGATTACATAGACATGTTCGTGGAAAATTTAATGTATTGGTTTGATGTAATACAGGTGGGTTTATATTTTTAAAAATTAATTACTGAATATTATTAAAATTGACATAAATTGTACTTGAAAATAAATGAAATATCCTTAAATTATATAAAATTCATTAAATAATAATGTTATTCAAACTATATTTTATATTGTTTAATATGTTTTAGATGACCCACATGGGGTTTTTATTGTTTTATTATTAATATATTAACCCAATAGTGTACAAATACAAGATGACATTATAAGAATTAAACTATTTAACTATGGGTTAAATCCAAACGATAAGGATAATTATATTAACATGAATAAAATTCTTTGGATGAGGGGATATAGACTCATACTCATAGTCTAGTTTAAATGAATTACATTAGATCAATTTAAAAATGAAAAAAAATTAATATATTTTAAGAGTTATAATTAGTTCAAAAGTACCGCTCACCTCCCATAGAAAAGGAAACATATCCTTATCATTAATTCAAAAATCTAATACCCTTTAGGTCATAAAACCATTTCAAATATCCTCTACCAAACTCTATTAATTCATCCTAGAGGAGACACTTTTTGATGAAATCCAGCCTAAGGATTTCATTTCTGCAAATCAAAAGGAGACAAATAATAAAAAGTAGTTTCAGACACGTATAGAGAGTATCTGGTCTAAGATAAGGGAATTCCTTCTGAAATTTAATTTTCATGGGATATAATCCATTTTCATTATATATTTATTATGTGTGGTGCATGCAATCCCCCTGTTAAACTTCACATCATTAATATATTTTCATTAAGGTATTGAAGGATTCATTTGAAGATAACAACCTTATGATTTATATGATTAAAGAGTTATGGGATGCATTGAATTATTAAATAAATATTCCATTATCCATTTCAATATTTTTGGTACTATTTTACAAAATTATTTACATAGATATAAAATAAATATAAGTAAACTTTAAGTATAATTTTATTTTTATTCAAATGTATAAAAAATATTATTAATGTATTTAGGTATTGGTTTATTTCACAATTTCATTATTATATGTTATGTTTTATATGTAAGTATCATCTAGTAAATAATTATCAACAATTTCCATGTTACATAAAAATGTATTTCTAAATATTATTATTATTCGTATATAATTATTAATTGTCAATATTACCTTTGATTGTATTTTTATAAACTGATATGAAATAAAAATTTCTGTCGTTTTCCAAACGATGTACTTTATGTCTTTTTCGACAAATTAAGGAAATATTTATTTTTAACATATACCAAAAGATCATCCAATCAAACCCTTATGATTTCTTTTCATTTTTACATTTCCCATACAAGCTTATAATGTTAATTTTAAAATAAATATTTTATTAAATAATTTTTTATGCTTTTAAATGAATTTCAACGTAAAAAAGGGGATATTTCCCTCAAGTAGTTTTATTGATTTTGTTAGATTATTTTCATCTATGTTAATATCTTTTATTGCATTTTATGATTAGTTGGTCTTGATTTATAATGATAAAATCATCCATAATTCATTGAAGGGTTTATGATATGATTGGCTCTAGATGTCTTATATTGATAAAAATCATGGTTCATATGCTACTTTTCATATGAATTATTATGTTGTGTCTCAACTTTCTCATATAAAAAATTTATTAGACATAGAATTAAATGGTTTGGGGACTATATAAAGAATTATTTATAGGTTGGGGGATAGATTAATGAAATACCTATATGTTGGGGACAGGTTAATGAAAGCCTTATCAACTAGGGACTGGTAAATGAAATCCAATTGATGCATTGATAGTTGTCATGAGACAAAATAATGTGGGTTTTAACTGACATCTCACAGTATAGTCATGGAATGATTCCTTGAGGGTATGTATAAAATTATGTATTACCTCATTATTAGATTAGTTATTGGTATTACATTTGATTATTCGACTAGTAAAATATCCATTTGAATTATTAAATGAAATTATTAGATTTACTCATTCTCTGCTATGATGAAGGTTATGTTGATAAGGCTGGTGTTTCAAATTTATACTTTCCTTAAAAGTTAATGATTATTTATAAATGATTTTTTTATATTGTTTAACATTATTAATCATCTGATCTCACCCATTTTTATGTTTTATATTCTAAGGATGCCAAGAAGTGTTTTATGATTTATATAGAGTGTTATATAGGGTAATAATTGTTTTCTCAAAGAATTATCCTTGTTGCATTTTATTCATTGAATAGTAATATAATGTTCATATAAGTAATGTGTTTTTTGTGACCACTAAATTGATATGTCCTTTGGGATTTGTTCCATATAATCAAAAAAATGTATTAAAATAATGTACAGACTCTAGAAATATGTGGTTACGGTGTTACATAGTGGGTTCCAATGTGTTTAACTATATATGATCTAGTGAAATGTGGGTTTGAGTAGATATCGTAAGATTTGTAACCATGAAACCCATGCCAAACATGAATGCATTTTATGTTATGGATGTTTTGGTGGGATTTAGAATTCATCCACCCTTATTCATTGGATTATGAATTCACATGACAATTAATCGGGTAAATATAATTATTATATGTAGTAATAGGTTTTTATATGATGATCATAATGCAATGTGGTACGTGGTTCGAATTTCTATAGGAACTTCATGGGGCCCAGTAGTTGAACTGACTTGGTGGATTATGGGAATCATGACATGACATTGATGATTGGAATTGTAGTGAGACACTGACAATGCATGGTGGTATGGACCCATTTATTGTGTTTTCTTTGGATGCACTAGGTGGAATTAACATGGATTCATTTTTTAATGGTCATGGGTTCTAGAATAAGTTGTAAAATCTTATTCCGAGTTTTTAATGGATCAAAAATTTATAGTTAAGCATGATTACTTGGTCAATAGACCTGGTCCTAGGACATGTATGCCTATATTATATTATATTCTATATGAATTCATTCCAAGGATACTGAAAAGATTCCTTACCCAATGGACATGTTTCCTGAACCATGTTGGTTTGATACATGATTCACATAGCATTTTTTTAGTTTTTTAGTTCCATCATTAAAATATTCACCATAAGTATATGAAATCTATTTTTAGTGATTGGATATGAGTATGGGTGATACTATGTTAAGGTTATGTATATATATTCTATGATGTATATTACTCTCATTAATTTACATTGCTAGCAGATGAGGGTATTGTCGATCAGGATTACAGTCTCAAGGATCAACATATTTATACACAATATAAGTTGTAAGACACTCATCAAAATTAACTTTTCACATTAATAATGTATATACATATTATATTTTGTATATATTTTAATATATATATATACATTATGAAACATTTTCCAGTTGATTAGGGTAACAGACCAATGAATTGAATGTGGATTCAATTTATTTATTTTATTTATCATTTCCAATTATGTATCTTCTAGGAAGAGAATATTTCATTAACATGAAATTATAATAGAATATTTATAGGTTCATCATTGTAGTAGACAATGGAGATTATTTCTCAACCATGTATGTTGTCATCGGTGTGTATAGAACTAATTTTCTTTTTTTGTTGTGCACATATATATAATGGATAAAGATTGGGCCCCAGGATTCTTGATCGAGTGAAGATGCTCATTATTTTTTCTATTGATCAAGTCAGAGTTTCTCAAAAGTGTCTTAGTAACATGATATGTGGTCTGTATTATACTTGGAGGGAGAGAACAAAATTTTTAGTTTTATTATTCTTTTATCTACTCCAACATGGATGTTCATATTAGTAGGTGACCATTGTTCTATGAATGACATGGATATTCAAAATATTATATTAATTTACTAATTATTTTATCCTTCATATATTTTATTTCTTTTCCAATTAAACACTATAATAATTTAATTCCATGTATTATATTAATATATTTTATTGTTACAATGATATATAGAAAAGTACTTCCCACATTCATACCATATGACCTCGATGCTAGTCATTTTCTTCTTGCGTACATGGATGTGTGCATGAGATAAAATGGTGAAGCAGCTCGAGGAACCGGTTTATTAAATATCAGGTAATCGTTTTAAAATGTATTAATATCCTCAAATGAAAAATTTTATGGTAATATGAGGAAAATGTTCATATTTTATTATGGGACCGTCATATTCCATCTTCTTCTCTATGAACATCCCTATGTCTAATCGATCACCCAAATTTATAGGCAGTCCCACTATGTTGGGAAAAGTATAAAATTAAGCTACAAGATTCTATGAGTAATATATTTTCTATCCATGGGGATATTATTTCCAAAATACATCCACTAGATTCCTCCCTATACACCACAGATTACCTGGTCTTATTTGGGGAGGTATTTATAGGACCCATTTAGAGAGAAATCATGGGTTTCATTTTGAATTTCGATTATGGTTGGTTAGATCCCATTTCACAAGTTCCATAGTTCTATCCATTATTTAATGTTAATTAATCCCCGATAAACTTATTTTACAGTCCTACCTATGGTCTCAAGACACGCACCTTGTGTTTTGGAAGTAATATATTTATCTCCATCCATTTCTCACCCTCCCATCGGTGATGAAATAATGATGGGTATTACTACATTTTATATTATCCTTCCATACTCATTGGGCTTGTACACCGACCTTATGTTTCCTATTGATAGTTCCTTAAATACTTCCTTATATCCTTATGAAAACCAAAATCATGGGAAAATCATGATATCCACTGTAAAATTCCATAATCGAACTCTCCACAGTATCACAATAGCTTCCCCAAATTCTACTTCTCATATTTTATTATAACATGGGGTAGAAGGTTTCTTATCCCTTTTCAACATTATCATTGTATTAATGGAAGTATAGGAGGATATCCAAATCATAATACTTACTCAGAAAATTATTATATAACATTTTTTTAATAATCTAATAATAGTGTCTTCTCCTAATGGGCCATTATGGGTCATTTCATTTTCTTTAGCCGAGTTATGTGTGTATGTTGGGGATCCCCTTACACAAATCACCACAGATTTCAATATGGAATATTCCTCCACAATCATGTTTTCAATATAAAAGGTTCCTCCATCCTCATCCCTATAGAAATGTATTTCCTATCAATCTAGTCAACAGATACCATTTTCAATAATAGTGAAGCCTACAAAAGAAAAATAACTGAATCAAATATGTGGTAATAAATATATTACTTAATGAAGTACCAAAATTACCTATGAGGAACCTCACATCTATAAATTATGATCTATAAAATTATATGGAATTATTTGATTATATAAGGTATATAAAAGTGTGAGTACATTTCTTTTACATCCATCTCCAACTAATTTTATATTCTATCCATATTGTGTTTGTAGAAAAAGGGTTATTCTATCGATGAATTGATGTTACAGTTTCTCTTCTAGAACTGTATACACAATGATCCAACTAACTCTATTGTTTTAATTTTTTTAGATGGAAAACAACTAATATTAATATATCATGTTCCCTTAAAACACATCATTTTAAAATTCTCACTATGCTAATAAATTTTCTTATTTAATATTTTTTATTATATTTGTCATATAGTGGATGGAAGGATATTGTTCGCTGAACTGGATAAATGTTTTCTAGATGATACAACATAGATTATGGGAAAAGGCATGAATATAAAATTTTAAAATAAAAAAGTAGCACATTTTATTTCGATTCATATAACAATAATAGATTTTGTAAAATATTTATTTAAATAAATATGTTTTCCAATAACTAACCATGCATACATCATTGATCTAAAATGTTCCATTATAAATTTATTTTTTCAAAAATGTATAGTAATAAAAAACCTAATAAATTAAAATAATAAAATCAATAATGAATACTTACATTTAAGTGATATATAATTAATATATATAAATGTATTTTCCAATCTGATGTAAGAGAATGAAATATTAATAAATTAAAATCCATCCCCTTTATAATATATTATATATAATATATAACAACCCAATACAATAACAAGAACATTGTTAATAATTATTTTACTAATTGGTATAAGAGGTTATTAATAAAACATATTTTTTATATAAGACATTTTTAAATCAATTAATTTTCCTATACAAATTAATAATTTTTTTTAACTATTTTATAATTTATTGTTTACTAAAGGAACGTCATTTATGCATTCCAGAAAATAATATTTGAATATGATTAGTTTTTTATATTTTTTAAAAAATATTTATCTTTAAGTGATTACTGTGAAATACTATTTTACAAATATATTGACTTATATAAAATTATTAATATATAAGTATGAATTTTAAATTCAAGAAATAATTTAATAATATATATTTTCTTATTTTTCATTTATGTTTTTAATTGTAATAATAATTTTATAATTTTCAAAACACATATTATACATATTATAATTTATGTTATATATTTAAAAAAAATTAAGACATTATACATTTAGTACATTAAAATTATTTTTTATCCCTACTTGAAAATTAATATAACAAAATGATTTTCTAATTCAAATTAAATTGGGAAATATTATATAAAAATATCCTATTTATTTGGAATAATTATAGAGAAATTAATTTTGAAAATCCAAATTACCTTGATAATAATATGAATTGTTAAAAGGAATATAACCAAGAGTGAATGATCTCATACTTGTTCATAATTTGTTTCAAAATTTGTTGTTAAGGCCGTTATTGACCATACAAATTCTCATCAAAATTATTTAGTAATCCATGTGCTAATTCCATCAAGTGTAACTTCAAAATATAAAAAGGTATAGGGTATACACACAAATATCACGTATTTTCATTGATAAATGGGACACTCAACATCTCACATAAAATAATTGATGTAATTCCCCCTGTATTCTACAAAATTCAGCAATAAACATTCTTATCCACCATCAAGAGGCTCAATTCTTCTCAAATGACCAACCCTCAAATTGGGAAGATATAGATGAACAAGGGAGGTAAAACTTTTGAACCACTCTATTCTCATTTGTATTTATTTATTTTCATGTATTATTTAAAAAATTATATTATAAAATTATAAAATGGAAAAATTAATATAATTATGACTACGGTGCATTAAAATAATAATTTTTAAATTATAATCCTCCCATCACCTTTTAAATAAAAAAATATATTCTCCATTAGTACATTTTTGGAAGAACTCTTCCATGATACAATGTGATTGATTTTAATTCACAACCATAAAAGGATAGTATTAATAATTAATTTAATATATATGTTTTATATTTATAAAATATTCTATATTATAAAATTTTAAACTATTTTCCTCATTTTACTCATTCAATGGAAGATGAAATCATCTACTCTTCATTTATGTGGACAACTATCGGCATAGAAAAATCATTTTCCAATATTAATTTCATCAAAGCAATAAATTTATAATAATAAAAAGGGGTTTAATTAAATAATAAATTTATTCTTAAATTTTTATGGTATTTCAGGAAAAATTTATAATCATAGTAATAGTATGGTAAATAAACAATATTGGTAGTTTAAACAGTAGAAATAAGTATTCAATGAGAAATAAAATAATTTCTTTGGATTGTATAATAAAATTCTATATGTTATCATAATATTACAAATATTTAAAATTCTTACATATCACACTAAAAATCACATAATAATTACAAAATTATTTTGATATATTTATATTATATCCAAATCACCTAATAATCATCCATTATTTGTTGCATATTCTTCATTAGGTATAATTAACCACCCACACAAACATTTCTGTATATTTATATCGTGGATGAATATTGGAATTAAATTTATGTAATATATTGCATAATTATTAAAATAATGATTTTTAGTTATTATATAATAAAATAATGATTTGTCTCATTATCTAAAAAATAACTTTTGATCTCTATAATTTACCAAATCATGTCCATATTAAATTCTCTTTCAAGGATCGTATCCCAAACAAACATAGGTTGAAATTTTTACACTATATATAATTATAAATATCTAATTTTAGACAATATTATGATATATGTATGATGATATTTTTTAGGATAGTCCATAACAACATCCCATTTAATAAACTAGTTCAAAATAGTCATGATTACATAGACCTCAAATTTAAAATAGATAATAACAAAATAAATATATGTTGGGAATAATTTTAAATGATGTTTAAAAAGGTTATAAACATGAAAGAAGTTCTATAATATGGTTTTTTCCTGGTTATGATTGTTTTGTATGAGGATATTGTTGTATTAACGATGAATTATTTAGTGATAATGTTTTTGTGTCCTTAATTTTATTTATTATGTCAAATTACTTATTATGGACAACGATACATTTGATATTGTTTGGTTATATATTAATTAATGTTTTTATAATATTCATATAATTTAAGGTTTTTAAGAATCCATAACATTTTCATTATGTTAATATATTATGGTTCTATGTATTCCATTGTTATAATGATCATTGATAGATATATTATTTTCACATATTTAAAAATTTTCTTCTTGATATTACTTAATATGAGATTGATTTATTTCAACCTAATAATATAAATCCTTGTAATTTATATTCCACATTAATGGAATTTGATTTTTAAATTCATATATTTATCATTATGTTAATTTATTCTGAAAAGGATTATCATTAATATAAATAATTCTATTCCTATAAATAGAGTATTTCTCTTACATATCTCTATTTTACTTTGCCATAAATTTTCATCTGTTATTGGGAAATACAATCATGTGTAATGTCACAAGGAATTCATCAATTCCTTATCCAAATTACAAATATATGTTTTATTTACTCTTTTTGTGATGTGGGGTTTCTAAAAATGTATATAATAATTTTAAAAATTATATCCATCAGTTCAAAATGATATATTTTATCCAATAATAAAAATTTCAATATATGAATTTTATTTCATTTCATGAATTTTTTATTGATGTTTATTATTAAAAATTTAAATAAAAATCATGTAATTTCACGACACGTTTTTGAAAGTTTTTTTTACTTTTTCATGGCTCCATTTCAAAAAAATTTAAAACTAAATGTTCTCAAAATATTTTAGAATCAATTTTTAAAATATTTATTTAATTTTTAGGGTTTCAATTAGAATATAATATTTTTAAATGTTATTAATTTTCTAATATTTCCACTTCACAAATTTAAAAATTCCATTTTGGGTTATTTTCAACATAATCATTATAGTAATGATAAAAACATTTTATAAAATCCATCTTATATGTTTTCACCAATTTTATTCCTTATATTTACATGTATCATTTTGTGTATGTTATTTTTTATTAAACACCCACTAATTTTTCATATGAAATAAACATTCCAGTTATTTCAATAAATTGAATAATGAATACTCATGTGATCATTGATATGGGTGAATAATGAATCTCATTTTTTAATTTTTTATAATTTGAAACATAAAAAAAACTATAGTTAAAGATAAATGACTCTGGTGTAACACAACCCACATGAACACCCATAATGAAAACATTTATTTAAGTGGTTTTCTAGTAAATACAAGTTTTATTTTAAAAGAAGGACATATGAAATTAAAGACGAAGATCAACATACATGTATATGCAAATCCATGATGGGAAATTTTCCATCCAGAGCTGGTTGTCATCGAAGGGGCCCGAGGCCTCCAGTAGATGGGCCACATTATTTCCTTACCTTTTGGAAATGTAGAAGGTGAAGCATGAGAAGCCTTGGCGAAGCAAGCGAATTCTCCTTATGATGAAGCCAAATGACTGGAATCTGCCATCGTTGTGGTTAATAGCATCGATAATATTGAGGCAGTCAAACTCAACGATGATATCAACCCATCCACGTTCCACGGAAAGCATCATACCTGCAAGGATGGAAGAGGCCCTAGCTACTGCATGTTCCCATAATGCAGGATGTGATTTATACTTTGCAGTAATGATTTGCCTCAGATGATTTCGGGTCAAGAGACCGAGAGCAACAAGTCTATCCTTGGGGAGAGTCGCGTCCATGTTTAGCTTAAGTATCGCTTCCGTTAAGGGATTAAAATGACGGGGACATGAGGGTTTTACACTAGGAATATAGTGTCCTTTTTTGTCTTTCTAGCTCTCAAACCATGAAATGGTCCGTTCAATCCAGACTTCAGGAGGTTTCTGAATGTGGTGAAAAACAACATCGTTACGCCGAACACAAATGATCTAGACAAGGGTGCAAAGTGAACCTGCATTATTCGATGAGAGAGTAGAGCACCAACACATCTAAAGATCGGGGAGGTCAGTTGCAATGTCAGGTGAAGCATATAAAGTCGGGCCCCATTTATTCCAAATTTCCTTAGCTCCCGGGAAGTAAATGGTGGCGTGCAAAGGAGTTTATGGAATATTTGGGCAGAATGGTCAGGACTCAGCACATGCAATATGTCGGTAATCGAGAAGGCTCATGGTTGGGAGAGTTCCGATGCACACCTTCCACAAAAATTGATGAATTTTTGGGGGGAAATTGATCTTCCACAGCAATTTCCATGGTCCCTCTTCCCGGTTGACAGATTGGTTTCAAAGAGAATGTCTCTAAAAATAAATTATGGTTTAACAAATATATGTTATATTAATCACATTCATTGAAAAATATATTTTTTTACATTTTATTTGATTCTTGAATAAAAAATAGGAAAAAAATGTATAAATAAATGGAATGAATTTTCACCAATATGATACAACACACAATCATTTTGATTCCAGAATTGTTCATGTTTGACTTTCTATAAACTCTTATTCTCCCCCATTTAATTATTTCACATCAATTAGATTGAAATTATATCTATAAATATTTGTTCAATATTTTCCCTTTTATAACATATATTTATGGTACCCACTATCACAAACCATTTATATATAACTAATTACATAATAGCCTTTGTTTTCTTCCTCTATAGGTTATTCCCTATCCATATTACCAAAAAATTTGTTTCCACACTATTTAGTTCTAATAAAAATATATCACATTCCTTGGTTGGAGCCCCACATTTTTAGAAACTCCCATAGAATGAACAAAACTATATATAGATATCCTATTAAACTTTGTATAACCGTTGTTTCTATAAAAAACAAATAAATAACATGGTCAAGAAATTTGAATTTCACACACTAAATGTTAATGTACCACTCTTGTATTTCATCATTATATCACCTTTGAGCATCTAAATAAATTGGAGTCAATAATATTTATAATAACATTCCTCAAATATCTATGAAACTGATATTTAAAATAGCATAAAATCCCAACTAAAAGCTCAATCCATGCTTCATATTTATTGGGAAGTTGAATTTATATATCAAAATTGTAACAATATATAAATTTATAAAAACATTTTATAGATCCTTATTTTTTTATCTAATATTTTTTCCTTATAAATTCTACATCAGATAATACCTCTTGATTTCCTTTGTCCAGTGGATAATAAATTTATCTATTTAGTAACCCTTTAATGTTTCTACTTCTTTTTTATCTTCAGTTTAATCATTATGGTGGAACTATTTGATTAACTATCTCTAAAATATATACCTAATGATTTTGATCATGACCTCTTTATTATGAATTATCTAGAATACATCTTCTCGATGCCTTCAAAAATAGTAATTTTTTTGGGGACTCTATCAGGAAAACCTCATCTAATCAACTCGACCTGGTAAACTATTTCTTATAGAAAATTGAATAAACCATTTGTGAACATGGATGAGTTTTATTAATGATGATATTTTTATAATTTTATAAATATTTAATCATAATCTGATAAATTTTGTCCAAAATAATATGTTTTCATAATTTATTATTCTACATCCAGTATGTTTTAAATTATTTCTATTTTCGATATCTATAGTCAACTACACTCCATCCATTCAACTTTTTTTTTCTAGACTCTATCTAGGAACCTATATTCAATAACTATATACATATATTTATCTGATTCAACTTCATAAGAAAGGATCGACTATGAAAAGTTATTTATATATTGATAATAAAATTCCACACCATGATAAATTATTTTCCACATTAACAAGCTACATCCGACAACCAGAAGCCACTGAGTTTCAAAAATTTCCGTTATTTTTTTTAATAAAGGAATATAAAAAAATTAAAATATGAAACACATTATGTAGATCTCCATTTATGAGTTATAAGTCAACATGATAAAATACAGAGTTGGAACTTGAACCATTGAACCATAATACATGATCAATAGAAATACGAGAATATTAAAAATATAAAAAATCATCCTGCAAATAGAAATTCAATCTGTAAAGAATAATTCCCAATATTGACTTAAAAAAATATTAAAAATGTTCACACATACTGAAATAACAACATTTCCCTTTTAATACCTCGTATATATATTCTCTAACATTAAATATAAAATATTTATGTATATAATTGGGTCATATTTCACTCACATTGATGAAAATATCAAATGACATATTTATAGAGGGGACATGGATCACAGAAATTGTACTTTATGAGATGACTATGAATTCCCATAATAAAACATATATTATTAAATGTTTCCTTTGGAAATAGATTAACAAATATATCTCCTACATAATTTTTTTAGTTATAAACTCGTGTGTTAATCAATTTATTTTAATATGTCCTTTGATAATTTGATATTTAATATAAATGTTCTTAATATCACAATGTTGAATATTATTATTTAATAATTTTATAAAACTACTATTATACCATCCAAAAATAAGTGGTATCATCTCATAAAATTTGATGTATTGTAATTATGTCTTTAGCTATTTTAGCATTATATCAACATGGGTTTCAATTACATATTATTGATGCACTATTCTTTAATCGACTAAAATTAAATTAATAGCACTCCAACACACACAAATTATAATAGAAAGGAAAATCCTCATATATATGGCCTTAATTCATTAACACAGGATAAAAAACACCATTCATATATATAAATATATGAATATTTCCTGGGTTGTAATATTTCAACATAAATTGATTTCACCCATAAAAAATCTCAGATTTCATTCCATTTATATGATTTTTATGACATCTTTGACCCAATTCATTCATGTGTAACTAAAAACGGTATGACATATGACATAAAACTCACCTCCTTGTACATTAGTGTTATCTAAAAAGTAGTGGGGGATATGGTGGAATAGTTGGGTAAGTATACCCTTGTGATTAGAGTGTATCACATTATTATAATCATATCAATCTATAGACGAATATTAAAATATAACCAAAATGATGAAGAGTAATCATTGATCATATAAACTACCAAGTAACCATATACATCAAATTCATATGATATATTATGATGATGTCATGCTATAGAAATGTGAAGTAAATGGGGATCATAGTAACAATAATATACCCCAATCTTTACGAAAATGAATAAAATACCCAATACTACCCTTAGTGGAATATCATTCATAGGATCTATCCTCTACCCCAAAACATCATTATAGCTTGATATTCAAGAATCCAGGGTAAGTCTCTTTCCCTTCTCCATTTCTGTAACCATGATTTCTATCTAGGTAAAAAGTGGAAGCGTGAACATGGTGGGTGATATAGTCAGAAGGACACTACCAATGGATTCTAATTCAATATAGTCCATGTATAAATATTCATACTTATGTATATAACAATTAATGATGAAAATGTGGTGTGGAAATAATTAACCCATATTGGTCAGAGATCCCATGGAATGTTCGTCCTTTGCTACCTCATTCGACCTATGATAAAATATCTTTATGTAAATTGTCATTCAAGATAAAATTTATTATAAAGGCCAAAGACCTAGATCATGGACTATGATTTCTCCATGAATCATATTTTATCATTTTATATATAGATAATCCATAATAAAAATTAAAGGGTTTCACCAAATCATTGACTTTTCATTATCTTGGATGTTGATTAGTGTGACTAATTCATTACTTAATTCAAAATGAACCTAAGACTCTTCTCGAAATTCCTAAATTGTATCCTCGGTATGGTTCAAGTCAAAACATGAACCCGATGCCATATATTTCCTTCCTAGGAATTCCACACATGAACTCTAGTATATCTATAGGTGAGGTAAATAATATTTTTCCACTAAGCCCATCTGTGGCTATAAATAATGGGATAAAAATTGTATCTTATAGAGTATATAATCATTTTCTGATCGATTCCTTCATTTGAAGACCATATAGGGGGTCTAGGTATCACTCACGCATGTATAATGTTATACACTCAGAGTCGATTATTATCATTCTATATTGGGAGTCCATGTATCACTCAGGCATACATAATACATCTTCGAAGAGAGTCCATTCATGAAATTCAGATGACCACCCATGTGTCACCGATGACACATGACAATTTCTTATACAATATATTTAATTCAATAAGTATTATGACTCTATTTATGGTGTTTTAATATGGAACCCATATCAAAAAATCGTCATGGAAATACAAATAGTTATTGGCCAAAATTTTAACCATACCATTTATTTTAATATTTACTTTGATTTACATCATATTTAGATACTTAATTAACACACATAAGAAGGCGAATCATGCTATATCTTAGGCATAAAAGGCCTAACAACCCATGAATCCTGTAATTAATCATAATTGGGAATTATGTATTTAATGATAATTTCCAACATATGCAATAAGGGACAATGGACAAATGTATAGAGATATGTATTTTGATTCCCTCTTTCAAATTTATCAATTTACATGTCAATAAAAACATTATACCTCTCCAAATCAAGGAGAAAAATATAAAATATCAATAAATGATGTTCCTTAATAGGCCAGAAATGGAAGGATTTGTTAAATTAGAATCACACGAAAGGGGTGGTTTAATTCAATTTCTCATACCTCCTTTATAAAATAAACATGCCGTATGTGTAACGGCCTAGGTATTTATAAAATAATAATTTTTAATTTCTACTAATATATTTAAATAAGATAATAATTTTATGTTAAATATGACACTTTCTCTGATAGCGCACTCGACACACAACAACGGTTTATTTTAAATCCTATATTGCATGAAACTTTTAATTATAGAAAAAAAATTATTATTATTATTATTTTAAACGGATGTTAATGCCTTGATATTTTGTTGGTGGAAATGAATAGTAATAACCATAAAATTATTATAAAAGTTTGTTAATTTTTTCTACATTAATTCCAAAAAAAATTGATGATTAAAATGAAAATGAATCCAACTGTAAGAATAAGATACATTAATATTTTTTAAAGGTATTCTTCCCGACATTTGATGGTCAAACCTTTTTAATTAATTTTCATTATTATATGATCTATTTGAAAAAATAAATTTTTTATTTATAAGGGAAAAAATGCAATTTTTTTGGAATTTTGGACTTTTGCTGATTAAATTCATATTTTTATGAATAGTGAAAAATAAACCATTTTAATTAAAAACTGCATTTTATCTAATTTATTTATGTACTTAGATTATTATTTTAATTATTTATAATATTAATTAGAATATGTATTTATAAATAAATACAATTTAAGAAATTGGAAATAATTTCACCTTGAAAATTGTACATAAACACATGTCAATATATTAATAGCTCTTACTTCTTAAAAACGCAATTTTTTGTTTTGACAACGAAATTAATTTTACAATTATTTATGCTAATTTTATATTCTGATTTTTTGAAAATGGATTCCATATATTTAATCATGAGGTCCAAATTATGTGAAAATTTATCCTTTATTATTATGCATTATGAATAATAACTTCATTAATTATTTTATTTACTATGGTTAAAGGATAAATATGGTAAATAATGGTAAAACATAATTTGAAAATAATATGAAAATATACCTAAAAGTGTCCTAACACTATTTTATGGGATATTTCAGACCATTAGAGTCCTTTTTTTATTTTTGGATCACATGGATCAACCTGAGATTGTAAATCTTATGTTATATTATGTAATTTAGTGTAAAGAGAAGTAGAACATAAACAAGTATCTTTTACTAAAATAAATTTTATATGGGTTTGTATAATTTATCTCTCAGAATATAAATATTCATTAAAAATATAAAAATATATCTTATATCATGTAAATTTATTTATAATTTTTAGACATTATATAAATAAATTTAAGTATGACACAATGATGATGCAATGATTGCATCATTAATAAAGGATTCAAATAAATGATATTATAAATGTTAAAATAAATATAATTTAGTTATTTAGATGATATAAGAGAATTTTATGGTTGAAATTGACATATTATATTTTAGGTAATGGCTTTTTTTTAATTAATTTGGTTGTTATGAATTTATAAAAAAGACATGTATGAATAGTTTCCAAAATTAACATAATTCGAAACCTCAAATATAAAATAGTTTATTAAACGATTTTAAATTACTATAACTCAATGATTCTGAAAAATGGTTAATAGATGTCCAAATATATCATAAATTAATTTTTATGGGTAATTTTACATGATAGGGTAATTATATTATCCCACAATTTGTTAATAAGATGATGTCACTCTAAGTTGAAAAATGGTAAAAAATGTGTTAAACCAAAAAGATAAGGATTAAAAAATATTCAAAACATATCTAAAAATTATTGGATTATTTTCATTCGAACTAAAATCATCTAATATTTGAATTAAGTTCTTTTTTTACCAGGTTCTATAGAAATTTAATTTTTAATAAATTATTATTTCTAGACATTCCTAAAGTCCCCATCTTCCCTATAATAAAAATCCAAGAACTATCCCCACATACTCACACATCTAGAGCCAAGTGGATAGTCAATATTATGTCAATATATTCTACCCAAATCCCTTCATTCCTCTTAGAATTCTTCAATTATTATTAAGGAAATAAAAGAAAGAAGTTTGGATCAAATCATTATAAGGTACCCGATTTAGAGATAATGCCTTCTCTCAAGTTATTTTCTTATATTTTCTTTCTCCACTACCTATACTCTTTTTATTCATTTTTTACATTACAAAAAAATGATACTCAATATAATATAATGTTTTTATGATGACTATTTGAACTAAAATTACACACACCTTCATCTAATGGATACAAACATAATATTTCTATGTAACCCAAACTAATGACTAACGAAATGAATATTGTTTAATTTTACCTACCCTCGATCATGGTGGAAATTATGATAGAAATATATTTATATATGATATATATTATATTTATATTGTTTATATTATTCTATACTTTTCATTTACATCATACCTTTATTCTTCAATAATGTGTAAATACGATAATTTTGTTTGAGGAAGTGCAGACTACCTCCCCCTAAAAGTGATATGGATCGTTCATTCCATACATGGAACATATAAAGGATAGATTTAATGATCTTGTTTAATGTATTTAAAATATGATATTATATGGTAATTATTTTATAACTATGTGCCAATTAGTTTTTAATCCTTTAAATATGGGAAAGAAATGAAAGTATCGTTCATGCGTACCTATGGCTTACCGTCTACATGAACGGTGCATTTAATTTATTATATCAAAATGTTAGAGAATATTATAAATACACAAATACTGGATATATATTATATATATTATATTAAAGTCATGAAAAATATTTTGGATATAACAGACATTTAACCACATAGGTAATTTGTAATTATAACATGTTCATCTTTGACTAAAGTATCGAATATCAAGAAAAAGACTTATATGATCTTGTATAATTATATGATTGTTATAAAAAGGTAATAAGTTTTATAAAAATAATATTGATCATCGGAAAGGTTATAAATCAAGTATAAATTAACTTATTTATATTACTCATGGAGATAAAGAACGAAGAAGCCAAGGTGGACTCATGGTAAGGGAACCTTTCACCATCCTCTTTATGTGAAATACTTATTTTATGTTATGTATTCTAATTTCAATTTTAAAATGTTGGGATATGTTCTTAAAAATCATTATTTATATCAAATTTATTTCAAATTTACAAGGGACCCTTTTCTCTCTCATCAATTCATTTTATGAAATATTAAGTGACACTATTAGGCTTCTGAATTTTCTTAACGGAACATTATAAACAAATTTCTATTATTTTGGTTAATCTATTAATTAAATATTATGTCATGCTGTGATTATGTGAGAATTAAATTTTGACATATTTTCTAGTATGTATACATTATTTATGGGTATTTATATTTAATACACATAATCAGACTATTTGACTAACAAAATGATCTTTGTAGGCAATTTATAAACTCAATTTGTACTTATTGGGTTTTATGCATACTTAATTGATTATATTATACAATGATTTTGTGTGGAATCCCTGTTTATTTTTTTAGATTTAAATTTTCACATACATTTGTGTTGATATAATTTTTCTACACAAAATCACCACATTGTTAAATTATTTTTTCATTTATATGATCTTTCTAAGGGAACCCATCTCAATATTCATTCATTGAGGAATATTTTTATTTATACATGAAATTATTTTATATGGTTTATAATTATAACTAATTTATTTTTATTTAAAAGTGTGGTTTTCAAGAAGAGATTTTTTTACAATGTCTTTACTAAACGAAAAATGTAATGATTATTTTTAACGTACATAGTGATAATGACTTTTCCACCAACATGAGAATTATTTGATATTTGGATACCTTAACAATACATAATGTTTTAAAATGGAATATAAAAACCATATTCCCTTAATATATATTTTTTTATTGAAAATTGTTTTGGGACATCATTGATTATGACAGCATCTTAAAATGAAATATTTTTATTACAATGTGGAAATGATATATACATTTACATGTTTTATGTGATACAATTATGATATGGTAAATGGGCATTATTTAAGTGTATATGTGATTATATGATAAATGGAGGGTTGGTGATCCTGAGATAGTTCTCCAATGAATTGGATAACATTATATAGGTAAACATTAATATTTCTACTAAGGTATTAATGTAATATAATGTGATGGGTATTCCAAACTGAAACCCTATGTAGTTCTGAAAGATGAAATGTGAGTATGTTATAGATTCCTCAAGTTACCATTATGATTTATTATTTCTATGTGTTACTCATTTATCATATTATTTCTTGTCGTATGTAAAGGATATTATGTTTTATGATTGAAAATAATGATTTAATTGATTTGTAACTATTTATGGACTAATGTATTCATTCCTTATTTGATATCCCTTACTGATATTTTTATCCTCGTACTATGTTTTTCAAATATTTTTCACATGGTACAATGAAGGGTAAAATTATGGAACATTACCTGAATATTTATATCTATAAAATAATTCATGATTTATTTATGAACTTTTATTTTTATGAAGAAAATAAATAGAGTATAAGTGAATAATTTGTAATATTTGATATGTAAGGTAATAATTATATCCTAATTCTCTAAAAGTATAAACATGAAAAGATCCTCAACATGAATTATTGACTTAAATAATGACTATGTAATGTTTAAGGTTGATGCCTTATAGTTTTTTTAAAAATTTTGTTTAGATAACTTTAGAGGTTGTGGTGTTATGTATGAAATAGTGAAATGTTTTATGTCACTACAATAATTAGAATATTAGAATGATTTATAGTTATTTTAGATAAATTTAAAGAGGTTACGATAATATGAAAAAGTATATATTAGTATTTACCAAACTCATAAGATTGTATATAATTATTTTACTGATATACTTACACTGACATTTTTTGTTTTAGTAAAAAGAAGGATTTATCCAGAACCAAAGTAACAATGGATGTGATAGAAACAATGGTTGTTTTTTGGATAATAAACAAAATGAAATGGGGGTTATAATGAGAACTCCTGTGGTTATGAATAACCCACAATCTGGAGTAATTATTGACAACTTGAATCTTGGTTATTTTTTAAGGAATCATATATGTGAGAAACAAGTACCTATGAATGTTAAGTTAATAATAATAAATGTTTTTATATAAATTAACCTCTATGTAAAATATTTGGAAAGAAACAACTATAAATATTTATTAATGTTACATGAAGATGTTATATATGCCGTAATGAAGGTCATAGAGCAATAACCTACCCTAGAGAAAAGTGGTGTTCAATTGACTTCAGGGAGGGGGAAAACATTCTTTCCAAGGGATCAATTGAATGTTTTAACTGTGGTGTGCATGTTCATTGCAAAAATAGATATCCTTCGAAGAATAATTGATAATTGGATCAGTAGTACTATACAAAAATATGTTTACCAATTCTTAATTCTATTCAAATTAATGATGAAGAAACTAAAAATGACTTATAAAAGGTATGGATTATTTCATATCTCATGTTTTGATTTTATTGAAATCATAAAACATTATTCTTGATTTTTAAGTAAATAAGTATAAAATAATAAGATAGAAAAACATGAATAACTGATAGTGAAGAATTTTGAATGAATAAGATGTCTATATTTTAGTAATTAACGATTTATATCAGATCTATGGATGGTGATATGTGTAAATGTATTTATGATGGGATTACATTTTTATACTTCTAGTATATTTTACCCTTATGATTTTTTAATTGAATAATAGTTATCTATTATATTATGGATATCATTATAAATAAACATTAGAATTTATATGATACTTAAAATTGATGTAATTATGGGATATTACTTTTTGGGATGAAAAATGAATGTTATTAGATAAATTTCAATGATAATGAATGATATGGTTATTTTTTTTGGAAATTATATTATTTTTGATAATGTTATAAGAACTATAAGGTTTTATAAAATCGACAACCCGTATGAATGGTGAAAACTCGTCACGTTAGGAAAGTCCTTGAAAATTGATCCCACGTCCGAAGGGCGACAAGGGCGCATCACCTAACACTTGCCTACATGAAGTCCATGCTATGTGTGACATATTATTTTTAGTTAAATGATTTTAAGGATCATGAATAAGTTGAATTTGGAAGTTATGTTTTATCAAATTGATATCTCTAGTATAGGATAATGATTTTTTGATAATGTGACTAATGTTATTTTGGAAGATGACAGCTATTTTGGAAGCACTATATGCCTAAGGAAACTAGAATACAATGGGAATTCATTTAAGGAGTACTGTTGCAATTTTATTTTTTAGGAATCTATATTTTTTTGGAATTATGGAGATTTGGGTTATTAATATAAATTATTATCCTATTATGTTGAATATTTGATTAGGTTAATTAGTTTTCAGTATGAAACATTATTTGTAGTTGATGTAATTTGGAGATAAATATTGTTACATATTTTTGTATATATTGTTATCAAATCCTTATGAAATTTGGGTTTCAACCTAAGTTTTTATTATATTAAATAATTTTATGTACATTGTTTATTGAATGAATTTCATTGATCTTTGGCCATTTTTTGTGTAGTTTTGGATATTAATAGTAGTAATTTTTTTTATAAATGATTATTATTTTAGGGGATTATATAATATTGTACTAACCTTTTTGTTTGATAGTTAATTGATAAATATAATATAAATATATAGATCATCTATTTTGATTATGTGATTATCTAGAAGATTATTCTAGAAATTAAGTTGTGACAAATTCATCTTGAATACTCAACGTTTGGGGAAAATATGAGTTTGTGGTAAATATTTATTATAGGATGAAACTCTACGTGAAAATTAATTATATTTATTTATGTTCTTAGTCAATGTCATAAATAAATCATTCAAATTTATGATAGGTAAGATAATACAAAAAAAATTTACATTTAATTTTTCTACTGGGGAATCAAGGACCATTTAACCCATTATATGATTATGGTATTTTGGCAGTTAACTTTATCATGTTCTTGTTTTCTATACCTCTCCATCAAAACATGATGGATATTTTTCCCTTCCATACTAATGTTTTGGTTCATGGAATCCTAGTATATGATATAACTGGTGATCTTTTTACTTAACTTTCATTCTTTTAATCTGATAGTTTTATAGACTATTTTTTTCCGATGTGGGGTTATTAATGATGATTCTGATAAGAATTTTAAAATTGTATGGATGTAATTTCCAAAAGGGGGGAAGGATTTGACATCCCATGTATATATTGAATAATATTTTTTTATTTATATTAATATTTATTAATATTATATTTATTTTAGGTTAAACAGTACATTATGTCTGATAGTGTACTCTACACGCTATAATGGATTTTTTTAAATCTTACATCACACACAATATTGAGGTATATTGGAAAATAATATATTATTATTATTATTTCAATTTTAGAGAATTCTTAGAAGTTTTATTGAAGGTAATGAATAAAACTAACTACAATATAATTATACATGTTTTTTAAAAGTTTTTACATTTATCCAATACATTTTAGTTGCTTCAAATAAGAACGAATCCAATTCTATGCATAAGATGCTCTAATATTTTTTTAATGTTGTTTTACCATGGTATGAGGGAGAACCCTTTTGAAATATTATTTTTGTCACTTTAATATGTTCTATTTGGAAAAAATGAATTTTATTATTTATAACTGGGTCATAAAATTTTACTTTGGATGAAATTTTGGTATTTTTCTGATGACATTCACGTTGTTATCGATAGAAAAAATATTGTATTCTAATTCATAACATTCTTTTTAACTAATTTATTTATATAGTTAGATAATTAAATTAAATTAAATTAATGTTTAATTATATTTATCTTTTTATCTTTTAATATAATTTTTTTCATTGGATGTAACTTCACTTTTAAATTGAACATAAACACAAGTTAATCTTCTGATAGTTATTACTTCTTAAAACCCCGATTTTTTTGTTTTGAGAACATAAAATAATTTTAAATTAATAATAGCCAGTTAGGTGTTTTGAATTTAGAAAAATGGATTAAACATATCGAATCAGGAGTTCCAAATTGTATGAATAGATACCTTATATTTTTAGACATTATGAATAGTGACTTTAGTAATTATTTTATTTACCATGGTTAAAGTACAAATCTGGTAAATAAGGAACAAAATAATATTATAATATTTATAAACTACACTAAAACATGTATTAATTCTATTTGATGAGATATATCTTATAATGGGAATCATTGGGTCTATTTTGGAACCCCATGGATCCACATGGTTGTGGTAAGGGCTTGTTATATTAATTTATTTAAAGTAAAGATAAATATAACAAAAAGAAGTATCCTTTACTAAAAAACATTTTATTTCAGGTTTTATAATTGATCTATTTGACTAAAATTTTACATCATAAGTAAAAATATATTTCATATATCATGATATTTCATTTATAATTTTTAGACTTTAAATAAATAAATTTAATTACGACACAATGACGATGTAATGATTGCTTCATTAAAAAATGATTCAATTAAATTTTATTATAAGTTCTAAAATATATGTAATTTTGTTATTTTTATGTGATCTATGAATTTTTTAGATGATATATACATATTATGTTTGATTTAATGAATTTTTTTTATGAATCAGGTTGATGTTAATTTATAAAAAAGTTAACTACGAATAGTGTCCAAAATTGACATAGTACCTAACTTACAATATATAATAGTTTATTAAAACATATTAAATTCATAAAAAATATAATTTGGAAAAATGGATAATATATGTCCAAATATGTAATAAATGATTTTTTTTGGTTTTTTGACATGACATCGTAATTACACTAACCAAAAAATTGTAAACAACTTGATATCAATGTAAGATTAAAAATGGTAAAATAATGGTCAAACCAACAAGATAAGAATAAAACATTATTCAAAAAATTTATAAAAATTTTATTATTATGGTTATTCGAACCCAAATCATCTTACATTCAAATTAAATGAATTTGGGAACAATTTTTATCGGAATTTAATTTATAATAAATTAATATTTATAGATATTCCTAAATTTCTCGTCCTTCATCTTATAAAAGGCCGTCTACTCTACCCACATACTAACACCTATAAAACATCTTATCTCGTCCAAATTATCCCAAAATAAGATCCAAAAAAAACATTCCTTTATTTATATAATCCTTAAATTTAGGTGAATGAATTCATGAAATCTGTTTGGCTCAAATCATAAGATGTTTCTCGATTTATAGGTAATGACATCTCTCAATTTCTTTTCATTTATTTTCTTTCTAAACTCCCTATTATCATCTTATTATTTTATTAAATAAAAACACAAGTATCTTATATATACTATGATTTTATTATTAGAATTTTTAGAACTATAATTACACAAACATCTATCTAATGGATACCAATATACTATTTCTATGTACGACATACTACTACCTCAAGAAATGATGATTGATCGATTTTCCCTACCACCTCTCATAGTAGTCATTATGATGGAACTGTATTTAAATATGATATATATTATATTTACATTGTCTCTATTATTTTTAATTTTTTATTTTCATCATCCTTTTAGGCTTTAGTTATTGTGTAAATACGATAATGTCATTTGAGGAAGTGCAGACTACCGTCCACTCAAAGTGATATGACTCATTCATTCTATACAGGGAACATATAAAGGATGGAGTTAATTAAAATATTTAATATATATATAATATTATATTATACTGTATTTATAATTTACCTATGTATCATTTATTTTTCATCCCTTTAAAAATGGAAATGAAATAAAAGTAGCGTACATGCGTACATACGACTTACCATCTCCGTGAAGATGGCATGTCATTTCATATATCAAAAATTTTATGGAAAATTATAAATTAATATATACTATATATATATATATATGATATATATGATATTTATATCATTAATAATATCTTGGATATACTAGACTTTTGACCTAATGGACAATTTGTAATTTTATCAACTTCTTCTTTGACACGTGTATTAAATGTCATGAAAATGACCAATATGAACATTAATAATTATATTATGGTTATAACAAGTTAATAGGTGATTTAAATGGAATAATTATTCAAAAAAAGGTTCTTAATAATGTCTAAATTAACTTATATTTATTATTTAGGGTGATACAGAACGAACAAGACAAGTCGAACTCAAGGAAAGTGAACCTTTCACCATCCTCCTTTAGTCAAAGACTTCTTTTATGTTATGTATTTTAATTTCTGTTGTCATATGTTGGACTATGATATCATATACCCTTCTATCTATCCATTTTATGTCCAAGTGATAATAGACCATTTTCTCTCTCATCAACTCATTTTCAGAATTATGATATGACGTCATTATGTAGTTGAATTTTTGCAAGGGAACTTCTCATACCAATTTGTATTCTATGGGTTAATCTTCTACTTCTTGATTTTTTTCATGCTATGATTATGGGAGAAATGGATTTTGATATCATATCATGTATATATACTATATTTATGGGGATAATATTTAATACACATAATCAATCTATTTGATTAATAAAATGATCGTTGTAAGTAAATTTTTAATCTCAATTTTGACTCATTGGGTTTTATGCATACATCGTTGATTATATTATACTATGATTATGCATCGAATCACTATTTATTTATTTATATTTTATTTTCCACTTCCCTTTTTTGGATATAATTTTTCTAAACAGAATTAACCAATTGATACATTCTAATCTCAATTATACAATCTTTGTAAGGGACCTCGTCTGAGTCTTCGTTCATTGAGGCATATTTTGGTTTATACATGAGCTTCTATTGTATGGTGTATAATTATTAATATTTTATATTTATTTAATAAAAAAATATTCAAAAGGAATATTTTTATAATAAGTTCTTTAATAAAAGACAAAAGGAATGATTCTTTTTAACATACGTGATTCCAACAAACTTTCTGTTGCCACGTGCATTATTTGATATTTGGAATACAAAAAAAGTTATAATGTTTTTAAAAATAAAATAAATATTATGTACCTTTTTTATGTATTTTGGTATTAAAAATGGTTATGAGAAATAATTTATTATTTCTACATCTTTAAATGATGTATTTTAATTGCAATGTGGAAATGATATCATTCCTTTATACTTATTTTATGGGTTATGATTATGTTATGGTAATTAGTAATTGTTTACATTTACGGGTTGTTCCGTGACAATCCACGGTCGCGTGAGCCTCAGATAGCTCTCCAATTCATTGGGTTACCAGATGGAGGTAAGCTAGAATGTCGCTCCTTATTAATTTAGGGAATATATTGTGGTGGGTTCTATAAACATAACTCCTACATTGTTGTGAAAGCTGCCGTGAAATTATGTGATGAATGCGATAAGTTAACTTTATGATTTATGATTTCTATGTTTTATTCATAAATCGTATGATTTCATTTGGTATTTTAATGAGATTATGTTTTATGATTGAAAAGTATGATTTCATTGATTTGTATGTATTCATGGACTAATGTTTTATTTCTTTATATTATATACCATACAGAGATTTTTATACTCATACCATTTTTTTGAACCATTTTTCACATGGTATACAGAAGGTTAATAGAATTTAATATTTCTTGGAAATTTATATCAATAAAATAAATCATGTTTTTTAAGGAGTTTTGTTGTTCTGAAAAAATTTCATAGAGTATAAGTGTCTACTTAGTAATATTTGAGATGTAATGTAGTAGTTATAGACTAATTCTCTAGAAACTATACCAGAAAAGATCATCAATGTGAATTATTTAATTAAATAAATATTATGTAATGTTTAAGGTGGGGCCTTATTGTATGGATTGTATATTTCACGGTTATACATTTATTTTATATTCAATTACTCGTAATATATGTCACTAAAAAAATTTGATTATTAGAACAATAATTTTAATACATTACCCCATGTCGTTAAAGGAAAACCATGATAACACCCACTTTATCATAGTGGTAAACTCCTCATCCTTGTTTTTACTATAATCTTCTATACAATGTAATCAATTGATTAAAAGAAATAATTCCTAGAAAATAGGACATATCATCTTCCACCAAAATAACTATGCTAAAAAAAATTAATGGTGATAGTTGAATGAAGTGTTTACCAATGTCTATCAACTAAAACCCATGACAAGTGACTTATAGATTAAATTATTAATATATATATTTTCCTAGCTATATATAGATGTATATACCTCCTATAATGAAGGTTTTTGTGAATGGATGAGGAAAGTAAAATGTTATCCCCATTAAATAAAGAGTAGTAAATCCTTATTTCATATTTTATTAAAGGTTAATAGGGTTTGAAAAATTTTACACAAAATATAAGAGACCATAATTTCTATAAATATATATCTCATCTAAATAGTAGATTTTTTATTACATAACATAACAAAAGAACAAAATAAATATATTTTATTAGTGTATTTAAAAACATGAAAACATACTCAATTGATTCAGAAAACATTTACATAATTTACCTATTATCACATCATAACTGGAACCCTTTAAAACAAAGAATACTTAATTAATTTCCACATATCATGGGAAAAATAAAAATAATGATGGGTGAGACCAGGTTCTTAGTATGGTTAATCAGGGGAGATAACTTAAGCATAAGGTCATAAGAACATGAAAAGAACTTTTTAAAATTATATAATATGTAAATATGATATTGATATTGAGTCATGGAATATATCATAAAAGGTCATATAAAATGAATTGTAATAAAATAAAATAACATAATTAAAGGGAGTATGACATACAACATGAAATTATGGCATACACAAAAGAAGAAAATATTATTTTTTGTATGATAGAAGGCTCACGTCCAAGAACATCATGGTAGAAAACCCCTTATTGAACAAAGTTCACTCCTAATTATACCACTAAATTAATTGACTAAGATTACTCTCTTTATAGTCATGTATTACTAAATTAGTGTCACCTTGTTTTCTATTCTAATTTATACCATGAGATATTAGTAATTATCTATTTCATTTTATAGAGATAAAGGTCCCACCCATAACATAATGAAAACATTACTTATATATGAAACACGAATTTAATTAATTTATCATATCATATTCAAATAATGAATTGGGTTTAATAAACATTTCATTATTTCATAACCCATGTAAATTAAATCAGTATCATAAATATCATAACGTAAATACATAAACAAACCTCATTTTTAACGGGGGCATTATTCATAAAATATTTTCATAGTAAAGCATAAGAAAAAAATAACAATACATTTTATAGTATATAATTTCAAGAGATAAATTCAAAAAATATTACTGAAAATATCATTTATTTATAAAACATTTCCTTGGGAGCAGGATTGCATTTATCCTGAACTTTTTGGATTTTAGTTTTAATTTTTTTTTTCATGAAATCCCATAAAATTTTAATTGAAATAATTTCCCTTGAAAATATAATTTTAATATTATAAGTAAATCATAGAGTTATTAAAATATCATTTAATTATAAGTATATGATCATTAAATATACGTCAATAACATACATTTAGTATGTCTACTAGAAAAACCACATAAAACTTCATTTGGAAAATGAAAAAAAATTCCTTTCTTCCCCTTTAGTAAAAATATGCACATGAGATAAAACAATGTTAATGAATTAAAAAATAATATTAATAACAATATCTAATTTATTTTTTGGAGAAATATTAATGTATGAGAAATATTCTCTAGAATATAAATACATATACAAAATCCAAAATTAAAATTGTTCTGTCAAATTTACCCTTACCAAAGGTCTGATTTCTTTCATATGTATCTAAAACTAGTTTATAATTGTTTAAATAATGTTATTAATTTATAGAAGATAAATTTTAATATTTATTATTTCATATATTATCTTTTTATATTATATTATCTCTCATTTATTAAGAATATTTCATTATTACACTTTTTTCGGGTGTCAACTGCTTCGTTTTCCAATTCATGTTTTGTCATGTATGTCTCAGATCATGTGAATATGATATTTTTATATCCTGTATATAATTATAATAAGTTAATATATATCATATTTATTCATTATATAATTTTCATATATCATTTTTGATGGGGGAACATGGAAAATCAATCGAATCGTGTCATGGAGATGGTAGGTCTTACGTACACACATGAGACGATATCATTCCATTAATGGGGAAATGGTATAAAATTTGATTGTATTTTAATTTTTTTCCTTAATAAATAATATTTTATAATTTTTATATTTATATATATTGTTTACATCACTATAACCATCCAAATATTATTTTTTTTAAAAACATATTACACCATGACATAGAGATGATATATAGTTTGTACGCACATACAATGATATTATTTGTCACAGGATGTATAAAAGGTAAAATATTTTTGGTTCACTAATAATTATAACATATCAGAATATAGGTGATAATATATTTATTACATAATTATGTAAATAATAAATTAAGAGTATGCATAAGATGAAATAATCTTGTAAAGGCCAACAAAAATGATTACATCTTCTTCAACGACATCATTTAGATTTCCAATTAAAGATAATAGGTTTGGTTTTTTGAGAAGAAAATGACCATAAAAATCTGAAAAGGTAAGACTAAAAGACATATATTTAGGTTATGTTTGAGCTTTAAGGGAATATATATTGTGAATAAGTGAGGGAGGAGGTGTTTATTTATAAATGAGGGGAGTAGAACTTCTAGAATTTCAAAAAATATTAATTTATAATAAATACAATTTGAATCCAAATACCACCAAAATTCCAATAATTTTCAAACATGATATAATGTTGTAATCTAATAATGAAATATATTTTATATATGATATGGTTTAATTTAAAACATTACCACTCTGATTAGCCATTAGGTAACACATTTTAATTTAAAGAATGATTACAAATTTTTCAATATTAAATAATTGTAATTTTTTCATATGTGGTATCAATTAGTCTATTAATGGAAAATTTATAATATATTATAGCATATTAAAATTATTTTTTATGATTTTTTTTAAAATTTTTAATTAGATATTATTTTTATAATTCTATTATTTTCCATATTCATACTATTCATTACATGGACATTTAAAAATATCAGGATAACTTGTTATCTTTTGAAATATTATTCTATTAAATACCTAAGAGGTAAAGGACACCTATAAAATTCTTTATCAGTTATTTATCACAAATAATAATTTTTTTAATAATTTTAGAAGCATTTACTTTACATTTCCATTAATATATTAATTACTCCATTAGAGTTGGGTAATATTTTATTATCATACTTTATTTACTAAAAAATTAAAATAAAATAAAATTATGAAGTTAATGATTATCTATTCTAAAATAATAATTATAGTATAATAAATATTTTCAATAACCATATATTAAAAATGATATATTATTTATAATATGATTGTCAAATAATTGAATTTTTATTTAATAAAATATTATAAATATCATAATCATATCTATGTGGCCCGAAATTTTAAAAATAAATATTGTGATGCCCCGAACATTGATTCTCGAAGCCAGTGCATTATTTTATTACATTTTAATGATTATAAGGAATCAAATCCCAATGGATTGAGTTGTTTATTAGTTTTAGAAAACCAGATACATACATAGGTTCAACATTGCAAATTTAAATAAAATACAAGAAATATATTTTATTGGGAACATCCACAACTCTATGTTTATACATATAGGTTATTCATAAAAAAATTATCAATGTCCTTAAAAATGAAACAAAAGAAAGGGGTTAGCATAGATTCTCTGTAAGGGAATGCAATACAGTGGAAGATGTCATAAACATGAATATTCATCATGGTGAATAGCTAAAAATACATGCTGTTAAAATAAACATGAACATAATAGGAACAGAATATGATATGATTAGATATTTCTATAATAAAACATAAGCATGGGTATTATTCTAGTTGAAAAATCAGATGACTAATCAATTACTAGTTTCAGAATGCAGGAATGTATAATGCAGAACATCATAACCATACCATCAAAGCATCGTGCCAAGACCATTAATATCCTTTTTGTTAAGGCCTCATCCAATGACCATTGTTTTTCTAATTAGACCTACCAATGCATAGAGAGAATTTAGAATGCTCCAACATAATCTTAAATTGTCGAATTCATTACTTATATAAATGTGGATCAACATAAACAACATACACAATCATAATGAATATAACCTATGAAATCTAGATAAATTCCCCCACTAATTAAACATAACCAATAACCATTATAAGAAATATTGTTAATGGTTTCAAGATAGCACATACCTAGTCAAAACTAAACATAAAACGTTTTATAAAATAAGGTGGATGATATCATAGGAGATAAATCTCAATGAAGTAAAATATTCATCAATATATGTTTACATAGATGAACATACTACTAAATTATACCATCTAAAATACTCAAGGAAGTAATCCTTAATCATTCCAAAGTGTCCCATACCACCTTGAAACAATTAAATCATATTACCTTATAAAAAATTTTGAATTAGGAGACTCTTGATAAGAAATTAAAAAGGGTTTTACAAACACCACAGGAAAGAGATAATTTTTGAACACCATATATATCTCATAAGAGTTATAGTGAGATGATAAAAATACATTTTTACTTTTAAAAGAATATTTCTTTTGAAAAAGAATTTTTATTTTTAATGATATAAGATTATAAACTTGTAAATACTAGAAAATAAAATTTATTTTCAATTAAATTATACTTGAGTCTTAAATAAAGTATTATTTAGTTGAATTCATTCTAAAAAGAGTTTTTGAAGAAGCTTCAGATATAAATGATTTTAGTGCGGTTTAAGGAATATATTAAAGTATTTCAAAAATGAACCAAAATAAAATTTACTTTTTGACCTTATTGTATATAATATTATTAAATATAGCTTAAAAATGATTATATATTTAACATTAAAATAGGTTAGAAGTTGAGAAGTTCCTTGAATTTGGCTTGCATTTCAAAAAAAAATTGAATGAATATTTTGAAAAATTTATCTACCCTTAAAAATGTGGATATTTATTGGTTAAAATATAGCGAAAATTTACTAAAATTTATGATTATTACATAATATTAAATAATAATACCATTAAGAGGAGTATAAAATAAGAGTAACCCGAATGAAAATGGTGATTTCTGTAGAAAATACATAAAACATTGTAATCAATTGAATCGTATGCCACAAAATTAATAATCATCAAATGATACATTGAATATCATTAAAATAAATATATTAATGATATGGAATGTCAATGGGACGTATAAATACCCAATACATAAGTAATATTAGAGAATATGGAATGTCTCACAAAAATGGATGTGATATGATAAAACACATTAATTAAGTCTGATAGTGTTATTCACTTTTTATTAATATACTGGATAAAAAAATTATATTAATTAGATAATATTTAAATGATCTATTATTTATTTAATCAGTTTGTTATATCCTTATTCATTTCATTCATTTCCTTCTTGAGTGTTTAATAGGTTCGATTTTATTATTTGGGTGCATTTTCTTCATTGGTATTTATGATTAGTTTACATATATACATGTAAGGATAATAATGTAAAATGATAAGGGTTATCCAGAATAGAAGTATTATTTTATTTTTTATAATACATAAAATTACATGGTTATAAAACTTATATTGTGATTGGGAGTGAACATGAATCATTATATAAAACAATAACAATAATTGTTTGGGCTAATTGGTGGTTCTTGATCACAACAAACTCATTTTAATTTATAAATTAATATCATGCATGAATAAAGATTCCCAAACATTACATAAGTTATAATAATTATATTATAGTATGGTTAAACCATCAAAATGGTTTCATGAACATAATATTATATGGTAATAGAAATTCAAATCCCATCGTCCATGAATGTGATAAATTAACACATCTTGGATTGTGTTTTTATTTCTATTATAAAAGAATGGGAAATAGATATGATGATGAATTATTCCCATATAATGAAATCCATCACAGGTAAAGTATAGGAGTTATAGTAACATTTGGATGAAATAATTTGAGGGAAAAAAATAAAAGACCTCTAAATAAAAGAAAACGTGAGAAATCCATTAAAAACATTCGGCCGCCTAACAGTGTCACATAACAACTCATAACCTATTCTAATTAGAGAAAAATGAGTCTTTAATCATTATTAAATAATATAGAATATATGTGTGATATCAAAGGACAAATTCCGAAATATTCAAATTGAAATTAATAGAGAATAACATAAAAACAGATCTTAAAAAAGAGAAATATTTTGAGACAAAAATTTTGTAGCATAACAGCTATTCATCATGGTTTTATAAAACATTAAAATAATAGGGAAAAATGTTCACCCATTAATAATAAACTCATAATATATTAGTTTTATGGAATAAAATAGTAATAAGAACAGGGAATGGAAACATAAAATACATACCAAATAAAAGAGAATGTGAATGGAAAACATAAGTTGATAATTTCAATACCTTATTGAGTAACTCTTAAAACATCAAGGTTGAGACCTTGGGGATTTATGACACCTTAAGATGACCCATATGGAGGTAAAAATACTAGATAATCTTGGATAATGTGTTTGTAATGAATTAAAATGATGTGATGAGTTAGTATTTTAGCAAATGAGAGGGGTTTTTTTATTAATTTAAAAGGACAACATTTTAGTGGTCTTTTCAAAACCATGAGTATTCACATGGTATTAGCCTCTTATGACGCTTAATTTAATATTTTATTGTAAAAAATTATTCTAGATTTTAAATAATAATTATTAAATCAATATGATGAAATTTAACATACTCAAAAGTCAAAACTTATTTTTGACTATACATGAAAAACCCAAGTTTTTTTAAAAAAAATCCAAAAAATATACCCAAACCATTTTCAAACATGTATAATTTAAAATTGAAGTCCATTTTTTGAACAAATGTTTCTAAAAATTTTAATTTAATTTTTAGCTAAATCATAATTATTACAAAAAAACAATTTTAAATATATAACTCATTTTATAACACCATATGAAATTAATCAAGGTCCGATAAAATTATCTTAAAACCATAATACAATAATGTAAAATTTTATTATAACATTTCAGGAATATAAATATCCAATTTAAAATATTAATTAAATCATAAATATTTTGTTAAAAAAATTATTACATAGAAAAATACCATTTCTTATACAATGAATGTTTTTTCACTTATATGATGTTTAAATTGTATATATAATTTCATGGGAGATGTTTCAATTTTTTTAATGATTTACTATTATTTATTATTAATAAACTAATTTCATTATTCATAAGGTTATGTTATTATTCATGAAAAATTATTTTTGTATTATCAGAATCTAAATATCTCATTGAACTCAACTATATATGTTATTTTTTCGAAATAAAAAATCCTAAATGTGGAAATATTATGTTTACGTGATAGGTTATAAAAAAGTGGGTTTTTTATAGAATCAGTGTCTCATATATTCAATATAATTTTTATTACAAAATCGAGTGGTCTTTCATTATCCCCTCCTTACAAAATGTTTTCTCGTGAAATTTCAAAAATGATACCTTACAAAAAGAGTTGGGCAGTTCTTGATCATAAGATCCTTATGATACCATGATTATTCTTTAGTTTTAAGATTTTTCAAAATAATACATACTAGTCGAGTTATTTGATTCTTCAAAACATGTTTATTAGTTTCCATAATCTAGATAGGCTCATAATAGTAAGACATGCTATGTTTCAATTGTATACCATTAGAAGTAAGAACATGCATTGGGTATGACATGTAATTCCTCTGCAATGAGACATAGAACACATTGTGTACTTTATGAATGATAGTAAACATAGCAAAAATATATTCATGAGCTCTCATGATCTCAAAATTTCGAAAATGTCCTATATTCCTAGGGATTAATTTCCCATTTCTTTTCAAAACATATAATTCCCTTTCTATTGTGATACTTTCATGAAAACAGAATCGCCCAATTTTAATTCAAAATCCTTCCTTTGATGATTGGAATAAATATTTTTTCTATTTTTAGATACTTTCATATGACCTTGAATAGTCTTTATCTTTTTTTGTTGTCTCCACTATAAGCTCTAGGATAACAAGTTTCATTTCTCTATCTTCATCCCAACAAGTTTTTGCATGACATAACTTTCTAGAATATGATTTATAAGAAATGGTATACTAAAATATCTATCACACATATCAATTCTCCATTTGGTTGATAACATTTACCACCTTTTCCATCATTTCCATCATGTTATATGTTAATATATCTTCATTGGGATCCATCCATTAACTAAAACAAAAAAGGCTATTGTGAGTAACAACAGTCATAAAATCATTTCAAGAATATAATGGTATCTTATTTTAAATCTAAAAAACCATACGTATAATAATATTAATCATTCAAATTATATATTTTAATTACAAAATTTGTTTTAATGAATACATCAATTATTCTGAACACATCCCATGGAAGTTTCATCCTAGGTGTGTAGAATAGCCCATTGTTAGGAACCAGGATACCCCAGGTCATGCTCTAAACTCCTTGTTGGTACTCTCATTCCAATGAATATATGTTCTTGAACCATGTCTTCTTGTATAATCCACACATAGATGTACTTTATATAAATATCCACATAATCTCTTCCTTACCAAATTCAAGAATTTTCTTGTATGTTTCTCTTCAAAAACTATCTTATGGTATTATTCCCAAATCGATTTTTTTTAAAACTTGTTTCAATGTTTTCAACAAAACATCCTTTGAACCAAAATGAACGGATCTGACCCAAAATGACCAGAGACGGTGAATTATTTCTATACATCACCATGATTATAAGGAATAAAATTACAAAGGATCAAGTTGTTTAATATTATTGAAAACTAGATACAAACATATGTTCAACATTACAACATGAAATGAATTAAAATATATATGTTTTATTAGGAACATCAACAACTCTATATTTATTCCTATAGGTCATTCATAATAAAATACTTCATGTCATGAGAAAATGAAACATAAGAAAGGGGTGAGGCCATATTCTTAGTAAGAGTATGCAATATAGCTGACGTTATCATAAATATAAACATTAGGCATGGTGAATAACTAAAAACACATGTCATTAAAAATAATATTGAATATAACACCGTAGAAATATTATGTAAATAAATATTTCATAATAAAACATAATTAGTGGTATTTTACAAGTTAAAAAACACATGAAATTTCAATTACTTGTAACCTAATGAGGAAATCCAAAATGCGGGATATCATAAACATACCTTCATGGCCTCATGACATGACCCCAAATATCTATTTTTTATGGCCTCATTCTAGGACCATAATTTTTGTCATTAGACCTACTAAAGCACCGAGGGGATATAAATGCCCCTAATTAACACTTACTAAGCCCAATTCATTCCTCATATTAATGGGTATCCACATAAATATCATAAACATTCATATTGAATCTTATATATGAAATGTAAAAAACATTCCCCAATCATTAAACACAAACACTGACCATTTAGAGTAATATGTTGAATGGTTTCAAGATAGCACATCCACATTCATAGTAATCAAAAACCATTCAATAAAAAATCATGGATGATATCATATGATATAAATATCAATTATTTACAACATTCAACAAAAAATGTTGACATAGATAAAGACACATCTAAATGAGACCATTGAAATATCCTCGAAGGAATAATCCTTAAATATTCCAAAGTGTCTCGTACCACATTGAATCATTAAAATCATAATCCCTTAAAATAAAATTGGAATAATGAGACTCTTGATATGATATACAAATGGGTATTACATACCACACAAGAGAGAAATAAGAGGTGGAACATGTATATATCTCAAAAATGTAAAAGTGAGATGAGAAAAATCCTTTTTACTTTAGGAAGAAGATTTATTTTGGAAAATCATATGTATTTTTCATGAAATAAGATATAAAACATGTAAATAATTGAAAATAAAATGTAAATTCTTTGAAATTATTTTTGAATATTAAATAATTTATAATTTAGGTGAAATTATTTAAAATAGTTTTTAAATAAGAATTAGAAATAAAACATTTCAGTGCGGTTTAAGGAATATATTAAAGAAATTTAAAGAATAAAGTCATGTTTGGATTTATAATAACAAAATTGAAAAAAATTATATGTTTCGGGTTATTATATTATGATTTTATAACAATAGATATGTCTAAAAACATATCATTGTGTGAACATTAAAATGTGTAAGAATTCGAGAAGTTCCTTGAACCGAGCAAGAACATTGGAATGTTTTTTTTGAAATACTAGATGAAAACATGAAAATCAACATAAAATAAAGAAGTTTTATGATTGGTAAAAATATATAGAAAATTTAAACAAAATTTATTAGTATTACATAAAAATTATTAATTATGTCATTTAGGTGAGTAGAGAATAAGAGAGACCTGATTGAAAATGGAGGTTCGGGTAGAAAATACATTCATCGATGTAATAAATAATATCAACTTCCTAAAAAATAATAATATTTATATTATACATTTAATATTACTAAAATAATTATATTCGTGATTGAAAACACCAATGGTCCATATACATACACCATACACAAGTAATAGATGTGAATACATATTATCTCAGAAGAATGTATGTGAGAGGATAAAACCCTTACCTTATGTTCGATGGTGTTCATCCCATGATCGTAGTTCCAGGATAACCAAATTAGATTTATTAATTAATATTTCTATACCCTCATATTTATTTAATTTTTTTAGTATATACTTATTATGTTTATTCATGTCCTTCTCAATGGGTTTAAGAGGATCAATTTTATGGAATGACATATTACAACATAATACTATTGAAGTTAATTGATAATATAATAATAATAGTTCTTGAAAAAGAGAGAGATTTTGAGACAAAATTTCTGCAACACAACTGATATACGACATTGTTTTATAAAAAATTAAAAATAGTGGGGAGTGTGTCACCCATTAATAAAAGGCTAATAATATAGTAGATGGATAGATTAAAATGTATGTGTGAACATGTTATGGAAACATGAAATACAAACCACATAAAATATAACATGAATTTAATATAGAAGATGAGATTGGCCTTAATATCGTAGAGTAACTCCTAAAACATGAAGGATGAGACCATGGTGGATAGAGAAAACCTTTGGAGTTCTTCTAGGAACGTAAAAATACCACATATTATAGGATTATGATATTATAATGGGTGAAAATGGAGGAATGAGTGGGTATATATAGTAAATGAGAGGGTGTTTTTTTAATTTCAAAGGAAACTGGATTATTGGTTTCTAAAAAACATGGGATTTACAATAGTATTTGAAAATGGTATTAACCACATGGGACACCTCATATCATATTTTACTGTACAAAAGTTTTCCGTCATTTTATATTAGTTATTACAATATTATTATTTTATTAAACATACAAACAACTCAAAAATATATTTGTACGATTCACCGAAAATTCATGTATTTTAGAAAAAACCCAAAGATTCAGCCCATCAATTTTTGATGTGTCGAATTCAAAAATGAAATCCTTTTTAACATAATATCTATATATTTTTAATTATATTTTTAAATTAAATAAAAAATTATTCCAAAAACCCGCATTAGAACTATATCTCTTTTTATAACACATTGAGATATTCATCATGGTCCTGTAAAATTATATTTTAACCATAAGAAAAAATGTAATAAATTATTATTACATTTTATTAAAATATATTTCAATTTTTTATTATTAAATTAATCATGGTATTGCATTTAAAATATTTATGACATGAAAAAATACCAATACTTATAAAATTATCATTTTTTCACTTATAATGCCTCTAAATTGAATGTATAAATTCATGGATGATGTTTCTATTTTTTCATTGATTTACTATTCATTAATATTCATTACTATTCATAGTGGTATGTTACTATTCATAAGGGTATGTTATTATTCATAAAAATTGTGTTTGTATTATTAGATTGTAAATATGTTACAGAACTGCAGTGTGTATGTTAGTTTTTCAAAATTCCAATCACATAGTTTTAAAAAATATGTTTTCTGGCTTGGTTATAAAAAATGGCGTTTTATTGAAATTCAGTGCTTCATTCAATCTTATAGTAAATTAATTTTCAATGTCATGGGGTGTAAATAATGTATATCAAGAACAAAATTTATAATGATAAACATTTACAATTAGATTCATTAATCACAAATTATTTACCCTTCTTGACACATAAGGGATATTTAAGTCAGAGAAGTAACATTTTGTGACATTCATTGATTTAAATAATCTTTAAGTAAATTTCATTGAAATTTTTTAATTATAGAGCGTAATTTATATCCTCAAGTGTTATGTGACAAATTAAATTAATCAAATAATATTTGGGTATTTTGTAGGGTCATTTTATAGTCTTTATCATAATCTTTATATCGTAAATTACCGAATTTATGCATTATTATGCTAAAACAATTTACCAAAGCTACCATTCATATTGGAATAAAATATTCACTAATTTCAGACCATCTGAATTCAATTTTTAAATAAATTATTCAAAATTCAAATTATGGATGTTTGTGTAGTTAATTTAAAATAAAATAGTTAATGTTCCATGAAAAATGATTTTTTGAAAAAATGCACTTTAAAAACATAAATTGTTTTTATATAAAATTAATGTATAGAATCATTTTAAAAAACCATAATTGGATAATTTTAACTTTAAATGAACTCAATAAAATTTAAAAATAATCAAAAATAAAATGTTTCCAAGTAAATACATTAAAATAAAATATAGCTATAAAAAATTAATATTTTTATTATTCCATAGAAAAATAAATGATTTTTAAAAAGTTTAAAAATCATTTTATGATGAATTTGAGATTATTAACACAAAAAATTACTTTATTTTGTCAAATAATCTTATATAACTTATAAAAAATTATATTAATTTATAAAAAAAATGAAAAAATATTTTTTAAGAAATAATAATTTTTAAATATTAAAGTTACATAACTGAAAAATGTGTTCTAATATTTTATGAACTTATAAAAAAATTATTATTGAGTTGGATATTTTTATATATTTGATTAATTAGTTGTTTGTACATTTTCTTGCATATTTAATTGTTATGTTATTACTAACATTTAATGTTTACATGATTTGTTTAAACACTCAGTTTCGTGTAACACAAGCTATTGAAGAATCAAAATTATTTAAAGAAGAATATTTATTAAAATATTATGTTGTTACATTATACCCCCTAAAAATGATTTTCTCTCTCATAATGTTTTACATGGATATAAATAGATGAGGATTCCTTTACCTTATCACATCTTTAGGTCCCCACATAAATTCCTAAAATTGGTGGTTCCACCATAATACATTGACCAAATTAGTGGTCTGGGTTGAAATAATTTTTGATTATTATTTAGAATCTATATCGATTATTCTTAAAAATAATGTCCATGTTTTAGTAGTATGATGTCTATGTTTAGTACATGTGAAAAATCAGGTATGTACTTTCTCATCAGAGATACAAAGAACACATAATGACTTGATAGAGATTCAGTGGAAGCCCCAATATATAAAATACATTACCAACATGATCAAGAATATCCAAAGAAAAAATATACCTTGTTTATAGGTTTCCATTCACTCAAAATATCATTACACTATTCCATTATGATATTAATTAAAATATATTTTCACCCACTTCAAACTCAAGCTCTTATTATCGATTGTCATGATCACATTTTTTTAAATATGTGTTTCTCTAATGTGTTGTTGAATAGATCTAACCATCACTTCAATTATCTCAAATATATTATATCTGAATTTTTTTATATCCCCAAATTCATTAAAGCATGTTAGAATTATGAACATCTAGTAATGGAGGAATTTTTTATGATCAATTTTAGTACTTCTGTGAAATCGATTATTGTAATATGTTTCTACCAAAGGTAGGTTTTGATACCTACCACCAGGGAAATACCTAGATTAATATATCAAAATCATATAGTGTTTAATTTTCAATCTAGGTGTACTATCTATATATGTAGGATAAGATGTGATGGATCAATAATCTGTAACTAGAACCTGTTGATGAATTCTCCCAAACATTGTGGAAAATATCAGATCATGAACATATATAATGGAATGTGGCACTTTATTAAATTTCAAAAATTACTTAATATATATTATATAAATTAAATCACGAGATAAATATTATTTTATAGTTTTTAAGTGTTCTGAATTCATAAGGAGATCAACTACAACCCATATAGCATTTATGGTTTTAATTGTTTTGGGATGTTTGATGAATATATCAATGGTGATTAAAACCATTTCCATTTTCCTATGGGTGATTAATGTAACATCACCATATACATCTATCTCATATCCTTAACATGCTAGGAATAAATGTACCAAGAAACTTACTCAATGATATGTCACTTCATTCCATCCCACAAGAAATAGTCTTTCAAATCTATATACATCTTAGTGCATCAATGTTAAAAAAATGATAAACAATGATTATCATATAATGGATCCTTCTTAAAATATTGTATATGTTGGAAAATACATGGTTCTTAAATATTTTTATTCCATCACATCCAAATTTCAACTTAGTAACATTTATCCCCTTCGTTCATAGCTCTATATATTCCTTATGTGACACATTATTCATCAATTATATATGTGGTGGAAAATCACTGGAGAAAGGTAATATTCCTCCATATCCATTATGATTCCCGGATTAGTCCTTTGAACATATATTTAACATTATCCCTTATTAACCTATTTATTGATTGGATATCATGGTCCCTTCAACACAAATAATACTCCACCACACTCACATTTCAAGGATGGTAATATACAAAGCTATCATAATAACTAATCAACTCCATCCACATTATTTTAAAATATTCATATAATTTTGAGTGATACTATAATTAAACCATTTATTATTAGTATATATATGTCACTATAATATCAATAATTATAATTCCACAATATTTTTAATGAATAAAATTACAATATCCCACTCCAAACCATGAGTTGGTCAATTTATCACATCAATTTTCAATATTCATCAAGAATAAGATATAAATATATCATTATTCAAGATAAGATATCACATCCCATTCTTGAATACAAAATGTTAGAAAAAAATACATTCCCCACTGTAATTTAGTGTAAGAATAAGAACCCTGAATAACCCTCTTTTCCACTCTTTCAAATTAGATTAACATTATTTCATCCATATGATGATAACTCATTTCAATGTGAACAACATGAGTGGATTAGATAATGATTAGAAATCTTTATTGAAACATAAATAATATCTATAAAATAATAATAATTCATTAGATAATAGTTACTATTTTTTGTCTAGTCCAATGGTGAATAGCATTATTTTTGGATGTATCCATCGATATACCCTCTCAAGATATTGTGTGGCCAAAAAAATAAAAAATCGTAAATCCAAAATTAACAGTTCTTAATTTTTTTATAATGAATATGAATTCAATGGGAATTTAGTACAATAATAATGATATCATTATCGTATTCCTTGATCATTGAATACTTAAGAATATCAAGTATTAATACTGAAACAAAATAATTAAGATTTTATCTAAATAATAAATTCATTAAATCCATGATGATAGTGGGGGAATTAGTAAGACCAAAAGGAATTACAGTAAATTCATAGTATTCATACCATGTATAGAATTTTGTCTTTGGTATATCCTCCTACATGAACATATATTGATGATATCCAAAACGATGATCAATCTTATTCATATTCTAAGATCTGTATTAAATAAGGCATCAATATGTGATGAAAGATATTTATTCTTGTTAGTGATCTTGTTATGTATTTGATAATAAATATGGAATCCCATTGATTAATTAATATTACTATAAATATAAACTTTCCACCATAATGTAACACACTAGGGTGCATGAATCCCTTGACATTATTATCTTGGAGTTTCTTCTTCAATTCTTACAAATCAATTGTGGAAATACAATGAGTTGTATTTGAAATAGGCTTACCACACAGTATGAGTTTTTTTAAAAATTAAACTTCATGTTTTAAATGAAGACATTGAAATTCATCCACGTTATCATTATCAAAATCACATATAATAGGTGTATAATTAATGGTTAGTTTCTACCCAACCATCTATGATAAATGACATTCATTTATAGGAATTCAGACCGAAAATATAGAAGTAATATTAATTAGATGTTTATATTTATAATTTCATCGATAGAAGTTAATTGAATAATTGTTAATATGTAAGGTGGATTCCTATACTGGATGATTTATCTGATATAAATAAAAAAAAAATCAATCCATGCCATGAATTTCATGTAATTACACTAAATGAACATCTTATTTTCAGGAAGCACATCCCTATATAATTCAACTAGAGAAGAATTAAAAAATTGTGATGTGACTTTTTCCATGATGAATTTTCAGTAATACAAAAAACTAATTTTTGATTTAATATGGTAATACCCTTATACAATTCATTTTAAATAAAATATTGGGTGGATATAAAATCAAATAAAACATTTCGATTTGTTAAAATATATGATAAGTGGACCTTTCACCACATCATTTTCACACTGTAAATAAGAACGATTGATCACCAGTAATATTCCATTTTCATTATCTATAAGCGTTTTCTGTCACTGATCATCACCGATAGCTGTTAGATTGGTCATCAGTTAGAATAATAACCATTTTCCAGTCACATGAATCATTTAAGTGTGGTATGTGAAATATGTGAAGGTTTTCCTCTATTTACATCATTAAATATATATTTTCCCACCACATCAATATTCAATTTCACAATGTTCCACTTTCACACACATAAAAATTTACTACTCCCTATAAAACATTTTCCTCCTCATTTATACCCTCTAAAAAAATTTATCATCTCATTTTCAGTATGGTTTTATGATTTTCATCTAAATACCATTTTTCTATTCTTATCAAGACAATAAGATTTATTGGTAACTCCAATTTTCTTCTCAACCATGATATCAAATAAAATGATATCATTATAGCTATTTATGTCCTTAATGGATAACACCCTTTAGAGACCTGCTTTTACGAACATGAAGAAGCGATCGAACTTCTAATCAGTTTGGATGATAATTCCATAATGGTACTGAAAAGGTCTTGTAAAATTATATTCATCTGTATTTGAGGATTAACAATCATTTTTCTTAATCTCAATGAACAAATTATCCATACTTGTTTATATAATAATAGGAATGTACTTACTGAAAAATAATTTCCTGATGTGATCCAAAAACCAAGGGGTCATTTTCATCTTGTTGACATGTATTCTTGATTACATTGATCCATCGATCTACTTCACCATAAAAATTATATAAAACCAATTGGAATAGATAATTTTTTGAGTTTTCGAGAACTGAAAATATATTTTTAGTTGTACTGATGTATTGTTTATCCACTAGTGGATCAGAATACCCACTAAAATAAAGTGTATGCTTCATCATGAAGGGATCATTCGAATATTGTTCTATCATTTTCTCATTTGGATGTCCTGTATGATTCCTAGATTGAGAATGTTATGTGAGCATATTAATAAGATTTTTAATTCTATGTCCTATAATTTTTGGGTTCTGTTGAGGAAAATCATTACATTTCTAATCACATTCAGTAGTAATTATATTCCATTAGCTTCTATTCATTGACTGAAATAAATAATCATTTTATGAGCAACACTAATCATAGTGATAAAATGACTTAATAAAGGGAAATTACTTATAAAATTTAAATGTACGCATTATGTTTTATCCTAGGTTATTTATGATATCCACACAAAATATATTCTTGTATCCAATACATTGATTTATCCGTACGGTTCTCATTATTGTCTTTACATCCTATTTTCCCAAGGATAACTAATCATTTCTCTAATACCAACTATAATGGACCATATTACTCATAGATAGATTTTACATAAAAAAATATTAATTTTAATTACATAACATATCCATCCTCAAGGGAACCATATAAGTTCAGTGTCCATTGAAATATGGAAGGAAACAAAACTGATTCATAAAACATATCCATCATCTTCCTATTATTCCTTCTTATGTATAACCCTTTTTTAAATGTCTTAATTAATACATTTCTTCATATCTGAGGATGAAGAAACATAATAAAGGGTGAGGTTATATTATCAACAAGGGTGGTAAAGAGATATAATATAAGCATTGGGGCATACGAATAGGAAAAAAACATTTAAATATACCTCCTTTTCTATCAAGAGTAGTGATATTTAGGCATGTAATAAATCACATAATCTTATAAGACATTAATTACAAAAGAAAAAATGAACATAATTCAATAGAGTATAAAATATTCCACGAAATTTTGGCATACACATAATAATAGAAAGTAATCTACATATTAGTTCATGTTCACTTCAAAGACCAACATAGTAGTAAAAATACCTTACTAAACAGAGTTAAATCTTTAACCCAACATTGAATTACTAATACTAGATTACTTCAATTCTAGTCATGTATTACTGAACTTGGTTCACCTCCCATTCAAGTAATTTCTATCTCATAATATATAAATATTTAACCAATAAATTGTTAGGTGATATATGTCCTACCCCTAAAATAATAAAATACATATATTTGTGTTCCATAAGAATATAATTCATTAAAAATATCATAATCAAGGAATGAAAATTGTTTCAAAAACATTTCCTCATTCCAGAACCCATAAAAAAGAAGCTGTGCCAAAATTATAATGCCATCATATTCACAAACGAATGAAAAAAATAACAACAATATTATTATTCAATAATATCCCATGTAAAGAATATATAACACAAAAAATGTTATCTTAGATGGAAAATAATTTTGTGTGATAACATGAAATAATTATTGAGGAATATATCTTTTATAAGTGTTTTTAATGGAGTAAAATTTTTAATGGTAACATATTATTTAAAAATAACCTTATAACATTATAATAAAATATTCAAGTCATTATGTCATCATAAAATAAGAAACATCCATTTATGAAATATAATTTAAAAAATCATTTATTTTGTACTTTTTATATAAAAGTATCAAAGAATCTCCTTGGGAAAATGGAAAAATTATTCCATTCAAATATTTTTTTAAAAATTCACACATGTGTGAAAATGAAATTAAAAAAAATAAAGTATAATAATAAAATATTTTAGAAAATATTTTTTGGAGAAATTTACAAGGAAGAGAAATATTCCCTATCAGATTATTAGGTATAAACGTTCTAGAGCAAAAAAAATATTGTGAAATTAACCCAAACCTTAGTCCTATTTTCTTATCTACATATTTAAAAAACATGTAAAATGGTTTAAAAAAATTTATAATTGATTTTATAACCATTTAAATATTTATTATTTAAAATATGATCTTATTATATCATCTTATAACATGTTTATTAATAATATTTCATTATTAAACATGATTTAGGTCTTAACTGCTTCATTTTACTTTGCATTCTTTTTTACATAAGTCTCGGTTTTTATTCAAAGAATATATTTCTGTCATCTCAAAAATAATATTTTGTTTATATATTTCATATTTATTCAATAAATATGTTTGTATAAAAAAATTATTAATTCTGAAAATGGGAAATTAATCACATCACATCATGAAGACCGTAGGCTATACGTACACATGAGTATTGGTATCATTCCATTAATGATTAAATGTTAAGGAAGTGTGTGGTATGCAATTTTTACAGAATAAATATAAATTTATAATTATAATATATATATATATATATTTTCATAATTATACCCCTCCAAATAAATTGGTGATAAAAAACATATTACACTATGACCTGCAGACGGTAAGTCATTCATACACATGCATGCTGTTTCTTTATTCATGGGATATATAAAAGGTAGAATATGATTGTTTCATTATCAAAATAAAATCTCATAGTATATTTTATACAATATGAATAAAATTATAATAGAATTAACACATTAATAATAATAAATGAAATACTCTTGTTACAATCGGTAAAGATGATTACCTCTACATCGGAGAACATTCTTTAGATATCATCTTTGGAACATTAGAGTTAGTATTTTTAGAGTAAAAAACCTAAAATGTGTCCAAGGAATCATAGAAGTTAAATTTTTGGGGTATGCTTAATCATGAATGATCAATGTGAGTGATGATGTGAGGGAGTATGTTCCCTTTTATAGTTATTGTGCGGTGCTATTTTCAAATTTCATAAAATATTAATTCATAATAAATTCTATATCAATAAAAATATTTCAAAAGTACATGGATTATAATATAACATGAGTTAAAGTTGTAATATCATAAAAAATAACTTAAAAAAGTTTTTCTTTTAATCTAAATAATATTATTTTGTTTATAAATTATTTAGCCAAATTTAATTAAAACTAAGTTATCAAAATTTTCAATATTAAAAGGATGTAAATAGTACTTATGTATTAATAATTATACATGAATTGAAAAATTTATAATATTAAACACCATATAATAAAATTTTTTTATTTATTAATATTTTTTTTAATATTTAAACAACTTAATAAATTTTTATTTTTTAAAAATATAATTACAAAAAAAAATTAAACTATTCATTAAATTTTATTTTTAATTTATAAAAATGATGAATAAACATGAAAAAAATATATTTTATTATACCCAGAAGGGGAATATTTAATATATAAAATTATGTTATAATAATAATTATAATAAATTATATTTATTTCATTATTTTTACTATCATTTATTTGATATTTCCCATAGTAAAACAATTACTTCTTCTCTATTGTGTAATAATTTTATAAAATTTTTTATTTACTAAATATAAATTTAAAATATAATGATGAATATATGTATTATATATTTAAGAATAATATTTAATGTTGAATATATATTTTGTGTTACAATATATTAAAATGATATATTATTTAAAATAGTAGAGGGAAATCATAATAGTTTTATTGTGAAAAATATTGTAAATATAATTATGTCAGCTCTATATCCCAAAAAATTAAAATTAAATTTATTTAATGAAAATATGATTATTAAATAATATATTTACATTTATCTCTATTAATTACAATACTCTTTCCCATTGGGACACTTGAGGAATATTTAAGACAAAGAAAATGGAATAATATTTTATTCATTCATTTAAATATAATATAAGTCATTTTCATGGATAAGTGTCCATTAAAAAATTTAATTTTTATAATTAAGGATTAATTATTGAATTAAATTCACACAATAATATTTTGTCTTGTGTTAGGTTCCTTTTATAGATTATAATTTGTATACAAAATTACCCATTTTACCATTTACTATTGTTAAAAATTTACCAATGTTACTATTAATATTGTCCAAATATAAAAGAGACATACTCAATAAATTTTGACCCCAAGATACCAATTTTTTGTCCAATATTAAAAATTAATATCATATATTTTTTATAATTATTTAAAATAAAACCAATAAAATGCCATGAAAAAAAAATTCGACAAAATTTTCTTTTCAAACCATAAATATTTATATATTTAAATAATCTATACAATCAATCAAAAAAATAAAATGATTATTTTAAATTAAAATTAATAGATTAAAATTTATAACTAATGAAAAACACTATTTTATACTTTTAAATACTTCACAAGAATATATAATTTTCAATAAAAACCAGTATTTGCAATATTTCTTACAAAATTACATGATTTTTGAAAGGTATAAAAACTAATTTTACGGTAGTCTTGACAAGATTAAATAAATAAAAATTATTGATTTTCTAATTTCTATTATATATAACATATAATGAAAAATATTCACTCAATAAAAAAATAATAACTGATTTACGAATGATTCTTATTTTTTAATGAAAAAAGCGACATTACTAAAAATTATTTGATAATTTTTTATGAAATATAGAATAAATTAATATTTTTATGCACCATTATATTTATTTAACAAAATTATTTTTCAATATTTATTATTTTAAATTTAATTGATATGTAATAACATACATATAATATTTAAGTAGATCATTTAATGTCACGGTTCTGTGGGATATTATATATTTATGAATTAATATTATTTAAAGAGAAATATTTATTAAAATATTGGTGAATTACATTTTACTACCTTAAAACTAATTTATCCCTCAAAATTAGTCCTTGGATAATAATATATTAGGATACCTTTTCTATATGACATCCATGGGTTCCCATAAAACTTCCTCAAATTGGTGGTTCCACCATAAAAAATTAACATTGTGTGTGGTTATGTTTCATAGAAATTTATTTTTACAATATAAAATCACTATGAGTTTGTCTTCATAAGGATGATATTTCTCTAGTTGTAAAATTAAATATTTTATTAAATGTGATTTCTTAGGTATGTTATTCCTCTTGTGAGATATAAGGAACACATCATGAACTTGAGAGAGATTTGGTTTAACTTCCCACCTATAATATACCTTCAAAATATGATCAATAATTTCAAAAGGACATATATATAGGAATTATAATCATATTCTTTTATATTATAATCACTTTTTTCTAGGGAGATATTTGTATTAATACATGGTCACCCACTTCAAACTCTTGGTCTCTCCATAAATTGTTTGCATAAACTTTTTGTTGACTCCGAACTATTATAATTGTAGTTTAATTGATATAACCTTATAAACCTTTTACTCGACTATATAATGTCCCAATAACTTTTTTCCCCAACTTAATTAAAACACATTGGACATATTCATTTCATTCAGTAGAGATATTTATAAAGAGAAATTGAAATATTATATTGAAAAATATTATTATATTAAAATTATACGAAAGGAAGGTTTTGATCCCATCCAGCATAGATATTAAAAGAGAAATAAATTTATATTTATTCTAGAGTTTACTTGTCCTATCAGACCAACCATATATCTGGGAATGATAAAATGTTATGAATCCTAACTCGGTATCGAGATCAAACTGAATACATCTCTAGAACATCAAGGTAGACCTCAGATCCACATAATATATAATAGAAAGTTGTACTCCATTAAATATCATTACATAATTAATATATATTTTGGAAAGATAATCAAGAGATAAATATTGTCTAATATTAATGATGTTTACCGACTCTATGGGAATATTAAATATACTCCATACAACATTATGGATTTTTGTTGTTTTGAGATATCTGATGTCAAAAAACATGGTGATGTTCTCATTTCCATTTTAGTATGAGTAATCGTTGTACCATACCCTTACAATTATATATCACATCCATACTTTATTTATAAAACATGAAACAAGAAACATACTCTATAATAGATCTTTTCATTCCATCCCACCAGAAATACTATTTTATGTCTCTATACATCTTGATGCATCCAAGATGAATAGATAATGAGGAACAATTAACCCCATCAAATTGATCATTCATTAAATATGGTATGTGCGAAAAAAATATATCCTAAACCATTTATTTACATCATAATTGATTTTAATACTAAAAAAAATTCTCACCTTGACTAACTCTACATCTTTCTTTTGTAACTCTTTAATATTCACTTGTATGTATATCTGAACAGTCATATGAGTAAGATAATATTTCACCCCATTAATTTTTCTTGTTTAATCCTTTGAAAACCCGTAAATATTGGATATTTTTTAATACTCATCATATATTGTCTTTCATGTTTCTTTTTACTCAAGTCATTAGCGACATTGTTTAATATCTCAGGATAGTAATGTATTGAGTAGTCATAATAAATAATTATCACTAACCACCTTATTTCATGTATATTGAGATCATTTTATGTAAAAATATTCTATAAAATTATATGATCAGTATTTATATCACACGTATTCTATATAAAGATAATGATTCATCATCATTAACGAAAACATTATTTCACCTAACTTCAAATCATGAGTTCTATAATGTTACACATGGACATTCAATTGTTATAAGGAATAATCTATCACCATATCATTTTGATTGAGATCACATCCATAAAACGTTTTGGATACATCAATGTAGATCAGAACCCATAATCTAATATTGGGTATTGTGAGCCCAGATTCACTGACTAAACATATTTTTAGCTACCAGAAATTATCTTCGCATTCTTTTATCTAGTTGAACATAACTCATTTCTTTGTAAACATGGAGATTGGATTATTTAATAATAAAAAATCTTCCAAAAAACAGTGACAATATTTATCCAAAAAGGAACTATTTAAACCTTAGTTATCATTATTTTCATAGGCCAATTCTTAATAGCATCTGTTTTATCTTGATCTCCATATATTCCCTCTCATGAGATTATATGACCCAATAAATGAAACTTTTTTATGCCAAAATTCACATGTGGTAAACATTTCATAAAGCATATACTTTTTTAGGTTCTTTTGTACAATAATTTAATGATATTGATGTTTTAAATTAATTATTTAATATAGAATAATATAATCTATAAAGACTACCAAAAACTTATCATGATTGTGTCTAGATAATATATTCATTGGTAGCAAGAGAATTAGTTAGACCAAAAGAGAATCACAATATTTCATTGATTCCATGACTTTTGAGAAATTACCTCTTTGGTATAATCACATTTATGACCCTCAATTGATGATATCTTGAATGAAGATAAATCATAAAAAATTATTGGGATCCTTTAAATAGATGCAATAATCATTAATATGTGGGATAGTTTATTATTTCAGGGTATTGATGTTTTTATGTTGTTTATAATCAATAAAAATGCTCATTTATCTACCTTTCTTCATAACAAACAATATAAGTGAACCGCGATGTGATAAACTAGGGAATAATAATACCTTTTCAATATTATCATTGAGTTTCCTCTTAAATTACAATAACTCAATCAGGTATATTCTATAAGGATTAATTGAAATAGACATGGTACCCGATATAAGTTCTATTGAAAACTCAACCACATGATTCAGTGGAATACCTGATGATTTTCCAAAAATATATAAACAAAATCATGTATATTGGGATTATATTTAATTATGAGTATCTCCCAAACCCTTTCAAAAAGATAAGCTTCATTTATAAGAATTATTTCAAACAATATGGAAGTTTTTTCTATTGTATGTTTATATTCATCCTTCCATCGATAGATGATCATATATTCACTCAAAATATCGAATATGAGTTAGCTACCAACAAAAAATATATTAGATAATTATAGATAAGTCCAATACATTACCATAATTACATATAATTCAACTAAAGTATTGATTACAAGATCTACACCAGTCACATTCCCACAAACATTATGAAGAGAAAATTAATGACTTGTGATGAAAATGCTGTTCCATTCAGTGTTTTCATCTCTAACACAAAATCTAATTGCTGAGGAATTATTCTGATACCATTAGAAAAATATTTACCAATAAGAGAGTGGGTGAATCCAAAATAAAGAAAAACAATATATTTTAAGAATATATTAGAAGTGTAGCGTTCACCACTTCATTGTCTTACTCCACAACTCAAATAGTGATCACATGTGATTTGATATTTTCATTGGTATAAAATGGATTTAGACATCAATCATCATTGATTTCCATCACATTGGCTAATAAGATATAATAATCCCAATTTTACATGCACCATAATCATTAATGTGAGAGAGGTTAATTTTTTGAATCCATTTTGCTATTCACACTAGTAACTATATTTCTTCCAACATTCACCAGATAACTTCCTGATGAAATTATTTCCTATTCTAAAAACATTTAGTTTTACCATTAAACTGGTTTCGTCCATGTTCCATACCTCACATTTAGAATAAAGGAAATCTCATCCTTTATTCACAACAGATTTTTGACGTTATATTTAATTACATTTTTCATCTTAATGAACAAAAAAAAATTATGGGTAACTCCAATATTTATATAATCCTTGATAGCTCATCAAACTATATTACATAGTTATTGATGTCTCTTATCAGTAACTCCCATTTGATACATGGTTTTAAGACAGTAGATAATTGTTTAGACATACTCTTTGGATAGATGTTAATTATAGAATCATATAATGAATGTATTCAATTGTTTTCATATGTACCAATGGATTAATCATACTTTTAAAAAATCTCATAGAAATCCTTCTTCTACATCATTAAATAAATATAATGATATTACTTTTTGAAAAATAATCTTCTTAAATAAATAAATAAAATTTATTCAATTTAATATCATTACCTCGTATTATTGATAATAACCCACCATTGATATTGTTCACCTTCCAATTGATAGACTCTCAAAATGCCGTTCAACAATTCTGAACATTGGAGAAATAAAAATATTATTTTAGTGGTATTGTTCCACTGTTTTTCCACTTTTGGATCAAAAGACCCACTAAAAGAAGGTGGATGATTCCATATTATGGACTCACCAAAGTTGTGTTCCCTCCTTTTCACGTTCTAAATTCATGAATGATTTGTAGTTAATGAATATTCTGTGAGCATAGAAATATTTTTTTAATTCCATATCTAATCTATTTTTTCTCTGAAGAGTACACTCATTCAATTTCCATCACATTCATCATTAATTTGGATCCTTCTTGTAGAGACCTGAAGCTTGACGTACATGGACAATATCATACTTTTGTGGAATACTTAATACATAACAAAAACAGACAGACAAGGATCATAATAGTTTAGTGTCTTTGGAAACTCGTAATATAAACATCTAATCGTGTTCAAATATCTTCAACATCTCCCATAACAATATTCCCCTTTTTGTTTCCTTACCTAAAACCATTCTTTATTTCCTGCAGAAAATAAAACATAAAAAGGGTGAGCTCAAATTCTCAATAAGGGAAAACATAGAGAACATAAAACAATCCATAAACATTTGAAATCAAAAACTTAAACATGAAATCTAAACATTAAATCCTTGAGAGAAGATATAAATCATGGAAGTACATAAGGAATATATCATAATGGAACATCAATCAAGATAAAATATAATGGGAATAAAACATGTAATTGTGGAAACCATTCAGCACATGTAATCATTTCTATAGTATCCAAGGCATTGCTTCCACGACCATCATAGTGGACAAATTCGCTTTCTGAATCTAGTTCACTCCTCGTTTCAGTCCTGTAACACTGAACCAGATTAACTTAATGTTCCAGCCATGTCTATATCATGAGATATAAATAATTACCCAATGAATTGGAGGGAGATATATCTCCCATCCATCTCATAATGATACCATTCCTATGTGTGCCACAAATCATAAATCATACATCATTGCATAACCCATGTAATAAAAAATGGGAATATTAAACATCGTTCCATCACAACATAATACATATAAGATAAAATAAAATTATAATAATAATTCCATCATAAAATAATCAAATCAATGTAAAAATAGGGATAGAAACAGTACCCTATATTATCTTAGATGGAAAATAATTTTGATAAAATTCTTGAGCTCCATTCTTTAGGAAAATATCCTTTCTACATCAAAATACTTTTTCTTTTCTTAACATGTCATGAAATTTTAAACTAAAATAAGTTGATTAAAAATAAATTTGAAAACATTTAATGGAGTCTTCATGGATATAATGTTTTATGAAATCATAAAATCCATTCATGCCGTATAAGTTAAAAAAACATTCTTCTCGTACTTACGTCAGAATATTCAAAAAGTACCTCGTACGAAAAACGAAAAAAGATTCCATTCATATATTTTAATAAAAACTCACCGAAGGGTAAAATTTGATTTAAACAATTGTATAAGGATATAAATATTACATATTGAGGAAACATGGATGTGGATGATAAATATTCCCCAGTAAATTCTGATGTATGAAAAATCCCAGATAAAAATGAGATTGTGAGATTTTCCCTTACCTTAGGTCCGATTTGCTTCATAAGTGTCAGAACCTCCTGTATAATGATTTAAATAATTTAATTTAATTATTCCAGAATCATACTTATTTTAAAGATATCATATATGGTCATATTCTTAGTTTCTTATTAGTAATATTTCATTGCTACTTGTTATTCGGGTGTTTATTACATAATGTTCGTATGTGTGTTTTGTCGAATAAATTTTTATTCCTATTTTTAAGTTATAGACACCTCATTTCTAGAATGTTATTACTTTAATATATATCATATTTATTCATTAAATTCATTTATATAATCATCATTAAATGTTGATCATGTAGAACGAGTCACATCACATCGTGGAGACGGTATTCCGTACGTACGCACAAGCGATGATATTATTCCCATGATTGTGGAATTGTATTGGAGTGTATGTATTCTATTTCAGAATCAATATCACTTTACAATAATCATATATAGTCATTATTTACACCCTTATACCCTTCCAAGTAAGGTGGTGGTGGAAAATAGATTACACCATGGCGTGGAGGCGGTATTCTGTACGTACGCACGCGCGGAGATTTCGTATTCCGTAGGATGGATAAATGGTGAAATAGGGTTGTTTCATACATATAATAACATATCATTATGTGAGTGATACTTATGCCTTTACTTCATAATTAAACAACTAAATAAGAATAAGTAGAAGAGGACATAAAGTTGAAAGAATCGGCAACGGACATTACCTCTTCTTTGAAGCGCCTCTTTGAGACCTCCTCTTAGGGCACTATAATTGGTCGTTGAAAAGACCAGAACCTCTAAGATGTTTCTAGGGAAGTGGGGAAGTAATATCGGAAGATTTTGGCCGAGATTCAGGGCTCCAAATGGTGTGACGAAGAGAGGGAGGAGGTGCCCTTTTATAAGGGAGGAGAGGGACACCTTTGGAAATATAAGAAATATTAGTTTATATTAAATCCCAACCCCACTTAAAAACTTCCAAAATGACTAATATCCGAATATTAGATGATATAGGGTTGTAATATAATTAAACAATAAAATTTAGACACGTTAGGAATTTATTTAATACATTATCAACTTGATTTATCCTTATTTATCAATTTAATTTTATTTGTGGTAATAACATTATAAATTTTAAATTATTATAAATAATTTCTTATTTATTGTTAATTTTCCATAATTGGATAATGTATAACATTTTAGACCATATAAATTTAAATTTATAATTTTTAAATATTTTTATAATTTTTAAACAATTTTATAATATGTTATTTTTATAAAATAATAATAGTGTAAATTTTGACACTATTCATTTATTTGAATTTAAATAAAACATATACAGAAGATATGTTCGAACTAAAATGTTTAATAGATTAATAACATGTCATATTTGTCTATAAAATTAGTAGAGAACATTAAATAGTTAATATAATATTTATTTTCATATTTTTAAAACCATTTATTTGATATTTCTCTTAATAAAATAATTTCAACATCACTATTATGTCACCTATAATGATAATTATTTAATCCATAAAAATTATAAATAAATTAATATGAGGTAGATAAGTTTATTAGTTAATTGGATACTATTCACGTTCGAAGTTTCATGATGTTTATCAATAAATTAAAATTAATATACTTATACGATTTAAGAGAGTGACATGTAGTCACTTTCTTTGGTTTTAATAATAATTATATTATTTCATAGTTAAAATACTATAAATAAATCTAGTCCAACCCTTAGGTTATATGGGTCGACTTTAATTCATCCAATAGGGTTTTGGAAAGTTTTATGGTAATTTTATAATTTTATGTTTACCATTAATTACCTGATTTACCTTTAACTATGGTAAATAAAATTTACCATAGTTACTATTCATAATGCTCAAAAATAAAATATAGATTATTAACATAATTTGGACCCACCGATTCCAAATATGGAATCCATTTTACCAAATTCAATACAAAATATTTTCAGAAATTAAATTAAAATTAATCCTGTTGTTGAAAGATAACGGGTTTTTGTTTAAAACATTGCAAAAGATTGAATTGATTTAACCTACGAATTCAATGTAAAATCAATTCTAATGACATAAATTATATTAAATTGTAAAAATAAATTATATTTATACTTTAAAACCAGTCAATATTATAATTTAACCATATAAACATTTATGATGAATAAAGTTTTTTTTATCTAAAATATAGCATATTTTTACTATTCATTAAAATATGAATGTTATCAGAAAAATATCAAAACATTATCCAATGTAAATTTTTATATCCTGATTCAAAAGAAGAAGTTTATTTTGTAAAATTGAACTTATAAGAATGGAAAAAACTAGATTTAATGTGGGTGCACCATTAAAAGGCGGCAAAACTGCAATTTTTGAAAAATACTTATTTTACCCGAAAAATTTATTTTGTTCACATACCATGTTCAATAAAATGTGTAATATTAAATAATAATGTTATAAAATTAAAAATTTAGTTAATACTATTCATAACGGCTAGTTCATAATAATATTATAACCATATATCAATGTTTAGTGAAACCTGATATTGCGTACACCACACGCTATCGAGGAAAGTCGCGATTGCATGTAATGCAAGCCAAGTCAGGGTTGCATGTAGTGCAATCTCCCTTTGGTATAGCATATAACATAATACATCAACTAAATTAAAAGAATATTCTTCATAAAATCTCAGGGTGTTACATTCTACCACCCTTAAAATGAATTTCGCCCTCGAAATTCGTCGGGGTTATAAATCTTTTTATATTTATAGAAACCCACATCGTCAAAAGGAATACAAAAACATAATTTCAAAAACTAAAGTATGAAATATAATTATTACCCAACGTAACTCATCACTGGGTTGCCATATAGGAGAACATAGGTGAAAATATGGATATGGAAGAAAAATCTAACCATCAAGTTCTGATGGAGAGTGGTAGAGAACATGGTTATAAAAAAGCCAAAAATCACAAAGCCATAGATTGTTGATGATCTAAGGTATCATCTGATACATCAGATATAAGAGCACTATGCCATCTTTTTTTATTTTTCAATAACATTTCCCTAAAGATGAAAATTTTGAATTAAAATAAATACTTTCTTGATTTTGCTACAATATCACTTTTGTTTATGCTTTGAACAATTTCCACTTCATCTCTTAAAGAAATGAAGTTGAATTTGTTTTTCGTGAAGTGTTAACAGATCATGTGATAGAATGATGGGTCATTCCATCTGTTTCAAACAAAAGGTTAGCAAAAGTTATCAAAGATACATAAGTCCATCTATGGTTAGTTTAATCATATACGATTCCAAAAATGAACTTATACTTCATATATCATACCTCTTAATAAAATAAAACTAGTTTCTACTAACTAGGGACTTCTTGTAGGCCAGTGGTATGCGATAAAGTCCATTCGCACTTCGGTTGTGGGTTCGATTCCCATAGCCTTGTCCGATGCGACGAGTTTTCTCCTGTCTAGCAGGTTGTCCTTTTTCTTAAATTACATCAATATGAAATTCTATCGATAATATCGAAAATAGTTATAGCCTTAATCTAATTTATGTTCAACATAATCCATTTCAAATATTTAGGCTTATCCAAAATATTTCAGTCCAAGCTTATAGTATAAAGAAAACAATTACTATAAATTTCATCTACCGAGCATTTGAATACCATCATTTATCCCTGATATATCTTGTTGATCACATTTCAATCATGTGAATACCTTAATCATGTATTCTCTTGAAAAATGAATACCCATTTAACCTTAGTGAAAACATGAATGCTATCAAAAGTTACCTCTTTCCACATACCGAAATCCCAAAATTTCTATATACTCAAACCATGATATCACTTTGTCCTTATTTTAGTCATGATCTCATTATTACTATCATATTATTTTCTCCTTATCCCTTCCATATGCACATTTCATCTGCTTCCCAAAAATATTTCAATCACTTTTTCACGGTTACCAGTACCATATAATAATTGAAAACCAATATATAGATATTCCAAAATTCCACAATACCATAAATGAGATTCCATGATACTATTTTGAAATCCCATTACATAATCACTTAATCATTACACAACATCATTTTCATACTCAGCATCACAAATAGTGACCTCATGAGACTTCCCTTTATCCTTTGCTTTAATAGGATGCTCACGTTGATCATCATTAACCCGTGGATTAGGGAATTTATTAGCATGATGCCCATTTTCCTTTCACATGATGCATTGAAGTGTTGGTGGAGAGTTCTCTATAGTCTTTTCATTATTCAAATCACTAGCAACATTTTTCCCATTAATTTGACAATCAACTGCTCAATGACCTTATTTTCCACACATAAATAATTTTCTAGTACCTTTTAGGAAATCTACACAATGATTCTTTCCACACTTTCAGCATAAAGAATCATTCATCTTCTTTTCACCATTGTTATGAGATTTCTCCTTGAACTCCATCTTTCATTTCTTATTAAAACCAGGAGATGGATATTTACACCAACGTCCAGTTCTACCTTGATAGTACAACGCACAATTTCTTCATAGCTACTGAAGTCTCTTATAGATAATGCCCTTCGAAGACTTGGTTTTAAGCCACTGAAAAATATATCAACTTTATTTTTAGGCTGGATGATGAATCCAGATCAATACCATGCAAGTCTTGTAAAATTCGCTTCGCATATACCAATAGATTCATCATCCTTCTACTTAAGCTCAAGAAACTCACTTTCCATCTTTTTTCGAAGAAAACGAGGGATGTAATTACTGAAAAACAAGTTCTTGAACTTGTCCCATTCCATGGAATCAATTTTATCTCTTGGCCTCGTATTCATGATATGATTCCACCAATGATCAGCTTCACCTTCCAAACGATAAACTGCAAAGATGACTTTATCATGTTCAGAACATTGAAGAACTGAAAATATATTTTCAGTGGTACTGATCCATTGTTCAGCCACTAATGGATCATTTGACCCGCTGAATGAGGGTGGACGCTGGCTCATGAAATATTCAACAGAATGTTTCTCCTTACTTTTCTCGTTTGTAAGTCCTGCATGATTCATAGCTTCAGAATTTTTTGTGAGCATGGCTACAAGATTTTCCATTCCAGATCCCATAACGTTTGGTTGCTCAGGTGTAAAATAATTGCATTTCCCGTCGCATTCCGCATTAACACGGTTCCATCAGTTTCTAGACATTGAATAAAACCAAGAAGAATAGTGTGAGCAACACTAATTATAATAGGAAAACCACATAATCAAGAATAAAATTTCACACTTAAGGTCTTATCATTGGTTGTTCATGGCAATTTTTTAAACACTAAGATTGTGTTCTATTCTTAGAGATATCCCTAGGTTTCTTAATAAGGCTTTCACATCCTAGTTTCTAAAGGTTGACTATACCTTTCCTCTGATACCAACTGTAGAGTCCCAAAGCTTGACATACATGGATAATACCTTAATTTTTCAGAATACTTAATACATAACAAAAACAGACACACAAGGTTCATAATAGTTTTGTGTCTTTGGAAACTAGGAATATAAACATCTAATCATGTTGAATGATCTTCAACATCTCCCATAATGATCTTCCCCTTTTTTATTTCCCTACCTAAAACTTTTCTTTATTTCATGGGGAAAATAAAACATAAAAACGGTGAGCTTAAATTCTACGTAAGGGAAAACATAGAGAACATAAAACAATCCATAATCATTTGAAAGCAAAAACTTGAGCATGAAATCTAAACATTAAAACCCTGAGCAAAGGCATAAATCCTGGAAGTATGTAAAGCATATATCATAATGGAACATCAATCATGATAAAATATAATGGGAATAAAACATGTAATTGTGGAAAAAATTCATCGCATGCCATGATTTCCATTGTAGCCAAGGCATTGCTGCCAAGACCATCTTAGTGGACAAAGTCCCTTTCTGAATCGAGTTCACTCCTCGTTTCAGTCCTATAACACTGAACCAGATTAACATACCGTTCCAGCCATGTCTATATCATGAGATATAAATCCTTACCCAATGAATTTGAGGGAGATATAGGTCCCACCCATCTCATAATGATACCATTCTTACGTGTCCCACAAAATCATAAATCATACATCATTACATAACCCATGTAATAAAAATGGGAATCTTAAACATCATATCATCATAAAATAATCCATATAAGATAAAAGGAAATCATAAAAATAATTCCATCATAACATAATCATATCAATGTAAAAATAGGGATAGAAAAATAAACCCTATATTATCTTAGATGGAAAATAATTTTGATAAAATGCTTGAGCTCCATTCTTGAGGAAAATATCCTTTCTACATCAAATTTTTTTTTTCATTTCTTAACATGTCATAAAATTTTAAAATAAAAGAATTTGATTAAAAATAAAAATTAAAACTTTTAAAGCAAGATCCTTGGAAATATTGTTTTATGAAATCATAAAATCTATTCATTCCGTATAAGTTAGAAAAACATTCTTCTCATACTTATGTCAGAAAAGTCAAAATGTACCTCGTATGAAAAATGACAAAATATTCCTTTCATACCTTTTACTAAAAACTCACCGAATGGTAAAATTAGATTTAAACAATTTTAGAAGGATATAAATATTACATATTGAGAAAACATGGATGTGGATGATAAATATTCCCCAGTAAATTCTGAAGTATAATCAGTCTGAGATAAAAATGAGATTGCGAGATTTTCCCTTACCTTAGGTCTGATTTGCTTCGTAAGTGTCCAAACCTACTATATAATGATTTAAATAATGTCATTTACTTATTCCAGAATCATAATTATTTTTATGATATCATATATGGTCATACTTTAGCTTCTTTATTAGTAATATTTAATTACTACTTGTTATTCGGGTTTTTATTGCTTTATGTTCGTATGTGTATTTTGTCGAATAAATTCTTATTCCTCTTTTTAGGTTATAGACACCTAATTTACAGAATAGTATTATTGTAATATATATCATATTTATTCATTAAATTCATTTATATAATCATTATGCAATGATGATTATGTAGAACGAGTCACATCACATCGTGGAGACAGTATTCCGTACGTATGCATGAGTTATAATATTGTTCCCATATTTTTGGAATTATATTGGAGTGTATGTATACTATTTCAGAATCAATATCACTTTAAAATAATCATATATAGTCATTATTTACATCATTATACCCATCCAAGTAAGGTGGTGGTGGAAAACAGATTACACCACGGCATGGAGACGGTATTCCGTACGTACGCACGCGCAGTGATTTCGTTTTCTGTAGGATGGATAGATGGTGAAATAGGGTTGTTTGATAATTATAATAATATATAAGTATGTGAGTTATACTTATTTTATTACTTCATAATTAAACAACTAATGAAGAATAAGTATTAGAAGAAATAATGTTGAAAGAATCGGTAACAGACATTACCTCTTCATTGAAGCGCCTCTTTGAGACCTCCTCTTAGGGAACTAGAAGTGGTCTTTGAAAAAAACAGGACCTCTAGGATGATTCAAGGGAAGTGGGGAAGTGAAATGGGTAGAGTTTGGCCGATTGTCAAGGCTCAAAATGGTGTGAGTTAGAGAGGGAGGAGGTTCCCATTTATAAGGGAGGAGAGGGGCACCTTTGGCAATATAAGAAATATTAGTTTATATTAAATGTCAAACCCACATAAAAACTTCCAAAATGACTCATATCCGAAGATTAGATGATATAGGGTTGTAATATCATTAACCAAAAAAATTTATTCATGTTAGAATTTATTATAATCATTATCAACTTGATTTATCCTTATTTATCAATTTAAATTTATTTTTAGTAATAAAATTATAAATTTTAAATTATTATAAATAATTACTTATTTGTTGTGAATAGTCCATAATTGGATACTTCATAACATTTTCGACCATATAAATTTAAATTGATATTTTTTAAATATTTTTGTGATTTTTAAACAATTTTATAATATGTTATTTTTATAAAATAAAAATAGTGTCAATTTGGAAACTATTTATTTATTTGAATTTAAATAAAAAATATACAGAAGATATGTTCTAAATAAAAGGTTTAATAGATTAATAAAATTTCATATTTATCTAAAAAATTAGCGGAGCACATCAAATAGTTCATATAATATTTATTTTAATATTTTTAAAACCATTTATTTGATATTTCTCTTAATAAAATAATTTCATCATCACTATTGTGTCTCCTTTAATGATTATTATTTAATCCCTAAAAATTATAAATAAATTCATATGATGTAGATAATTTTATGATATTTCTGGATACTATTCATTTTTGATGTTTCCTAAAGTTTATCAGTAAATAAAAATTAATATACATATAATATTTAAGAGAGTGACATGTTGTCACTTTATTTGGTTTTAATAATAATTATATTATTTCATGGTCAAAATTCCAGGAAATGAAACTAGTCTGACCATTAGGTGATATGGGTCGACTTTAATTCATCCAATAGGATTTTGGAAAGTCTTAGGATAATTTTATAATCTTATTTTTTCCCTTAATTACCCAATTTACCTTTAACTACGGTAAATAATATTTACCATAGTTACTATTCATAATGACCAAAAATAAAAAGTAGATTATTAAAATAATTTGGAACCACTGATTCCAAATATGTAATCCATTTTTCCAAATTAAATACATAAAAGTGGTAGAAATTAAATTAAAATTAATCTTGTTGTCGAAAGAAAACAGGGTTTTGTTTAAAAATTGCAAAAGATTGAATTGATTTAACCTACAAATTCAAGTTAAAATCAATGATAATGACATAAATTATATTAATTGGTAAAAATATATTCTATTTATAAATTAAAACTATTAAAAATTATAATTTAACAATATAAATTATTACGATGAGAAAAGTTGTTTTAAATTAAAATATATTGTGTTTTTACTATTCATTAAAATATTAAAGTTATCAGAAAAATATCAAAACTTACTCCAATTTAAATTTTTATATCTGGATTGAAAAGAAGAAGTTTATTTTGTAAAAATGAACTTATAAACATGTCAAAATCTAGATTTAATGTGGGTCTCCCATTAAAAGGTGGAAAAACTGCATTTTTTTAAAAATGCTTATTTCACCAGAAAAATTTATTTTGTTCACATACAATGTTCTAGATAATGTGTAAGTTGAAATAATAATGTTATAACATTCAAAATTTAGTTAATAATATTCATAACGGCTAGTTCATAATAATATTATAACCATATATCATTGTTTGGTGAAACCTGAAATTGCGTACAACAAACGCTATCGAGGAAAGTCGTGATTGCATGTAATGCAAACCAAGTCAGGGTTGCGTGTAGTTCAAACTCCCTTTTATGTATCATAAAACACAAGACATCAACTAAATTAAAAGAATATTCTTCATAAAATCTCAGGGTGTTACACTTCTGGTTCCATCCAATGTATAAAAACAAAGAGCATCGTTTTTAAAAAACAAATCACAATGTGAAAACAACATAATCAAGTTAAATATGTTTTAAAATTTAAATTCACGACAATAATGGTTTTATCTTAGAGTTTTTTTTATCATCACCGATACCCTAGGATTTATCATGTTGATATACATATCATTTGGGTTCTTAAATTTTTTTTCTCACCCATGATTTTAATGGTTGGCTTATCCTTTTTTTAATACCAACTATTACATCCCATAACATTCATAGGTAGAAATTACATCCAAATAAATGAATATTGATTACAAAACATAAAAAACCACACCATAACCATATAGGTTTATTTTCATTGGGATCATGAAATCATAATAACTGATTCATAAAACATTTGCATCATCTCAAACATTATTGATTCTTCTCTACAAAACTTTTCAACACTTCATACAAAATAACATTCTTTATATCATATTAATAAAATATTAAAAACAATTTATTAGATGCAATGTATGTGTACTAAAGGCAGTTAATATAATAATATAGTAACAATAACATGAAATAACATCTTAAAATATTATCATATATATTAACGATCATTAAATTTTTTAATGAAATAAATTATTGATGTTCAAAATATATTAATTATAAAATAATCATAGAACATTATTCATGAATCTATAAAATAATTCCGGAAATTGTGACATACATATATAAATTAAATATAATTTCCATATTTGTCAATGATCAATTCCAATACCATCATAGAAGATGAAGTCCCTTAAAACCCAAGTTCAATTCTTATTCCATACATGTATTTCATTAATGATTTTAATCCCAGCCATGTCTTGTATTAATGAACTGTGTTCCAATATAGTTCCATCCCTATCTCTCTAATGATATATATATCATTAACAAATTCATTGGACAAAAAATTAGGATCCACCCATCACATAATGAAAACAATTCATATGTGTCCCACAAGAACATAATTAATTTATCACATTATGAACCCATTATTTGAATGGAATTAACAAATAAATCATCGTATCATAATGCAGGGAAAAGAAATTGGTATTATAAATATCATTCCTTTGTATACATAAATAGAATAAAAAAAGTATGAGGGTAATATTCCTAAAAAATAACCAAAATATATATTATGTAACATAAAAAATGATAAAATTTTATGGAAAATAAATTTGATACATGACTTTACATAATTATTTAGTAATATATCCTTTCTTGTTTAAAAGCAATTTTTCTCTAAAAATGCTTGAAATTTTTAAAATAAAAAATTATGGTTGAAATTAACTTTGTAATATTGAATGAAATTATTCAATGAATTAAGGTGTCTCGAAATCCTAAAAATACATTCATTTCTAATATCATAAAAAATTCATTTAATAATTTTTTTGGAAAAGTTACAAATAACATCATTTGGAAAATGAAAAAATATTACATTCATAGTGATTAAAAGATCATAGATGTGCAAAAGTGGAATTAATAAATAAACTAATAATAGTTAAAAAATTCTGGAAAATATATTGAGGGGACGTATAAATGTAATAAAAATATTCCCTTGAAGATACATATGTAGAAACAATGTCGAATAAAAATTAGATTTTGAAATTAACCCTAAATTTATATTTGATTTCCATCAATCATTTCTAAATATATTGTAATGTGCTATAAAAAGTTTATTAGTTTTTTCAAAAACAATATTAATATTTATTATTTCAAATATGATCGTCTTATAACATATTATCACCCATTTTTTGGTAGTATTTCATTATTACACTTATTTTAGTTCTTAATTGCTTCATTTTTCTGTGCATGTTTTCTAATATAAATCACATTTATTATGTATTATATCTAGTTCTATCATCTATAGAATAATTTTTAGGTAATCTATATAATAATTATTAATTGTGTTAATTTATATAATCATTCATTTATGGTGAAAATGTAAAATGAATCACATCCTCTCATTGAGATGGTCAGTCGTATTTACGAATGGGTGATTATATCATTACCTCAATGGTAAAATGGTAAGGAATTAGATTCTAGATTAATTGTACTCAAAAATATATATATATTTTTATAATTATAGTATGTATTTATTTTATTTCCATCATTATACATATCTATATAGAGTGGTTATGAATTACCAATTACACCATGGCGTGGATATAATGAGCTGTATATACAGTGGTGTGATGATTTTGTTTTTCATATGATGGATAAATGTTGTAATATAGATGTTACATAATAATAAAATCATCTAATAATATATTTCATACTGATGTGACTGAATTATAATTTAAAAATCACATGAAGAAGAAGTATAAGAATATATAATCTTGAAATAGTCGGCAAGGATAATTACAACTTCTTCAGTGATATTCAATTACATATCCTCTTAGGGAAACTAGGGATGGTCTATTGACAAAACCAGAACCTCTATAATTTTTTTATTGAATTTTATAAGGGAAATATGTATGGGATTTTTTATCATGGTGGCTCAATGTTATGTGATGTGGTGATGGAAGGTGTATCCTTATATAATTTAGGAGATTATCAATTTTATAATTTATAAGAATATTAATTTATAATATATTTAATATTAATCTGAATACCTCATAATTCCATTAATTTAAGTATAAGTTGACATAATGTTTTATCCCATAAACTAATAGGCTTTCGATATGTTTTGGATTTATTTTCAAAACATAGGATCTCAATTAACCCACTGTTAACTAATTTAATTTTAAAATTATGTGAAAAAAATTAGTATTACCAAATTGTAACTTTTAATTATTTGATATAAATTAGAAAATTATTGAACAATAACTAATATTTTTTCTCATATTATATTTATTTTTCATTTTTTTAATTTTTTATGATTTTTAATCAATGAAATAATATATTACTTTGATATAATATACTTATTGTCAATTTTGACACTATTCATTACCTGGCCTTTAAAACAACAAGATAACATGTGAAAATTGAAAAAAAATTATTTATCTCTATATGAGGATAAAAAAATCTATTAAATACTTTTATCATATTAACTATCTCATATTATAATTATTTTAATATTTTTCATATCAGTTATTTGATATTTCAATTAATAAAATAATTACCAAATAAACGTTTTGTAATAATTTAATATACATATTTCATTACTAAATATATAAAATAAAATACCATGTGGAAGATCAATCATCTATATTTCAATATAATATTTTTAGCGGAATTTATATTTTATGTATCACTACATTATAAAATATATATTGTTTAAATCAGGAATGTGATGTTTTTGAATTTTTATTAAATAGTTATTATAAATATCATTATCACATATAAGTGAAAAAATTGTAAAAAATAAAATTATATTATGAAAATATTATTATTATGTTAAAATTTTGGATTTATATTCTATCATGACATACCTGGTTACCCATGTATACAAAAAAGGGATATTTAAGACAAAGAATGTGACAATTTGGGATGTTCTTTGATTTAAATATTATATAAGTCATTTTTATTGAAATGTGTCCATTAATACACTTAATTAAGATCATTATGTGTTAAGGTTCAAATTAACTTCATCCAGTACAACTTGGGATCTGTTAGGGTCATTTTATAGTTTTTATCATTTTATTTTATACAAAATTACCCAATTAACCATTTACCCAACTAACAAAATTTTCCATTGATACTATTAATATTTTCCAAAAATGAAAGTGTAAAATTACAAAATTGAACCTTCTTGATCCAATATTGGAATCCATTCTTCAAAAATGATTGTATAAAATATTCTGAATTTAATTTAACATAAATCCTTTAAAACTCCATGAAAATCATTTTTTCAAAAATATACCCATTTAAAACACAAAATATTTTTGTAATATATTCATGTATAAAATATTTTATAATACTAATAATTGGTTTATTTTAAATATTAATTAACTAATTAAAATTTTACCTCACAAAAAATATTTATCTCTTTTAACAACTTTAAGAGAAAATATTCTTTTAAATAAAAATATGTATTTTCATTACCCCTTAAAATAATTCCTTAAATTATTTAAAAAATTTAAGGTAATTTTGAAATGATTTATTTAAAAATTAATATTAATTTATTCAAATAAAATTCATTTAAATTCAAATTTTTAATATTCATTCATAAAAAAACTCATTTTTATAAAAAACATATTTTTTCACAAATATAGTGACATTAAAAATAATTGTGTGGTCCTTTTCTAAACACTTACCAATATATTAATATTGACTTGAAACGATATATTTAATTATTATGTTAGTTTTTTATAATTATTCCATTCAATAAATTGGTATGTTATAAAGGATATATAGTATTTATATAGTTTAATTTAACTCATGATTGCATTCAATGCAAGATGTAGAGGAATTAAAATTATTTAAGGAGAAATCTTTTGTAAAATATCTTCGATTTACACCACCCATGCATAGTGGAGTACCCACAAAAACCCTTCACAGAGGATAGGTGAAATGTTTGAACAATCATACATTACCCATGAGAAAACCCACTATAATGTGGAATGAGACACTCATAAAACCATGAGGCTTGAGTTACATGATTAGGATAAACCATGAAGCCTATGGAGAATCCTTGGTTAATCCCACATTGTTTAATCAGGATGTGTGGACTCGGCAATATAGTTTCTTATAATCGTATGACCCACCAATATTTTTCAATTTTGAGACTATATGATTCGAGTATGCCCCAAACACCCCAGAAACTAATGTGACCTCTATAAAACAACTATTTGGATAAAATTAAGGGAATAAAATAAAAGGAAAAGGGTTTAATACTTCAAAGAAAACCTAGGTTCTTCAAAAAAACCACTCTAAAAAACACATCCCTCTGATTTCCATCCATGGGTGGGGATGTATAATAAAAAAATAACTATATCCACTGGACATGTACATATATGTGCCACTCCCATATCTCATATTTAACATGAAAATTCTTCTATATCGTACATACAAAATATATAGAACAACCTAGGTGAACCGTTGCATCATGATGAACAACATGGATGTGGTTCACCTCAATGGATGCATCGACCTCCATTTCACCCTCCTTAGGATATAGAATAAAAGATGGATCTGAATTATATCAGTGAACATGATATACATAGAATATACCATGCATAGAATGCTACCTATGAGGTAATTATTACCAATAGGCTACAAACCAGAATCACCCTATAATTTTAGAAGGGTTTACATAGTGTGGGGATATATTTACTTTTCTCTAAATATGATAATTCCCCAGTCTATTTGAAAAGTTTACAATTACCCAACTCCCTACCACAGACACTATCGTCAACACTGAATATTGGCATATGAATTCTATATAGACTTAACAATTTGTATCCACTTCCTCATAAAAAACATGCTCCAATGTTTCTAAACTATATGAATACCTATTAGTACCACCTCTCTATATTCTAACCAACCTAGGGGATAATGGAAAACGCTACCATATAGGGACTCATAAGGATCCATCTATATGGTTTCATTGAAATTTTTATTGTATAAGAAAACTATGAGAGGTATGAGTTTTCAGATGAAAAAAATAAAATATAAATTGTTATAAAATTTCCAATAAAACGTGTATTGTACACATTCACTAACATTCAATCTATGTGTTATAAGTTTTACTCAATAATACATTTGAACCTAGTACCTTCAACAAACACTTCCCAAACTACAAGTGGAAACAGGAATCACTCTTTGATGTGTCATACTGTGGATCATTATAGGGGTGTATGATCTCATGAGTAAAGATAATATTGATCTCATCCACTGAGAAGACCTCTAAAATATGAATGAAATGGATGACCTCTTAATATCTCATTTTGATTACCCATTCTACATAACTTCTCTATGGTGATGTTTGAAATTCTATAATTAAAAAATGGTGACTTCATCCCACTTCCACTCATGAATAGGTAGAAAAATTTAAAAATCTTATACAGATTTGGGTCTGACTTCACTTGCTAATCATTGGACCACTATGTAACAAGACAAAATTTCTCCATTTTCATCCTCATCATATGTTATTAGAGATTTATTTCATTATAAAAATTTGTATGACTTTGATGTACTACCCATACAGAGCCATGTGACTCTCTCATTAACTCAAATCATAAATTTTTAAGAACCCATGCTTGTCAACAAATTATCATTATATCATACTCACAAAAATCCAACTAGGCATTATTCCTCTCCTCTAATTCTCTCATATATGGAAATAACCAACTGGGCATGATTCATCACCACTAGTTCTCTCATATTTGACCAAGACCATGGATGCTAATATATTTTACATATTCATTATCATTATAACTGAAGAGTTCATTTGTGATGATTCATTTATAGACTATCCATGTTACTGATGGACCACTATATTAATCTCATAAAATAGGGCCATAAGCTGCCACTATCTATTGGCCACTAATATATCCTATTGCTATGCTTTTATGCTCCATGATTTGGAAACAAAATTTCACTTTAAAGGAATACATACATGCTTTAATATGAAGGATTAATGGTTTTCCACCTACCATTATTTAATGAGATTCAATCAATATGTGTAAATTTTTATGTGTGGATTTTCTGTTCCATACATACTAAAAAAATCTCTCCTAGTTTCTAATTCATCCAATAGCATAATATGTCAACAAATGTTTTTACATTTTATTATATGTATGTTTTTCCCACTCAATTTCCCTGAACTAAGGTGACTCATACATAATAACTCACTCCACCAAAATAAGAATATATCATGTGTTGATACCTGACAAATTATAATAAAATTTATAGATTCTTTTGAGTTGTGTTAGAAGTAGGATCTAAAATTAATATAGAACCTAATTTTTGTTCATAAATGGATGTATTGTAGGATTCAAACCATAAGAAATTCATCACATATTTGTCAAGTCCAGAAGTGGTTCATCTAGGTGTGATATAATTAGAGTGAAAAACCAATATAACAATCTATATCTAATAAACTATTACTATCCATTATGTTCTTAGGATACTCCCATGAAACTACATATCTCACCTTCTCTGGGTTAACTGATACCCCTTTCTCTGAGATAAGGTTACCAAGTAAGTTAACATTATCTATCTGAAAGGGCAAAATTGTGGACTTGGTATATAACTAATAAAATATTATTGTAATGTATATGATATCAAATTTTTTGACATGTCATGTTGACTAAGATAATACACCATGATATCTTACATGAAGACAACAAAAAAAAATCCATACACATGTGGAATCCTAGATTCATAAGTGCCAAGCTAAAAATTTCCATGATAACTATGCATAATGGAAAGATCAAATACTCCAAAAATCCATATCTACTATGGAATGTTTTATTTGGTATATATGATGGTCTAAGAATAAATTTATGATAACCTAATATTAGATAAATCATTGAGATAACAATTACTCCTTGAAGATTGTCAAATAAGTAATCTATATGAGGTGTTGGATAATGGATCTTAATCATATGTTGGATTAACCAATGTTAATCCTTGAAATACTCATGTACCATCTATCTTAATGTTGAAAAGTAATCCCCAAACACATTAAGAATATCTATGACATATAATACAAAAATCATTTAAATTATACATCTCCCTATTATGATTCAACATCTTAGTAGTACCCATCATGTAAGTTATAATTAATAATGATTAGAAACTGTTCAATATCAGGATATAAAAATACTCCCCTCCATTACAAATTACTGATAAAAACTCTAACTAGAAAACATCACTGAAATAATCAACCAATAGAGGAAAATAATCATGACAAACTCCCTCATCATCTGGATAAAATCCTAACGATATGGACTACCATCCCACTTAGCCAAGGATTAGTGGTACCATCATGGATTTCATAGACAATACATTCACTCATGTAAATAATTTTCCAACACTATGGTATTTTTAAACTCATCCTTCAGTGAATGATATAAACAAAAGCTTGATAGGAAAACAAACATCCCATCCTAAGAATGATGTCAGACCCTGATAGCTCAAGAAAAATGTGGCCTAATATGATGTGAAATCCACCTATCTTAATTGGGAACTCCCTACATTATAGTAAACTTTCCCACTGAATTTACAAATATTTTTTTAGTGTATTCATGCCACATGAAAACATAACGTCAATTCAATGTATTTCCACCAAAGGAAAAAATATGATATAATAGAAAGTGCCTATAAAGAAATTAGAAGGTAGTAATTTGGTGGAAACTATAATAATACCTCAAACCATATAATGTATATCACTCAGATCCTTTGGTATCATCTACTCTTTATACATATATCTTGTTATTAATCCCTTAGATATTTCATGTATACCGTTATAATTACCACTCTATTGTCTATGTATGTCTGGTGTCTGCCTATACCATTAATGAAAACCACCTCAACATGATCATCCAACACTCTTTTTCTCTATAACATATGGGAATATTATATACAAACTTGTGGTTGAATATTAACATCCCATCCCTTGATAGATACTAAACGAAAAGCAATGAAAAAACACTGATGAGGGCCAATCATTCCACAATATCATCATTAAATAGGGTTCCTAGTAAATTGGTTTTTAGTATGTCACCGCCACCCACACTGATAGAACCTCACTTGGAAACCGAACTATGTACTATAGATACTAATATCACCTAATGAATTCTCCAAAAAATTAATCATACTTTTGGTTGGTGTTTTTATAGATCTAGGTTACAAATGACAATGGCTATCACCCCTGGTTATTATCAATGAATAGAAACATTTTCACGATCCAATTCATGAAAATAATCTCTAAATATATTCATATATGATTGGATTTCATACCGGATACTATTGAGAAAATTTATAGAATTACATAATTAATCACCAAACTAAATTGATTTGAATCCCTTGATCTCCATGAAATGGTAATAATAGTTCATACAAGATAGATCACCTCTTTCAAATGTATAAATTCTCAAGCTCTGTTTTTCCTCAATTTCATTGGATTGAATTAATATTTGATGGTCATCTAAAAATCCCTCCCACCCATTACCCAATGATGATCTATTGGGGTAAAAATTCCCAATAATATATTGATAGAATCATGAATAATATACATAGATAGTTTCACTATCCCCATTATATGTATATTGACATGCTTGAAAATTTCCAACATTGTCTCTACCCATGGCCTGAGAGCCTATAAACCCCTATCACAGATAAACATGGGAAGATTCTATTACAAAAAATCTTTTGTCAACCCCACCAAAGCTAGGGTATTCCTTGGGCCTCCGTGAACAACATCGACAAAGTGTAGTAATCAATCTCAAAATTGGGCATCGATGCCCATATCTAGTATAACAAGAGGTGTCTCATGTGGAATAATTGGAGGTTCTGTGGGTGGCATAGATCCCATTACCTCTATATCAAGTTCATTTCGACATTCTTGGTGCACATCTCAATGTTGTTGCTATGGAATGTCACTATAAATTCCAATAACTAGCATCAATACAATATTTGATAATTGAGAAAATCACAGATATAAGAGTAGGATAGTTACAAGCCTCCCTATATGAGAGTCACATGCCATCACCTACACCTATTATTAGATATGGTTGATGTACTAATCATTATAATTGCTATACACACTACCTAGATATGAATACTAAGGTAGATTCATGGACATGTATCTACTATAAGACAAATATCCCAGAATATAGAGTTTCAATTCCATGTTACAAGGGGAAATCATTCTTTTGTAATAAATTTTCATCTCTATTCAATAGTTACTCTTTCATTTGAAAATTATATTTCATTTATGTTCTTACGTATTTATATCTATATTTTTTCAAATGTAAGAGTTATATTGATCACATTTTATTTCATAAAAAGGCTCGTTCACTTTATAAATTGAAATATTGAATCCATTTAATAACAAAAATGTATCCAATAGTTAAATGAAATTCCATCATAATTTTATAAACATTGAAATCAAGGTACTAAAACATTATATAGGTAATGAAAATATAATAAAAACATGGCATGTATATGCATGAATTATTAATCCATAAGATCCTATAATGTTTCCAGATGTAAAACATCCTAGAAATGTCAGTCCAAAAGAAAAAATATATAAAAAAATTAACATAAAACCCCCAGTGAATCACCTAATAGTAAAATCAATAAATCTAAAATTATAAAAATCCATAACAACATGAACTGACATACGTAATTTTTATTTTTACACTACATGGGTAAGCTACTCCCAGGGATATAACATGACCAAATATTGACATGTCCTATTTCAACTTTCTACCATACCTGTTAGTAATTGAATTAAAATAAAATAAACTAAAAACATATGTTCATATTTGTTTTATTTTCGAGGCTCGACTTACTAATTGGGGACCAAACTCAGTTGTCCACTTGACGTGAATATGCATCCCTATCCATTAAATGCTATCGAATTTTAGTTATTATCCTTAGTAGAAAATGGTGACACTATAGCCACATTATTAGTGTTTAAGACATCGATATAATCATAACATTCAATAGTTGAAGCATAAAATTTTACCAAACATAAGAAGAGCAATCATCTATCATATAAATAAAAAATTAATCACATAATTTAGCTGCATATCAAAAAATGATGATCATGGAATAATATACAAGAAAAAAGATACTTGTAGAATAAGGGACCTGGATATATGATATACAATTAAAAAATGAAAATACACATAATAAAATATGAATTATTATCTTAAGCATAGGATGGGTCCTTATCCCATACACCATCCTTGGATGATAATCAATTATCTATAGAAATCCACTATCATATGTCCCTACATGTATATATGTTTTTCTAGGTACCCAATGATTTCTTGAATTTTTTGTGACATATACTTAGTAGGATACCACAAATAGTGGCTAATTCCAATTAGTCCATATATATAGGATAAGAGTTGTGTAGATTTTTGTAAAAGATAAAAAATGACATGTGTTGATATGTAACCCATATGGGTCAGAGTTCCTAGGGAACACTCAACCTCTACTATCATATTCTTATTATGATTTGTTATCTATGAGTAAATAGTAATCCATGATTTAATTTATAATATTGTCTCTAAACATGGATTTGATCCAATGTTTACCCCATGAATCATAACTGAGAATCGAATGTATAAAAAGTCCATTATAAAAATGATGGCTCTGATCAAAAATAATATTATTCATTATATGGGCTATAAAATCATGTAAATAATTCGTTACATAATTAATAATAAACCTGGCCCCATCCATATGGTTCCTAAATTTTAATGCATGTAACACTCTAGGCCCAACTTGAACACATCACATTACAAAACTGAAATAAATTTGTGATAATTTTTTTAAAATTGATTTTCCATTAGTTGAGAACAATTTTTTTTTTGAATAATGTTTTTGTTATCTAAGAAGAATGAAGTTGTAGGGTTAGAAATCATGAAGGAATTTATAAATGATGTTACAGAATGGAAAGTATTTTTCTGACTGAAGAGTTTTGAAAAAGGATGTTGATGGTGTTTGATAAGTGAAGTGTCTGAATGTTTTTCGATTTTTTTTTTCTGAAATCATATAACAGTTTACTGATCAATATGTTCCAAAAAATATTGAAAACATTCATGTTAAAATATATTGATGAAATGGTTGAGAGAATTGAAGAAATCATAATCCCAAAAAATAAGCTGAAATTGGATCCATCATTCTTCTTCTGTAAAATTGAACCAAAATTGAGAAAAATAGAACCTTGTTTTTGAGACAATCAGAACATGTTTTCTAAAAAAAGTAAAAACCAATATTCTTAGGTAATCTAACACTATTTGTAAAACCCCAAGAATTTATGGTATGTTTACATTTGAATCGTAAAATAGCCAGTGTTGTATGCAACTTCAAGTTCAAACACACCACAACAAATTAAACTAGCCGTTATGAGTAGTAATACCCATATTTTGAACTTTTATCAATTTTATAGTTCAAAATGGACTTCATTTTTTTATTTGGAATATTTTAATTAGCTTAGGGTGATTTTTTGGTATTTTTCTGAAAAAAATTCATATTTTGATGAAGTGTGAAAAACACTACGTTATTGTTTAAAACTAAAATTTTAATTAAATATTTTATTATTTTATTTAAATTTATTTTATGTCAAAATAGATACATAATACCAATATATATTCAACATAATTCATTGGTGTAATTTTATTATAATATTAGAAATATAAAATTTTATCGAACTTTTTACCGTCTTTTACCTACATCATAGAAGCATTTCAAAATTTGTATAAAACAAAACATTACCACTTCTGTGAGTTGAATATCAAAAACATTATAGACACATTTGATATAAGTAATTAAAATGTGTTTCAATAAGATGAGAATAATATTTTGTGAATAGTAACTTTTGAATATTATTTACCACGGTTTAAAGTAAAAAAGGGCACTTAAGGGTAAAAATGATATTATTATCACCATAAGACATGTATTAATTCTCTTAGATAAGTGTAATTCGACCAAAAAAACCTTAGGAATACAATATTATCCTTTAGGTCCACATGGATTAGATTAGGACATTTATTATATTTTTATTTAAAGAAGAGTTAAAATAGTTAAAATAAATGTTTAATAACTAAAACATTTTTAATATAGGGTTATACATAAGATAAATTCTACTTTAAATATTCATTATAAAGAGAACAATATTTCCAACATACTGGTATTTTATTTATAATTTTATACATAAAATAATTAAATTTATTTATCACACAATGTTGTTGTCATAATTACATTATTAATGAAAGATTAAAATAATGGATTTTATAAGTATCCAAATAAATCTAATTTTATACTTTTAATGAATTAATATAATTCAATAGGTTAATATGACATGTTATGGTTGATTAAATGAATTTTTCCAATGTTTTTGTGCTGTTATAAATTAAAAAAACAAAATACCAAATAGTGTAAAAATTGACATAAAAGAGTTTTTAAAACAAATATTATATTATTAATTGATATTCTATTCATAAAAATAAATGATTCGAAAAAAGGGAATAAATAATATTATATATGTCATTAAAGAACCAATTTCTTTTCTATTGGATTTTTATAGTATTTTTATTAACTATATTATTGAAAAATACAATGAGACCTGGTTAGTGTCAAACTATTTAACTAAGAATTAAATCTAGAAGATATGGTTAATATAGTGACCCAAACCTATCTAAAACCTTTGGTTGAATGTTTTTCAACCATAACCACCTTATACTTTAAATAAATCATTTTTGATCCATTACACACCAAAAATTATTTTCTTATAAAATAATATTACAATCTTTTACTAAGGTTACCCTCACCCCTCTTACAAAAGAGAACGTACACTTCTCTCAAATTCACACATTCAAAGCCATTTGGCTCGGACAAAACCTACAAAAATATTTTCTCAATAGTCCCCCCTTTGTCCTTGTGTAATTCCTTTAGTTATAAAGCCAACCTATTTATCCATTTTGATCAAATCAAAATGAATAACCCAAATAAGAGGTAAATATTCCATCATCTCTTTCATGTTCATTCTTCTTCCACTTCTTCTTTCATTGTTGTTTTTATTCTAAAATAATAACTCAAGTCTCTTCTATATACTGTGATGTTATTATAAAAATAGTACAACCATATGTATTATTCTATCCATTCTATAAATGACAATGTCACCATACATGCGTACGTTCGGATTACCATCTCCACGTTATGGTGTAGTTTGTTATTCAAATACTTCATCATTTGGATGGGTATAATAATTATTATAAATGATAAAAATAATTAATATAACTTGATAATTTTTATTATATATGATATACCATCCAATTATATATGATTTTAATATCAATAGAATAATATTGTTGCTCGTGTGTAAGTATGGATTACTCTCTCCACGATCACGATGAGATCCATTCCCCATCATATCCATTCAAGAGTAATTATCATTTGATGATTGAAAATAATTTTTAATTACTTAAAATAATTCTAAATATGTATAAGAGACATCCTATCCATAAGGAACATTACTTATGAAACAAAGAATATAATGGAAGATGAGTCAGTTAACACCTGAAATGATGATACAACTAATATATCATTAATAAATCAATATTAGAAAATAATATATGATATCATATTAAGGTATATGGTTCTTGTATAATTTAATAACAATTATTTCATCATTATACATGAGGTTACCCTACCCTCGACTAAGGAAAAGTACAAGGTAAAGGTTAATTTCACAATCTCTTTATTAACCGAGGATGTTTTTATGTATGTATTGACTAGGAAATATTTATTATCCATGTCCATGTTTCATTGAAGAGTTTTTGAAGGGATTCTTTTTAAGGCACTTTTTTACTAAAAAATCATTTTAAATATTTTAAATATTTTTTTCTTCTAAATCATTATCATTATTGTTAATGTTTTCAAAATGGTTTCTATGGACTTTTTTGTGTGTACATGAATGTTTTTAAAAATTTAATTCCTTTCAAATGTATCAAAGTGGAATATGACACTTTGATTAAAAAATTTCATTAAATGTCTTCCGTTATTATTTGTGTGACTTTTAAATGTTCTTATGAAAATGTGATATTTCATATAAAGTGGTTTACAAATCATATTCATCTATATCCGCATCCTTTGATAGATTTTATACATGTTTGAAGTTGATTTATCAAGATAAAAATCAAACATATTATATTGAAGGTTTTATAATATGATTTACCTTAGAGGTTTTATTTTTATATCATTAATGTTTTATGGATAATGTATTGACATTTTGTATGATAGTTTAAATATTAATATTTATGTTAGGTTTAAACCTTTTCATAAGAGAAATGCATGGGACTTTGTAAGTGATGGGTGGAGCCCTCTATAACACCTCAATGAATTGGTAGATCTCATGATACAAACTAGTGCCTTTTCACAAGGCCTTGGAAAAATATTATTTGTACTCACGGCACAAGGCCATCACTATGTGGTTATGATATATTTCATTATGTGTTTCATTATTATGAAAGTGGCTATTGATATTTCATTGATTATTCAACTATTAGAATATCCAAATGAATAATTAAATGAAATTATGAGATTTTATATTTTCCATATTATGATGATGCTAAAATTTAAAAGTATTTTGTTTTAGTCTTACATTTCCCTAAATGTTTATTCTTACTTATGAAAGAGTCTGCTATATTGTTATCCTTACTGAGAATCTGAGCTCACCCCTTTCTATGTATTATTTTTCCCGGGATGCGAAGAAGTATATTATGATAGACCTGAAGGGACCGTTTATGTGATATGAGTATGGCCTATGGAGACTATGTTGTTGGAGTTAGTCATTTTATAATGTAACTCAAAACTTGTGAATGTATCTATAATTTTCAAGGCTAATGAACTAATAATTATTTCAAGACATGATCTTTTCTAATCTTTCTGATGTTATGTAATAATTCACCGACTCTAGATAACTAGGTTCAGGGCATTACATTTGTTTTCTGAGAAAAATTGGTACTAATATATTTAGAAAATCCGAACAATTTTACTAAAAAAATTAGAACCAATATTAAGAGAAAATACAGACTAGTTTGATGAGAAAAAATGGAACCATGATTATGATAAATTCAAAGGTCAATTTATGAAAAAAAACATTAATAGAACCATGTATATGAAAAAATTGTTACCAGTTTTCTGAAAAAAATTGGAACCATGATTGTTAACAAATCATAAACATGATTTAGAGAAAATTAGGACAAGTTATCTGTTAAAAATATAAACTATTTTTATAATAAAATCCAAAACTAGATTCTGATAGTATCAAAATCAAGATTCTGAGAAAATATAAAGTGAGGTTCAGAGAAAATGGGAACCAATATCCATGTTTATAATTTCAGAAAATAAAATCCATGATCTAGGTTTATTATACTAAGAAAAATATGAATATTTAAAAAAATCAAACATGAATTAAAGTTTTTCATAAATCATGGAGAAATTTAAGGATCATTGAATATGATAAATAATGAACATTAAATATGATAGATTTTTAGATATTTGATTTTTAAGGAAGAAAGAAGTATTTAATGTATCCCATCATTTTTTGTGTTTCATATCAATACTTCCACATATCGTTCATTTTAAACATTTAAATAAGTGAAAAATGAGGATCGTTGGAGAATATAAATTAAAAAATTTCCCATGTCAGTAAAGAATATTTGTATTTATTTTTGATAAGAGATAAATAAGAACCTCTATTTTAGGAAAATAGGAACTAATATATGGAGATAAGAGGTACCACATTTCTGAAATAATCGTAACCACTTTTCTAAGAAAAAAATATTTATCATTCTGTAAAAATTGGATCCATAATTATGAGTGTGGACAAGATTCAATAAAGGTATTGATATTTTTATGGTATCAGTTGTTTTAACAAATATAGAGTGAATTAATGGGAGTTAGTATAACCTTTATTATTGAGATATAAATGTGTCTAATGGATTTTTTCATAAGTTTCATTCCCCACTTCAAAATAATGTATTTTATAGACGCACTATAGTGAATAAAGAAAGGGTGTAGGTTCTATAACCAATCTAAATTATTGTAAAACATGTTTTCTTTTCTTTTTTTCCATAAAATTTCATTAATAATTATTTTATAAATTTTTGATAAGGATATAAATCATAATTGGTTGTAATGGTTATGATTCTAGATGTTTTAAACTTATAAAAAAAGTGAACATCTCATTCAGCCCCCTTATTAGTTGTTATTTGATCTGTGGAACTGAAATTGGAATCAAAGGTACTGTTCACTAGTTTAATCCTTATCATGGATAATATTGATTATTTCAATAGTATGGGAATTCCAAAAGTCCATGGAAGTAATAATATGGATTTAGAAATAGTATGATTACATATCTCCAATCACATGGCCTGGATGTTGTTGATATTTCTACTATTGATTTTCCCATTATTGATAAAGATTATCTAATGACATTTTCTAAAAATATGTATATAGAAGTTTATGGAAAATATATATTGTTAATATATATGTCCTTATCAAAAATATTTTATCAGAAGGTGATGTGTCTCAAAACATTAAAAAGTATGTGCTACAAACTGGAAGGTGCTATTGAAGGGAATACTAATGTCCATTAAGTATAGATAAAAATAGGTGTAGAATGTATGATAACATTAGAATGAGGGAAGAAGAAACAATTGATTAAAACATTACCAGAATAAATGAAATGGTTTGCAAACTCAGAGGATTTAGAGTCATCGTGGAAGATTTTACAATTGTAATGAATCAAATTAGAAACATTCCTAGATGGTTTGATTATAAAATTTATTGTTTTATTGTAAGGATGATTTATCTCTTGATGAATTTTAAAACATTATTTTTTACTTATGAAATGAGAAAATACACACTTTTCTAAATTAATATGAAATATTAAATGGTGATTAAATCTATGAGAAGGATGAAAATCCATGATAGTGAAGAAGAAGATCATTTGGAGTCCAATGATAAATAATATGACGAGTTGAATGAAAAATCATGTGTATTATATCCAATAACTATCAAAGAGGAAGAGGCCACTATGGAGGTAAACTTCATCAATTTATTTTTGAGTGTGGTGGAATTAGATAGTTTTCTATGAATTTCCCAACGAATAATGTTGGAGAATATCAAGATGATTATGAGGACACACCTAAATGGAGCTGGTGTAAAAAATTATAAATAAGAAATGTCTTCCAATAGACACAAGAAAAATATCCTAGGAAACAAAAGATTTGTGTTGAGTAAAAATGATGAATTGTACTTTACTGACAAGAATTCTTTTGATGATGAATGTTCAGAAAAATTATGAACCTTTATAGAAAATGTTGTGAAATCAAATAGATGGTGAAGAAGGTAGTGAAAATCGTATTTAGAGTTTTAGTGTAGAACCTAAAATGATGCATGTCCTGAGAAAAAATATCTTATGAAATAAATTAGAGTAATGAAGAAATATCATGAAGTAGTGGCTGATGGTAGAAAATATGTCATAATAAAGGAGGATGAATTCATTTAGATGATTTGATTTTATAAACATAAAAAATTTTAATTGTGAATGATGTTTAAATATATTAGAATGAACCTAGAATCTATAGAATAAGAGGTTTAAAAGATGAAATAAAAACATATTTAGTCTAAAAGTACCGTGATAAAGATGACTAAAAACATTAATAATGCTTTTGAATTAAATACTGAGGATTCTAATGATTCTAGGAAGACACAATATGAAAATCATGCGAAATTTTCACAGACTAATAACTATATTTCATATAAGTCTTTTATAATTCTAGGTTTTGAAAAAAGTATTGGCTAAGATAGTGTGGAGAATATAAATGAGAAACAAATCAACTTTAAAAAACAAAAGAAATGTCACTAAAAATTAAACATGGCCCATATGTTGAGCATTTAAGAGCCGAAAATAGTACCAAATATCAGAAAAGTGACTATAAGGAAATACCATTCTAGAATATAAAAAATAGATTTAATGTCTACTGCATGTGTTGTGGAATCTATGAGTATAAATATAATATATTTTCTTACAATTTACCTTTACATGGATAATGGTTTGAGAAAAATAGATGAAAACGTGAAAGGGGAATCAGTATCTTTTTTAACATAAAGGAAGTTGGAAAGAAGAATTAAAATTATTTTAGAAACATTCCAAAAAATAATCCTTTTTAATATTTCAGAGATGTTTTTGGTTGATTTTATTAATCTAGTTATCACGCCAAATGTTGTCTGAATCTTTTTTCAGAACATGTTTCATATGATAGAAAAAAAATAGACGAAAAGAAAAAGGTTGAGGAAAGAGATTTTGTTGTTGATAGTACTTTTAAGTCACGATAGAAGAACAAACAATTGATAATTTATATTGGTTGATATTAACATACGATAGGTGACATAATAATAAGGAAATATTGTGACAATCATGATGGAGGAGCAGTTACTTTTAGATGTTTTTTTAATTATAAATCAGATGAATCAGAACATCATAGATTGATAAAGAGAAATTTAAATCAATGGATTTTTTTCTTATTTATGAGAAAAAAACTAACATACATAGTGAAATTCATCTTTGTTATGATTAATCATAAGTAATCTTATGATAGGATTATTATATCATTAAAATTGTAAATGATAGAAAATTCATTTTAGAAGGAAAAAGAACCAGTTGGAATCTCTTTTAAATATTAGATGTCAATAAATCTTGTTAAATCGGTGATAAAGATGAAATCAAATTGTGGATTTGATTATATGTCCACCTTGGATATAAAAACATAAATAAACATAAAAAAATTGATATTGTCTTGAATTTTCCAAAATTGAAAATAAGTGGTGAATTTTTTTTATTACTTTATATAAAGGAAATATGTCTAACAATAGTCATAAAAGAGTATATATTCAATCTGGTGTACCACTTAAGCTTATTCATTCCAATCTTTTTTGACCAATGAGACATCAATAAATAAAAAGTTCACTTATACATTATCTCTTTTATGGATGATTTCTCTCTGATGACAAACATTTTGTTCACAAAGCACAATTCAGGAGAAATTTAAATGTTCTAATTCTTATGAAAATAATTTGATAATGAATTTGTAGTTTCCATCAAGATTATGAGAACCTATAATAAAAATTAATTTGGAAATATTAAATTTATGGAATATCCGAGGAAACATGGTATCATACAATAGTATAGTCTTTATTATACTCTACAACAAAATAAGGAATTAGAAATAAAGTATAGAAGATTTGTGGAAATGGGAAAAAGTATTTTAGTAGAATAAAAATATTCAAAATTCTTATAGAGTGAGGATATGAGTAATGTTGTACATGTTCAAAATAGATTACCGTTGAAAAAAAACCAGCATAAATCCTTACGAAATTTTATATAACAAAAATAGTTCACTAAAATAGATCAATGATTTTTGAAGTTCATGTTTTCTCAAAGAAAAAACCAGATTTGGAAATTTTTTATGAGAAATATGAGGAACGAACATTCATTGATTATTCACAAAATAGAAGATGTTAAAATTTTAGAACAAACACTTACAAAATTTGGTGGACACATAGGATCCAGAGGTAATTGAAAATAATATTTCTTTAACATGGATTATTGATAATGATGAGGAGAATAAATTTGACATTTTCAACAAAAGTGGATGTAATTAGGAACATTCTTGTCAAGATGTATAATAACTGTGTGATGTATAAATTCTGGCTGGGTTAAAAGCATTGAAATTTAATAACATAAAAAATCATGCGGAATTGAAAAACAATATTGCGAATTTGAAGGCTCATGTTTAGACTTAAAATAAGATGAGATTAGAAAATATGATGTTTCATATCTAAATAATTGAAATAGAATCAATTTTAAAAGCTATTCAACATAAATATTGGGTGGAAAAATAAATAAGAAGTGGGGTTAAATTTAGAAGATTGAAAAATGTGTCATTTTTCAATGGAAAATAAATAATAATTTTATCAGAACGAATTAGGCTTATAGAGACAAATTAAATGATCATAGAGAAGCTTCAAGAACTAAAGCAGTACTTTTTTATAAAGGACAAGCACATGGGGAAGGTGTTGTTTTTTTAATAAACCATTTCCTCCATTGAAATTATAGAAACTATTTAAATGTATCTTGTAGTGGATACTCATCAGAATTCCAATATCTCTAAGATGGATAAAACGATATATCTCATAAATGCTTCTGTTGAGGAAGATGTTTACACTGATAAACACTGTGGGTTTGTATTTTATGATGATTGAAACAATGATTGTAAATTTAATAATGTTATCTATGGGATTAAACAAGACCCAAGTTCTCGGTATTAGATGCTTGGAAATAGTTTTATACTGATGATATTTTTAAAAGAAGGGTTTATGGAAGCCTATAAGTGAAATTTTTTCACTCCAGAACATTATTTGTAATTGTATATTAGGATTATAGAATTATTTATGGGGACAAAGAAAATGTTTGTGATGCATTTTATAAAGAAATGAAGAAGAATTTTGAAGTATTGATGTTAGGACAATTAACATTATTCCATAGCATACAAGTAGATAAAGGAAACACATATTTTCTTATCTGAGGAAAATATTTCCAGGGAATTGTAAATGATTTTTGGGATGCATGAATCCAAAGTTGATTCTACACCTATTTCACTAAACAGAATGGTTTGTAAAGATAGATCTGGATTAGATGTGAAATAGAAAGAGTTTAGGATACTAATCTGAGTACTAAATTACCTTACTGTTTCAAGACCTGATATTTTTCATGTTATGAATTTATGTTCTAGGTATCATTGTAATCTAAAATAATAAAATATGTTTGAATTATATAGTATTTTGAGAAATCTCAATAGAACAAATAATCATCGGTTTTCATACAACAAAAATTATGAGATGATGTTTCCTAGTTTTATTGATGTAATTTAGGCTGGAGATTGTAATGATAGATAAGGTGGATAATTTTTTATTGTTGAATGTTATGTGAGTACGAAAATTAAGAAACAATGTACCATAAATTTGAGCACAGTCGAATCCGAATATGTTGCAGCCACACAAGATTGTACTCATATGTGGTGGATTAATGTTTAGATGGGTAATTTTAATGTAAAATTATCTACAACATTGAAAATAATTTATTAAAATAATAATTCAATTGATAAATCTATTAATAATGTACATCATTATTGATCAAAACACAATGAAATAAAGATACACATTTTAAAGGAGAATGTTGCTACATGAGATAATATGTTGTTTACATTTCAAAAAAGTATAAGATTGTTGATATATTTAAACGATCAATGAGTTTTTTTAATTGAGGTATTATCTTCATGTTCAGAATCCTACCATGTCTTCCTAGATCTCATTATAAAATACCCCCATCGTAATATGGATGAGGTTGAAAAAGATTGATATAAAGTAACAACATTGTACTTTGTAAGAGGTTATACATAACTATCATGTTTTTTTTTGAATCTGAAGATGTTTTTTAATTTAAAGGGGTAGAAAAAATGAAAAATTAATAATAGAAAAGGTAATATTGAGAGATGATGAAATGTGAAAGGGGGTTAACTATACCTGGCCACAAAATATTATTTCCCACAAGTGATGGAATTACATAAAAATAATTACCTTATTTAATAATGTGGTGTTAGGAAATTGACTTTTAAGAAATTATATGATTTGATAAATGTCAAAAATATGAAATTTTTGTAAAAGATGAGTTCTGAAAAAATCTGAGAGATGGAAAAGATGGTAGCATATTTTATCTACAAATTAAAACTAGGAGATTTATGTACCGTTGTAATAAAATAATGAACAATGTATTTTTATTTGGTGAAAAACTAAATTTTTGGTTAAATAATGTTTTTATTATCTATAATGAATTAATTTGACCAGTTATAATGAAATATATTGTTGATGAAAGATGTTATGGAATGAAGATGACCTTTTATGTTGAAGAGTTTTGAATGAGTATGTTGATCATACTTCAGAAGTCAAATGTAAGAATGATTTTCAAACATTCTAAATGAAATAATATGTTGATTTGTTTATTAAGAAGTTCTCAAAAATCATGAATAATATTATGATATAATCATTTGAATAAGTGGTGGATATAATTGAAGATATAATAATCAATAAAAATAAGACAAAATTGGATCCAACATTCATTTTCTAAAAAATGAAAACAACAATGAGAAAATAAAAACAACGTTTTTGAGAAAATCATAAATAGTTTTCTGAAAAACATAGAAACCAAGATTATGTGAAAAATGTAAAGAAAATCAAAATTGGAACCATGTATCTATAAATATCAGAACCATTTTTCAAACAAAAATGGGACCAATATTCTGAGAAAATAAAAACATGTTTTCTTTGAAAAATAAAACCCATGTTTATAATTAAATAAGAAACAATTTTTTGAGAAAAATCAGAAACAATATATTGAATAAATAGTAACCATGTTTGTGAGAAAATCAAAAGATGTTTTTTGAGAAAAATCAGAAGTAGTGATTTGAGAAAATTGATACCAATATTCAGAAAAAAATGGAACTATTATTCTTTAAAAATTGGAAACATGTTTTTAAGAAATTCATAACCAAGAATCATATTTAACATAACAATAAAATAATACCCAAGTCTATCATTATCTTACTGAGAAAGATAGTAATATTTTATGAAGTCAAACATTAATTTCAATTTATCATAAATCTAATAGATATTTAAGGATATTTCAGGAAATCAATTATTGAACGTTAAATGAAATATATTTTTTTAGTTTTTAGATTTAAGGAATGAGAAATATTTCATGTTTCTTAATTATTGTTTTTTGAGTTTGCTATAAATTATTTCTTATACAATTCCTTAATTTTCATCTTTTATATAAACATAAAAGGTATAACACTAGATATTTTGAAGTAAAAAAGTTCTAATATGATTACAGAATATTTCTGTTGAGTATTTTATTAGAGACAAATCAGAAATAGAATAATGTGAATAGAAAAACCACTATTATGAGAAATGTGAGACCACAATTCTACTAATATTAGAAACAGTTTATTAAGAAAATCATATCAATCATTTGGAAAAAATCACTATTATCATTCTGAGTGTGGAGAAGATTCAAAAAGGTCATTATCTTTTATATGGATTAATTATTATTTAATAAAAAATTGTAAACTAAAAGGATTCAGTATAAGTTTTCTTATCAGGAGATAGATGGTGTCTAATGGGAGATGGCACAAGTTGTATTCATTTAATCATAATAGTGGACTTCCATAGACACACGAGAGAGGCTATGGCAAAGAAATATGTTCTCACTCTAATGCAGAGCCATATAAATCATACGTTCTTTTATTACTTTCCTACCTTTTGATAAATAAGTAGTTACTATAGGTCGGTAAGGATATAAATTTGAACAGTTTTCATGGTTTATTTTTCTGGTTTTTTTATTCTTATAAAAAGAGAACAATTGATTCAACCCCCCTTCACACTTTTATATCGATCCATGGAACATCAATTGCCATCAAATGCATTACTCTTAGAAACCACAGTATCAATCTAGGTTTGGTGTATAAAAACCAACCCTTATGTATATCCTTGTTTGCGCACAAAGGGATCCCACATTTCACTCATTGAATATATGATGATATGTCCTTTGATTTAATGATTTTTTTCCACATATTATTTATAATTATCACTCAAGTTTGTATAACATCCCCCTATGTATATCCATAGTAGTCCACATTGGGAATCCAATTATCACTCTAGAATATATAATCTTATTACTAAGTGAGTCCATTCATGATATTCATTTGAAAACCCATGTGTCAGCAATATTTCAAAATAATTTCATATAAAACTCAATTAATTCAATAACTCTCATGAGTTTGTTTTATCTATTATGAGTTAGAACCCTTATTTCACTCTTTGTAGGGGAAATTTTTTTTATGGGCTAGATGTTTTAATATACCACTTGTGTTCACAATTAATTAATTATTTCATCACATTAATAAAAATAATTAACATACATCATATGAAGGCTCGAATAGTATAATACGTTTATAAGGCCTAGAACTCCCAGAATCCTAACATTCATATTAATTGGGAATTTTGGTTTTGAAAACAATATAATGAAAATTTGAGAAGGGATAATGGACAAATGAATTGGGACATGTTATTACATTATATATATCATTTAATCCAATTTTTCATTTTAATGAAATCATTGTAATCCCCAAATAAATGTGTAAAATAAAACACATCATGAGGTGAATCAATTTCGTTAGCCACCTGTGTTTGTTTTTATTCCATTACTAATAGACCCAATATGTTGTTAAATTATTGTTCTTCAACCTCCATTAGTACATAAGATGGTCTCGTGTATTGATAATTTAATTATTATCCATTTAAGTTGAATTCAATTACAATTAAAAATCATCTCCTGATAAATCTGCTGTGTGAAAAAATGATGTAACTCAATACAACATTACCTTAAAAGAAAAGATGATACCACCTAACATTGTTTTTTATTCAACTACTCATGTGTTATTTTCCTCTAATATTATTGAGTATATGATAAATCAAGAAAATTGACAAATCCCCTAAAGATATGATATTTGATCTTGCACCCAAATTAATCTATCGATAGGATAATAAAATTAGAACAGAGAGAAGGGAATGAGAAGCTTACTGGTGGTTATCTAAGCAGACTAGTATTATTTAATTCATATTTCAAATGGATAAAATAAAAAAATAGATATAATTAGGTTGAAGGAGAGAACTCAAATAGTGTGGGAGATTTTACAAAGAGTACAAAAGAATAAATGATAAATCCATTAAATAATGAGAAGAAAAATCATCATTTCACTTTTTTTAAGGGTTACATATTTTGACTACATGGTTGGCCAAATCATGCCCCATAAATACTCTTTTAACTGCTCAAAGAAACCCCTCGCATGAGATAGGTGCATGGTTTGACAGAAAATGCATAGCCTTAGAAAACCCTCTCAATAAATTATTTGGCAACACTTGCATGATCGTGATTCCTAGGCTACATGATGAGACCTAACCATGAAGCACTAGGATAAATAACATTACACCCCACATTTTTTAACTATACTATATTGATTGAGATGTCTATTTTTTTAATAATGTGGCCAATATATTTCATCCAAATTCCATGGGTCTGAGTTATTAAGAAGCCCCAAACACCCCAAAATCACTAATGACCAGTTTAAGAACATTCATGATGAAAATGATAATGAAAAAAACTAAAATAACAGGACTTCATGTGTCGAAAAAAATACATGTTCATAAAATGGGTCTCTATTTTATCACCTTCATATCTAGAATAATTTGATATAGAATACACTAATTTTATCCTTGGGGTTTTGAGGCATAATTAGAATGAAATCAAATTCATTAATTCTATATGATAAAAATCATTACCATTATAATCATTTAAAAACATTATTCACAAAGAAATTGGTGTGTAAATATGATTGAAATCATCTATAGTAAATAATTTAATGAGTTCATTTTAATACATTTCTGTAGAAAGGAAAATTTCCAATTTATATTTAGGGATTTCTAAATTAATAAAAACTTCCATATCTATAATAGTAATCATATCAAATAGCTCATTAATTTCATTAGAAAACCTTTCACACAGTCCATCACTATTTCTAAAAAATAATGATGTTAGCATCATGGATAATATTCCTAAGATACGCCACATTATCAGGGTTTATATTGATAAAAATTTTAACTCTTCTTTCCAAAAAATGGGGTTTAATAGAGAAAAAATATAATATATTAAATTATATTTTTATCATAGATATAATATTATTTTAACTAAATAGACATATAATATCATATAATTAAGTATATATTATAAAAAATGGAAACTTATTTTCATCTATTAAGTATAAATTAAATTTGTATAAACGAGTTACCGTGGTAAATATCAAAAAGGGTAAAAATATATTAACTATGTGGTATAGGCCACATATATGTTTAAAAAATGAGTGGGAATGGGTGGTTGAGATCTTTATTGACCTTTTACCTTCCCATCATCAATATTTCCAATATTTTGAGAACCTATCTTTGAGAGTGACTTCACATTATTAAATTGTTTTTAAGTATATACATAAATTCCACCCTCTTCACATATAATTGGTGAACTGAAATCATAACATCCCCAAACACCATAACACATACCATTTTGAAAAAATAATCCCAAAACACCCATAATAGTTCTATGTCACTTATAATATTCTGTGGTCATCCAAAATATCATCCCTAAATTTATTGAACCCCTCTACAACTATGTTAATATGAGATGCAATGTATAAATCTATAATCACTCCATTGTCAGTTTTATTTATTTATGTGCAGATCTACTTCATAAAATTACATTAACCCTTCATAATGATATAACATCATAATAATTTATATTGTTTTATATTTTTATAAAAATGTTATAATAATTAACACATTTTCCCTTTTTAAATAATCAAAATGAATGTACAATTCATGTGTTGTGCCAACAACCACCTTCACGACACAATATTTCTTATTTTTCATTGCTCCCATAAAAGGACAGTCCATATAGTGAATTTAATATATATATATATATATGTAATATATTTAATACATACATTATATTCATAATGTTTTTACCCATTTTTATCCTTTCCCCCAAGCCATGAAAAAAATAATTATTCATATATATGTGTCGACGACCATCTTGAAGTTATAATCCATTTATGAATTTATTTACATCACCACATTACATGGATGTTCGGGAGAATTATTTGAGTTGATAAATATAAAATTTTATTAAATTGCGTATGATTTGAATTTTTTAAAAGGTAAAACTAATAAAAATATTATTAATAAATTGTCATTGTAATTTCAAATTCCCAAAAGAGAATTATTAGAAAAAATATAACACCATTTTCTTATATAATACTTTTATAGTGGGTATTTTATTCAAAAAATTCATTAAAATTCTCATATATCACAACAATTTACAGTAAATATAATCTTTTTCATTAAGTATAATGATATTACAACAATATTATGTCATAATCAGCCATCAGTTATGATAGGTTGTTGTTTGGGTTTGATTGACCACTTACTTAAAAAATGTGATTAATTTATATCATGGATGAATATAATAATTTTATAAGTTATAATAAATTATAAAAAAATAATTATGTTTAAATTTTTCCTGCAAAAACATTATAAACATTTTACTTATTATTAATGAAATCATTGTTTGGTCACAAAAAATCATTAAAAATTGAACATCATAATGTTCGTCTCTATAAATAATAAAACAAAAACATAAAAGGATATTATAATATTATAAAAATTATAAAAAAACTATTATAATTTCTTTTATGATATATGAATTCAGAACCTTTGGATAATAATGAACAACAAAACGTTATTTCAAAAAAAGTTCATAAAATTTAAATTATTAAAACCCGATATGAAAAAAATATTAAAAAACATATTAATATATACAAAATAAAAAAACTTAAAGTTTAAATAATGATTGATATATGATTATTGTTTTTAAATATGTGATTAAAATGGCAATTTGTTTTTATAATTGAGTCTTGAGAGTTACTAACTACACGAAAATGAAATTTATGTGTTTCATATATCATATTTAAATTATTTAGATATATTTCTTATCATATTTCATTAAATAATTAATATGGTATGAATACAGTGTAATAATATATTTTTGACATATTTTCGATATTAATATTTTTTAAATAAATAGAACATTTTAATTCCAAAAATGACTTTTGAATCAATTGATATTTTGGTTCTGAAGATCATTGTTTACCCTACTACTTTGATTGTGTTAAAGTGGTTATTTATGAACCACATTCTTTTATGATTTTATTTTTTCTACCAAAATATTCATCATCACCTTAAATTATATTCCCCTTTATTAGAATATTATTTATAAATTTTAAATTTATCCTTCATTAATATAACTCTAAAAAATTATATCATCATTGATAATAATTTTCTTCCTCTTTAAGATGGACTGTCCTCTATTTCGTTGGTTTATATTCCTGAAAATTTACTATTCAATAGTTTGAATCATAATTATGTATTTCTCATGTGATTTTTTTTCTTTTTCTTATCAATTTTCAATGTTTTTAATCACTATTTAAAAGATGTGGGGTTTCAAAAAAGTTATTTAAAAATTTTAAAAAATTTATTCACCCTTTGAAAATATTTTTTTAAATTCAGTCAACATTTCTATTTATAGACATTATATAATTTCATTGATCTATTATTTATGTTCATTTATCAAATGTAAACGTTTTAAAATGATTTTACATCACCTTTTTAGAACATCTATTTCTTTTTAAAGATATTTGATGAATAATATTTTTTTTATGTAATGGTTTTCAGAATGTTTCATGTGATTAATTTTGAAACATTTATATCATTTTTAATGTTCCACTATATATATTTATTATAAAATTAATGTTTTTCAATTTTTTCACATTATATTTTTAAAATTGAGATTCCAATGTGAGTTATCACTTTATCTTTTATGATATGTACTGAAATTTTTTACATAAACACTTTGATGGTTTCACTTGGTAACCTCTATGGAGTACATTAGAGAATGACTAATAAATCATAGGAATATAAGAGAAAATTTACATCCCCATCTATAAATAATTCCAAACATTATTATAACTTTAAAAATGGAAAATTGAAGAGTGTCTGACTCTTTATCACTGATTCGGACAACCTATCGTGGTCAACACACAAAAGTACCACTAATCACCATAGATTTTAATGTTAATCAAAACATCATCTATATTATACACAAAACATATAAAAACTAAAATATATAGTCGAGTATATAAATAACATAAAGGTCACCCAAAATACACACAAAGTGAGAAATTGAATGACACAAAAAATCATTAATCAACCCATAGTAAGAGGGAAATGAAAAACAATTACATATAAAATAATAAATATACATATATGATACATAAATGGTATATATATCTCAATAGCCTAGATTAGTATAATAAGACATTCTGCATCTCCAAAATTCTATCACTGATTCCCAACATTAGATAAAACCACAAAAATATATATATTGAGTTTCCCTCACCTCACTACTACATTCCACAACAGGGGGAACCACAACACCGGTGTAAGACCATCTCACTATCAAATATTAGATATGTATTAATAGCATGAAATAGATGAATGTAATTAACCCATTTATATAATAGGATTGTACTGACTCTGCCTATGTAACGAGTATGGGGGAAGCATGATCTATTGTGACACTAGAGTACTAACCCCCACATCACACTGATGATCCTTCTCTAATCACTACCATCATCAAGTGTTATATATAGAATTTTCGTCCTCATAGAACCTGAAATAATATATCATGTTTTGAAATAAAGGATACCATTTTGTTCAATGATAAAAATTCTTATTAAAATCTATTCACTGGAAGAATACGATTTTAAAAGGATATGTGAGAGGAAGAAGTATATTAGGGAAATAAATGGTTTGTTACCTAGCCTCGCCAACAATGTTTTTTATCCTTTGGAAATGGAATAGTAATTCATGTATTAGCATACAAAATTTCTATATGGTCACATGTATTGTTAGTCTAACCATATTCCTTACTCTGTTCGCACAGAAAAATGTTCGGTTAGCCATGTACACTAACACGTCATGTTTTTATGGTGACACGACATGTAAGAACACTCAGGTTCCTTGAAGATATACAACTACAAATGAATTGTAATCATATATATGGTCAAATGGAGTTTATTCTATAACATATGGCATGTGATACTTTTCTCATTATAAAAACCATCCAAATTAAAATCTAAATAACATTACATATGTTCTTTAACAAATGATAGTGTGTACTCGGAGTTTTAAAAGAATGTTAGATCCCACTTTATGAATTTAAATAATCCATTATCACCTCGAATATAACCATTTTAAAACCAAATGTAGAATAGACATACCTCTAGATATTGTTTCTTGTAATCATATGTCCTAAAATTATGGAAACATTCCCCATAGAAAAAAAGTTCACACCTCAAGTCATTCCAATCATATCCCATTTTCATCAAATCTCCCAATAAATAATATTTCACCCACAACCGTCATTTACATCTATTGTACTATAATAATTCATACCTTTTTTGAAAAAAAATATGAGTGTTCGATCATGCTCAAACTATTTTTTTTAATTTTGATCCACATCCTCATGGAATAATATGAGAGAACATAACGAACTATTCAGATATATGTGCATAAAAATCCAGCCCATTGTTTTAAAAGGGATCCCAGTGAAAGATCATGTTAATGGGTTATACATGGGTCCTATAATTAAATAAAGAATATATAATAAGTTAAATAGTAATCTTTTTCAATATGGATTCCCACAAAGTGTAAAAATTCAGATATAAATATAAGAATATTTTCTTATCCACTAACTTCAACCAAAATCTGTATAAATATAAAAATTAAATTCTCTACCATGGATATGTATCAACCATTAGTGAAGATCACACTAAAATGGGATGAATAAGGTCCTATATATTTATTTGTGCTGCTTAATCCACCTCGTTCTAATCATCACCATTCTCTGATATCGATCCTCAAATAATGAATATTTCTAATATATGTAAACATCTATGGATTATAAGAATAACCATAAAGATTATCCATATGGGGAATTATATATAGGGAATATATGATATTTTTATTAAATAAATAAATCATTTAATTTTTTATTTTATTAAACAAACCCTTCAACGGATACTTCATCCAGATATCTCACAATGATCAACCTTAGGTCATGCCTTGGGTGAACACCACATTATAGATTGAACCATTGAATCAGAATTCATGTCCATGGTTTGAAAAATGGGAAGGAAATTTATTCCAAAATTATGTGTGTGCATGAATTAAAATATATTAATATTCCCATTATATATATTTTCATGTCTTGAGACACCAAACAATTGTTATATATAGAAGAAAATATATATATATATATATACGTACAAAAATATTCAAAAGAAATTAAAATAAATCTAGATTCCATTCATTCCATCATCCATAAAATATTTTTTCCAGAAAAATATAGGATAAAAAAATTTGGGGGTAGAAACCACATTTATTTCTTTCACACTCATAGTAGGCTTCATTAATTCTCATGTGCCTCCAAATCCGAGGAACAAAAGAGATTATCAGTCCATGTAGGATCTTCTTCCGTTGATTCTTGATCACCAAAGGGTACTTCGTGAAGGTGGTTCCACCGATTATGTACATTTATCCCTATTAAATAATGTATATTGTTTTGTATATATATCTTTATCTTATACAAAAGGAATACATCATCCATTTGGTCCAACTATAATGTAATGCTTGAAAAAACCCTTTCCATCACTATACAGGATCTCAAATGGCCCAATGATCCATCATGAAATATTGACATACTGTCCCATCATTTTCAATCCTTATAGTAGGGAGAAAATTTTGAAAACAAAGAAACATTAAATGAACCCTAATGGCCAACAATACCAATTTCTCAAATAATTTTTTCTACTATATGATGACCACATGTTCTCACTGATAACATAACCATTTTCCATCACAACATCCACCATCTTTAGACATAAAATGGGGTCTTTTACATTCCTAGTCCTCCATAAGGGTTATAAACATGGTCTTCCATATATATAATGGAATATTTTAAATTAGACAATAGATATATTGATGTTATTATAAGAAAACAATATTAATGGTTAGTGGTACTTTTATCTCAAGAAAAAAGTCCATCACATATAATCTCATCATTTCCTCTAAATCTTAGATAGTCCACTCAATCTACTAATCCATTTGTAGAAGATTATAGGTCTTATCCTGAATTTGATGTCAAATGTATCATGAAATCCTCTCTATAGCCATGACATGAACAATGCTTTACATTCGAAAATTATTGTTAGTGGAACCCCATGAATTCAGAAGATCTATGTTACGTAAAATAACCCATACTCGCAACCAAAATCCTCTATTACATGTTAATGAAGTTCATTGAGATGGTAATTCATTCAACAATAACCTAGATATCATCATTTAATATCACATTTTGTATAATACCAATCATATATTCCATGTATATTCCTTCTCATTTATAATCCATAATCTGAATAGAATTTTTAAATCATTGAAGAACCTGGTGCTCAGCCTTTACATACTAACATGTGAGAAACGAAATACAAATTCAATAATACACCCCCCCAATTTAATATGACAAAAAATACAACTTATTTTCCTCAAAAATGATTTCCACACTAAGGTGCACAATTAAGTTGAAGTGTGAAACTCTTTCATCTCCTCTTCCCAAAATGTGATTGTATCCACCGTTCATCGAAAAAATAGGATAATGTAATCATATCCATTAGAAAGTATATATTTTTGATCATATAATGATATCTATTAATGTAGAAACTCATATTAGTTATATAAAAAATTAATCTCTCTAACACACTAAAGAAGTATAGGAGTAATCATCATTGACTGAAAAAAATTCACTTTTGTCTGCCACTACGGACAACTTCTTTTATGCCTTCCCTACTAAGAAACAATAATACTTCATACTAGGGTAATATTTCACCAAAATACCCTTCATAAGATATTTGATTATTTCAATGTAAATTTAATAATATAACTCCAACTAAAACATCTTTTGTAGGTTATGATCCTTCTAATTGAAGATATACATGAGACATTGGTGGTATGAGTAAATAAAAAGAACCTTCCCAGATGATAGTGACTAAAAATCGACATAAATAAGAATACCACTACCAACTCATGGTCTAGAAAAATTTAGTTCTAATCATGGTTTCTCATAATCCACAACACATATGTGATCTCTTCCTACATTTGTATCAAAAAAAACCAAGACCATCTATAGAAAAATCACAAAACATCATATACTCTCTGCCATTGTATTCAGTCTAAACCCATGATTATTATTCATCCTCAAACTAAACTACTAAACAAATCTTTTAGCATAATATATATTTAAATATATTCATTTTCCATGTCATGGATTCAATGGGGTTTTTAATTGATGATATTTCCTATATGAACCTCATATCATTACCCAGCACGCTAATAATACATGGCTCATCATGAATTCCATTGGTTGTATTCCATGAAATAAACATATTGATATTCACCATTTCAACAATGAATCCATTATTAGAAATTAAATTCCAAAAATAGTTTACAAGATTGATCGAAAAATGTTACTTCTATATTATAGCACACATATGGTTCTTTGAGAGTAAGTCTAGGATCGTCCACATATAGTCTTTATGATCCTCCTCAAATACATAGTAAATGAGTACATAAACAATGATGAAAACCACAAATTGGTCCATGCATGTCTATAATATCAATTTAATCATACTTGTAAACATATTGGGGGTATTTTCCATACCTAAATGAATAACTATGAACTCATATCGTATATATAATCATCATATTGTTGTATTCAGAATAACATCATCACAAAACTACAAATCGTGGAAGCTAACCTGATATTAGTTTCTGATAACCAACTCACACCTCTAAACTATTTAAAGAGTCCATAAATCATCATAAGGAAATTTTTTTCCTTTATTGGAGTTTTTTTGGTTATTATAAAAAAAACCATAAGCTCCAATTTAATTTTCTCATGTACAACACTGGTTCTTCCCAGGGGTACACACTATGTCTAATGAAAAAATTCTCTCAAAAGACCTCTAAATAAATCCATGATTCAATGAGCAATGTAGGGGTTATTTGATTCACCATAAAAAATAAATATATCGTTTCCATGTTCTATTTGAAGAAAACATATGTATCCCACGATAATGGGTGTCACATAACATCCTTTGGGAAGTCATTCGTATAGTCCTCCACTATTGATGTTATCCATAAGCCTAAAGATATCACATATTGAATGGATAAATTCTCTAACTAATGGGTGATGGTTTGAATCTTCCTGATCCAAATTTACACTATATCATCCTAGTTATCTATGTCAAATGAAATGGTTAATCTCATCCTATCATTCAAAAAGAATATTACTCATCAATAATGATAGTCATTCTGGCCCAAACCATGGATAACTAGTCCATACCAAAGATGATGTTAGAAGATTTAATCATGATGACCAGCAGGTCCCATGAAAACAGTTCTCTACTAAAATATATCCCACACAACTGATAAATTTGTTATATTTATGAATCTCTCCACGTATGACCCCATAGACGTAAATACATGGATAATGATTCAATTGGAACTTCTAGTTCACAAACATTAGATACGGTGATGATGGAATGACTCAAAAATATTAATACCACTACTAGGTAAGAGTACAAAATAAATAGATCTAACGTAAAAAAAATTCACGTGTCACCTAGTTATATCCCATTATATGATTCAGCTACCCACGACCTCATATGCTAGCCCTCTAAGTATGTAAATGGTCACCTGGTGGTGGTGGTGGAAGAAAATAATATCATGACTGTCAACATAAAGATTCTTCATCTAGAGCTACCCCATCCATCTATCTATACGACCTACATGAGTGTCACCCAAACCACACATGATAGATCTTTGATCATTAAAATGCCTCTATTATGGTGTTCAATCCACTATCTTCCTATAATACCCAACGTAATGGGACATGAAATCATATTCAATGTGACCCCTCTCATCACAACCATAACATCATCCCTCACATATAATGATAAATTGTATACATGAAAAATTAGTTTTAGATCTATGCACTTATGTTTGAGAATCATAATTCCTCCACTTATGTGATCATAAAACACAATTAATTATAGATAATATATATGTGTCAACCAAATTTATTTCTACATCATCACCTGTCGCAAAATTTTCATCTACTAGAAATTTATCATTCCCTAGATCCTATTGTAAAAATTATCATGGGTTAGAAGGCATAAAAACACAACGATGTCATGATTTTATATAGAGAGACACTTCTCAAACTTCCATCCTCAAAATAAACATCCTAAAAATTATCTAGGGAGTAACTTGTGTTATTAGTGAATGTATCACTGTAATCTGAATCTGACATATCAACCTACAGTATCTGAAAATGATCCGGAATATATATATATATTTATATATATAAAATAATCCTTGGGAAACAAATATCAAAAAAAATTGTATAGAAGTATGACCATTAGTGCATCATCTCATACTGGTTTAATACAAAATATGACACTAGCACCCTACATCAACAAGAAGAATTATGGTCTTCAGAAAACCCATTTGATACACTAGTGTCCAAAAAAGCATGAAGATGCAAATCATCAACTATAAGAAATCATAATCTATAAATTGTTCTCTCTTCAGAATGATCCAAATTAATATATGCTTCTATAAGTCATATAATGCACTACTCCTAGGCGCATCATCATCTTGCACCATTGTGACTATCCATTACTCAACTAGTAGTGGCATTGCTCCCTTTTTGCATCGATGAAAAACATGACGAGACTGACCCTGTACTAAGGCCTCATAGCTAAATGGATCATTATCATGATCTTGAATAAGAAACCTGACTACATATCTTCAGGGATGCATCTTAAAATTTATTACGATATATAACATATATTTGACAATATATAGGCAATGAGCTAACACGTGAAGGGATGATAATGGTATCAATCCTATACCAATTCAACAAGAAGGTTTTCATTGATATACCTAATGGAAATGTCAAATAACACAACAATAATGGGTCACCTGGTTGAAATTCACACTATAAACACTTTTTAAATGGTTCCATATGATCTCATCCAAACCTCGCCGTAGGTCCCACACAAACATTTACCTAAGGAAACACATCTCTAATACCACTCATTCCTAAACCAACCCAATATGATAGGCCTAGCTAGTGGATAGCCAAGTGAGACGATACCATTTTTACCTCCAATAATATTGGGTCTAGAAAAATTCCTCATAAAGTAATCAATGAAATGTAATGTTATATCTTATTGTAACACCACAAAATTCAAAATTACAACATTGTATTATATAGTGTCTGTGACACGCGACACTAAGAGTGTAAGGGAATATAATATCTCATTATATATAATATTTTTACAATTTAAACATGATTCTATATGTGTCAATGCATTCCACACTGAGTAATAATAATATACATAAACTAGAGTCCTTCTTCGATAGTTTTCATTACACAGAAGATCGAGTTTACCGAAAAAAAATATATAATTAAATTATTATTATTTAATATTATAAGATATATACTAGTATTTACAAGTTTTATGAAATAAATTATTAAAATATATAGTTTTCATAAATTGTAAATTAACTCATTGGTTATGAATTAATGGGAAATGAAAATTAGGACCAATAGTATATAAAAATAAAATATTTTAATTTTTATGCATTTAATGGAGTTTCATATTAATAAAAATAGTATTCCAATTAATGAATGATTTTAGTGAAATATATATGTTAGGTAATCAGTAAAATATTTTTTATATTCCTCTAATATGTTTGATAGCAATAAAATATTGAACCAACTCAATTTCACAAAGGAAAAATTTATTATTTTAACGGCATTTTTTCAGCCTTTTAATGATTAACCCATTTTAAATATTAGTTTTCACATCTTAATTTATTTAATATGACAATATAAACTTTATAATTTAATTTTATTCATAAATATTCGTTTATGGGGAATTTTGTATAATATTTTTAAACATTACATTTTTACAGAATATTTAAAAATACTGAATTTTGAGATCGAAATTTCTTTTTATATAATTTACTTATAAGGATTAATTATTATTTTAAATTGTTTAAATATAAAATTATATCATAATATTAAAAATAAATCCAATTTATTTCATTGCAATAAAATTCAATTTGTAATTTATTATAGAAAAACATAGGAATCTTTCTGTGGTTTTTATTATAAAAACCCATGTTATCGTCTTAACTAAATGATTAAATTTGACTCGATTTCTACCTCTTATTTTATTGGAATTTTGAAAATTTATTTATTACATTCAATTAAAAAAATATATAATTTCTAATAATAACAAATTTTTTTCACCAAAATATATCGGTAAAATGATTAAAATTAATTACAACAATTAAGGTTAAATGGTGATTAATAAGGGACTGAACCATAACCATAAATCCCAAAAAGGCATATAAACTTGTACAATAACAATTTTATGGCCATATATTTACCCCATTATATCTTTTCTCTAAATGGGAACATTATTGAATCAGATTTAAACATGAAAAATGTGGGAATTATTTGTTGGTCAAAATATTACAAGAGTCCACACCTCCTCCACTATAAAAGTCCCCCACTTCTCCTACATCCTGAAGTCAAACAAACCACATAGGTTCATATAGTAACATCCCAAATAGCTACAAATATTTCCTCACCTATCCCTTGAATCTTCTTTTTGTGTATATGTCATTCCAATTAATCCTTTTGGTATATACCAGAAGGTGTTACCCAATTTATTATGTAATGCTTTTCCAACAATAAGTATTCCTTAATGTACATCTACACAACCTAAAATATCCTTCATTCATGTTAATGTAATAAAAATATAATAATAATTACAATAGAATGTTTTTATTCTAATTTATAGATATTAAATTATGCATACATCCATAGAATGGGTGACAAATATATTATTTGTGTGAATGGTTGACTATTGCCTTAAGAAACGATGGTTGTTTTTTTTAATTTACCTCCTATAATGGTGGTAATTATAATGTAAACTATTTTCATATATCTAATATTTTTTTATATTTAAATATTTTTAATAATTTTAAAAAACATATCCTTATAATATCCATTTTTGTACCAATAATAACATAATTTGTGGAAGTGTAGACAAGCGCCCCGCCAAGTGATTTAATTAATTCACATGATACATTGAATCTATAAAGGGTGGTATTAATTATAAATATGTGAAATTAAAAAATATATATTATATAAATTACATAATTATCTTTTTGAAAGAATAATATATGTCATTTTCATTATTTCCCTTTCAAAAACATAAATGTGATATTTGTTATTTCTAGACGTGTGGACTACCGCCGCCTCCATATGATGTGATAACAATTTCATAACAATAATTCTACATATACGTATATATGATTTAATAATATGTTATTTATTATATAATTATCATTATGGAATCATATTTTGTTTTTTAACTTAATCTCATAATGATCATTGGAAAATGACAATATTACTCATGCATACATACGACATATGATATCCGTGATAGAAACGATGATTTGTTTTTCATAAAAATATACAATGATTATTTTTAAAAGTTTAATTTTTTCACAAATATGAAAATTATTTCGTTATTTATATTCTTTAGATGTTATATAATGACCCTCTTCACCATAGGTGACCTTATAATGTTGTTTTGGAACTATAAATCGAAGTTAGTAAAAAACACAAGGTCTATAATTAATTATTTAATTAATTGAACAAAAAATGGTAATATTTGAAATAAAAGTTATTATAAATATGAAAAAAATTCTGAATAATGTATAAAATTAACATAATTTTATTTTAAATGAAATTAAATTACGTTCACTAGAAAATATAATCATGGTAAGGGATTTTCATCCCAATTTTTACTTCTGGGAGTTAAATGTCATTTTTGTAGCTTACATATTTTGGGAATTGTTTCAACATTCAATTGTTATATATTATATCAGGAATTAATTTACCATCATCTTATTTAAAACATAAATTTATTATTATTCCTTTTTTATTATTATGTTTTATAATTTGACAAATTGGAGTGGGATACTTTGTGTATAAGGACTATTTTCCCCAACAATAACTTTGATGATATTTAAATGCAATTTACATTCAATGAATTTATACGGAAATGTTTCGATAAAACCATTAATTTTCCTCTCCTATAGTTATTCATGACCATTATCAATTATTAGTACCATTTTTTCTCTTAAATATTCAAAATGATTTATTTTTTTCAAAAAACCCGACTTTATTTCTATCCTCATTTGAAGAACCATTGTTCTTTAAAAACAATTTATTATTAATATTAATTTGAAAATATTTATATAAAGATTTTTTAAATTCATTATTACACTTTTTTACCAATTTTTTCAAAGAAATATTCCATTCCATTTCTTGAATAGGAATTTTTCAAACCTTTTTTGTGAAAAAGGTTTGTTCTTTTACCTTGTATAGAAATAAAGATTTATCCACCATCAGTTTTTGAAGCTTTCATTACCTGTCTAAAATGAAATTTTTTAAAAATAATATTCTCAAAATTTATTATCAATGAAATGTTTTTTCAATTTCTTTTAAAAAAGAATAACATATTTTCCTCAAGAAATATTTTAAATGATATTTTGATTGTGTTTATAATCATCAAAAACATGATCCTTTTATTTTTACTACACATGGTATTTTTTGTATTGATACCATATTTATTATCCCTCTGGATGTTTTATTATTTTTTTATCAATTGAAAATATTCACCACAACTATATTCAATAATTTTTTATTGTCAAGAAAAATTAATTCTCATATGATCAATGAACAATAAATTTCTCTTTAATTGTCCATTTTATTTATCATGGATACTATTATTGACCGAACTATATAATATTAAACATATAGTGTCTAAATTGAAGGTTATTAAATTATTTAGTGAAATATTAATAAGTTTATATTCATTATTTGATATGGATATTCAATAGGGCATATTATTATTTTTTATTATACAATATGTTGAATGATTTGGGCTGGTAATGAATAGTAGATCTTAAACATTATATAGATCCTCAATAAATTGACAGGTTCTCCTAAGATAAGTATGTTTTAAAATTTAATTTGTTTCTATCCGTATTTTTAAAACAGCTTGTGAAAAGTATTGATGGTATATTTTTTCATGTTCCATTTAAATGATGTCCATTACAAAATAATTTCCCTCATATTATTTTCAGTTATTATTCATCCATGTGATTTTGTGCGAACATATATTTGGATATATTACATTTTTAGTTCATTGATTATATATAATGTGTTTTAGTTTATTACGTTTCCATATTACTATTTTCTTATCTAGTATTTTGATTGGAATGTGTCTCCATTAATTAAATTTTAGTATTGTTTTTCCATTTCCTTCTTAGTTAAATGATTATATGGAGTGTGAGTTTAGTTAACTATAATGTCCTAAATATTAGTATAATGACCTAGCCTTAAACAATATATTATCTTTAATTAAGTCAATAATTCACATTGAGGATCATATCAGGTTTTGAGTTTAAGAGAATTAGGCCATAACTATTACAATACATCTCAAATATTACAATGTAGACACTTCTACCAAGTATCCGTTTTTTCAAAAATTATAAAAACATAATATAAAACATTAATAATTTTATTTATATAAATCATCTTGAATTTTTTCCTTCTCATACCCTTCCTTATACCCTATGAAAAACATTTCAAGAAGTTTGGATGGGCATAAAGAGACCAATAATAGTTATAAAATAATGAAAATAATCATTAGTCCCTCAATAAATAAAAAACATTAGATCTTTAGCATACCTCATTAAATCATGGGATTTATGTATAACACATAGAAATCAAGAACCTTAAATGTAACATTTGGCATCCACAACATACTTACATTGTATCCTTCACATATACATAGAGAGTCATGTTTGGAATACCCATCACAGTATATTCCCTAAAATATTTGGAGACACATTAATGTTTACCTCCACCACATTAAATAATGCATTGGAGTGCTATCTTGGGCTCACCCGCACTAGTATATTCATGGAACCACCTGTATATGTAAACAATTCCCCTAAACCATTACACAAAAAACAAGCCTAAATGAATTATTACATTTCCACATTATAATCACAATATGTCATTTCAAGATATTGAAAAACTAATTATTTTTCTCAAAACCATTTTCAATTCCAATATACGTAAAAAGATTATGTGGTATTTATTTTTCTATGAAAATACACTACGGATTGTTAAGGATGCCACCGATCAAATAATACTCGTGTTGGTGGAACGGTAATTGTCGCCACATATATTAAAAATAAACATTCCTTTTTGACGTTTAGTAAAAAACTACATAGAAAAAAAATTCTAATTGAATGAAATTAAAAGTAAAAAGGGTTTGTACATTGAATAAAATAAATTAATTTATAAATCAAATTATGCCTTAAAAAATGGTAATTGAGACAAAGTCAATTAAAATGATTGTATCATTATATTATGGAGAAATCAATGACATAATAATGATCGAAAAATATAAATACAACCAATATAAGTGTATATTTAGTGTAAAACAATCATATTTCATTCACACATATTCAAAGCACTGCATAATCTTTAAGTAGATGTCTAATCCAAAGAATTGAAATTGGGTTAAGAAGTTCCCTTAAAATTAGTTCGACTCATCACATATGTTCCTTGTACTTCCTGAATAATAAACATAAGTTAATTTAAACTATATTCATAACATTGTAAAATTTTATTATTCTATTTATATTACATATTACCTTTCTATAACAATTAGTTAATTATTTTAGTTCATATCTGATGTTTTGTCATTGTTTGGAACATGAGTCAAAAATGAACTTGTTATAATTACAAATTATCCATGTGGTCAAAAATCCATTATCTCAATATTTATATTAATGATTTAAATAACATATATATAATATATATCCAGTAAATATTTATTTATAATATTCCATATCATTTGGATTTATTAAAATGAAATCCCCCGTTCATGGAGACTGTAAGCTATACGAATAGATGAATGCTACCTCCAGTTCATTCTTTCTATTTTAATGGAATAAAAACCAGATGATACATATTTATATTATTATTAAAGAATAATATTATATTTTATATACCTTACATATGTTAATCAATACTATCTTTTATATGTTTCGTGTATGGTATTACCGAGTCATATTACTTTGATGGGGCGATATTCTGTAAATTCTCAAATGAAATTATCGGATTTATAGAACATGAAAAACATAAATATATGTTATGAATGATAATTAGAGAAGTATATAGATATAATAAATATCATAAATATAATATATTAATAAAATTCCATCATAATGGAAACCATGAGTTTTGGTATGAGAGATTTGAACAATCATCGTTTCGGGAGGTAGTAGTTCGCTCTCCATAGAACCTGTATGTTCATATCCATTAGATGGTGGTGTGTGTAAGTGTAGTTCAAATATTTTAAAAAACAATTCCTAGTAAATCATGGATTCTGTTTGTTGTTATAAAATAATGGAATAAATATTGTTTATGGGGATGGAGAATGAAATAAAAGAAAGGAACTTGAGAGAAGATGTTACCTATAAATTGGGTAACTACCTATATATTGAACTAAAATAATTTCTTTAATTTACTTTATTATAAGTCTAGGATTATAGGTAAAAGATAAGGATTTTTGGATATTATTGGGGTAGAGGTTGGACGAGCCAGGGGTTCTTGACATGTGTGAGTATGGGTTAGAGGTTATGGTTTTTTATAAGGGGAGGAGGGGTGCTTTATTAATGTTTGAAAATATTATTTTATTATGAAATGAATTTCTATTTAAAAAGGTCCCCAACTAATTTAATTCTACGATACAGTTATTATTCTTCTAAATCCTCTCATCTAACTTTTTTATACATTTTTTGGGCATAAATGTAACCTTATATATTAGCTTTAATCCATAGATAACTAATTTTAACTTTTACAATGTACTCTTGTATATTCATACTATATGGTTAATATGATTACTATAAAATTTTTAGAGACACAAAAATACATCATTAATGGAATTAGTAACGTCATATATGTCATTTTTGTGATACATACAGTTTTTAATATTAATATATCATTTAATAAAATATTGATTGATTTAAAAACACTTTTATGTCAATTTTATTACTAGTAATATCACAACTTCTATAAAATTCCAAACCAGCATAATTATTTAGAAAACCCATCATGAATTCAAAAAAAATAAAACTTATATGTATATCTAAAATTATTGTATGACATAAAATGTTTCAAAATAAATTTATATTAATATTTATAATCTGATTTATTTAAATCATTTATTAATCAAGTAATCATTACATCATCATTGTGTCATACCTAAATTTATTTATATGATGTCAGAAAAATACAAATAAAATATCATAATGTAGGAAATAGATTTATATTTCTAATGAAAATTTATAGTCAAAATTATCACATATATAACCCATTATATTTTTTTACTACTATGTATATATTTATGTTACATATTTCGTAACATTAAAATAATTTTTATAATGTGACATTTTCCCTTCCAAGTGTCTCCACGGGGTCACAAAATTGACCCAAGGATTCCCATGGTCAGAAATTTATCATAAAATAGGGTTACTACACATGTTAAGGTAATTTAATATTATTATAATATTTTTTTATACCATTATTTACCAGATTTATCTTTTTACCATGGTAAATAAAATATTTACTAAAATTACAATTCATAATGTATAATGATAAAAGTTAAATATTTACACAATTTAGGACACTTGATTAAAAATATAGTATACATTTTTCCAAATACAAAACATAGAAGTTTCATAAATTTATTTAAAATTAATTCTCTTTGTCAAACCCAAACTGCGTGTTTTTTTTAAAAATAACTATCAAAATGTTGACATATTTTAATGTATAATTTCATTGTAAAATTACTTCCATTGATAAAAATTGGATTAAATGGTAAAAATAAAATCCAATAACACTTTAAAACCAATAAAAATAATTATATATCAATATGAATAAATTATATTAAAAGGCAGTATTGACATAAAATGCATTATTTTACACAATTCCTTAAAAATGAACTTTATCATAAAAATACCCAAAAAAAATTCCAAAGTAAATTTTCATGTCCCTATTCTAAATAAGAAGATTGTTTTGTTAAATTTACAATATAAAATTAAAAAAACAATATTTAAAATGAGTTTTCCATCAAAAAGTTGTATAATGACCTTTTAAAAATATTATAGTTTTTCATGCATAAAATCAAATTCATTCTCATTTTATGCAACTACATTTTATTAGATAAATGTAAAAACATTTAAAAAACATGTATAATAATATTTTAGTTAGATTTATTCATCCCCAACAATAAAACTATGAGGTGTTAACTACCATTTAAAATAATTATATAATTATATTATTTTTTAGTAGAAATCAACATTGTGCGCATCACAAGATTTTAGAGAATTTCATTGTTGTGTGTTGAGTACGTTATAAAAAATAGAGTCCCCATTAAGGTAAAATTAATATTTAATTTATAAATATTAATAAATATAAAAATATCATTTTCTTTATTTACCAAGGATGTTACATCATTTCCCCCTTTTAAGAATTGTGTCCTCATAATATTAAAATTTCACTCACAAACAACATTTAAAGTCCCACATAGAAAAAAGTGTATATAAAACTATCACTTTAAAAGAAAGAAAGAGAAGTACAATGGTCACCTGGGAAAAATCATACTAGGATTCCATATCTGCAAAAATTGATATGGATTAGAAAGTCAGTGTCGAGTTCTAATGATGAGTGACAGAAAACATGATTAGGAGATAGTTAACCACTAGAAATCAAAAAATTTATGATAGGATAAACTGGATTTGATTCCCCAATTAGTAATCTAAATAGATAAAGTTTTTTTGATTTAGGTTCCCTTTTATAAAGTTGGTAAATTTATTTATTATATTGACTAAAAACATAATGAAATATGCATACATTTCAAGTAGAGTTTCATCCTTTAATAATTATCTTCCAAAAAATAAAATTTTCTCCGAACGATGAGTATTCAAGATAACTTGGTAAAACCTAAAAAGATATAATCATCTTCTTGATAATCACATTATTATAATAAGATGAACTATATATTTTCCTTTTCATTATACATTTAACCAAACAAAAAATTGTTACTACAAGATCAGATAATCCCCAAAAAATATAATATTTTTAAAAAATAAATACTACTCTTAATATAAAAAATTGAAAAAAATACCCAATGTTCTTAAAAGACCATTCAATACAAAATTGACCTTAATAAATCATCAAAATAATCATACTAATATTGAAACACAATACTTAGAAAGATTTTATCACATGATCTTCCACATAAATCTTATCATTTATCTCAAAATAACATCGGATACTTTTAATGTCTCATAATGAAAATTAATTAACCTAATAAAATATTCTTTCTGATAGCTGAATAATTTCCATAAATAACTGAAATCACCATATATCTACTATAAAAAATATATTCTTGTAAAATAAAATTTCATCCATCACCTCACATATGAAATCCCATAGAATTATATTTTTCTTAGTCATATATTATTCCCAAAAGAGAGAATGACTTCTAATATAACCTTTATCACTTAATCGCCAAATCATTTACTGTACTAAGGATATACATTTGAAAAAACAAATGTTTCCAAAATCAACTTTCCTCAATATATAAAATCATCTAACTAAATATATCTTAGTTTACAAAACAGGGACTTCGCATAGTCGACTGGTATGCGGTAATTCCCAATCTTAATTTGGTTGTGGTTTCAATTCCCGCATCTTTTTCCTACATGATGGGTTGTCACATGGTCTACATGTTGTTCTTTTTTAAAAACTATATAATTGTATAACATCCAAAATGTAATAAATTCCTAAAAAATAACCATAACATATTTTAACCACAAATGTTATCTTATACCTCGCAATTTTATTAGAGTATGTAATAACCTATAATTACCACAAATTCAAGGATCAATAAAACCAAATGATTCTTTATATCTATATTCACAAAATAAATGATAACCATTCCTTAAATAACATTTTCACATATCAAACTTCATGTTTACACATACTACCAAAATGTCTTCCAAAGTAATCACATCATTAAAAGATCCTTAATACTTTTAATCGTTTCATCTTCTTAAAATATAGCATAACTGTTGAATCCCTCATATGTATACTTCATAATGATTCAATTTTCATCATGATCTAATAACCATTATTTCCTAACATATTCTATAATAAATATTTCCTATAAAAAATCATGAATCACATCTTAATATTCAATAATGTAAAAACATCAGCTAAAAAATAATACATACATTCCATTTTTCATTATTAGTTTCATAATATTCGATAGTAATAAAAAATTTTATTGGTAAACATATATTTGTATGGTAATGACGATCCCTTTCTTGAAACATTTTCATAGGAAATATATTTGTATAATGACCATGCACAGTATATTTAAAACATTAAATTGATCTCTCAGGAAAAACATATTTCCATTTCCTAGATTCAATATGATGCTTCCTTTTACTATGGTAGGTTCTTAATTTATGGCCTTCATATACAATTACTTATAAAAATAACCATGTTTCATGTGGTCAATCAGGACTCTGGAGAGTTGGTTGATAATAACCACAAGATTTCTCATTAAATCTCTCATTTCATTCAGTTTCTTATTCAGAAGACCATCATAGTTTCCTTCACATCAATTTTTACTTTGGTGCCTGCTAGATCCATCTATATACTAAAACCAAAACGGCCATTGGGAGTATATCAGTAAAACCCTTATATAATATGTTATGAGAATGGAAAACACTAAGACATTATTATTCATGTTATCATAAAACTGTTACATTAATATAAAATAAATATGAATAATTATAATATTCTAACCATTATGGTTATATCACTAATTCTAAAATAACCCCCTATCCTATAAAGTTATTTAAACTGACATATGATACCCACTATAAAGTTCTAGCCTTAAACATTATATAATAATGAATTATGATAATAATTCACATTAAAATGTTATTACGTTTAGAGTTTTAGAGAATTAGACCATAACTATTACATTACATATAAATTATTACAATGTAGACACCTCTAATTAGTATCCATTATTTCATGAAATAAAAACTCATAAAATAAAACAAGAATTAATTTCTTGTTATAAATATTCTTAAATTATTATATTATATTGTGCTTCCTTATACCATATGAAAAACATTTCATAATCATGTGATGAGCATAAAAATAACTGTAAGGGTTATAAATTATGGAATTAAATCATTACTCCATCAATACATAAAAAAACTTATGATCATTAAAATAACTCATGAAATCATAAGAATTATAAACAACACATAAAAATAATAAATCAAAAGGTAATTCATGGAATCTATATCCTACAGACATTGTAGAGTTCTAAGTTACATATGGATTTACATGTGGAATAACCATCATGATATAGTCTTTAAATATCATTGGAGAAAAATTAACTTTACCTCCATCACATTACCCGATATATTGGAGAGCTATCTCCTGATCAGCTTCCCAATGTCTATCAAGGAACAACCCATATACGTAAACAATTCCCAAGAACCATAACACATAGAACAAGCATAAAGGAATGATAAAGTTTACACAATGCAATCACAATATATCATTTAAAGATATTGAAATAATAAATGTTTTAACAAAACCTTTTTCAATACAAAAATATTTAAAAATAGTATATGGTTTTTATTTTCCGTTTAAAAAATACAATGGATTGTTATGGATGCGTGATATCAAATAACACTCGTGGCAGCAGAAAAGTGGTTGTCACCACATACATCAAAAAGAATCATTCTTTTTTGTCATTTAGTTAAAGAAGACGTAGAAAAAATAATTCCTTTCAATGAAATAAATATTCAAAAGGTTTTATAAACCATATAAAATAAATTCATGTATAAATAAAATTACTACTCAAAGAAAGGTGACTGAGACGATGTCCCATACAAAGATTTTATCATTAGATTAAGGATAAATCAATAACATAATTATGTGTGAAAAATAAGATTACACCCAAATGTATGTGTATATTCTCATTAAAAAAATCATAGTTCATTCACACATATTCAAATAATTAAATAATCAAGAAGTAGATGTTTAACCCAATGAATTGAAATTTGGTTATGAAGTCCCCTTACCTTGAGTTTGACTCGCCACGTATGTTTCTTGTTCTTCCTGAATAATAAACTTCTGTTAATTTATAATTTATTCAGAAAATTTTTAAATTTTATTATTCCTTTTATATCACTTATTACCTTGCTACAACAATTAGATAATTATTTCAGTTCATATTGAATATTTTGTCGATGTTTGGAACATGAGTCAAAAATGAACTTCTAATAATTACAAATTTTCCATGTTTTCAAATGTCCATTAAATCCATATTTGTATTCATGGTTTATGTATCCTATATATAATATATATACAGTTTTTTTATTTATAATAGTCCATTTCATTTTGATATATAAATATGAAATGCATTGTTCATGGAGATTGTAATCTATACGTACGCATGAATGGTACTTTAATTTAATTTTTTCAATTTTACAGGAATGAAAACCAAATGATACGTATGTAAATAATTATTATAGTATAATATCAAATTTAATATATGTTATATAATTTCATTAACACTATACTTTATACATTACATGTAAGGTATGAATGGGTCATATCCCTTTGAGAGGGCGGTAGTCCGCACATCCTCAAATTAAATTATCATATTTATAAAACATGAAAATCATAAAGGTATCTTATAAATCATAATTAAATAATAAGAGAGATAAAATAAATTTCATAAATATAATATATAATTATACTTCCATCATAATGGCCACCATTAGAGGTTGTTGGAGACAATTGAACAATCATCGTTTCGTGAGACAGTAGTTCACCATCCATAGAAACAATATGTTCAAATCCATTATATGGATGTGTGTAGATGTTTAGTTCGAATACATTTCATAAAAAAATATAGGAATATTATTTATAATTGTGTTGTTATAAATGAATTGAATAAAGAGAGTTTAGGGTTTTGGAGAAGGAAAATAATAGAAAATAAATTGAGAGAAGACATTATCTTTAAATTGGGTTACTCTTTTTGGTTTGAACCAAAATGATTCCATTATGTGCATTATTCCTAAGTTAAGGATTAAATGTGGAAGAGAGAAATGTTGGGAGGTTATTAGGGTTGAGTTTGGACGTTATAAGGGGGCTTGACAGGTGTTGGTAAGGGTTAGAGTTGATGGATGTTTACAAGGGAGAGGAAGGGCTATTTTGGAATGTTTGAAAATATTATATAATTATAAACTAAATTTCTATTTCAAAAGGTCCCCAACTAATTTAATTCAAATATAAAGTGATAATTCTTCTAAAAACTAGTTTACAATGTGATTTAGTCATGTTTAGGGCATAATAGTAACCTTATCCTTTGGCTTTAACACTTAGTTAACAAATATAAGTTTTACCATGTCCTCTTGTATATTAATACTATGTGTTCAATATGTTTACTATCAATTTAAAAGGGACCCAAAAATAGATCATTAATGTAATTAGAAACATCGTATATGTATTTTGGATAATTAATATATTCTTTATAATTATTTTATCATTTAATAAAATATTAATTGATTTAAAAACTCTTTTATTTTAATTTTAATTATATTCATATATTGACTTGTAAAAACTCTATACTAACATGATTCTTTTGAAAAACCTTCATTTATTCGAATGGAATAATTTATAAGAATCTATAAATATTTTTATTACAATAAAAGTTTCAAAATAAATTTATTTTATTATTTATAATATAATTTAGTAAAACCATCCATTAATGAGGAAATCATTACATCATCATAATGTAATACATAAATGTATTTATATGATGTCTAAAAATTATAAATAAAATAACATTATATATGAAATCAGTTTTTATTTCTAATTATAATTTATAGTAGAAAAAATTAATTATATAATTCATTATAATAATTTCTTTACTAATAGATATATGTTTTTGTTACATATTACTTAACCTCAAATTAATTTTTATAAGGTGTCGTTTTCACCTACAAGTGGCTCAATAGGGTCTCAAAACCAACCCACGGATTCTCATTTTTTGGAAATGTATCATCCAATAGGTATACAACACTTCTTAGGGTAATTTAATATTATTATAAAATTAAATTTTACCTTTATTTTCCAGATCTACCCTTTAACCATGGTAAATAAAATATCTACTACAGTAACTATTCATAATATATAAAGATAAATTTTACATATTTAAACTATTTGGAACTCTTGATTCCAAATATTTAATCCATTTTTTCAAATCCATAACACATATGTTGTTCAAATTAATTTAAATTTAATTTACTTTTTCAAAACTAAACATCGTGTTTTTTAGAAATAAAAACTATCAAAAGATGGAGATTTTTTTATATCCAATTTCAATGTGAAATTACATACAATTACCAAAATATTTTAAAATGGTAAAAATATAATCCAATTACCCATTAAAATCTATATAAATAACAATATAACTATATGAATAAATTATTTCAAAAGAATTTTTTGACATGAAATGAAGTATTTTTCACAATTTTTTAAAATATGAAAATTATTAGAATAATACCAAAATATTACTAAAAGTTAATTTTGATATCACTATTCTAAAAAATAATTTTATTTTGTCAACTGGAACATATAAAAGTGAAAGAAAAACTAGATTTAAACTGGATTCTCCATCAAATGGATGTAAAACGACCTTCTAAAAATATTAGAGATTTTCTTTATTAATATCAAATTCATTATCATTTTAAGCATCTAAATTTTATTAAAAAATGGAAAAACATTTAACAAACACGAATAATCACATTTCAGTTAGTTCTGTTAATTCTCACAAATAGAACAACTAGGCATTAAACAAAATTCCAAGTATTGATATTATTATATTATTTTTCTGTAGAACTCAACATTGCGTGAAATGTAAGATTTTAGAGAAATATATAATTGCATGTTAAGTACGCTATCAATAATAACATCCCCTATAAGGTAATATTATTTTTTAATTAAAAAAATAATAATAAATAAAAAACATTTCATATTCATTATTTAACTGGGATGTTACAATTATACTCATTGATTCATTATTTCTTTCGTTATATTTTTCATTTACTATGAATTTGAGATCACACTTAATATTTTTCATTCCCCAATAATCCATGAAGAGTAATATAATAAATTGTTAGGTATTTACTAAATAGAATAAAGTTAACCTTGTAATTATTTATTTAGAACAATAAAACATTAATTTTTAAATAGTATATTATTTTGTCATGGATGTATCTGGTTTACCAAGACTAATAATATCTAGGTACATCAGGTTTTGATTCATTGTAATGATGATAATGTATTTGATAGATAACACATTCTTTAAGATATCTTGGGTCGGGTCAATAAAGTTGTATCAATGGAAGTATAATAGAAAAATTGGGAACTATAAATATGAAAAGATAGGTTAGAGAACAAAAACCTATGTTATAATTTGAGGATAGGTACCGAAGATCATCCTTTAATACTTTCAAGGTAGATATAATGTGGTCATTTCAAAAAAGAAATCTATTTCTGGATAATAAAAGTGGACATAGTTAACCCAAATATGTTTATAGGATTAATAATTTCGATATGGTGTTTCTAGCCTGACTATAGGTCACCTCATACATGAAAATTGTCAAAACTATGTACTTGGTTTGACACTGGAAAAGTATTTTCATTGAATAATCCACTTTTTCATTAAAATTCATTATGGATAATTTGAATGGATATTAACATTGAACAATATTGGATAAAACTAATTTTTTTATTTGATAATAATTTATCTAGATATAGATAACTTATAGATATTTATATGTTTTTCTCAATATGATTATTTTTTCTCACACAATTCTATTTGGTTTAGGTCAATGTATATAACATGAAGGATTCTAGTTAATGAAAAATATAATGGAAAAGGATGTAAAAATAAGCATCAGAATAGTCTATTGATATGAATAAAGGATATATTGTTTATTCTAAATCATTTTTCCGGAAATATGATTAACAATATATAACTGTACGAACTCCAAAACATAAAAAATAAGAGAAGGATCGAGGTTGTTAAAATATCATGTGGTGGTGACCATAAAGAGAAAAATAATAATTTCTAACTTGTGAGATTTTTGGATGGAGACACCCATGAATGTGTCTATGTGAAACATGATAATTCTTTGGGTGTGGGAAAATAGGATATAAAGAAAAGTACTGCCGAGAAAAAATGATGTGTATGAAATATGGAAGCGAAAATCATCCTATGAAATCTATTATATTTTTTCTCATAACGTAGGAGATCCTAGATTGTAATAGAGTAAATTCCATAATCTAAAGGATACACAATTTACTAAGGAAGGTCCTATATAGAAATATGTGGATGTATAATTTCAACAATGAGATTTTATCGAAAACATTGGCTGAACATCTATTTAGTGAGTAACCTTATTACATAGATTTCCATTCTATTTATTATGGAAATTATATTAATTTGGTTTTAGAAATATAAATCTTGTATGCAAGGTTAAAAATAATAAAATCTATTAAGGCCACAGGTCTTGAACTCATGACCAAATATCAAAAAGGGTTATATGGAAACCACTGAACTATATAATGTCCTGGTTAGTTTTTCACAACTTTTAGTAAATCAATTTGACCAGAAAATGTTAATGATGATCCAATAGTATAACTTTTTAGGATTATTGATTAATATAATATAAATACTAGTTTTTGATGAAATTTAATGACAAATATTTATACATATCACTCTTTTATAGGCATTACGATACATTAAAATTTTGTTTTAGTTCTTTAGGATAACATAATTCTTTATTTGTAATTATTTATTTGAACAAAGTGATGAAATATAATTTGGTCAAATCAATTCCAGAATTTTGGATTGTTGATATGAGATTGAAACGTATCATGTAAGAATATATCGTTATATACTTGGTGAGTAAAATAATTTCACAATATTAAGAAAATGACTTCTAAATAAAATATTATCATAATACCTTAATTTCTATTAAACCAATGATTACAGAAATCATAAAATATTTAATTATTTGAGGTGATAAACATTCTATTAATCATTCATATGTTTGTGAATGATGGCCGCATTCACTCCCAATAAATATTAATTCTTTTTCTCCTTGTATATATCTTCACTTGCCACTAATGTTCTCCTATGTAGATACTGGGTTACATGGGATTCTATTCTACCTTTGCGCTTCACATTATATCATTTCAAGAGGAATTTTTACAATAATTTATCACTACCTAGGATATCAATATAGGTAATATCAAAAAATATATTACAAAAAAATTAAATTTTGATGACGCTATTTAATTAAGGTGGAGATAATGTAACAACTCAAAATTCTAAAGTACAACTTTTTATTCAACAGTGCTAATGAAACACTACACCAAGGATGTAAGGGAATGTATTATTTGGTGAATATAAAATAAATTTACTATTTAAAATAGATTCAATATATTTCAGGGCATGAAACATTGTTTTAGCTTGTGTTATATGAAAGAGAAACCTTTTTTAATAGATTTCAATCCACGCAAGATCATGTTTTACTAAACAAAATTATATTATTAAATTATTATTATTCTATATGAGAAGATAGAATCATGATTTTTTTAATATTAATATCCAAATTACCAAAATTTATAGTTTATATAAATAAAAATTAATTAATTTGTTACTAATTAATCAGAAATAAAAATAATAACAAATTGGATATAAAAAAGAATTATTATTATTATTATTATTATTCAACCAAAAAAATTTATAACATAATGTACCTAACCAATTAAAACTACTGAGTTATTTTAATATAAAATATAAGTTATATATTCAGTATAATATATTTTATATCTATTTATTATGTTTTTTAGAATATGAAAATTATATTCTCAATATGACATATAAAAACATTAATTTCTTTTAAAGGCATTTTTAATTTATTTTAATTAATAAATATTTATAAAAATGAATTTTTATTGTTTATATGATGTATTTTTTGAAAATAAACTTATTCATTAAAATACAAAGAAAAATTTAAGGTTTAAGTGAAATGTTTTCCATTTTGGAAAAATATCATTTTATAATTAATAATTAAAAATACAGAATTATAGTTCAAAACTCGGTTTTAAATAATTAATTTATAATTATAAATTTTATATATACTTATATTTAAAATTAATTAGATCATATGTTTCAAGTAATCATTTTTTTGTCATTGTAATCAAATTTACTTGGAAATTGATTATAAATAACTTAGTAAACTTTTATACCATTTTACATCAAAAACCTCACTATCATCCCGCCAGTGGGAATAGATTTATATCAATATCTTCAAATTATATATTTGGAATTTGGAAAAATGGATTCCATATTTCTAATAATTAAAATTTATAATTTCTAATATTATCGTCATTGTTTTTTCCTAAAAATTATAGTGAAGTTATTAAAATTAATTAAAATGACTATGTTTAAATTAAGCATAAAAAGGGAATAAAACAATACCATATGGCCTAAAATTACCAATAAAATTTAAAAAGAGTTATTGGATGCCCATATATCAACCTCATAATCTCATTGAACCAATTGGTTACTTTATTGGGTCCGCATAAAAAATGAACTACCTGGGAATAATTCATTTTTCAAAACATTGCAAGAGTGCCACTCTTCCTCCAATATAAATGGTCACCACTTCTCCCACATCATCAAAATTATAAAAAAAAATAGTATAAGAAAATATCAACTAAAATAAATTTCCAAAATATATACTATTTAACATTAAGCCTATCTTTGGGAAGAAATCCTTCAACAAAATCCTTTTGGTATAAACAAAAAGGTGTCACCTAGTTTTTAGTTAATGATTTCCAACAATCAATTTTCTATCAATTATTTATCCACCACCTATAAAATTCTTCTATAATGTTCATATAATAAAAATAATGTCCTCAATATACATGGATTTTGTTATTCTAATGGTTTTACTTACACTTAAACACACATCCATTTAATGGGTGATGAATATAATGTTTTTGTGAACAGTGAACTATCACCTTATGAAATACTGATTTTTCATTATTCATGTACTACATATCTGGGTTGATAATATAAGGTAATATATATTTATATATGTTATATTTATTATTTATGTAATAATTTGTAATTAATTTTTTACACAAATTATTATATTTTTCATTATGTGTAAAAATGATAACATCGTTTTTGGAAGTCTGGACTACCACACCCCATCTGATGTCATTATGTCTCATGATACATGCAATGTATAAAAGATGGTTTTCATTATAAATATATTAAATACACAAAATATATTTGATATTAATGGAATAAAAACTTTTCTGTATGAATAATATATATGTTTTTCATTATTTCCCTTTAACACATATAGGAATTGATAATGTTATTCATGGATGTGTGGAAAGCAAACTCCTGGGCATTATTTGATTACCTTTTCATCATAATAATTCTATATATAAGTATATATGATTGAATAATATGGTATTTATGATATAATTACCATTCTGAAAATTTATTTTCTTACTTTCAATAATTCCATATTGTTTTTTAAAAAATTAGAACATTACTCTTCTTTATGTACACCATTCTGTGTTTAATATTGTAATACCCCAAGCTTCCATATACATTTCCCTTTGAATAATGCAATATCTTGCATTGTTTTAAACTTTGAGATTCTAACACACCGAGACAAATCAAACAAGCTGTTATGAATGGTAATACAAACTTTATAAAACTTTATAAAATTTACTATTCAAAATGGACTTCATTTTGGAATTGGGAATATGGAAATTAGATAATGTTGAATTTTTGGTATTTTTCTAAAAACATTAATTTTATTATTAATAGTGAATAACACTACGTTATTGGTTAAAAATGACTTTTAATTTTAGTAATAATTTTTTTGTTTAAATTTATTTTATGTCAAAATAGATACATAATACCTATATGAGTTCAATGTAATTCATTATAGTCATTTTATAATAAATTTAGATACATAAAAATTTTATTGAACTTTTTACCTTCTTTTACCCACCTCCTAGGAGCATTTGAAAATTTGCATAAAACATATTTTTTCTGCTTCTGTGAGTTGAATTTCAAAAATATGAGAGACACAATTTATATTAATATTTAAATTGTGGTTCAATAAGTTTAAAATAATTTTTGGTGAATAGTAAATTTTGACTTTTATTTACCACATTTAAAAGTTAATATTGTAATTAAGGGTAAAAATGATATCATAATTACACGGACACATGAAATAATTCTATCAGATAAATATAATTAGGCCAAAAAAACATAAGGAATAAAATATGTTTCCCTTTGTTTCACTTGTATTTGATTGAAATGTTTTTATTATTTTATTTAAAGAAGAGTTAAAAGAGTTAAATTCAATGTTTAATAACTAAAACGTTTATAATATCGGGTTACACACAATATAAATTAGACTGTAAATATGCATTACAATGCTAAATATATTTCCTAACTAATGGTATTTTATTTATAATTTTTAGTCATTATAGAATTTAATTTTTTTATGACACAACGATGATGAAGTAATTACCTTATTAATAAAATATTAAAATAATTTATATTATTAATATCCAAATAAATTTAAATTGATACTTCTAATTAGTTACCCTAATTTTGAAGGGTACTATGATATGTTTGGGTTTGTTAAATAAATTTTATTCTAAGTGATAATTTTTTAATGTCCTTCAAAAAAATACTAAATAGTTTAAAAAATGACATAATCGAGTTTTTCAATTAAATACTATATTATTAATTGATATAATATTCCAAAATATCTAATGTTCGGTCAAAGGACATAGAAAAGGTTATATATATTAATAATGAACCACTTGGGGTTCACTAAGAAGTTAATAGTAATTTTATTAACCATATAATTTAAAAATACAAAGAGACGTGTTAAATGTCAAACTATTTAACTAAGAGGTAAATCTAAAAGATAAGATTAATATGGAGACCTAAAACAATCTAAAACCTATTTTTTGAGAATTATTTTACCCACCCCAAACTTATCAATGAAATAAATCATTTTTCATCCTTTAATAACCGAAAATTAATTTATTCCAAAATAATATTTCAAACTTTTCCTAAAGTGGCCCTAACCTCTCTTATAAAAGGGTACTTCTCCTCGTAATTTTACACTTTGAAAGCATTTTGGATCAGCCAACCCATACCCAAATATCCTCCCAACATCCCTCAATTCAATCTAGAAGCTTTATTTTGATCATTAATCTAACCTAAAATCCCTTTTTTCTAAATACAAAGAAAACACCAGATGTAGTGGTAATAATTTTACCACCCTCTTTCATGTTTAGTTGTTATTCCACTTTCCCATTCTATGTTGTTTCCATAAAAAATAATAAATTCATTACCTTTTACATAGTATGATGTTATTATAAATATGGTACAACAATATTCATTATTAATTGCATCCTATAAATAAAAAAGTCACCATACATGCGTACGAACAACTTACCGTCTCCAAGTCATGTTATCGTTTTTTATTGAAAGAATTCATTATTTGAATGGATATAATAATGAGTATAAATAATGTAAATAATAAATGTAAAATGTTATGGAGTCTTTATATTTGATATACCATCCAATTACATAAGATTTTATCATCAATATAAATATTATTTCGCTCATACAGACATATGGTTTACCGTATCCACGAACGTGATGAGATTAATTTCCCCATCATAACCATTAAAGAATAATTTTCATTTGAGGGATAAAAATAATGTTTATGAACAAAATATAATTCTGTATATAAATCAAATACATCCTATCTATAACAAACATGGCTTCCATAAACAATAATATAATGTAAAATGAATCAATTAACACCCAAAACGATGATACTACTGAAATATTACTAACAATGAAATATTAGAGGATAACAAATAATATAATATTTATGTATATGGTTATTTTATAATTTAATATCAAATATTTTAACTATTATACAATACGATAACATCCCATCAACTAAGTAAAACTACAAGGTAAGGTTTAATTTCACAACCTCTTTTTTATCCGAGGTTGTTTTTACGTAGGTATGTACTGGGACATCTTTATCATCCACATCAGTGTTTTCTTAAAAATGTATTTCAATACATTTTTAAAATTTACTAGACTATGGGTTAAAATTATTTATAACCTTATTTGACATCATATTTTTTTAAAGGAATCTTTCTTTCATTTTCCAAACATGGTACTTTATGACATTTTCAACGAAATTATGGTAAGATCATTTGTTTAAAATATACGATGGGTGGTGCTAATATATGCCATTATAACATCATCAAAGCTTCCATTACATGATTATATGAATATTTTCAAAATAAACGTGTTCATTTATAATTATGTGACTCTTAAATTATTTTAAAATAGAATGATATATTTCTCTCATATAGATTTGATTTCATCAATGTCAACATCCTTTGAAAAATTGTACAGTTATTTGATGTTTATTTATTATTATATAAATATTTCATATGAATTTAAGGTTTAGTGATATGTTTGACTGTGGATATGTTATTTTTATACCATTCTTCGTTTATGGTTACAATATTGACATTTTTTTGCTAGTTTAAATATGAATGTTTATGTTATCTTTCAACGATTTAATATGAGGAATGTATTGGACTTAGAATGTGACAGGTGGAGACCACTATATCTCCTTGGTGCATTGGTAGGTATCATGAGACAATTAGACGTGGAAGTTTGTTGATTCCTTTCCCAATTTGATATATGGTTTTCACCGAGGCCTAAATCATTTTTAGACATCTTGGACGATGCCTTGAAAAGATGTTTCAGAATGTCTGGCATTAAATATTCCCTCATTATGGAAATAATAACGATTGTTCATGTGGTTATTAACCTAGTAGAATACCCATAACTAAAATTTATTACAAAATTATTTTATCATCTCATATTCCTACCATAAACTGTTCAGGTTTTTTAATTGTAAAGGAATGTGTTTTTAATTATTTTCGGGCCTAATCTTGCTATTATCTTCTGTTGTATTTCTTACCCTTACTGATCGTTTGATCACACCCCTTTTATGTTTAATTTTCCCAGGATATGAAGATGTTTTTTATAAGTGACTTGTAGGAATAATCTAAGAGGCTTGGATGTTTCTAATGGAATTTATTAGTGTTGTATTTCCTTTCATGTTTTAATGTTGAACTTATATATATATTTTTTCCAATAAAAATTTATTGATCGATCTTTCGGGGCATGATTCCTTGTATCATTCCTATGTTATGTAATAAAGCTCAAACTCAATGTAATTGTGGTTGGGACATTACATTTAGTATGAGAGAATATTTAGTACTAACCTTAGAAACTATATTTAGAAATACTATGAATAGAACATAATACCCAAAGATAGACTTTGAGGATTTCTATAGAAGAACATCCTAGAATTTTCGCACTGTAGATATTTTGTGAGTTTTCCAAGAAATACATCGCAGTATGGATATGAGTAGGTAGAGGCGGCTCTGGAACATATATACCTAGGGGTAAATTTTGAAAACACCACTTCAAGCTATACTCGAACGGGAACCGGTGAACGACAACGGGTCTTGCCTCATTCTTGGTTACGACACTCTAGGGGATATGATTTTGATAATTATCATTTTTGTTATGTACCATTATGAAGTTTTTATGAGTATATACCTCCTCAAAAATTCATTTTTATAATTATGGATTATATCCATAAACATTTCAATATATGTTATGTGTTTTACATGTTCAGAATTATATATTGGGATTCATAAACTAATCAATTCTGTGCCATTGTTTAAAAATAGTGCATACTATTAGGAATCTAAATTGTATTAATGCATGTAATGCATGTAAAAATTTCACTCCTACTCAATATAATTATATTGGATATGGTTATGCAACTGGTGTTGATCACCTTATCACCATGCTATGGAAACTAATTCATTTTATGAATAATATACTTACCCGTATGGAGCACCCTGATCCACAATGTGTGGGATCAATGTTAGACTGCTTCCTGAGGAAACAATCATAAACATTCAATGAGAGTACAAAACCCTCAGTTTCTGAGCAATGAATATGTTTCTCAGAGAATATATTCCATTATATGGGGAGTAGAGAATGGGAAAATGTTGTTAGGCCAATTTATCGCTTCACAAGATATGAAGATCAATGGAGGTCATTGATTCAAAACACAACGGAAGATGAAGAAGTATCAAATATAGAATGGATGGAGTTTAAAGAGATTTTCATCGAAAAATACTTTACTCGTGACCATTGAGAAAATATGGAATGACTATTTATGATTCTAAGGAAAAACAAGGATGAGAATGTTGCAAAGTATGAGCCTAACTTTACAAAGTAATCAAGGCATGCTGCAGATTATATATGTTACCCAAGAAGAATGATCGATTTTTTATTTGATGGGTTAATACTATTTCTCCCTCGAGCATTAGTCTCTCAATCCTTCTCATCATATAAATATATTGTCTCATGTGGTATCAAGACATAAAAATAATTCTCAATGTCTTACAACTTTAAAAGAAAAGAAATGGATGAAGAGATTTGTTAAACACTATAGGAAAGGAAATAAGGAAGTAGAGAAGAAGGAGAGAGTTGAACTTACCCCCTGTGATAATTATCAAAGGAAACACCCTGGTGCCTGTCTAAAGGGAAAAGTATTATGAAAAAATGTATATAGAAAGGCCATCTTGATAGTCATTGTTAAGGGAAGAAAGAAGATACCAATGTATAATGCCATAATTTCAGTGATATGGGAAATTATGAAAATGATTGTCCTAACCGTCAGGGAAGCCTTCCTCAAAAAAGGCCAAGGGATCATGACCAAACTTATGAAAACACTACTACTGAGGTTGGAGCTCTAAAAGACATAGTGGAAGGTAATGTAATGGTTTTATCATGTTTATCCACTGCTTTTTTTGATTATGGATCATCGTATAGTTTAATATCATCCAATTTTTCTATGAAAAATAGATATTTACAATTTTATTTAATAAGGGAGTTGTCAGTCAAAACTCTCAAGGGATGTATCATTGCAACAATATTTTGTTAATCAGTCCCCATAAGAGAAAATTAAAAGATATTTATCTGTTGATCTAAAAGCCATACCCATGATTGAATTTGATATAATCCTCAGAATGGATTGGATTTCAGACCATGATGTAAATATTTATTTTAAGAAGTAGGATACAATTCTTGATGATGATAAAGAGTTCCTAATCATTAGAGCAGAAACGTCACCATATGACTATTATCTAGATCCACCCCTAGTAGCTCTACTAAATTCAATTATTTGGGAGGGCGAGAATGAAAAAATTATGCGAGGAAAAGAATTTTTGAATAGAGGACATACCTATTGTGCAATAATATATTGATGTGTTTCTAGAGGATTTACCTGAACATCCTCTAGAATGAGAAATTGAGTTTTCTATTGATTTAATTTCTAGTTCAAGTCCCATATCAACGACCCCTTAGAAAATGGAATTTGTGGAATTTGTGTAACTAATGAATCAAATTATGTAATTGAGTAATAAGAGATTTATTCGCCATAGTGTTTCTTTATGGTGTGACCCTGTCCTTTTTGTTAAAAAGATAGACAAATATACAAGGATGTGCATTGATTATAGGGAGATTGATGCTATAATAATAAAGAACATGTATCCCTCACCTCACATTGATTATTTATTCACCAACTTCATGGAGCTCAATATTTTTCAAAGATTGACCTTCAATCTGGATATTATTAGTTGTGTGTGAAGAAGGAAGTCTTTCTAAAAACAACATTTCAATCTAGGTATGGGTATTATGAGTTTACATTAATGCCTATTGGATTGACAAATGATACTTATGACTTCATGGATCTAATGAATAGAGTTTTCAATGAATATATTGATGACTTTGTAGTTGTATTAATTGATGATATCTTCGTATACAATAAAAGCTACGAAGATCATGAAAATAAATTGTGAATTATTCTAATGAATTTTTGATGAAATTAATTATATGGGAAGTTTATCAAGTTTGAATTCTTGCTTCATGGAATTTCTTTTCTTGGTCATATTTTCTCTAAAGATGGAATATCAATTGATCCTTTAAATACTAAGGAAATACAATAACATCGATCACTAAAGAATATAACTAAGGTATGCTTTTTTTATTGTTATAGAAGGTTACTATCAATGTTTTTTCCAGAATTTTTCCTTGTTGGCTAACCCATTAACCAAGCTCACACATAATGGGGTTACATTAGATTGTTCAAAATAGTGTGAAGAATGTTTTGAAGAACTGAAAAGATGACTATTCAATGATCTTATCTCGACTCTACAATCAGGGGAAAATGGGTTTCATATTTATAGTGATGCTTCAAAGAAAGGACTTGGTTGTGTTTTTATGCAGAATGAAACAATTATTACCTATGAATCAATACAGCTTAAAATTAATGAGCTAAACTATCCCACTCATGATCTTGTGTTTTCAGATGAAATCATCGCTCTAAAGATATGGAGACACAATCTCTGTAGTGAAAAATATGAGATTTATACTGATCATAAGAGTTTACAGTATATTTTCTCACAAGAAGAACTTAACATGAGGCAAAGTTGATGGTTTGAACTACTCAATGATTATGATTTCACAATACAGTAACACTCATAGAAGGAATATAAGGTGGAAAATTCTTTGAGTAGAAAGGTTCATGGAATGTTGAACAAGGTGGGAGTTGAAAGGGATCATATTTTCATGGATCTAGTAATTATTGATATGGGAATTACTATGGGAGGTGAATCATCAATAATTTTTCAAGAGGTTGCAAAAAAGTCTTTACATAAAGGATAAAAAGTTCTCAGACTGATGATGAGGAGTTTCAAGAATGATTAAAGCTGTAAATGATGGGAGATTAGGTGACTTCGTAAATGAAGATGAAGTATTGATATTTAGGGAGAGACATTATGTTCCCGATGTACCAGATCTAAAAAGGGAATTTTTTGACGAATCTCATAGCTCCAATTTCTCTCTACACACTGGGAGCACCAGGATATATATAGATATGATGAAATATTTTTGGTGGGACAACATGAAAAGGGATATTTCTGATTTTTTGTCAAGATTTATAGTTTTCCAACTAGTGAAAGCTGAAAGATGACATCCTAGAGGAGTCATGCAACCTCTTCCCATAACTATGTGTAAATGGGATGATATTACGATGGAATTTTTCATGGGGAAACCAAAGACTTTATGAATAAATTATATAATACGGTTCATTGTTGATCATCTTACCACGTCAATAAATTTTCATGGTATAAGAGAATATTTACCACATGAACGTTTAAAATGATTATATATTATTGATGTTGTAATACTTAATAGATTTACCATATCTATTTATTTTGATCATGATACCTGTTTTACATCAACATTCTGGAAAATTCTTCAGAAATCCCTAGATACTGAACTTCATTTGAGCACAGCCTACCACCCTCATATTGATGTACAACTAGAAAATACTATTCAAACCTTAGAAGACAGGTTGAGATCTTGTTCACTTTACTATCAAGGTGTGTGGGATCAATAATTACCTATGGTATAATTTTCCGAAAACAATATCTCCGATTAAAGTATTTAGATGCCACTATATGAAGCATTATATAGATAGAGATGTCGCAATACAACTGGTTGGGATGATGTTGGTAAAAGAAAACTAGTAGTCTCATAACTTGTTGAGAAAATGAAGGAAAATGTGAAGGTTATCCAAACCCATATCAATGTAGCTCAATATAGTAAAAATAACTATGCTGATAACCGAATGAAAGAGTTTTAATTTCAGGTAAGAGATCATGTTTTCATGAAGGTATCATTAGGGAATAGGGTTATAAGATTCGGTAATATAGGTAAATTAAGTCCTAGTAACATCGGACCATTCCAAATTATAGAAGGAATTTCATCTATGGATTACAGTTTGGAAATTCCACGAAGTATATCCAAGGTTCATGATGTGTTCAACGTATCACTGTTGAGAAAATACATACCTGGCCCAAAGCATATACTCACCTATCGGGATGTTGAACTGAAACCTAATCTATCTTATTGTGAAGATCATTTCAAGATTCATGATACATGAGAATTTTTTTTGAGAAACTGAACGAATTGTCTGTTAAAAGTTCAATGGGGAGACCATTATATAGAAGATGCAACATGGGAACCAGAGAAACTAATGATTAGGAAACAACCAAATATTTTTGTGCGATAGTATTCTAGAAATTACGATGATGAAATTATTTGAATGTGGGAAGAATGTAACATCCCAAGCTTCAACATTACATTTCCCTTTAAACAATTCAATAGCTTGTATTTATTGCAACTTCGAGATTCTAACACACTGAGACCAATCAAACTAGCTGATAGGAATAGTAATACCCACTCTTTGAAATTTTATAAATTTTAATTTTTAAAATGGACGTCATTTTTTAATTTGGAATATCTAAAATTTCTAAGGGTGAATTTTTTGTATTTTTCTAAAAACATTCAATTTTTAATGAATCATGAAAAGCAATGCATTATTGGTTGAAACCGACTTTTTATTTAAATAATTTTTAATTTTATTTAAATTTATTTTAGGTCAAATAGATACATAATACCTATATAAGTTCGATTAATTCTTTGGAGTCATTTTATAATATTTATAGACATATAATAATTTTATTGAAGTTTTTACCGCCTTTTACCCACCTCATAGAAGTATTTAAATATTTTTCATAAATCTTAATTTTAGTACATCTGTGAGTTGAATTTCAAAAATCCTAGAGACACAATTAATATATTTATGAAAAATGTGGTTTAATAAGATGAATATAATTTTTGGTGAATTGTAACTTTGGACTTTTATTTATCAAGAATAAAAGTAAATTGGGTAATTAAGGGTAAAAATGATAACATAATGACCCTAACACATATCCTAATTCTATAAGATAAATATAATTCAACAAAAAACAACCTTAGGAATAAATTATGACCCCATTTGGTCCACTTGTATTAGATTAGGAAATTTATTGTTATTTTATTTAAACAAGAGTAAAAAGATTTTTATTCCATGTTTAATAACTAATCCATTTTTAATATTGGGTTATAAGAAATATAAATTCTAATATAAATATTAATTTGATATCGAAAACGATTTCCTACATAATGTTATTTTATTTATAAATTTTATACATTAAATAATTTAATTTATTTATGACACGATGATGATGCATTAATTACCTTATTAATAAAATAGTAAAATAATTGGTATTATTAATATAAAAAAATGTAAATTTAGACTTATGATGATTTACAATAAATTTATAGGTTAATATTAAATGATAAGGTTTCATAAATAAATTTTATTCCAAGTGATAAATTTTTAATGGCTCTCAAAAAAATCAAATACTATATAGTGTAAAAATTGACATAATTGAGTTTTTAAAACAAATACTATATTATTTATTGATATAATATTGCTAAAAATATATGGATCATCCAATGGACATATATAATTTTATATATATTAATAATCAATCACTTGGGGTTCACTTGTCAATATATATTATGTTTGATACCATATAATATAAATATTCAAAGAGACAAGGTAACTGTCAAACTATTCAACTAAGAGTTAAATCTAAGAGATAATGTTAATATTGTGAGACAATACTTTCTAAAACCTATTGGCTGTGGTGTTTTTGACCCATACCCACTTTAGGCTCAAAATAAATCATTTTTTGAGCTATTAGAAATAGAAAATGATTTTATTATATAATAATATTTCTATTTTTTTCTAAACTGACCCTCGCCTCTCTTGTAAAATTGTACAACCCCTTCTATATATTTCACAGCTCCAAATACATTTGGATCTGCCAAACCCTACAAAAAAGTCATCCCAATATTCCTGACTTCAACCAAAAAGCCTTCAGTTGACCAGAAATCCAACCAAAGGAGACCTTTTGATCAACTCAAACGGAAACATTCGTAGTAGAGGAAATAATTTTACCACCCTCTTCCATGTTCTTTTCTTCATCAACTTCCTATTTCATTGTTGTTACCATAAAAAATTAATAAATCCAGTAACTTCTAAATATTTTTATTTTATTATAAATATCTTACAACCATATTTGTTATTTTACCCATCCTATAAATGAAAAAGGAACCGTACGTGCATACAAACAGCTTACCATCTCCACGTCGTCGTGTAGTTTTTTATTCAAAAACATCATTATTTGGATATGTATAATAATTAGTTTAACTTATAAAAATAATAAATATATACTTTTAAGTATTGTGTATATATTTATTTCATCCAATTATATATGATTTCACCATCAATATAATGATATTTTCGCTGGTGCGTACTTACGGATTACTGTCACCAACAACGCGATGAGATTCATTTCCCCATCATTACCATTCAAGAATAATTTTCTTTTAATGAATAAAAATAATGTTTATGAACACAATATCATTCTGTATATGAATCAAATTCATCATATCCATAACAATCATGGAATACAAAACCAATAATATAATGGAAAACTAATCTGTTAACACATGAAACGATGATACTACTGAAATCTTATTAACTAAGAAATATAAGAGGATCATATATGATATAATATATATGTATATAGTTCTTGAATTAATTAATAACAAATGTTTTAACTATTATACAATATATTTACATACAATCTACTAATTAAAAGTACAACGTAATGGTTAATTTCAAAATCTCTTTATTATTTGAGGTTATTTATACGTAAGTATTTACTAGGACCTCTTTATCATCTAAATTCATTTTTTCTTAAAAATGTATTTCAATAAATTTTTAATAATAACTAGAATACAATTTAAAGTCATTTTTACCCAAATTTGACCTTATATATTCCAAAAGGAATCTTTCTGTCATTTTCTAAATGATGTACTTTATGACCTTTTCGACAAAATTATGGTAAGAATGTTTTTTAAACGTATACAGCGGGTGCGGCTATTTTCCACCATTATAACATAATTTATGCTTCCATTACAATATAATATGAATATTTTCAAAATAAATGTTTTATTTTATAATTATTTGACTCTTATGTGGATTCAAAATAGAAATATATATTTTTCTCAAATAGTTCTGATTTCATCTATGTCAACATCCTTTGATAAATTTTACACTTGTTTGATGTTGATTTATTATGATACATATATTCCATATTATATTTAATGTTTTGTGATATGTTTAATTATGTATGTGTTATTTTTATACCATGCATGGTTTATTGGTAATATATTAACATTTCGTATGCTATTTTGAATAATAATGATAATGTAATATTTTAATTGTTTCATTTGAGAAATGTATTTGACTTAGTATGTGATAGGTGTAGCATGCTATTGATCCTCGGAGAATTTGTTGGGCTCATGTGACAATTAGATGTGTAATTTTCTGAGGCCATTCCCAATTTGATATTTTGTTTTGGACGAGGCCTAAATCATTTATAGACATCGTGGTCAAGGCTTTGAATAGATGATTTAGAATGTCTGGAATTGTACATTTCCTTATTATGAAAATAATAAATATGGGTCATGTGGTTTTTTGACATGTTAAATACCCATGACAATGTTTTATTATCGAAATATTTACTAAGATTATAATGCTGTCATAACGTGTTCAGGTATATTATTTTTTGAAGGGATGTGTTTTCAATTATCACCATTCCTAATGTTTAAGTTATCTTCTGTTGTATTTCTTACCATTAATCATCAATTTAACTAACCACTTTATTATGTTTCATTTTCACAGGATATGAAAAAATTATTTATTAGTGACTTGCAGGCATAATCTAAGAGGATTGGATGTTTCTAATGGAATAAATTAGTGTTTTAATTTTTTTTCAAGTTTTAATGTTGAACATATGTATGTATATTGTAACCAATAACACTAAATTGATCAGTCATTTGGGACATGATTCCATCTATAATGCCAATGTTATGTAATAAAGAACTGACTCTAGGAAACTGGGATCGGGGCATTACAATGATTGAAATGTTTATTCATTTTTCACTAAGGTATGAAAGGATTCAATTTAAATGTATAATAGAAGTCTAAATATGATTTTTATTTCATGATTATTATTCTATATATGTTATATAATAACCCCTTGATCATATCTGGAATACCAACGTTGTTTTTTACACGTAAATCGAATTTGGTCAAAAAAATTGATATAAAATTTATTGAATAAGTAGTTGTACACAAAATAGTTATAAGTAAAATAAATTTAAATATAAACATGAAAAATATTGAAATGAAAGTATAATATTAATATAAGTATATTATATATGAATTCAAAGGACATTTAATCGAATATAAATAAAATGTATTGGATTTTCATCTCATGGTTAACTTTTGTGAGATAAAAATCATGTTCACCACTTATTTCATTTGATAGTGGTATCAACTACAAATTTTTATATATTATACAATGAATTCATTACCAATAATTTTATTTTAAACATCCATTAAATAATTTTCTTTCATGATGTTTATTATTTTCATTATTTCGATGTTGTATGGAAATATTTGGAATGATTCAATATTATATTCCTCAAAAATAACCTTAAGGATATTTCAATGGTTTTTATTTTAGAATAGTTTTTATGAAAATTTATTAATAAACACTTTCTTTTCCCCCAAATTTGGTTATTCATTAGATTTTTCATGTTTTAGTACCATTTTCCATTATTTGGTTCTCAAAAAGGTGTAGTTGTTTTTTCAAGAAAACATAAATTTATATCTCTGTTTAATATAAGAACCTAATTTTATTTTTCTAAAAATCACATTTTAACAATTGTTTATCAAAAATCATTTGAAAATGATCTTGTAAATTTTTTTTTACCCTTTTCGATTTCTTCTAATGTTTTTAATGGTATATTTTTTCCACTATCCCGACATGGAACATTTCAAATCATTGTATAGTGAAAAATAAATATTCATTTACCTCGTACTATAAATAGAGATTTACCTACCGAAATTTATTTAAACCATCCTTTGAATGACATAATTTTTAATTTAAAAAACTGTTTTCAAAAGTGGATTAAAAAATATATATATATTTGAATGGTTTTAAAAAAAGAACTGATATTTTTCCTCAATAATTCATTTTAAGGTATTCTGATAGTTCTTCTATTCATGAAGAGAAAAATCCTTTTGTTATTACACCGACTGTGATTTCATATAATGATAACATCCTTGTTCTTCATCAGTATGGTTTTTTATTTATTTTTCAAGGGATTTTATTCACATTCACTTCCATGAATCATTTTTTGTTCCACATGAAATATTAAATCTCCATTAATCATTGTATAATGAGTTTTCCCTAATAATTAATTTTAGTTATCATGGATATTACTATTTCGTAAACCGTGTATCATTTTACATAAGGTGTCTACTTTGGCAGTTATAATATTATTTTGTGAATTATTGATAATTTCATTTTATATATTAAATATAGATATTTGATTAGGCATGTTATATATTTTGATTATTCAACATGGGGAATTATTTGAACTAGTAATGATGGTTGGAAAAAAATATTATATATATCCATTCGATGCATTTATAGGTTCTCATGGGATAATTCTGTTGAGAAAAATAAACTAGTTTCTATATATAGTTTTGAACCATCTTGTGAAATGTATTGATGATATAGAATTTCATGTAACATAGAAATTAATTATATTATGAAAAAATATCCCTCATAATACATTAATTTATAATTCATACATGACAATTTTCATCGAAAAATAAATGGAGGCCTTTCATTTTTAGTTTACTGAATAAATGAAATGGGTTTTAGTTTCATACCTTTCAATATATATATTTTCCACGAATATTTATTTGAATGGAATGTGGTTCCATTTATTAACGTTCTATGTTGTTTATTATCATCATTCTTATATTATTGATTATAAAGAATGTGAGTTCAGTTATATACCACTTGAAAATAATTATTCTCAAGGAATCATTATTTTATATGCTATATTTTTTTACAAAATTGGAATTTCATCTCACAATTTTTATTATTATTTCCCTAGGAATCCAAGAATGTATCCATAAATGTTATTCATGGTTTTAATTGATTTAATATAGTTATCCTTGAAACTTATTATTTACGAATAAGAAAAAAATATTGAAATTATGTTATTCTATTTCCATGTATGTGTTAGTATTACCAATACTACTAAACTCTTAGTCTGAAGGGATTTGATTCCATGTAATCATAGCAATTTAATTGATAGATAACACCGTATCAGATATTTCTGTGTTTGGGTCACTACACAATGCCCATGCACACACACACACAACCGTATACAGTCAAAAAGTACAGTGGAGTATAATGAGGACTGCATCATCTAGAGTATAACAGTGCATGCCAGGATGTCTAAGGAATTAATCAGAGAATAAAAACAAATACAAATTTTAAAAGAGGAAAAAATACAAACCCTACCAGATATTATGTCCCAAACTAACTATAGTTATACTAATAGATAACTGAAGAGATCATGGCTCATTATCTAGGTGTCTTTCCATGAAATATAGTCAATGCACCAAATTGTCAATAATATCCACTAATGTCAATACTAATCTACTTTTCATCTACATAAGACAAAACATATGCAGAAATAGTATATGTAAGGTTTCATATATACATACCTTGAAATGATGGCTAAAAATGAAAAGGGAGAAATTGAAAAAAAAAATAAAGCTCAACCCAAATAAAGAGGGAAATGAGAACCTCATATATATATATGTTTTTAATGAAATATAGATGAGTAGTAAAGGTGATATTTATATCCAATAATGAAACCAAACATGAATCTATGTAGACGGGCCTTTCCCTCTACCTTGTGCTCCATATATAGGGATCCACAACCCATGGGAAGGACTCTCTACCAATCGGGCCCTCAAAACAGGGGATTACCATTCCATATATAGAATAACCATGACCATTAGTTAAATGGGGGAGTATTGAATATTACCTATCATATGAATATGTATGAAACTCTCACCTATGTGATAGGGGAGTATCGACCATAGAATCACTCTTTTAATACATCCCTGAACACTGATGTCATCAACTATTTTCTAAATACGCATTCCATGAATTACACCACACATCATATCTTGTTTTTATCAAGATATTCTTCCCTCAAGTTCTACAAATAAATACACATCGTAAAAGAAACTCACAATATTTATTATGTGACACAATTAAGGACATATATGAGAAAGAAGTTTCATCTGGAAATATATAGAATTCATGAGGATCCACATAACGTTTTTCCAGTCCTCACCATCTAGGAATGTCCACCCATTTAAATTTACATGAAATCCCTATCATAGAATAAAATTAGTCCCTATGGGAAAATAATGTGTATATTCAAATGGGGTCAAAGAAGTTTACACTTGACACATGGTTTGTCAAGACGTGTATATCAACCTTGAGTTTCTGTAAGGATGCATGGAGTGTACGACCACATGAGGTCATGAGTAATGTTTACAAGGACTACAACATATATATCATGGTTGGTTCACTCTACATGTTGTACATCCCCATTGTTTGATCCATATAATAGTAAAAACCCTAGATACCACATAAAATGATGAACACAATTTGTGTTATTCTGTATTGCATGATTTGTAGTTTGGTTTTATTCATCAGAATCATATATCCTTAGTATATACATAAGATATTCTATCTCAACCACAAATACAACCATATTTCCACCAAATATTTAAGGGTTTCACCTCCCATCACAGATTATTGATCCCAAGTGGTGAAATATTAGAAAAACATTTACCACACTGAAATATGTCACCCCTTACATCATCAGTTTTCATTCATAGTCAAAAATACACAAACCATCATTTTTAACCCACATATAAACTCTATATGACTAAAACCCCTCAATACATACATAAATTGTGAATCCTCCAAGAATCCAGAGCATCAATTTCAATCAAAACCACCAAACAATGTAAAAGTTTGACCTTACGGAAAAAACATCAAATAACACAATGAAAAATGTGTAGAAAATCTCACAAAAAAATATATCCATATAGTCCAATCATTTTTCAATAATGATCATGTAAATCGGGGATGGATTTGTGATATAATTAATTAGAAAATATAATTTATTTAAACAATAAAATTTAACTAGATGAGTTTGTGCAATGGGTGTATAATTGTATATCAATTAAATCATATACGCTAATATATGATCATAAATAATAATAGGATAAAATCATAGAAATATTATCTAAATTTATTCTAGATAAATTATTAGTCAATTTAACGTTCACTATAAATTATGACGATTCTATGTGTTTTTACCTGTCCCTTGATCTATCTTAATCCATTCATCTTCATTCCCTGATCCCCATATACCAATGAAAAATGATTATATCCTCCTGAATCCTACCATAGTTATGTGGCTACCACTACATAATTGACATAAAGTGGTATTTATAGAAGTGTAAATTAGATTAGGTTTATTAAAAAAATAATTTTTATTTTTATTTTATTTAATGTGCCCACCAAAATCTTCTTAAATTCAACATTCCGAATTTTCTAATATTAGGATGTTCCTTAGGTAAACCCTACATTTTGGAATCATCAATGGTCTCAAATTTCTTATTCACTGTCCCAAAATACATGATAACTATTTAGAGTGAAATAATTATCTTGTGTGCAAGATAATAAATTGTTATTTTTAATATATTTATTTTGGGGTCCTGAGACACCCAAACACCATGTCAACTCTTAGTACAGTACCATATATATGAATAAAAATATTAAATGGAAAAAATATAATAAATTTATTTTTATTACAGACACCATAAGTATGTAAAATGATGGGTTAGGTCCTATATTAACCATTAATGAATTTTTAATATTTATATATCATTAGTTCAAAAGGGTATGTTTTGGGATTTATCATAAGCACAATGATATATAGGATGATTTTGCAAAATAAAGTTGTTTCACAAGATGATTTATCCCAAGCCAAAGGGTACAAAAAAGAATTTATTGAAATCCATTGTGTTTATGGCAGGATATATTCCATGCAAAAGTGTACATGAGGGGATTTATCTAAACCAAAAGTGTCCAAAGGTGGATTATCAAAGGATCATAAAGGTACATAAAAGATTAAAAAATTATTACTTTATGATAAATATCGTGATGTTTGTTTTGAAGGAATGATTTATATTCTTTTTTTAGAACATGTTGTTATGTTATAACATTGTGTCTATGATTATTCTCCTTGAATAATATTAAATGTATCATTATTCAGAAAATGTTTCCATGATATAAGTTTTTTTCATTTAATAATACAATATAATCTATAATAAATTATGTATAATGCTTATTATTCCATGAAATTTTAGTAATATATTTATCTCATTATCATTTTTCTTTATAATCTTATGTTCTAACCCATGATGAAACAAGGTTTAATTTTCCATGATTGAGTGATTGATCACACCACTTTCTTATGATTCCCTTCCCTGATTTATGAATATGTGTATTACTAATATGAAGTATATAAGGGATTCTAGTGTTTCTTGACAATGGAGAAATGATCACATGAGTTTCTTAAAGAGATTTTCCCCAAAGACACTGAAACATTGGTTCTATATGTTGCATGAATATTTATGAGATGGAATCATTAGTCATATAAAATAATGAATTTAGTGTTATTATATAGAAAGTATAATTATAATTATTGAGGATATTTATAGAATATTTCAAACAATTGATAAATGATATATTGTTGATGGTCATCAGATACTCAAAGGATTGCTTCACCAATAGAAAACACATGAAAATATAATGAATAATGTGTTGTGGGATGAATATTATCCCAATTAACCTACATGGGATCCATTAAACATATAATTATCCCAGCTATTCTAGTATATTGGAGTCCATGTTCCCCTAATTTTTAAAATATATAACTAAAATTCGATTGATAATCACATATATTTCATATTCATGAGTCTACATGAATATGAATTAGTGCATCTAATGGTGGAATGTTGGTTTGTATAATTTATTGATACCCATGGGAGGTATTGCAAAAAAATAATAGAATAATCATATCATTTCTATAAATGTGGTCCAATGTATGAAAGTCTCTAAAATATAATATATGCGAGCTGGAACACGAGATTATCCAAATCAACCAAAATATTAAGAACAATTTAAATAAAGGTATTTTTATTACTATTACTACTAGGAAAAATAATTTTGTTCTATATATCAAATGGAAGGATTCATACCCTGGTGTAAATATATAATCCAATGACTCTAGGAGGGGGAAAACAGATATTATTTCAATGAATTCATTAAATAGATGCTATTATTTATTAACCATATTTTATAGACTACTTCTTTGTATTACTGATTTCATCATTTCAAAAATATTAGTATTGAATATTTTCATGTCCTTTTTCAAAATATAGGGTGTTATCAATGAAAGGGATTACACAAGGTTTTTTAAGGGGATGAAAGTTTCAATTTGATATCACATTAAATAACAAACACGACTACTTGTAAGATCATGTCAAGTCCTGATGTAGAGGAAACACTAAATTATATAAAAGTTATTGACCTAATAGTGGTTTAGGAACCAATCAATTCATAGAAAAAATAATTTTGTAAGCTTGTGAAATCATTATGAAAGGAAAAAATGAAACATTCAAGATTACCTAAATGAGGGATAACTACCTGGAGAAGTGTGTGCAATAATTAGGGTTATTATTAAAAATTTTATCAATTCACATTCCATCAACTATTATTGAACCATTTTAATGTGAAATTTATTCTTAAACTGTTGTATAAAATACTCAATGATAGAATGACTTCCTCTTCCCCATGATAATATTGAAGGAAACATTTTTATCCATGAGAGAAATATTCAACATGAAACATCTCAAGGACATGAGATGGTTACTAATGTTGATCAGATGGATACTAGAAGAAAAATCAAACTGAATTTTAACATAAAAAAGTCCTACAAAAATTTTGAATAGGAATATTTTATTTCAACCATTCAATGTTATGTCCTAACATCGCGACTAAATGATCGTGTATTATTGTGTTATTAATCATTGAATATTATATTCTTACTCTTGTAAAAAATAATCACTTTCATCCAGTTTATTTTTAAAAAACAATAATGAAACCCATAGTCACATATCCTTTCTATCCTAGAACAAAACTAGTTTAGAAAATATTATAATATCATAGTGAAGACTAGATAGTTTGAACCAACCAGAGGGGCATAATTGAGTTTTTTTTCCCTTAATTTCCCTAGGAGGAGTGTGGTGAATTAGCATATCAATTTTTAATTATTATTTACATGATCTTTTCTCCATATTTATAGTATCTCATTAATACTTGATGATAGAATTTACATTGATAAAAAATGAAAGTGTACATAAAATGGAATGAACAAATGTTAAATAGTTTACCACCAATGTATTTTCCAATGAGAATATTCCAATGATATATTAGTCATATCCAAATCCAAAAAAATCATGATATTTTTGTGATTATAATTGTTCGACAATGGTCACAACATGAGAGGTGACATGAATTTTCAAATGATTTCAAGATAAAACAACACCTCCCTTAGATCACTTTTTAAGACTAATAATTGTGCATTTATCATTATAACATATACCATATACTATTAACGTGATGTTTACTACCATATTATATAGGTTGTGAACTTTTATTTTCAATGTAACATGTTGAATTTGATTCTCCAATATACTATATGATCCCAAAAAATACCCTCATATTATATTAGTAAGATAATAATTTTAACAAAATTCCAAATTTAACATCATTGAACTCTTTTACCCATTTACTCTACCTCACACACTTCTTATCATCCTCATGAACCAATATCACAATTTATAGGCCAAAACCTGCACTTCTTGGAGCTTCATCATAAGCTTCCTCTTTCCACCAAAAAAACATCATCATCGACATTCTACCACTTCATGCGAATAGAATTCACATGACACTACTATAAAAACAACATTTTTGAATCCTATACGACAAACCTATCTTCATAGAATAGAAGTCATTGAACTTTCCACATTGAACTGACCACAATGATCAGACTTCATGAAACTAGAAAACAGGTACTCACTATAATGGTCATACATCCCAATAAATTTATCCTCCATTCATCTTATGATCTTATTTAACATATTTTTATAGTTAATAAATTTATTAGTGTTACATTTATTTGAAAATTAATCCATCATACTCACAAACCATTTTAATAAATATTCATCCATAGTAAATTAAACACCTCATAACACTCAAAAAGAATTGAACTTTTGAAAATATACTATACTAGTGACTATATAATACCATTATATACTACATACATGACTTTGGGATCACAATCAACACATGGTGGTATAGAAATTTTTGAATTCCATCATGATCGATAAAATTTGATTTTTGGAAGATTTAGAGTAACTTTTTTGACAACATAAGATCATATTTCGACCACATGATTAACTTCATGGTGAATTCAAATTAACTGATTGACAACTACAGTTGTTAATTTTTTTCAATGAGCACCACTATATAGTTTATGAAATTAACTATATTTATTTTGTATTAGATAATTAGTGATTCTTCTCATCACCTTAAAACCACCATGAATCATATCTAAACACATATTTATCTGTGTCACATATTTTCTCAATAATGGTAAAAAACTCATTCCAGAAACATCTTCAATTCCTCTTTTTGGATTACATTATATAGGAACTATCATTCATTGTCTTCATACTACTTTGTTAAACATGAAAATATATGTTTAGAAAAAAACCTTAACATCAACAACTATACCATAAAACTATACTTCCAACAAGTGTGATGGTGTCACATGCCTTTTTTCAAATTTCATGATGATATAAAACAATAGAAATCAAAAAATAAAAAAGGATTCATAGAGTACCTGAATTCATATCTGATATGGATAAAATAAAATTATACGACTCCTAAAACATACTATTCTATTTTCAAAAATTCCTCTGGTTGGAGTATTCAACTGATTGAGTTGTATAATGAATTTCCAAATAAAAAATTCCATATTGATGACCTTGGACCTCCTTTCTGAAATAGAGGTATTTGAATCCCCCACAAGGACCCAAAAATTAAAATAATCACTCTGATTGTTCTTAATTTGAATAATAATTTCCTTTACTTTATTGGGGACTGGTTTTCATTAATATATTTTTATATTCTACAATTATTCATGTTCTCTCAATGGAAATTTCCCTAGTGTGCTAATAAAAATCACAGAAAAATAGATAAAAAAATTTCTATGTGTCGCAGAGGCTGAGGGATGATGCCACTATGGTGGTAGGAAGAAACTCTTGAGACCCCTGAAATAATAATTTATAATTACCTATTGAATAGGGGAAATTACTGTTGATATGTAATATAATAATTTATTGTAGATAAATAAGAGGAATTATTTCTAGAGATTCTATGCTAGGATAGAATATTTTATTTTGATTTATGAGAACCACACATAATATCTCACCACAGTAATCTATGTAACAATATTTGACATTCTCAACATATTATTATTCAACTATCCTGATTGATTATAGGGATGTGATATTTATTTTTTATATAGAAAAATATGATGAGTCTCTAATATTAGTCTAGGGATTCCCAGAAAATTTTGTGGTTTTTAACATGCTCATTGATTACCCATCCTTAACCAATGTTGTATTAGATGATATTAAATGAATTGAATGTATATAATTAATCTATTTAAGGTATAACACTTCAAGTTCACTCCATATTCAATTAAAAAATTATTCATTATGGATTTTATGTTACTTCTACATGACTGAATAGGTGATGACCCTTGGGATATAGGAATATAAAATGAATTCATCAGAATGATGTTTATATTATTATTATAGAGGTTATGACATTGCCAACTGCCTATGAATAATGAAATTGAAAACCTAGTAACTTATATATTATCCATAGTATTATACTACTTATACCTAATGGTAATGATGCAGATCCATTAGTTTATTCAAAGTAACCATGTATCCTTTATATGGATGCCTTATTAAATCAATAAAATCCCTAACCGAAAACTATATTTATTTGATATATTGTTGGCTGATAGGATCTTGGATAAATCCTTTACAACCCATATAGGAAATCATCGACCCATTATCATGATGAAAGGGTATTGGGGGATTGTGATTATGATAATATGGTTTGACATGGTGTAGTTTAACAAACAACCCAATTTATCTATTTGATTACAACATATCCCATTCATTGTCTGTAGTTATTAATTGGAATTGTGTCCTTTGAATGATTCCTGAGGTTATTAGAGAAATGAAATTTCCAATCCCCTAATAAGAAAGTAAAATTTTTTAAATTTGTGTTCTTTTATGGCCACTAATGTAGGGGATCAAATTACACAGAAATGGGTTATTATCTCATGTATATATGAGTATTCAACAGTTTTACCAGGACCCTATAATATTAATGCTGATTAATTTTATATTAATATTTTTTATAGGGAATGAACTCATATTGGTTGAAATGGATATTATTTTTTGTATTTTTCTAAACTGAAATCATGGAATTCAGTTGTCCTATATTCAGTTTTATTGGTTCTTAATCATCTATATAATAATATTTCTCTTTATTTCACATTAATACTGGTTTTATTACATAATAATACACTTAATACAACCTAGATGATCATGATGTATAGTTTATTACAATAATTTAGTATATTACATCACACTATAAAACATGGAATAAAATAACATTTTTGAAATATTTTTTTAACATTGTTAAAATAATTATTCAAACATAAATCTAATAGGGATAATATGAAATCCTTCCTTTTTATTACATCAATGTTCGTTACATTGTACACTTACATAATTTTTATTGTTTATTTTTCACGGAAATATTATACATAATATATGATAACATAAATTATTATTATGTTCCCATTGAAATGATTAATCATAGGTTCATACCTTGTACATTAAAATCATATCATAACCTGGGGACACACATTATGGGAAAGGGTGATCATATGGCCCAGTAAGGGATAATAAGGGAAAATGATTGCATGTGTTCTTGAGAAATATAATTAATAACATGAAGAATATAATAATGGAATGAGAAAAGGGAAAATGATGTGTATATTTAAAAAAATAACATGAATCCTTACTGGTAAATGTGGCTGAAATAATTTAATGAGTCATTCATAAGAATATATCCATGTTTTGTCACTATGGTGTCATAAAATTTACCATGTTTATTCAATAAGTGATTGTAAAACATGTCATCACTAGAGACTAAATTATTTAGCCAATGCATTATAATGATATCAAGGATCACCTTGAACATGTATAAATTAACGTGGTTCATATATATCCTAATAAAAATTTTCATAAATAAAATGTACAGAATTTAATATATAGGTTTCATATCAATACAATGGTGTTTTATAATTGTTCTTAAAATAATATCATTATGTCATTATAATAGTCCAAAAAAATAATGTGGTTTTAATTTATTTTAATCCAATAATTTAATTTTTAATATTTAAATATAATTGAAAACTCCTAGAAAAATAAATTGGTTTGGGGATTTAGAAATGAAAATAACTGAATTTTGTGAAAAAATATTGAAATTCTTAGAAGAAATTTTGAAAAAATAGCATGTATGAGACATGGTTTTAGAATATAGTAAAAAGACAGTTTAAAAGGGTATAACATTAATAAAACACTCTCAATACAGTAAATAGAATGAATAAAATTGATAAAAGAATATAGTATGTTGTTTTCAATGACAAACCACATAGAAATGGAACTTGGAATGAAAAAAAGAAGTTGATATTTCTTATTCCTTCATGAGAAACTCCTAAAAATAGAATATTGGGACATTGGGGGAATGATGACACCTTTCAATGATTTAGTGGGAGTTAAAACTATAAGATAATTATAGAGGATGAATTTGGAGTGAATGGAAGTGAAGAAGTCAGTTCATATTTATACTACTGTGGGAGGATTTTTTTAATTTCTAAACAAAGGAATTATAAACCTATGTACGGGTTATGAAAAACCATTTTCTTTACCATGGAATTTTTTACAGGGTATTGGAATCATAGTATAAAATTTTTGTTATTTTAATTTCCAATAGTTCAAAATATTTATATATTACTTATTTTTGAAATGAAAGTTAACATTTTAGAAAACAACACTATGTTAATGTTCCCATTATTGAATTTATAATGTAAATTATATATTTTGATATTTATTAAAACCAATTAAAATATTTGAAATTAATAAAATAAAATATTTTATGACTTGAAATATTTTTAATTCGTTATTTAATCATTATGACATAATTACAAAGTCATTAATATTCCAAAAAACTCTTATTTTATTTTTACTATTTATGAAAAAATAAAGTATTATAGAAAATACTCATAAAGTCGCATTATAAAAATATTTACTTGCATATTTTAAATGATATTTCATTTATCCATATAATTCTTGAAAAACGATAATTTAAACATTTAAATAAAAAATTATTTGGTTATTAAAAATAATAGTTTATATAAAATTCAGATTAAAATGAAAATTATTGAATAACAATTTTATTTAAAAAAATTTATCTAAACACTATGGTCAGGACATGTAACCCCTTATTATACATGTGTATTCCATAGGAGTAAGATGTGTGATGGTTTTAGTTCATGGATGACCTTAGTTAAAATTGACTGAGTTGTAGTCCCCACCAACAAGAACTTCTCTCGTAGTAAATTTCGTTTCAGCTTCATCTATTGAAGCAAAACATGGGCCCGATCAAAACATAACTCCACTAATGAAACCAATATCCCAAACTATAAAAAATTTCCTTCAAACGATATGAATATTCTTTTTGAGGACATCGACTCTTCTTTCAAAATCAATTATCGTTTTTCAATATTCTAAATAAATCCCCTAATGATAATGTTAATATTATTATGAAGAGTACAGTTCCCAATGATTTGATTTTCCAACAATCATAATTAAACATCAGTCATATAATGGTCAAATCAAGATGATCATATATCACATTATATTAACTTTATAAAACACTAATGTTATGTTTTGAATAAAATAATATAACACAAATTTTCTAAAAACATTTATCATTCAAAATGTTCTAGAATTTATATATTTAACCCCTTAAAAAATTTTGATCCCAAAATTTCAACATGTTTTCTCAGTTGAGAAGATATTTTTGTATTTCAGCTTCATTGTGTCATCTAGTTCCCAAATTTCATCTTCATATATCTGGTTCCTCCACAATATTTTTGAGATTTTGTAGAAGTTTTTCATAGAACCTTGTCTCTACCTTCCAATATCTTTACTGGGTGCTCCTTATAAAATAGGTCATGTTCTAGCTGTACCACATCCGGATATAGTGCATTAATTTGTTAGGTATGTACTTCCTCTATAGATATATTTTTAAAACATATTGTTGTTGATCATGTATTAGTGAATGTATTAGTCAATGGGCTTCTAGTCTTATGTGATCAATGATTTTATAAGGGCCAATGTACCCATGGTGGAACTTCCCTTTCATCCAAAATTACATGACTCTATTTAATGTTGAAATTTTAAGGGCAAAACAATCACCAACATAAAACTATATGCCCCAAATTTTTTTATTCATAGAACTTTTTCTAACTCTGTGAAACCACAATGTGTTGTTGAACGTCATTAAACTTTTATATCATCTTATGTAAATGATCAGGTCCAAGATGTTTTCTTTCACCAGCTTCATCCGTACAAGTAAGAGTTATAAATCATTTCTCATAAAGAAAATCAAGGGTTCTATTTGAATAATCAAATGGATATTTTTGGTTTTATGAGATATCAACAAATGGAGGATGTAGATACCATCCACCTTTAAATTCCATTGTTCCTGTTATCAACATTTCCTCATTGTTTTGAATAGTCTTTTTAGATTGTCTAACATTTTGAGGATAAATCAAGATTAGAAATAATAAAAAAAGTATAAATCCATTAAACCAAATCACTAATATTACATAAATATTGGCATGTTTATCAAGACATAAGTCTTCATATATAGTGATAATATATGAATTCATGGGTAGATGGTCTATAAACCCATAGCGCATTGTTTTTTTGGATGTTATTTGGAGACTAGTGAAACAATAATTAGTGATATTTAATCACTTCAATGTTAGTATATATAGTGGTTATAATACCCCTTTTGGAATTTCCACTCCACCTTCACTTGTTTACACACTAAACACCTTATATTGTAGATGACAATATCCCATTTCTTGTTATAAACCCAATTATGGTTTCAATATTCCCTATAAATTTTAGTGATTCCATGCTATATATATAATTTCAATATATAACCATTATCCATATAATTCTTTTTTATTTATATAATATATGAAACACATATCCTTGAATGAAACATCAGTAAATGATTTTGATCAATATTAAACTCAATAATCTTCTCATTCATCACTACCTTAATACTCTTTTATAAAACATGGTCTTCTTTTGGATATTTCTTTATCATCACTAGTAATGACGTTTGACAAAAAACATGGTATTGGATTGATGATATTTCTTACCATAATATTCCCATGCCTATTTTTACCAGATCATTGATCAATATATCTCCTCATAACCTTTTCATTTCAAACAAAATATGGTCCTTCATACTTAATCCATTAACAACTCTTTTTTCTCTGACCAAATGATAATGAATTGAAAAATCATAGTCTTTATAAATTTACAACCATCTCCTCTGTCTCATGTTACTTTTTTGTGAAAATATATTTCAAAATATGCTGGTATATGTAAATATAAAATTTATACCCATAAAGATAGTTCCTCTATATATTCATATAAAAAACATGTACATCCACCTCCAGGTCTTGTGTAGGATTAATCTTCTCATGATGAATTAATAGTCAAGATGCATAAGAAAGAAACATTGAATTTTTTATTAGGATTTACCAAATCCCTTTAATATGTGTACTACTAAAAATAATGAATCCTTATCTGAAATAATATAGTGTTGAAAAGGTTATAGTAACCAATCTCTATATAGTCTATTAGAATCATTCTTCACACTTTTTAACCCAGATAAACATGGCCAATTTTCATGTTAAATTGGTTTTTAGATTATAAAGTCTTGAAAATATTTCCAAAAACCTCATTTTATATTCTTCTATACCAAATAAAATATAAATATGAATTACTATTTTATAATGATTCCACTCCTCCTAAAAATTTTCTTTTTATGGTCAAATGTGATTCTTTCATTGGTTATAATGTACCCCACGAATGAAACTTTTTGTTACTAAAATTCACATTTTCATACCATTCCAATGATCCACTGCTTACTTAGAGTTTCTAATACAACCCATAAGTGATCCTCATTATCCTCATGAATTTAAGAATATATTAGAATATAATCCTTATAAACTACAACAATGTCATCTAGTTATTCATTAAAGTCTCTATTAAAAATATATAATTATTCAAGGAACATTAGTCTTGGTGAATGGAATAACAACTAACATATAATTATTATACCTTGACTGAATGGCAGTCTATGAGATATCTTATTTCATAATCCTAAATTCATGATAACTATATCAATGAATTATTTGGGAAAATAATTTATCCCCATTAAGATTTTCCAAGAAATCATCATTCCGTAGAAGAGGGTACTTATTCTTCAATGTGATCTTGTTATGTTCTCTAAAATAATTGTGTATTCACATTGATCCATCCTTATTTTTTCAAAGAGAATATGGAATCCCTATGGAGACCCACTTGGTTTGATACAATCCTTCTCTAAATGGTCTTAGAGTTGTTTTTTTATGAACACTAGCTCCACATATCCCATTCTTGTTTGGTTTTTAATATCATATTGGATCAATGAATGTGTTCAATGGAGAAATATAACTCTATTTTTGGGGGCGGTCGATATAAATCCTCTAAAAATTCATCAATGTATTTCAAAACAAAAGGTACATTCACTTTTGGTATACTCTCAATTTTTTCTACTTCATTAGTGATCATTTCCATAAATAATTCTATAGGAGGTGACAGTAGACAAATATCAAGTCGATATATATATCCTTTTAAAACTAGTGTAGGTTCTCTATTAAAAACTACTGATACTTAATTAAATCTAATTTTGATCGTAGTATTATACATTCCGGGCCAACCGATCCATAATACAATTATGTTTTTTATATTTGGAATGAATACATTATTTTCGATGACATTGTGGTCTCCAGTGTTATTAATGGAGTTTGAAAACAATTTTTATTCTTAAAAAATCCATCCCAGAGTCTAGAAAGATTACTTTACATATAAAATATCATTAAATGATTCTATATATTTTAAAAATATGGAAAACATATTACTACATAGAATGAGAATCAAACATAGTAATTAGTGACTTAGATAAAACAATGCGTGTAACTACCAAAACATCATTCGGTGCTTCATAATCTACTATTTAGATACAAAAACCATGCATTAACCATTTAGCATATGTAGAGTTTGATGGGGATTTATATACATTATATTCAGATTTAGATTGTGATTTGAAATGTATCTATGCTGTCCATATTTTATGAATTTGACAAGAGGTTGGGCCTGCATAATCATCCCTTTTTCCTTAGTTTTTTATGTGGTTTATTCAACTCAATATGATTGCTCTGGCCAATATGGAAATATCATCCACACATGTAACATTGACCACTTGAGAGAAATTATCTCCCTATATTCTTATTCCCACAATTCTGGTACATGGGATATTGAACATACATTTCCCTTATTCCGTAATCAATGTTCATCACTACGTTTAGTTCCATTTATCACTTATTTTCATTTGATCTAGTTGACCACTAATTCAATGTAAAATCCAAATAAACCTCCATATCACATCTCACTATATCCTCCAAACGGTCATAGTCTTGACTGGTTAGATTCTTCCATACATTCGGGTCTTATACCTCAAATGAATATATCAACACTTCCCATAGGATAAATGAAAATTCGGGAGGATATGTGAGAGATTTTGTAAAGAACTTCACATATATTTAAATAGATTCATTTTCCTTCTACGCCATATCTTGGAATTTTGTCTCCATTTCTGTTCACAATGAATGGGAGAAATCATATTTTGAATAATGTTCCTCTAAACGTGCCCCACTCCATTGCATCAATCGCTGTTTATCGCTTCTTGTTATCAATCATTGTCCACCACTTATTATATTCCACCTCTATGCAGTACATATCTAGGGTGACTTTCTAATAATCCAAAAAATGGAGTACACAAAATATCATTTCTATAGATAATATGAATTTTTCTGAAATCAATGCATAAACATATCCACTGAATTAATGTATTAGTTGAGCTGAACCTGGTCAGGCATTAATTCACATGGTATAGATAATTTATGAATAGGTATGTTCCAAGAAGGATTATTTGTCTTTTTTCCTTGAATTTTGTCTATATTATCTGGGATCTATTTTTGGTAAAATGTTTCCTATAATTAAATCATATTGTCATCCCATGTTGTTTGATCTTGTGGGAAAATGTCCAAAAATGCATCAACCCTTTATGTTCAGCAAATATTTTATTACACATCCTGATTGTATGCCAATTTTTTATCATACAAAGAACTCTATGGGAAGTTGGAATGATTTTTGTATCTATGCTATCTAGATCAAACATCTCAAAAGATCTTTGAAAATCTAGAGAAAATATATTTTCATCTTTATTGATGATGAAATGTCCTCTCTGGATGGTTCTCTTCAGCAATTCCAAGAGAATGGGTATAAGGCCCTGGCCTTAAGCCTTACTTAATATTGAATTAAATGAATAATTCACATTGAGGATCTTTTCAGGTTTAGAGTTTTAATTAATTATTACATAACTAATACATCTCAAAATTTTACAAAGTAGAAACTTTTACAAAGTTTCCAAAAAATAAAAAACTCTTAAAAAGAAACATGTCCAGTTCCATGTTTTAGGTTGCATGACTTTCCCATGATCCCATCCTTGACCCTATTCCACATTATGTCATGTGAAAAACATTTCAAAAACTTTGGATGAGCATAAAAAGCTCACTAAGGGATACACAAAGAATGAAAACTGTTAGTTTTTCAAAACAACTAGAAAACCATGTATACTTCATCAAAGTAATACTTTTCAACTTTTCGAAGTATTGAAAACACTTCATAGAATAAAAGTTCATTACTTACCCTTCGGTAACAAAAAGATTACCATAAAACCCATATAAAGATCACATAACATATAAAGGTAACTTGGGACATAGACATACTTAAGTGTAATAACCATAAGGTCGACTTACACACATATCACATAATGGAATAGCCATTCAGCCAACTTCCATACATACTTAATGGAATAGCCATACAACCAACTTCCATACCCAATGCATTGAAGGTTATAACGTAACCACCCGTCCTGGTATTCACGGCACCACCCATCATATGGTTTATTACGTAACCACCCGTAAAATGTCCAAGTACAATTATAAAATTATAACATATAAAAACAATATAAAGGAATGATAACATTTCCACATTTCAATCACAATATATCATTTAAATATATTGACAAAATAGAATCCTTTATCAAAACCATTTTCAATTCCAAAATACATAATAGAGTATATGGTTTTTATTTTATTTTAAAAACATTACGGCTTGTTGAGGAAGACAATGATCAAATAATACTCGCGGCGGCAGAAAAGGTATTTGTCACTGCATACGTTAAAACAAACATTCCTTTTTTATCATTTAGTAAAATGATTTGTAGAAAAATATTCCATTTGTATAAAAGTAATTTTCAAAGGGGTTTATACACCGTATAAAAGAAAGTTGTGTATAAAATGAAATATTCCTCAATGAAGGGAGATTGAGACGAAGTCCCTTACAAAGACGGTATCCTTGGTTTAAGGATAAATCAATTACATAATTATGTGTGAAAATAGAATAAACCAAATATTAGTGGATATTAAGTGTAAAACAATCAGAGGTTATTCACACATATTCATAGAAAGACATATTCAAAGAGTATAAGTTTATCCCAAAGAATCAAATTTGGTTTATGAAGTTCCCTTGCAAAAATTTGATAGCCTAATGGTGTCACAACAAAATTCCAAAAATGAGTTGATGAGAGACAAAAGGGTATCTCATCACATGTAAATAAAATTTAAATCAATAAGGATATAGAAGAACATATCCCAATATAATAGTATGTGAATTAAAAGACATAACAAAATAAGTCTTTTAAAAAGAGGATAGTGAAAGGTTCCCTTACCGACATGGGTATCTTTCGAAACATACACCACGTGAAATAAGGACAATAAAACATTGATATAAATACTCTTAAATGAAAGTATATTACACAATGAGTAAAATAATGGGCAGTACAAACACAAATAAAAAGAAATTGTTTAAAATGTAGAAAAAATCTCACGGGAATAAAAGTGAGATGAAAAATCCCTTACGAAAACTCGGCAGCCTAACGGCGCCACATAAAACTTCCAAAAATGGATTGATGAGATAAAATATGGTATCTAATAATATTAAAATAAAATGTACATCAGGAGGAATATAAAATAACATCCCCCATAATAACAAAGAGGATCTTAAAATAAGTAACATAAAGAAGAGTACTTAAAAATAAAGAGAGAGGTTAGATCTCTTACGAAAATTCAGCAGCCTAACGACGCCACTCAAAACATCCAAAATGGATTGATGAGAGAGAATAGGGTCTCTCATCATATGAACATAAAAATTAGAGTAATATTAATATAAAATAACATCCCAATCACAAGAAATATGAGCTTAAATGGAATGACATAAAAGATTGTACTTAAAAAGAGAGAGAGGAGTAGGATCTCTTACCTCGGGTCCGACTTGACTCGATCGTTCTTTAATTTCCTGAATAATAAACTTGAGTTAATTTCTACTTTCTTAAGAACCTTTTTAAAGTTCATTATTCATTTGATATCAATTATTGACATGTTATAAACATTATGTAATCATTTAAGGTAATAATGTGTGTTTTGTCGATATTTGGTACTTAAGTCAAAAGTGAACTTCTTATATTTACAAGTTGTTCACGTAGTCAAATATCAATTATCTAAATAATGATATTCATGATTTGGATATCATATATATCATATATATCCAGAATATAAATGTTTTTATAATATTACATAATCATTTATGAGTTGGAAATGAAATGCACCGTTCATGGAGACGGTAAGCCGTACGTACGGATGAACGCTACTTTCATTTCTATGTCATATTAATGGAATTAAAAATAAATGAGAGATGTGTATATTTTTAATTCCAGAATTGTATTCATCCTTTATATTTATCATACATCATATATATACATTATATATACTTATAATAGCACATTACATTTGAGGATATGAAATGAAATGCACCGTTCATGGAGACGGTAAGCCGTACGTACGCATGAACACTACATTCATTTATATCTTATACTTTAATGGAAAGAAAACAATAATGATATAAAGGTATATTATAATTCCATTATAACATCATGTATAATATATTTAAATCCATCATTTATACATCCCACATATGGCATTAACGAATCAAATCACTTTGAGTGGGCGGTAGTCCGCACTTCAAAAAATGAAGATATCACGTATACCCATAATGGAAGCCATAAAGGTATGCCACAAATGAAAAATACAGAAGTTTATATAAAACATAAAAATATTATATAACATATATAAACATAGTTATATCTTAATGTCCACCTTTGAAGGTGTTATACGATTTTTGAACAATCATCGTTTCGTGAGGAAGAAATTCACCATCAACAAAAACAGTATGTTCATTAACCATTAGATGAAGGTGTGTGTAAGTGTAGCTCGAATAATTATTATAACAACATCCTAGTAAATTGAAGATACTGGATTTTTTACAAAAGAAATTAATAAAACGATTTTAGGGGGTTGGAGAAGCCAAATAAAACAAAAGAGCACAAGTGAAGACGTTACCTTAGTAGTGGGTAACTCCCTTTGTTTTGATCCAAAAGAGTTTCATGAAGAGCTTCCTGCCTACGTTAAGGCTTATAGGATGAGGAGAGGGACGTGGAGAGACAAAATGATCAGATCTTGGCTGAACCAAAGGCTTGAGAGGTGTGGGTAAGGTGGTAGAGGTGGGGGCCTTTTATAGGAGGAGAGGAGGGGCACTCTTGGTAAAGTATAAAATGTTACTTTATTTTCAAATGGTTTTCGGATTTTAATGGTCCCACATTGATGTGTTTCAAGGATAAGGTGATAATGGTTCAAAATCCACCCATAAAATAGGTTTTTGACATGTTTAGGTCCTAGATTTTGCATTATCATTCCATTTTATTTAAATCGTTAAATAATGAGGTCATCGCAGCATCATCACGATGTCATAAATAATTTAATTTATTTAAGGTATAAAAATTATAAAAAAATACTATGATGTAGGAAATCATTTTATATTTCCATTGACTATTTATAGTACAAATTCAGACTTGTATAACCACATGTAAAAATTGTTTTAGTAAAACAAATCATGTTTGTGACATTTTTATTTTAACTTTAAATAAAAGGCATAAATGTCATTATCAAACCCAAGTGGCTCCATTGGGTACCAAAAATAGACCCATGGGTTGTCTTGGTCGAAAATAATTTATCCAATAGGGTTAGTACAAGTGTCAATATATTTTCATTTTGTTATAATAGCATTTTTACCTTAAATCACACTAATCACCTTTAATCGCGATTAATAAAACTTAAAAGTTACTTTTCATCAAAAATTATTTTCATCCCATTGAACCAAATTTTACATAATAATTAAAATCATTTAAATTGGATTTTTTAAATTCAAATCACAGAAGTGGTAAAGTCCCATTTAAGAGAAAAATCAAATTTTGTAACGACTACTGTGTGGTTTCACTATTAATCAAAAATTGAAGTTTTTCAGAAAATACCAAATATTCACCCTAAGCTATATTTGATATTCTGAATTCAAAAATGATTTCTATTTTACCAAATTAATATCATTAAGTTGCATTAATTAATTTTATAATTAAATCCCGCTGTTAAAACAAATAGCGTGTTTTTAAGAAACAATATCTTTGAAAAGATTGACACTCATTTATGTCCAATCTTAAGGTGATATTAATTACAATGACCACCATTGGATTAAATGGTAAAAATAAATTCTATTTACACTTTAAAACCAATTAAAAAGATAATCTAATTATATTAAAAAGAGGTTTTGAATTAAAATACATCATTTTTCACTATTCATTAAAAAATGAACTTTATCAGAAAAAATACCAAAAATCTATACAAAGTAAACTTTGATGTCCCGATTCAAAAGAAGAGTTTTATTTGGTCCAATAGAATGTATTAGAGGGACCAAAACTACATTTAAAGAGGGTTCACCATCAAAAGGTGATAGTTCGACGTTTTAGTAAAAATTAGAGTATATATGCCAAAAATTGAAATATTTTCTTATTTTAAGCATTTATTTTTTATTGGATAAATATAAAAACATATATAATCATTTTGTAGTTAGTTCTTTTAATTCCCACCATTACAATGGCTAGGCATTAACTATCATTTAAAATAATATTATTTTATTATTAGACTGCAACGTAAGATTCCCAAAAAACTCGTTGTTGCGTGTTGGGTACGCCATCGAGCATAGCATCCCCTTTAAAGTTATATTAATATTTTTTTCAAAAATATTGATAAATGTGAAAATTTCATACTCTTTATTTACCTGTGGTGTTACATCCTTCCCCCATTTTGGGAATTGCATCCTCGCAATTTTAAAATTGGGCATGGATACTTCATTGAAATCCCCCCATCAGAAAAAGAGTAAATTAAACTATCACTTTAAAAGGAAGAAAGGAACGTACAAAGGTCACACGAGTTAACCCATACTAGGATTCCAAGTATGAAAATATGGACATGGAGGAAAAAAAGGGTCATGTACTGATGGAGAGTGATAGTAAACATGTCTAGGAGAAAGTCAACAATAAAAAAATCACAAACTTGTGATGGGTTAAATGATATTCCATTCCCCAGTAGCAAAAGTTAACAGACAACATTATTGTTTTATGTTTCTTTTCATGGAGGAATTTATTTTTGAGCTTTACTAAATCATAATTAAACATACTTACTTGTAATGTATACTTTCAACTTTTACTAGATTCCTTAATCAAACTCATATTTTCTCCAAAAGATGGGTATTTAGGAAGACTTGTTCGCATTAAGAGTACGATAATCAATTTCTAGAGAATCACCTAATCCACAAAAGAGAACTATACACTTACCATGTCTTTAGACTCTAACCAAAACCAAAAAGGTTAGTACAAGGTCAGATAATCCATAAAAGGATAACCCTTTATAAAAAGAAAATCTATTCTTAATCTCCAAAATTTGTCCAACAAAACCCAAAGTTCAATGAGGACCATTCGATAAACAATTTTTCCATAAAATTCTTAAAAGTAAACCAAACTAAGGTTGAAACCCAAATATTTGAATGATTTAGTCACATAGTCTTCAATGTTAAGTCGTAACATTTATCTCCAAAAAAACATTAGTTGCTCCTAAAGTCTCGCATTGAAAAGTAATTAACCTAATCACATATCCTCCATGATAAGTTAATAAATTTCCATTGATATCCCAAAAATAAACATAATCATAATTCATAAAATCATTTAACTAAAAATAATTAGTCATACTAACTAGGGACTTCACGTAGTCTAGTGGTCGGCAATAAATAACCATTGCACTTTGGTTGTGTGTTCGATTCCCGCAGCCTTGTCTGACGCGACGGGTTGTCACACGGTATGTGTGTTGTCCTTTTTTCCAAAACTACATAATTCTTAAAACATTCCCCAATAACGAGATAAAATCATCAAAAATAACAATAATGTAATTTAACCTCAATTTTATCTCATGACTTTCACTTTCCACCATTATATATAGTAACCCATAATTACCTCGAATGTAAGGATCATATAAACCCAAATGGTTCTTTATAACTATGTCCACAAAAGAACATATTACTATTCATTGAATAAAATTTTCATATATCAAACATCAGTGTTAAACATACTATAAAAAGTCTTCTAATGTACCCCATCATCAAAAGACACTTAATACTCTTAAGAATTTCACCATAACTCTTGAAGCCCTTATATGTTGACTTATTACTCATTCAACATTCTCCATGATCCATTAACCATTCCTTTACAACTTATTCTGATATACATCTTTCCATCAAACAAAATCATGAATCATATCCTAAGATTCCAAAATAGAAAACAAAAGTTATAAAATAATCCTTACCATTGATTGGTCATTGTCAGTTATTTCATCCTCAATCAGAATGGCATTAGGTATTGGTAAACGAGTATTTGTATGATCTTGGTGATCCCATTCATGAAACTTATTCATAGGACATTTTTTGCATAATGCCCATGAACACCACATTTAAAACATTCAATTGATCCCTCAGAAAGAACTTCTTTCCCTTTCCGCGAGTCAATCAGATGCTTTCTTTTTCCATGGAAGGTTCTTGCTTTATGACCTTCATTTCCACATCTATATCATATTTCTGTCCCTTTGAAACATTTTCCTATGTGTTTCTTTCCACATCTATGACACATAGTTTTTTCAACACACTTACCTTTATGATTATTACTTGTAGTTCCGTAGGGATTTTTTTTCTCTCATATATGATGCCTTATAGAAATAACTAAGGTTTAGGTGGACAATCATGACTCTAGATAGTTGGTTGAGGATAAACAAAAGAGTTCTCATTGCATCTCCCATATCATTCAGCTGCTCGCTAAGAAAACTGTCACAGTTTCCTTCACATCCACCGTTAGTTTGGTGCCGGCTAGATCCAGCCATTTACTAAAACCAAAAAGGTCAGTGTGAGTATATCAACAAAACCATCATGTACTAAAGAGGAAGATAAACACTAAGATATACTTACTCATTAACTTTATCTGAAACTAGGACATTTTATGAAATCCTAACCATTATGGTCATGTCACTTATGCTAAAAGAATACCCCAACCTCTAATGTTATCTAAACCGACCTTTGATACCAACTATAAGGCCCCGACCTTTAACCTTAATTAATATTGAATTAAATGAATAATTCAAATTTAGGATCTTTTCAGGTTTAGAGTTTTAGGGAATTAGGACATAACTATTACATCTCAAAAGATTACACAGTAGAAACTTTTACTAAGTTTCCATAAAATAAAAAGCTCTTAAAAAGAAACATGTCCAGTTCCATGTTTTAGGTTGCATGACTTTCCCATGATCCCATCCTTGACCATATTTTAAATTAAGTCATATTAAAAACATTTCAAAAACTTGGGAAGAGCATAAAAATCTCAGTAAGGGATACAATGTAACACCCCAAGCTTCTACGGTATGCTTCTCTTTGAATAATGTGATAGCGTGTGTTGTACGCAACATCGAGTTCTAACACACCACAACCAATCAAACTAGCCGTTATGAATAGTAATACCCACTTTTTGAAATTATATATATTTTATATTTCAAAATGGACTTCATTTTTGGATTCGGAATATCGAAATTATCCTAAGATGAATTTTTTGTATTTTTCTGAGAACTTCCAACTTTTATGAATAGTGAAAAATACTTAAAAACAACTTTTTTAATCAAAACAATTTATAGTGATAAATTATATTATTTAGTAGTTTTAAAGAATAATTAGAATATATTTTTACCATTTTATCCAATGGTGTTCATTAGAATGAATTTCACTTTGAAATTGGACATTAACAATTATCAATCTTTTGATATATATTGTTTCCTAAAAACACGCTATTTGTTGTGACAGCGGTAATTAATTATAAAATTAATTAATTCAACTTATATGTTTGGAATTTTGTAAAATAGACATTATTTTTGAATTCGGAATATCAATTATAGCTTAGGGTGAAATTTTGGCATTATTCTGAAAACCATCAATTTTTAATGAATAATGAAACTACTAAGTGGTAGTTAAAAAACTAAATTTTTCATAAAACTTAATTTTACCACTTTTGTGAATGGAATTTCGAAAATCCGAGAGACACGGTAAATATCAAGAAGTAAAATGTGGTTCAATGAGATGAAAATAATTTTTGGTGAATAGTAACTTTTTACTTTTATTTACCACGATTAAAAGTAAATAGGGTAATTAAGGATAGAAATGATATTAATATTACCCTAACACATGTCCTAATTCTATTGGAAAAATTTATCTAGACCAAAACAGCCTTAGGAATAAAATATTATCATTTAGCTCCACTTGGAATAGATTAGGACATTTATTATTATTTAATTCAAAGAAGAGTTAAAAAAAATAAAATCAAAGTTTATTTAAAAAACATTTTTTAATATAGGGTTATACATAAGATAAATTCTATTGTAAATATTAATTAGAAAGATAAAAAGATTTCCTACATAATGATATTTTATTTATAATTTTTAGACTTTATATAATTTAATTTACTTATGACACACTGATGATGCAGTAATTACCATAATAATGAAAAATAAAAAAAATGATATTATAAATACACAAATAAATATAATTTTAGACTTTTTAGGAATTAAACTAATTTTATAATTTAATATGACAGGTAAGTATTGATTCAATTAACTTTTTTTGAAGTAATAATTCTGTTATGATTTTTACAAAAAATCAATTATTGAATAGTGTCAAAATTGACATAAAAGAGTTTTTTAAACAAATATTATATTATTAATTGATATTAAATTCCTAAAAATATACTTTTCGGCCAAAATACTTATATCATTATAGTTTCATCATTAATGGACCACTTGGGGGTCTCTTGGATGTATAGGCTATGTTAATTAACCATATAATATAAAAATACAAAGAGACATTGTAAAAGTGAAACTAATTAACTTAGAGTTAATACTAAAAGATAAGGTTAATATAAAGACCCAAACCTGTCTAAATTCTATTGGTTTAGTGTTTTTCGACCTATCCCCACCTTAAAATTTAAATAATCAACTTTGGAGCCATTATAAACCGAATATGAACTTATTATAAATTAATATTTTTAGCTTTTCCAAAGGTGCCCCTCACCCCTCTTATAAAAGGGCACTCCTCCTTCTCATTTATTCACACCTTCAAAGCCATTTGGTTCGGAAAAAATCTGCCCAAATACTCTCCCTACTTACCTTACTACAAACTAGAGGCCTTAGTTTGATCAGAAAGCTAACCTATGGAGCCCTTTTGATCAAATCAAAAGGAAAACCCGAAGAAGAGTTAATGTTTTCACCACCCCTTTTGAAGTTCCTTTCTTCTTCCACTTCTTCTTTCTTTGTTATTACCATTCTAAAATAATAACTCTAGTATCATATATATACTGTGATTTTATTATAAATATGGTACAAAAATATTCAGTATTCTATCAACCCTTTGAATAACATGTCACCATACGTGCGTACGTACGGCTTACCGTCTCCACGTCATGGTGTAATTGTTATTCAATATATTATAATTTGGATGGGTATAATAATGATGTGTAAGTCATGTAAATAATTAATATAACATGTTAATGATTCTTTATATATGATATACCATCCATTTATATATTATTTTAATATCGAAAAAATGATATTGCCGCTCGTGCGTACGTACGGACTACCGTCTCCACGAACGCGATGAGATTCATTCTCCATCGTATCCATTAAAGTATAATTATCATTTGATGATTTAAAAATTATTTTTAATGACTTGATATCATTCTGGATATGAATATGATACATCCTATCTATAAAAAACACGGCTTATGTAACAAAACATATAAAAGAAAACGAGTAAGTTAACACCCGAAACGACGATAATTCAAAGATATTATTAACAAATCAACGTTAAAAGATCATATATGATATCATATTAATATATATGATTCTTGAATAATTTAATAACAATTATTTCACCATTATACATGAGGTTAACCTACCCCAACCAAGGAAAAGTACAAGGTAAAAGTTATTGCACAATCTCTTCATTATCCGAGGTTGTTTATACGTAATAATCTACTGGAATCTCTTTATCATCCACATCCATGTTTCTTAAAAATGTATTTCAAAACATTTTTTACTATTTACAAGAATATGGTTTAAAGATATTTATACCCTTGTTTGAATTTTTATAAGAGTTTTATAATGGAATCTTTCCATCGATTTCCAAACAAGGTTCTTTTTAACCTTTTCGACAAAATTAAGGTAAGAATGTTTTTTTAACTTATACGGTGGGTGCGGCTATTTTCTGCCGTTATAAAATCGACGAAGCTTCCCTTACAAGCTTATAAAAATAATTTCAAAGAAAATGTTTGATTTTATAAATATATGACTCATAAATGATTTCAAAATAGAAAGATATATTTCTCTAAAAAGAGTTTTGATTTCATCTATGTCAACATCCTTTGATGGATTTTACATTGATTTATTATGATACAAAACTTTTATATTATATTGAAGTTTTTGTGATATGTTTGACGGTGGATGTGCTATTTTTATACCATTCATGTTTTATGGTGAATGTGTTGACATTTCGTATGCTAGTTTTAATATGAATGTCTTATTTTATGTTTAAACCTTTTCATATGGGAATTCATTGGACAAAATATGTGACGGGTGGAGCCCTCTATAGCTTCTCGATGCATCGGTAGGTCTCATGAGACAAACTAGTGTCTTGGCACAAGGCCTTGGCAAAATCGTATTTGTAGTCTTGGCACGAGGCCTTGGCTATTTGGTTTTGATAGTCTGGAATTATGCATTCCATCATTATAAAAGTGGTTATTGATATTGCAAGTGATTATTAGATTAGTAGAATATCCATGTGAATAAGTAAATGGAATTATTTCATTTTACTTTTTCCATACAATGTTGAAGTTAATGTTTAAAAGGCTTATGTTTTAGTTATACATTGCCTTAAATGTTTACGCTTATTTTTGAAAGTTTCCTCTATATTGTTATCCTTACTGGGCATTTGAGCTCACCCCTTTTCTATGTTTTATTTTTCCCAGGATGTAAAGAAGTAAGTTATGAATGACCTGCAGGGATAATATCAGGGGATATGAGTGTGGAATATGGAGACTATGTTGTTGTATTAGTTTTTCACTTTATGATGTAATGTAAAACATTATGAATATATATAGTGTTTCCAAGGCTACTAAATCAATCGGTCTTTCGAGATTTGATCTTTCTTGTGATCATGCCAATGTTATGTAATAATGCACTGACTCTAGGTAACTGGGGTCGGGGCGTTACATACACAAAGAATGAAAACTGTTAGTTTTTTAAAACAACAAGTAAACCATGTATACATTATCAAAGTAATACTTTTCACCTTTTCCAAGTAGTAAAAACTCTTCACTAAATAAAAGTTCATTACTTACACTTATGGAACCAAAAAATTACCATAAAACCAATATAAAGACCACATAACATATAAAGGTAACTTGGGACATAAACATACATAAGTGGAATAACCATAAGGTCGACTTCCACACATATCACTTAATGGAATAGCCATTCGGCCAACTTCCATATATACTTAATTGAATAGCCATACGGCCGACGTTAATACCCAATGCATTGGAGGTTATAACGTAACCACCCATCCTGGTATTCACGACACCACCCGTCATATGGTTTATTACGTAACCACCCGTAAAATGTCCAAGTACCATTATAAATTTATAACACATAAAACCAATATAAAGGAATGATAACATTTCCAAATTTCAATCACAACATATCATTTAAATATATTGACAAAATATAATCCTTTATCAAAACCATTTTCAATACCGAAATACATAAAAGATTATATGGGATTTAATTTATTTTAAAAACATTACTGCTTGTTGAGGAAGCCAAAGATCAAATAATACTCGCGGCGGCGGAAAAGGTCGTTGTCACCGCGTACGTTAAAAGAAACATTCCTTTTTTTCATTTAGTAAAACTCTTTGTAGAAAAAGATTCCTTTTGTATAAAAGTAAAAGTCAAAGGGGTTTATACACAGTATAAAAGAAAGTTGTGTATTAAACAAAATATGTCTCAATGAAAGGAGATTGAGACGAAGTCCCTTACAAAGACGGTATCCTTGGTTTAAGGATAAATCAATTACATAATTATGTGTGACAAACAAATACACCAAATATAACAGGATATTAAGTGTAAAACAATCAGAGGTTATACACATATATTCATAGAATTACATATTCAAGGAGTATAAGTTTATCCAAAAGAATCAAATTTGGTTTAAGAGGTTCCCTTGCAAAAATTTGACAGCCTAATGGCTTCACTACAAAATTCAGAAAATGAGTTGATGAGAGATAAAAATGGTATCTCATCACATGGAAATAAAATTTAAATCAATAAGGATATAGAAGAACATATCCCAACATAATAGTATGTGAATTAGAAGACATACCAAAAGAAGTCTTTTAAAAAGAGGAGGGTGAAAGGTTTCCTTACTGACATGGGTATCTTTCGAAACATACACCCCGTGAAAGAAAGACAATAAAACATTGATGTAAATACTAATAAATGAAATTATATTACACAATGAGTAAAATAATGGTCAGTACATACACCACTCAAAGGAAATTGTTGCAAATGTAGCATAAATCTAACGGCAATAAAAGTGAGATGAAAAATCCCTTACGAAAACTCGGCAGCCTAACGGCGCCACTTGAAACTTCCAAAAATGGATTGATGAGATCAAATAGGGTCTCTCATCATATTAAAATAAAATGTACAGAAAGAGGACTATAAAATAACATCCCCCATCATAAAAAATAAGAGCTTAAAATAAGTAACAAAAAGGAGAGTACTTAAAAAGAAAGAGAGAGGTTAGATCTCTTACGAAACTTCGGCAGCCTAACGACGCCACTCAAAAATTCCAAAAAGGATTGATGAGAGAGAATAGGGTCTCTCATCATATGAAAATAAAAATTACAGTAAGAGTAATATAAAATAACATCCCAATCACAAGAAATATGAGCTTAAATGGAATGACATAAAAGAGTGTACTTAAAAAGAAAGAGAGGAGTAGGATCCCTTACCTCGGGTCCGACTTGACTCGGTCGTTCTTTAACGTCCTGAATAATAAAAATGGGTTAATTTATAATTTCTTAAGAACCCTTTTAAAGTTAATTATTTCTTTTATATCAATTATTGACATGTTATAAATATTATGTAATCATTTAAGTTAATAATGTTTGTTTTGTCGATATTTGGTACTTAAGTCAAAAGTGAACTTCTTATATTTACAAGTTGATCACGTAGTCAAATATCCATTATCTCAATAATGATATTCATGATTTGGATATCATATATATCATATATATCCAGCATATACATGTATTTATAATATTACATAATCATTTAAGAGTAGGAAAGGAAATGCACCGTTCATGGAGACGGTAAGTCGTACGTACGCATGAACGCTACATTCATTTCTATGTCATATTAATGGAATTAAAAATAAATGAGAGATTTGTATATTTTTAATTCCAGAATTATATTCATCCTTTATATTTATCATACATCATATATATCCATTATATGTACTTATAATAGAACATTACATTTGAGGATAAGAAATGAAATGCACCGTTCATGGAGACGGTAAGCCGTATGTACGCATGAACGCTACTTTCATTTCTATCTCATACTTTAATGGAAAGAAAACAATAATGATATAAAGGTATCTTATAATTCCATTATAACATCATATATAATAACTTTAAATCCATCCTTTATAAATCCCACATATGGCAATAACGAATCAAATCACTTTGAGGGGGCGGTAGTCCGCACTTCCTAAAATGAAGATATCACAGATACCCATAATGGAAGCCATAAAGGTATGCCACAAATGAAAAATACATAAGATTATGTAAAACATAAAAATATTATATAACATATATAAACATAGTGACATATTAATGGCCACCTTTGAAGGTGTTATACGAGTGTTGAACAATCATCGTTTCGTGAGGCATAAATTCGCCATCCACAGAAACAGTATGTTCATTAACCATTAGACGAAGGTTTGTGTAAGTTTAGCTATAATACTTATTATAACAACATACTAGTATATTTAAGATACTTTATTTGTTTCAAAAGAAATGAATAAAAAGAGTTTAGGGGGTTGTAGAAGAAAAATAAAACAAAAGAGCACAAGTGAAGACATTACCTTAAAATTGGGTAACTCCCTTTGGTTTGAACCAAAAGAGTTTCTTGAAGAGCTTCCTGCCTATGTTAAGGATTCTAGGATGAGGAGAGGGATGTGGAGAGACAAAATTATCAGAGCATGGACTAACCAAAGGCTTGAGAGGTGTGGGTAATGTGGTAGAGGTGGGGGCCTTTTATAAGAGGAGAGGAGGTACACTCTTGTTAAAGTATAAAATGTTACTTTATTTTCAAAATGTTTTCAGATTTTAATGGTCCCAAATTGATGTGTTTCTAGGATATGGTGATAATGGTTCTAAATCCACACATACAATAGGTTTTTGATATGTTTAGGTTCTAGATGTTGCATTATCATTCCATTTTATTTAAATCGTTTAATAATGAGGTCATCATTGCATCATCATGATGTCATAAAGAATTTAATTTATTTAAGGTCTAAAAATTATAAAAAAATACTATGATGTAGGAAATCTTTTTATCTTTCCAATTACTATTTATAGTCAAAATTCTGACTTTTATAACCACGTGTAAAAATTGTTTTAGTAAAAAAAAATCATGTTTGTGACATTTTTATTTTAACATTAAATAAAAGGCATAAATGTCTTTATCAAACCCAAGTGGCTCCATTGGGTACCAAAAATCGACCCATGGGTTGTATTGGTCGGCCATAACTCATAAAATAGGGTTAGGACAAGTGTCAATATATTTTCATTTTATTATAATATCATTTTTACCTTAAATCACACTAATTACCTTTAATCGCGATTAATAAAACTTAAAAGTTACTTTTCATCAAAAATTATTTTCATCCCATTGAACCAAATTTTACTTAATAATGAAAATAATTTAAATTGGATATTTGATATTAAAATCATATAAGTGGTAAAGTCCCATTTAAACGAAAAATCTAATTTTGTAACGACCACTTTGTGGTTTCACAATTCATCAAAAATTGCAGATTTTCAGAAAAATACCAAAAATTCACCCTAAGCTATATTTTATATTCTGAATTAAAAAATGATTTATATTTAACCAAATTCATAACATTTAAGTTGCATTATTTAATTTTATAATTAAATCCCGATGTTAAAACAAATAGCGTGTTTTTAAGAAACAATATCTTTCAAAAGATTGACACTTGTTTATGTCCAATCTTATAGTGATATTATTTTCAATGACCACCATTGGATTAAATGGTAAAAGTATATTCTATTTACACATTAAAACCAATTAAAAAGATAATCTAATCATATAAATAAATTATATTAATAAGAGGTTTTGAATTAAAATACAACATTTTTCACTATTCATTAAAAAATAAACTTTATCAGAAAAAATACCAAAAATCTATACAAAGTAAACTTTGATGTCTCGATTCCAAAGAAGAGTTTTATTTGGTCCAAAAGAATGTATTAGAGTGTCCAAAACTATATTTAAAGAGTGTTCTCAATCAAAAGGCGATAGTTCGGCCTTTTAGTGAAAATTAGAGTATATAAGCCATAAATTGAATTCTTTTATTATTTTATGCCTTTATTTTTTATTGGATAAATATAAAAACATATATAATCATTTTGTAGTTAGTTCTGTTCATTCCTCCATTACAATGGCTAGGCATTAACTACCATTTAAAATAATATTATTTTATTATTAGAGTGCAACGTATGATTCCCAAAAAACTCGTTGTTGCGTGTCGGGTACGCCATCGAGCATAGCGTCCCCTTTAAAGTTATATTAATATTTTATTCAGAAATATGGATAAATGTGAAAATGTCATAATCTTTATTTACCTGGGGTGTTACAATGGGACTAGCAGGGACTTACTTGTTGATGTTCAAGGGGAAACTAATATTTTCTTTACATTGAATAGTCTCTCAAAACTAAAACATTTATGGCAAAGAGACGATTTTAAGGAAAAATGGTTGAAGGATGGAGATAGAAACTCAAAATTTTTTAATTCTATTCAACAGATCTGGAAGGTTTTAAGGCCTCTATTATTAATTAGAAGTGGGGATCAGATTATTGTAAATAGCAAGGACCTCTCAGAGCTTGTAATCTCATACACTAATGATATATTTAAATGTACACCTTATCTTTTTGATCCTGTGGAAGTAATTTTTACAATACTTGTGACTCTAGAAGATAATCATAACCTTACCTCTATTACATGAAAGTTTGATATTAAATAATCCACGTACATTCTCAAATCTAATAGTTCTTCTTGTCCAGATGGTTTTGGATATATTTTTATCCTGTACTTCTAGGATGTTATTCATGTTTATGTGTGTAGGTCAGTCAGTTATTTTTTAAAGGAGGTTTTCATAATCAATGATTGAATTCCCAGTTTCTCACTTTTCTTCCAAAGTAATTGAATTACAATGAGATCTCTATCTTTAGGATAATTTCTTTATTCAACATAATTTATAAGATTTTTGCGAAATCATGGCTATGATGCTGACGTATATTGCATCTGTAATCATCTCCCTCAATCAGTATCATTTTGTTATGTGAAGATCTATTTCTGATTTTCTCATTACTGCCTCTGAATCTGTTAACCTATATAAGAATTCCATTAGGGGTGGAAATATTTCTCTCAATACTGATGTCATAATGGATTTTAACACACTGTACAAGGGTTTTATTATTATGATACATCACATATTTGGTTTTCATAGTGTCATATTTTCTTTGGTTAATTTTTTTTTTGGATTTTTTCACTTATTTATTCTTATTAATGGGTCCCCCAAGGGCTATTTTGATTGGTCTAAAAGTGTAAAGAAAAGTGAACCACTATCTAGAATCTTTTTATTATAGTTGAGAACTATTATAGATGACTCTATTCCATTATGGATACTAATGGGAAAATAAAAACTATGTATGCTGGGAGGGGATTAACTTCTCTTACTCAGGTGTAATATAATGATGACATCATACTCTTCACTCAAGGTGATAGAAGAAATATCAACATTATTAAGGGATCTCTTTCATAATATAAAAACATTTCTGGTCAAGAGACTAGTTGGAGTAAATTCTTTTATTATTTTGGTAGGAATGTGTCTGACACAAGGAATAATTAAATTATAATGGATTTTGGTATTCAGGAGGGTTGTTTACATTTCACAAACCTTGGGGTTCCAATTTTTGGGGGAAACAAAAATACTCCTATATAATGGAAATCATTTTCATGGTCAAAAAATAGCATGCAACACGGATGGGTAAATCTCTCTTTACGGGTAGTCGTGTTTGTCTGGTGAAGGATGTTATTATATATAAGTTTTTTTACTCCTTCATGATGTATAAGTTCCCTATTTAACTTATCATGAAAACTAATTTGTCAATAAAAAAATATTTGGAGTGGAAACATCCTTTGGAGCATGTTAGCAATGGTATCTTTGGGCACTTATTGTAAGCTGCGTGATGCTTGGCGGTTAGGCATTAAGAACCTTGGATCCTTCATTGACTTTTTGTAGTCTACGTTTTTATGGACACATTTCAATAATGAATCTATGTCTCTTTATATCCTTTGGGAAAATTTCATGCATAGGTTCAAGAATAAAATATCTAGTTATATTAATTCTTCAGTTTGGAATGCCTTAAAATCTGCCTTTTACTCTATTAATTTCCATTACAAATGGGTTGCTACACGAATTAATTCTATTTCTTATTTGAATGTAAAATAGACACATCATCCCTTTATTATTTCTATTGTATATGAGGTGTGTATCCTCAAACTAAATATTTAAATCAAGGACGAAATTTAGATTATAGTGGTCCCCCCAAACCATATCATTAGTAATGATAATTGTTATTGTTTCTCTAACATAGCATATTTTTTATATGGGAACCTGTAGTCAAAGAGATTTTTCCTTCTAAATTTTTATACAAGCAATCAATATATTTAATCATGTATTCTAATGGATGGGAGACTTTCATAGGATAATGATTAGGCCTCTTAATTCAATTTTATTCTAGAGGGCGGATCATGGGAAAGTATCAACTAATTTTTGTTTTCAATCTCGTGGTATTTATATGTCCTCCCCTTGAGTTCTTTTTCACATACATAGGGAGGATGTGGATCATTTATTCCTCTATTTTTTAATTACTTGATCAATTCTTAAGTCTTTTTCAGAAATTTTTTATGTTACCCTACCCCGGGTGGATTCTATATGGTGGCTTCTTTAAGGATGGAACAACAAGGTTTTGTCTCTGCAGCTACTGGATTATTTTCATGTTGTTTTAGCCAAATTTATCCACATTATTCAGCATGCATGGAATTAAATTATTCATTATAGGATTTATTTCTAGGTTGGTGATGATCTTTCATCGATTCTTGCTACTTTTTTGAGAAGATTATACACTAAATAAACACTTTTGCTTCAATTCGGTGCATGAATTGTGTCTTTTTACCCAGGTTTTTGAAAAAGGTAATGTTCAACCCCCACTTGGTACATTTGAGGTCCTATAGCAGGCCCCTATTGATGGTTAGATCATGGTTATCTCTAATAGTTCCTCGTGTGGTCATCAGAGGTCCTTTGTTTATGGTGCTATTTTTAGAAATCACCAGGGGCTGTTTGTGGCTTCTTTCATGGTTATTTTGGATATTCCTCAGCTATTAATGCAGAGATTATTGGCATTAACATTGCAGTGGATAAATAAAGAAGTTGAGAATGGAACAAAAACTGGTTAGAGAGTGATTCAACCATTATTGTGTCTACCATCAATATGGTATCGATTCATTTGTGTCAGAGACACACCAATATATAGATAAAATACTTGGATTATCTTTCCAACATTGATCACATAACCACACATGTGTATCAGGAGGCTAATGTGGTGGCGGATTGACATGAAAATAAAGGTATCAATAGTGTTGATTTTTATGGATTGATCAGTTTCATGGTGATCTTTAGCCTTTATTATAGAGATATCAAGGTAAATCCATTATTTATAGAGTTATATAAGACAATTTTTTTTATTAATAAACAAGCATTGATTTTCTAGGAAACGTCTCAACTTATAAAAATAGTGCATAAAGACATGATCATTGTGTCATTATTGACCCATGAAAATTAATTAAGGTTTCTGGTATATTAATACCAGAATAAAAATTATCACATTTACATATTGTTGAATTCCCTTATAATAGAAATTGGTTTGGGTATTCATTAAAAAAAATTAAATAATATTTTTCACAAATAAGAGAAATTTTTAGATGAAAATTTGTAGCATAGTAGGGTTGGTTCATTGTTTTAGAAAATAGAAAGTGGGAACACAATTATACCATTAATAAAATTAACTTAATAGTGTAATGGGATATAAAAAAATTAAAATAATAACATAGTTTGTAAATCTGTAATACATATTACATAAAAAACATGAAAAGAAATGGGAAGTTTAGATTCCCCTTACATTGATGAGTAACTACTAAAACTCGACTATTGGAACCTTGGAGACTAGAAGACACATTGGGAAGTCTATATGAGAGGTAAATGTATCATATATTGGTATAATATTAATTTAGTGTGAATGTAAAGGAATAAATGAGGGGGAATTTATTGAAAATGTTGGGGAATTATTTATAACTTTCTAAATAATGGATTTGGACACCCAGATATTGGTAAATGAAATAAAATGGTCATGACCGTGGTATTTTCCCCTAGTACATGACACTTGGGTAACCTATTATGTTAGTTTAATACACTAGGGTAGACAATAATTTTATATTAATTATTTTTTCATGGAATGTTAATGTTTTCAGAAATTAAATTTTTTAAATGTAAGGTTTCCATTTTGAAATTTGGAAGGTAAATTATATTTTTTGAAATTGATGAAAATTTATTAAAATAATTGATATTAATGAAATAGCATAATTTTTTGTTCTGTATTGTGGGTAATTATATTTTAAATAAATATTACATAATTATGATTCTTTTAATTTTACTATAAACACAAAGTGTATTTTTACTATTAACAAAAAAATTATGAATTTTAAAAAATTATCATAATTTCACCATAACCAAATTTCAACATTTTTATTTCAAAAAAGGTACCTATTTAATCTTATTAATTACTTGAATATAGGAATTTTAACTTTTAAATATTGAAAATCATTATTTATTAAAAAATAGAGAATAGAAAATCCATAGTTAACATTCTAACACATACATATTCTCTATTAGTAAGGTGTAAGATGGTGGTAGTTTTTTTGTGTCCCTCGACTAACATCATCCAAGTGTTAAACTCCAAAAATTTGAAGTTCTCTCGTTTGTGATATTATTAAAGCATCACTTATTGATGCTCAGCTTCCACTTCATCAATAGATAATCCCATTGATGAAAATTTTAACTCAAGATCTGTAAAATGGGACTCAAACCGAATGAATATGCTGGTTGAGATTTTCAATTCATCTTTTCCTATATCAATTATCTTTTATCAAAATTTTATTTAAAAAATCTAATGATAAAGTTAATATTATTAAAAAGAGTATAGTTACCAACAATCCTATTGTCCAATGGACATATAAAAACTGAATATAGATGTTAAAATTTAACATTATATTAAAAAATAAAATAACTTGGTGTTATTGAGAATAAAATAATCTAGAAAACATTTTCTTTAGGAAATTATCATTCAAAAAGATTGGGTCATTACCAATAATCTGGGGACAAACTATAGAATGTTGTGAGATGTAATGAATAGTAAGGGTATTGAAATAGAAGAACATGAATAATATAATAAATATTATAAAATAATAATATCAATTCGGAATAATAATATTATGTACCAAAAACATGAAAATGAGGCATGATATTTTACATTAATCGTAACATGGGAAATGTGGAAGCATCTCCAAACAATTAATCATAAACATATATCAGATCAAATAACACAAAAAAAATTCTTGTTGTAAAATTTCCATCAAATAATTGGGTTCACATTCTATCCAAATGTTACATATCATGATAAAATAACATTAACCAATTTATTGGAGCGCTATCTGGGTGCAGCCATCACTTTCACTTAATTCACATTACTAATTGTGCAACATAGATCATGAAACATGAAATAATTCATCATCATAATTTATTACATGATTAAGGAGTGTGGAATGAATATATGTAAATCACAAATAAAAAATCATATGTGCATACATGCGAACTCCCTTGATTGTAAATATTTATGGTATTCACAACACAATTTATTTGGCATGGCAGATCACAGTGAAATTTCTGCAACATAACGATGTCATATACAGATTCATAAAAAGGAGTTGATAATATATTAATTGTAATCTCATCGCATATCAATCAAATTTGTAGTAATAGGTGAATGTAAAATCATATCCCAAAACTAGAAATTTGGAAATACAAGGCATAAGGTATTTAAAAAACATGAATAGAGAAAAAATCATTACTATATTTCGTCATTTTAATGTGTCTACATTAAAAATAATGGAATGAATTATGAGAGGAAAAGGGGATATAATCAATTATATATTAAATATAAATTATGGTCAATTTGGAAGAAAATATTCCAATAAAAGAAAATGGTATTAAAGACACATGAAATAAAAGAAGTTCTTAACTGGAAATGCGAAGATAGAAATCCGATAACAAACATCGATAGAGTAACAAATTAGTTAAAGGTAATAATATAGATTATAATTGGGATCTAGTAAATAATATATTAATTTTACAGTAATGGAATAATTTTAAATGAATTAAAATGTAACAATCAGAAATTAATAAGAAAACAAAAAAAGTGATTGAATTGAAAGGAGTAGTGGAAGGTGAGGATCCCTAACTTGAGTGTGTGACTTAAAAAGCATATGAGGGGATTATGGGTAGATATGGGTGACTTGGGATAACCCTTCAGATTGTAGGTAATAGTATGGTAATTCTCCATGGTTTTTTAGTGAAGAAAAACGGGAGTTTGTGGGGGTTTATAATGCAAAAGTGTGGGATTTCATTATTATTTAGTTTTTGGACTCTTCATAAAAATATATCCAAAATAACAAACTATACCATTGTTTTTCCCATGTTTTTTCCAAAATCGAGTGGTTACCAATATTTTATACGTCCATGTGATAATATTTTTGAAATAGTTCTCTTTTTTATGTGGAGTTAAGTCACGCTCATAAAGAAAAGATTTTAAAACATTAAAAGATATTATCTATTTTGTAAGATTCATAATTAATTTACAACATTAATAAAATAGCCTCGAAATTACATTATTTCAATGTAAAATAATATATTTTTTCATTTATTCCATTTATAGTAATTATTAAATAACATTTAGGTCATTACGTTGTCATAAAACATAAATTATATTTATACAATATTTATTTCTTAATAAAAAATTAGACACTCTCCAAAAATTAAGTAATCATCAGCCTTGGAATATTATGAAATTATTATTCATGAAATAATTTTCATTTAATATAAATAATTTTCTTAATATGTGAATTTTAGTTTTTAAATTAATAAACTACATTTATTAAATATATTGGGTTTTGTTTATAACATTTTTCAAACCCTTATAAAAACTAAATTTTACTCTATAATATATATATAATCAGTTAAAGTTGATAAAAATTATTTAATAAAAATATTTTATTAATATATTATTGAGTTCTAAAATCTGTTAATTCATAAAAATATATTCTGAATTTGAATTTGAATATTATCCAAAAATAGTATTCGTTTTTTATTACGTCCAAATAAAATTAATTTATAATCTAACAATAATAAGATGAAAATATATTAATTAGTTTTTAAAAAAAATTACATATTAACATTGATATGGTATTTATACATATCCCCTTAATGCGCCCAAAAAATACCATATAATAAGGGTCATGATAGTTGTAATTTCGTGGATGGTATATTGAACGTGGTTTGGGTTGTGATATCTATGAGTTTGAAATTCTCCCTTAAAAGGATTTTCATAGCCTTAACTTGTATGATATCAACATGATGATGGTAAAGCGAAAATCCCAAAAATGAAATCTCCCACCCAAGCTCTGATAAATTGATTAAATAGGGTATGATCATACTGGTTGAGGCTATCACATCCTTTGTATATGTCAATTGCATTTTTTAGAACCCCATATTTATACTACTCATGTAATCAGTATTCAACGTCTATATATTCAATGAAAATAATTCATAATGTTATTTTAATACCAATATGATATAATAAAATAAAATTAGTGCATGGGTTTTCTATAAAAAATATCATGATGTGAAAATTAAATTGACAAAAAAGGGGGGATTTTAATTATAATGGATCGGGTCATTACAATCATTCCCACTTAAGAAATTCAGCCCGCATAATTTTCAATTCCTAAACTAAACAAGATGTGGGTAACTCTATTTCATCTCCTCTTTGGGATTCCAGATTTCTTTTTCAAAATTTTTTCCACTCCAAAATTCTTTTACATACTATGTTGTTTAATCATTAAAAACTTTTATCAACAATCTATGAACCTAACAAACATTAACTCACAAGAATGGTCTTTTTCTAATGGTACCACCTACAAATAGAGTAAGTGTGTGGGGTATTTTATATACATCATCAATAAGGATATAACGAATACATAATGTACTTGATATAGGTTCAGTGGTAGTTCTAGTTCAAATTACACTAATCTGATAGGATCAAGGATATTAATGGTACAAATGTAACATTGAAAAATAATTCCCTTATTCCCAAATCTAAAAACAATTTTACATGGTGATATGCAGGGAAATTTCATTTCTCCAACATCAAACTCTAGGTCTCATCACTGATTGTTAGCATAGTTCTTCTATCGACTCATAGAATCCTTGATTTGATATTAAATTGTCCTATACATTTCCAACATTTCCATGACCTTTTTAGGACCTATCAATTTTTACCCAATTTCATCACAACATGTGGGAATTTTGAGCCTCTTCCAATAAATGGAATTAAAGGAACCACATAGATTCTAGTGTATAAATTTTTATTGAATGAGAAATCAACCTATGGAAGATACTGTTACCACCCCCCATTGATGTCTATAGAAGTCGCTCAAAACATATCATAAAATATGTGACTAATTAACTTATATTGGCCATAAATTTGAGTATGATAGGTTCTACTAATGTTCATACCATATTTTAGATCATGTTGTATACTTTATAGAACATGGAGGTGAATCTCAGATCATGATAGAATACTATTGATAGTGTCAATCCATTCAACCTTAACATATATCTAATGTATATCTATGAATATTGATCCAATGACATGTCCTCTAGAATTTATATAATGTGATATGTATTTACCTAACAATTCACAAGATCCCATATTGCATGGTTTCCCCTTGATGTCTTCAAAAGTTTTGTGACATTGTCTATGGAGATGCTCTCCAATTTCCATGTTGGTATGAGTAATTGTTGCATAATTGCCATAGACCCTTTTCCTTTCAGAATTCAGTTGTTTGAATAATAGAAATAGTTATGTATATTATGTGATCACCTCCATCGTATATTATAACAAATAGTGATCATAGAAATGTTGATACATCATTTTATTACTATGTGATTGATGAAATGTGAACTATGTGCATCATCCAATAGTTCATTCTTTATAATAACCTTTTATGGAAAATGTAGTCTTGACCAAAATCCCACAATTAATTCTTCATTAATTTTAAACTCCGAGTAATTCCCATATCTTATGGCTTTTACATTTTATAAATTTTCACATTATTTATTAGAACATTTTTATCCTTTCCAAAATTGATGGTTGAAAAATCATTTTTTAATGGATTGACTATGTTACTTCCCTTATAATCCACATTTTCATCCTTCGTGTTTCTAAGAAGGATTAATCATGATCAATTCTCAACATTGATAATGATTCAGGGTAAATTTTACATAGAGAGTTCACCTCATTATTATATTTACTAGGTTCGTAGTGGATTTAACAATCATGGTCCTTGATAATATCTAACAATTTTTGTTGGAACATATTCATCTATTTCAATGTGAATATATACTAGAAGATTTTTTTATTTGTATAATTTATCATTTCTCTCCATAGATATACTGCTAACATATTTTCAATGTAATGATCATACTTTGAATCTCAAAATCATTTTTGGGATAGTTTTTCTTGTGAACATTCAATTACCTTCAATCATATGATATGATTTTTTTCATCTACATTAACACATAACTCAATCCCTTCTCCAATGAATAGCTATGTAATATGAAGATATTTTCAATTGAGGTTAGTATGATCATTAGAAGAGTTATGAGACTCATTTTATGTTATTAATATATCTTCACATTCATCATTCTATGAAATCATGACTCCTTTCAATTTAGCATGGTAAGTGGGACTGATAATCAAGATAAATTTCTCTCAAATTACTGATAATAACAAGATAACCAAAGAAAATTATAGACATATATTATAGATGTTTTCCTCGGTGATAGATAAATTGAATCCACAATTTAAGGGTTTATATATATCACATTCTTTCAGATGATATTACCAAAAAAGACTTCATTAAACCAGAACTCACATTTTCTGTACTTGGCATAAAGATTCTCTTTCGATGGGTCTTTAGAATAGTGATTATATATTCTTCTCATTTCTCAATATTTTTGTAGTATATTAGAATATAATTTATAATTAATACATCAAATTTGATAAGGTAATCTCTTAATACTAAATTCCTGAATTCCATGAATAATCACGGATCATTAGTGAGTCTTAATGACATTACTCTAAACTCATAGTTCCCATACATTGTATGAAAGGTTGTCTTGGGGATATCTTCCTTATTCACCCATACCTGATAATATCCCCACCAAAAAACCATATTGAATAAGTATTATTCTCCACAAAGCATATCAAACATGTCATCACTCAAAGGTAAAGGGTACTTGTTATTTATTATTTTTTTATTGAGATTATGATAATAAATTGAAATGTGAATTGATAGATACTTCTCCTTGTGGAAGAGGACCGGTTCACCCAATGGTGATGCACATAGGTGTATGAACTATTTATCAAGATTCAACATTAGTTGATTTTTCAGCTCCTCATATTCCAGAATATTAATTCTATAAAATTTATTAGAATATGTAAATTTCCCTAGTATAAGATTGATTAAAAATAAACCTCTCCACTTAGAGGAAGGTCATGCAATTCATTAGAAACCATATATGAATATTCTCTCACAAATTACATGTCATTGATGCTGTATATTTTTTTTAATGTTACTATTTTGACCTAAATACTCTTTCTCATATAGAATTTATATCTTGTATTGAGATGATTGTTCTAAAGAAAATTTATCCTCCTCTGTGGACATGTACGGAATCAGGGGTCGATATATAAAACAGAGAGGGATTTAATTTTCGAATTAATTTATGTTTCCTCTAAATATGGAATGCCAATCCATTCTCATAATTATATAAAATTCCACCCAAGGTGATATTTTAATGTTTTCTAGGATGTTCATCCTATAAACATTGACATGGGTGTAGTGATATATTTTGGGTGAAATAACTGATCGAACTTCCCTTTTTAGCGATGAATATACATAAATGATTCATGGATGTATTTTAATAGTTCTACTAATCATTATATATATTATGTAATGGGAAGACCTAAAAAACATTCTATATTATTTAATTAACAAAAAACATACTAATCACCACATTATGGTTTGGATCCACCTCAATTGTTGTGATGTAAAAATCTCACCCATACTACCATGGAAACTCTTCGATGTCTCCAAAAAATCATTTTCTTAGGTAATTAGTTTGAAAAGTTCCATGGGTCCATACAGTTGAATAAATGTAAAATGTGTAGAGGGATAACTAGAGAGTTCCATTATTCTATATAATTTTCAAGTTCCACTATTCAGCAATTTCTATCTTGGTGCCCTATTTTACCTAACCAAAGTAATTTATTTTTTGCCCTTTGTAAATTTCAAAGGTGCTTCTTCCTACACTATATAAAATAGTGGTGATGAAATTTATTGGCACCGTGATTTTTCTCCATCAGACCACCAAAATTAAATTCCAATTTATTCTTATTAACCCTATGATACCCATGATATTCATCGATCTCCATTTCAAAATTGAGGGAACATCATACAACATACACATAGTTTTCAATGTCACCAATTGCTAGGGCTTTTTATAGACTAGGTTTTAGCCACCAAATAAGTTGTAAACATTTCATTTGGGGGAAATGAAATGGGTGGAGGTGTATCATGAATATATTATTTTTATCATTATATGACCCAATAGATTATTGTCATTTTCTCTTTTGTGTATGTAAATCCCTTTTCATTTAATGTCAGAGTGTGTGGTGAAAATTTTTATCAACTATTTTTCTTTCTGGAATTCCTTCCACTCCATCATTTTAATATCTTCTATAAGATTCATTGTTTTTATCAAGGATGAAATCTAATTATCATCTCCCTCCACATGATAAACATCCAATATAACTTTATCTTACTCATAACATTGAAGAATGGATTTGTTCTTCATTGTAGAGTTGATCCGTAATTCTATGATTAAGGGAGAGTATGATCCATTAAAAGTATTAGGCCTTTGGCTTGTGAAGCCCTCGATTCTGACTTGTTCCCTCTTAGGGGGTTTGAGTGATCTACATGATATCTAATTCAATTAAGAACATTATATACCTTAGAGATAATCATCATATATTTTTTGATTCCTTCGCTCATCAATTTAGGCATCTCATTGGGGAGTCATAACATTTTAATTTACAACAAATATTTTCATGAATTTTCATATTTCCACACATTGTTAAGAATAAAATGAAAATTAGTTACGATTATATAAAACAATTAAACAAATTAGGGGTAATAAAAATTAATTAAGGGGATAACATATTAACTACATTTATCTCCATAAATAATGAGTTTACAGGCTTCATCCAATGTTATCCATGATCTATTTTATACCATATATTATTATGGAAAATTTTCCCTTAACAATTGTTTTATATTAGCTTATTAATATGAGAAAGAATATCCCCATGGATCGTTAAACTCGGTTTACATTAATGCTCATTGTCATGTGATGGGTTACCTTCAGTCTGGCCTAGAATACCATGTAGGAATTTTTACTCCTAGCTACATATGTGCCTGAACCTCACCGATTTGACGTATCATGACATGGATGTATTTTCCATGTAAGCCACGTACCCTATAATAATAAATATTTATCAAGGTTTTCGTACACTTAGTCTTATCCCAAAGGTTGTCACTGGTGTTCTCTAATCCTAGTCACAAAAATTACTAAACATTTCCTATGATACCAAATTTAACATCACGTCTATTTAATTTACAATAATACATGATTTATTACATAATAGTACACATAAAACAACATATAATATCCATAAGTATAGTTTATTTTCATAATAGTTTCATTTCATCACAATATAAACTAGGAAATATGACGTCTTTATTGAAATCTAATTTTATCAGGCTTAAAATACGCCTTTAAACATAAAACTGTGTGTGATAACCTGGGGACAATCATAATAATGTGGTGAGAAAAAATCTCATTAAGAGAATAAACACGACCTATAATAAGGAAGTTAATAAATAAAAGACTATTGGTATATCAATAAGTGATAACAAGATTGTGGAGTATAAACATTATAAAGAGACATTATATAAAATGATAATTATAGCATGAAAAATGCGTCAAAAACCTAAAACACTAAATCATAAACATAGTTCAAGGATATATCCCCCATGAAATCATGGTACACAAAGTCCCATAAACGAATCAGTTTCACACCTAGCACCAAAGTCATTTATCATGATACTAAAAATATCCCAATTCATTGAAGTTCTATCAGGGTTCACCCATCATATTCATTTCATTCACTATTTATGTGTGCCTATTAGATCATAAAACATGGACTCATTCATCATTAGAATTAATTCGACAATTAAAAGGTGTTAAATTCATATATATATATATATATAATTCAAAAATAAAAAATATATGTCCATAAATGTGAACACCCATGACACAAAATGGGTATGGAATGCCCTACAAAATTGTTTTCGCATGAAAGATCACAGTGAATTTTTCGCAGCATAGCGACGCCACATAAAGAGTCATAAAAATGGGCTGATGAGAAAGAATAGAGACTCTAATCCCATTGAATAAAAATTGAATAAATATGGGAATAGAATATAATATCAAGAAATATAAAAATTAAATAGAATCCATAAGGTAATGAATAACATGAATAGAAAAAAATTCCTAAATATATTTTAGTATGGTTATAGGTGTACATAAGAAAATAATGGAAGAATTAATGGGTGAGAAAGGGGCACAAATAATTTATAGATTATTTTGAATACGAGAGGAATATGAAGGAAAATATTCCAACATAAAGAAATCTAATTTATGACACATTATATAAAATTAATTCTTGAATGTAAATGAGAAGAGAGAAATCCCATAGAAACGTTTTTCATAGTAACGACTTAGGTATGGGTCAAAATGACAGATGATAAATAATATATTATTCATATAACATCAATTTGATAGTAATTTAATCTTTATAATGATATGAAAATGTATCAAATTGAAATCACTATGACTAATTTCAAAGAATGTGATTGAATTGAAAGGAGGAGAGGAAGGTGAGAATCTGTTACTTGAGTATGTGACTTTAAAAAGATAGGGAGGGGACTTTGATAGATTTGGGTGCCTTGGGAGGACCATTGAGAGTGTATTGAAGAGTATAGTCTTATCCATGGAGTTTTAGCAAATATAAAGGAGAACTAGTGTGTGTTTAATTTGTAATAGTGGGGGATTTCAATATTAAATAGGTATTTGAATCTACATAATAAAATATCCAAAAAACAGACATGATAATGTTTTTCACCATGTTTTCTTCAAAAATGGATCATTTTTAGTCATCTTATGTTGAAAATGGTCTATGTTATGAAAATAATACCCGTTCTCATATTTAGCTGTGTCAAACTCTTAAAGAAATGATATTAAAACCACAAAACATGTTATTAGTTATTCAAGATTCATTCTGGAATTACAAGGTAAATGAAATAAAGATAAAATAACATTATTTTAATGGTAATAATATATTATTTTATGCATCCCATTTATAATAACAATTACAACACTTTTATCTCATTATTATGTCAGCAAAAGCAAATTATATTTAAAAGCTATTTAATTTCTACTTAAAAATTTGATTGTCTTAAAAATTTATATACAAGTAACTCTTGGATAATTTAGAAATTATCATTCTGAAATTGATATTAAATTTCTCTAAATATTTTTTAAAAAATGTAAATGTTCACTTATAATTTAATAAATAACATTTCTTGATAATGACGTTTTTATGATAATAAAATTGTTCAAAACAATATGAAAAGTAAATTTGACTTCATTAAAATTATTGGGTCATTTATATTTGATAAAAATATATTAAAAATATTATTTTATAAAAATATTATATTTTCAAAAAACCATTATCTCATAAAAATAGATTCCTTAATAGAATAATAATATTAAACAAATATACTATTAGTATTTTACTGAGTAAAAATAAAAAACATTTATATTTTAACAATAATATAATTAAAATATATTCTTTATTCAATAAAAATATATATATATTAATATTTTTAGGGTCTGGATACATTTCCCATTAATACATTGGAGCACCCTCTAAGTGTTTGTATTGTGATGTTGGGGCTTCCATGGGGCATTTTAGTGAATATGGTTTGGGCAGTGATTTGATGATCTTGAAATTCCGATGTAAATAGTTTTGTTCATGCATAAGTTAATGGATCTCTATATGGGATTTATCAACAGAAACCCCAAATAATATATCTCCCATATATGATCCAATTATTTTGCTTCAAATGGTATAATTCTTCTGGTTGGGGCCATCACTTCCTCTATCTGTGTCAATTGGATTTGTTGAAACCCTACATTTTTACTAATCATGTAACGGCTATTCAATGGATATATTAGAAATGGTAATGATTCTCTATTTTCTTCTAAATACAAAAAATATAATAAATCAATATAAGAAAATTTTGTTATATATCCATATTTCATTACGAGACATTTATGTAAATAAGAAAGGGTATTTTTATTTATAACAGTTTAGGATGTTACAATCCGTTACATTAATTGAATGAAAACAAACCATTGTTCCATTAATTAATTTGGGATAAAATTAAATGACTCATATCCTAATAATAAAATAATTTAAAACCATTTAGGTAATTAAATAAGGTTGTTTGTATATATTTAGACATAAGTAATTTTGAGAAAAAGAAGATTTTATCATATATTATCTATCTACTGATGATTTATAAGCATACATTCTGTAGTAATGTTCTTTACCTATCCTATTTTTTCCCACATTGATTTTAAATCTTGATTTTGTTTTATATATCACTTCCTAATAAAAATTCACGCACACATATATATATATTGAATTTTTATAGATCTGGTATGTACTCATACGAACATGGATCTCATCTACATTATTTTCCATCAATACCCATAAGAGATGAAGTTTTCATATATATTTAGTAGAGAGGTGAAATATATGGTCTCACATTAAATGTCTAGTAAGATTCCTTTCATATTTCTGAGTGAAATTTGTTGTTAAAAATAAAAACTACTAAATTTGTATAATAAATAAACTAATACTAGAATCTTTAAGGAAAGATATCAGTATATCATTAAAAAAAAATTCTCCCCACATAAATTCATTATTTTTTATAGTGGAATGATATACTTTAATAAATTTATGTTAAAAAAGTGTCCTATAAACCCCTCTATTGTCAGGATATATAATTTCTGTCATGGATGGTGAAAATATTAAAGTGTAATACATGAAATCACAATATCTAATCTATGTAGAAGCATCCCAATATACCCAGAAAACTCTAATAATGAACAAAAAATAAATGAACCAACATGGTTAGGTGGTCATTAATCATTCATAAGATAAAATTCTCCTTCATCAATCATGGAATTTTTATGGCATCCAACCTTTTTAATACATAACATTTCATTACATTGTACAAATAGAGGATCATTAAATTGTAGTGTATTGGAAATCAAAAACATCCAAAATGAAAACATAAAACATTATTCTGATACACTTTTGAGGCATCACCATAATTTCTTCCTAAGTACAATTATTATATCTCACAACCAAGAGACATACATTAACGGAAAGAGTGAGCAAAAGGACCTGTATGGAAAGTAAGGGAATCAGTTTACTTGTGATATTAATAAGAACATGATGAAATAAATAACAATTTGGGAAATGGAAGTAGAGTCATAACAAAATGAAAATAACATGAACCATAACACAAATATGTGGCTACAAAATATAATTTATACATTCATTAACATATCACCAAGGTTCATCGCCAATGTGTCATAAAAATTACCAAGGTTATTTACCAAGGTATCCGGAATCTTGTAATCTCTAGATATTAAATTATTTAAACAATAAATTAGAGAGATATCAGGGAGAACCATTAATATTTCTTTAATTACATGTGAATCACATAGATAATAATCAAAAATTTCATAAATAACCCAACGAGACTATAACATGGTTATTGAAAACAATGAAAAAAGTGGGGAAAAGATTCAGAAACTCTTGAATAACACATAATACAGTTTGGTTATAGAATAAAAACGAAATAAGATCATGGTTTTGATATTTGATGGAAGCACCATGTGAAAATTAATCATGAAGGAAAAGAGAAGATGTGATTTCTTTTACGGAAATTCGGAATCCTAATGACGCCACTTAAAAATTTAAAAAAATAATTAATGCGAGTGGAAAGGATCTCTCATATTTTTGAAATAAAATAAACAAAAATAAGAATATTTAATAACAGACCCCAACATAATAAGATGAATCTAGAAGCCATAAAATAAATGAAGTCATGACTTAAAGTATGAGGGTGAAAGAATCCCTTACCTTGAAGAGTAATTTCGAAAGCATGATGTTTGGGACCTTGGGGGCTTGAAGAACCTTGGGAGGACTCCGTGGGAGGTTAAAAGAATATATCAAAATTGATAAGGATTTTGGAATAAAATGAATGAATTAATGGCTTGTTATTTATAGAAAAGGTGAGGGAATATTTAGGTAAATTTCAAGAGACACTGCATTGTTCATATTTTCAAAACCGTGGGCTTTCCAATGGTATTTTTCCATGGTATTGGCCACTTGGGGAACCTAATAAAATATTTTACAATTCATAATTCTACCACATTTAATACATCATGATTACACCATCAATGATGTCATTAAACACCCAAAACTCAATAAAATAATTTTATTATTCACCGAAAATTCCATTATTATAGAAAAATCCCAAAATTTTACACTAACATAATATCAAATCAATTTATTCAAATAATTAAATCCATTTAATGAAAATATTTTTTAAAAGTTTTCTTAATTTAATGTATATATAAAATCATTATTTATAAATAACAACTCTAAAACTATAACTTATTTGGTAACACCTTGAAAAAGTAATCAAGGTCCTATAAAATTATCGTATAACCATAAAACAGTAATGTAACAATTCCTGATTTAATTTTATGAAAATAAATTTTCATTTTATATTATTAAATTAATTATAATATTTTAAATAAATAATTTATGACCTATAAAAATAAAAAAATCATATACTATGATCGTTTTATCACATTTAAGATGACTAAATTGTATTTATACATTTGTGGGCGATGTTTATATTTTTTATCTGATTTACTATTAATTACTATTCATAATGGTATAATACTATTCATACATTACAATTTAGGAAAAATTATGTTTATCTTATTTTACTATAAATTTCATATTGTTCACAATTATGGAATACCATTTTCTGAAAATCATTTCACATAATTCATTATTTAATGTTTACAAAAATATTTCAAAATAGCCCTTTTTCTAAGATTCATCAATAATTTGGAACTCCATCCTAAAGTTATCTAGTCATTTGAAATTAACAAATTTAACATGAAAAGAAATAAAAATTATGTTTATAATAAAAAATTACAAAAAGTATCTAAGGCCTTGTTACATAGCCCCTTATAACACCTGCATAAGACCTAAGTGTAAGGTATGCTATGGTGATAAAATCTTGGGGTGGTTCAGACACCGTTGCTCGAGTGGTGACTTCTTTTAGCTTGAACTTTTCCCAAGGCGATTCCATTCAAGCTTCACATGTTGAAGCTCATCTTGGGCCTGGTCCAAAGAAAATCCCAGAGATGCGAACTCCTACACACGCTTTGACAAATGGGCTTCTTACTGCCTGAGTCTACTGGATGAGGCCATCGACTCTTCTTTTTAAATAATTAATCAAGATCACTTTTATTTATAAACAATAATTTTAACATACAATGTTTAGTTTCCAATGGTCATATTGACCAATAGTCATATAAAAGTCAAAAACCTATTTGTCTAATTTAATTATACTTACTTCATTAATTAAAGTATATAATTTTTTGACGTATAAAAAGAATTAACACACAAATTTAAGAATGAAATATTATTCAAAATTTTGGGTCATTATATTTTTCCCCCTTAAGAAATATTGTATCAAATATTTTAACACATACACTAAGAAGAGTAAATGTGTGGGTACTTCTGCCTTATATACACCTCTTGGTCCTATGTGGCTTGTTTACATTTGTGATTCCTCCACCACACCTCAACAAGGTGGGTAGCCTTGTTGTGTATAACCTTGACTCTACAATCCATGATCTTAACTGGCTTCTCAAAAGAGAGGCCATGTACCAGTTGTACCACATCTTGATTTAGTACATGTGATGGTTCAGGAATGTACTTCCTCAAAAGAGATACATAGAAGATATCATGAACTTGTGCTAGATTTGGAGGAAGTGTAAGCCGATATCCCACTACTCTTATGCGGTCAAGGATTTTATAGGGGATATTGTACCTAGTAATGAGTTTCCATTTCTTCCCAAACCCCATTACTCTATTCCATGGTGAAATTCAAAGAAATAACTTGTCACCAACATCAAACTCCAAGCCCCTTCGACGGTTGTCAGCATAGTTCATTTGCCGACTCTGAGCAGACATAATGTGTTGCTGGACGACATGGAATTTTTCTGTCATCTCCTGCATAAGATTAGGACCAAGAAGATTCCTCTCAACAACTTCATCGCAAAAAGTATTAGTTCTAAATTACTTTCTAGATAGAGAATCATACGGCGCCATTTGAATACATTAATGGAAGCTATTGTTGTAAGAGAACTCAACTAAAGGGGGATGTTGATCCAATTAACACATAAATTTCATTGAGAATTTTCTCAACATGTCATTGAGTGTTTGAATGGTCCTATAAGATTAGCCATTTGTTTGGGGGTGATAAGTCATACTAAAATTCAATTTGATACTCAGAGCATGTTGAAAAATTATTCATAATTTTGATGTGAACATTGGATCGTGATTAGATATAATATAAAGTGGACCTCCATGCAGTCTTACCACTTTCTTCATGTAAATCATGGAAAGTTGATTAAGGGATAATTATCCTGAATGGAGAAAAAACGGGATGTCTTTGTGAGATGGTCCACAATACCCCATATCACATTGTTTCCCATGGATGTTCCCAACAGACCAGTGACAAAGTCCATAGTGATGTTTTCCAACTTCCATGATGGTATGGGTAGTGGTAGCAATACACCATTAGGAAGTTGTCCCTCTAACATTACTTCTAGATATACCAGACAACTTGATGTGTAGTCAACAATCTTCTTTTTTATATTATACCACCAATAACGATCATGATGTTTCTTATAAATTTTTGTCCTTCCAAGATATATATAGAAAGTTGATCTATGAGCTTCATGCATAAAATACATCTTTATTTCTAGAAGTGATGGAGCACATTGTCTTATACAAAATTACCATACACCTTCATGATCAATATTGAACTCAAGTATCCTCTCATTCCTCATAGCCTAAAACATCTTCTATAACAAAGGATCATATTTCTAAGGATTCAAGATCTTCTCTAGTAATTATGCTTGAGAAATCATCTGGGTTAGGTTTGACGATATAACTTCCCGTATAATTCCTATGTCTAACTTTACTTGTTCATTGACCAAATGATGTCTTTGTATCCTCATCATGGAAAGAAAAACTATGTATTTCCATCTTAATGCATCAACGACTTTGTTTCTCATCATGGATAATAATGAATTGAACAATCATAGTCTTTGAGAAGTTCCAATAATCTCATTCACCTCATGTTCAATTTATTTTGTGTGGAAAAATACTTCAAACATTGATGGTATTTGTATATATCACATTTCTCCCCATAAAGATAGTTACTATGTATATTCAGAGAATAAACGACTACAACCATCTCCAGATCATTCATAGGATAGTTCTGCACATGAGTCATCAAATATTAAGATACGTAAGAAATGAATTTGTCATTATTCATGAGGACGGACCCTATCTTTTAAATAGATGCATCACTAAAAATAATGATTCCTTATCTACTTGTGGGTAGAGTTAACACATTTGTAGTAACCAATCACTTATTCTTCTCTTGGAAATATTCCTCACAATCATTTTTCCATATGAACATGACCCATTTACGAGTTAACTTGTCTAATGGAATAGAAAGTCATGAGTTTTATTTCAAAAACGTCTTATAATATTCTGAAAATCCATGTAAACTACGAATCACAATTATTGTTGTAGGATGAGGACACTCCTCCACAACATTTTTCATTGCATGGTCCACTATGATTCCTTCATTGGTAACAATGATCACCATGAAAGCAACTTGTTGTGACCAGAATTCACATTTTCTGAACTTACCAAAAAGCCTCTCTTCTATAATGTTTTCAAAATACCTCTTAGATGATAAGCATAGTCCTCACGAATTTTGGAATATATCATAATATCATAAATAAAAACTACCACAATGTTATCAAGGCAGTTCTTAAATACAATATTCATCAAATCTCTAAAAATATCAAGTGAATTAGTCAGTCCAAAGGGCCTAACAACAAACTCGTAATTCCATATACTTATCAAAAGGCAGATTTTGGAATATCTTATTTCATCACCCTCAAATGATGATAACCAGGTTGAAGATCAATCATAGAGAAGAATTGATCCCCATAAAGTTGGGAATATAAGACATCAATTCTTGGAAGTTGGTATTTGTTCTTCACTATGATCCCGTTTATTTCTCTATAATCAATGCATAGTCGCATCGATCCATCCATCTTCTTCACAAACAGAACTAGTGATCCCCATGGAGAAACACTCGGTCAGATAAAAACCTTCCCCTAAAGATCATGGAGTAGTTTTTTTAACTCCTCCAGATCCACATTTTACATCCTATATGGGGACTTTGATATCAGATGGGATCTTGGTACAAGATCAATGGGGAACATTACGTCTCTCTCAGTGGTAGATCGGGGTAACTCCTCAAGAAATACGGCAATGTATTCTTGGAAGATTGAGAAATTTTCAATCCTCAAACTCCCATTTCCTTATTCTCCTTCACCGATCAAGTCCATAAAGAATGATATAGGAGTTTTTTAAAGACAACCATATAGTTGAGATATCTCTCCTTGGAAGATAACATTAGGTTTTCAATTAAAGACTACTGATATTTCCTTGCATTTACATTTGATCTTATAATTATACATTGAGAACTAGTCTATCCCTAGTATAATGTCGAATTCCACCATGGGAATGACTAATAGATTTTCAATAAGGTTTTTCTAACTAATGTAAATACTAGAGTTTCTTAACACTGATGATGCTTGGATAATCCCACCAAGAGTCTCGTCAGATAACTCTACATTTACAAAATCCAGGGTTGAATCTAAATTCATTGAAAACATGGAGAAAATAAAGGAATGCATAGAACCAAAATTTTAAAAAAAGTAAATGATATATTTGAGAGAAAAACAACAGTACCTACCGCCACATCATTTGATACTTCAATATCGTCCGTAGTAATTTCCAATGTACGACCATGTTCCCTTGTCTGTTGTTGTGGTTGATAGTGATTCCCCTCCACTTCCCTCGAATTTGGACAGTTATTGGAAAAGTGTCCATGTTTTCCATGCATATAGCATTGTTCATCATATAGGTCATGTTCCAACTTCAATTTGTTGTTAGTTTTGGGAAGTTTTGGTTTCAACATAGTATGAAAATTCTGTGCAATGTGGCCATCTCTCCAACAATTTTAGCACTTCCCTCTCTTGAGTTGGTTGTTTCCTAAATGTTTCTTCCCACATTTATTACATGTGGGATGATATACCTTCTTTCCTCTTCTTCCCTAATCGAATATCACAACTATTCATGGAGCCATTGATCTCTTCTTCACATTGGAGTTAGGAGACCATTACTTCTCACTAATCTTTTGTTCTACTTTCATCGAACATCGCACAATCTCCTCATATGTATCAATATCATGATTGGCTAGATCATTCCATAGATGAGGTCTTAGTCCACAAAATCATCCATAAACCTTAGGATTTGGATCCATGAAAAAGCTATAGGTTAAACATGAAATCCTTGTGAAGTTCATCCAATATCTTCCCACAGATTCATTATCCTTTTTCTTCATATCAAGATACTCCCTCTCCATTATTTTTCTCATCCATCGAGGGAAATCATTATTGAAGAATATCCCTATGAACTCTTCCCACTCCATAGCTTCAACTTCCACTATTGGCCATGTGTTTTTACCCAGTTCCCAACACTGATCAAATTCATCCTCTTTGTGATAAACAGCCTTGGTAACCTGCTCTTGTTCAGAATAGCAATGCACATAAAAGAACTTCTGGATAGAGGTGATCCATTATTTAGAAATCAATGGATTGGTAGATCCACTGTAGGGTGGTGGTCATTGACACATAACAGATTCAACATAAAGTTGTTCACTTCATGGTGATATCAGTCTCTCAGCTTGATTCGAGTGCTTTCCCATAACTTGAGTCAGTTGGTTCATCATTCGTATGAAAGTTTCCATTCCAACTTCCATCAGTGGGTAGTCAATGCATGGTCCATTGCGGTCACCATTTGCAGAGTTCCTCTTGATTCCTTCCATTTTGTAAATGAATAAAAACATAGTGATAATCTTATTTGACTTATGAATCTCTTAAATATAAATGATTTATGTCTTAAACCTTAATGCTTTAAAAAATTACATTTCTCTATAAATCCATAATAATGATTCATAACAATATTATTACTAACCAAAAATATCCTTCGGGATTGTCATAACCAAGAGTGCATCAAGAACCACTGTCTTGTACCAGGATACATGAGGTCATTCCTGAAACTCATTGTCAGAGTTTTCACTCCTATGTACATCTGTGCTAGAGCCGCCTCTACCTTCTCGTATTGAAAAAGTGATTTCTTTTCTTGATAACCCGCTTAATCAATACTATCCAAAATACAAGAAGTATTCATATATTTAATAATTTATTTAGGGTTCTTCCTAATTTTTTCATATACTAATTTACATTTATAACAAAACTCTCCTTTGATACTAACTATCGAATCCTGCCTTTTTATTATATAATGTTTCATTACATTTTAAAAACAGAGTACTGTTAATGCCTATTGTCTTGAAAATAAGGTACATAAGACATGAAAACATAAACCATTATTTTAATTAACTATTAATGATTCATTATATGTTCTTCCTAAGTTCAATAATTACATCTCATAACCTGGAGACATATATCAACGTAAAGGGTGAGAAGAAGGCCCAGTAAGGAAAAAAAGGGAATCAGGTTACTAGTGATATCAATAAGAACATGATTAAATACATAAATAATTGAGAAATGGAAGTAAATGAATAAAATAATGAAAATAAAATGAAACATAAATTAAATATGTTGCAAAAAAATGAATTTAGACATTCATTAACATATCACCAAGGTTCATCCCCATTGTGTTATAAAAATTACGAACGTTATTTACTAAGGTATCATGAATGTTGTCATCTCTTGAGATTAAATTCATTACCCAATGCATTAAAACACTGTAAGGGGACACCCATAATATGTATTTAATTTTATGTGATCCAAATAGATTATAATCAAACATATCATAAATGACCCAAAGAGATTAAAAGAAATGGGTTTCATTTCAAAATTGTGACATTTTATAAGTTCTTATAAATAATAACATTAAGTCATTTATAACCCATGGAAAGGGAGTGAGGGTTATATGTAAGTCAATTATAGAATCAAATATACCATTTTTTTATTTATTAAGACCCGTATAAATGAAATATTTATTGGTATTCACATAAATAAACAAGAGAATTTCATGACAGAAAGAGAGAGAAAATTTGCGACGAAATTCCTACAGCATAATGGATATATAACTTGGTTTAAGAAAACATTTAAAACAGTAGGTAATAGAGTCACCCACTCAATAATAACTAATAATATAGTATTGGTAGTTAATAGAAGAGAAATATAATCATGGTATGGATATTTTAAGTGAGTTACATATGAAAAAGAAACTTGATGGAAAAGATATGATGCAATTTCTTTTATGAAAATTCAGCAGCCTAACTACATCACATAAAAATACAAAAAATTGTTTGATAAGAGTGGAAAAAATCTATAATAATTTGGAAATAAAATGTACATTAATAAAAATATATAATAACATACCTCAATATAATAAGATGGAAACTTGAATCCATAAGATTAATGAAGTGATGGCGTAAAAGAGGAGGGTGAAACAATTCCTTACCTTGAAGAGTAACTTCGTAAGCAAGATTTTTAGGACCATGGGGGATTAGGGGAACCTTGAGAGGACTTCATGGGAGGTAAAAAGACTATAAATTCGTTTAGTGGGATTTTGGAATGAAATGAATGAGGGAATGACTTGGTATTTATTGTAAAAGTGTGGGATTATTTAATTAATTTTCAAGGGACACCACATTAGTGGTATTTGAAAAACCTTGGTCTTTTCCCAGGTATTATACCATGGTATTGTCCACATGGGATATCTCATAGCATATCATACTTTTTATAACTCAACTAGATTTATTACATTATGATTACATCATCAATGAGGTCATTAAACACCCGAAACTCAAAACTGTATTTTTACTATTCAGAAAAAATTCAACTATTTCAGAAAAATCCCAAAAATTTACCCTAACCTAATGTCAATTCTCTGAATTCAAAAATAAACTCCATCTTTTTAAAATATTTTTTTAATATTTTTATTTTTATTTTTAAATAAAATCATTTTTTATAAAACAAAACTCTAAAACTATAACTTATTTTGTATCACCTTGAAAAAGTAATTAAAGTCCAATTAAATTATTGTATAACAATAAGATTATAACGTAACAATTTATGAATAAATTTTATGAAAATAAATATTCATTTTATATTATTAAATTAATTATGAAATAGTAAATAAAATAATTATGGCCTAAAAAATAAAAAAATATATACAATGATGGTTTTTTCAATTTTAAGATGTCTAAATTGAATTTATATATTAATGGGTGATGTTTCTATTTTTTATCTGATTTACTATTCATCACTATTCATTACTATTCATAATGTTATATTACAACTAATACGTGTCTATTAACCAAAAATTATGTTGATCTTATTAGAATCTAAACTTCTTACTGGTCACAATTGTATAAGACAATTTTCTGAAAATCATTTCCAAATATTAATTATTTAATGTTCACAAAAATATTTTAAAGTACCCCATTTTCCAAAATTCATCAATAATGTGAAACTTCATCCTAGATTTATCAAGACATTTTAAATTCAAAAATTTAACCAAATAAGAAATAACAATTTTATATATACAAATGGATTACAAAAAGTATCTAAGGCCTCTTTACATAGCCCCTTATAAAACCTACATAGGACTTATGTGTAAGGTGTGCTATGGTAATAGAATCTTGAGTTGGATCGGACAATAATGCTCGTGTAGTGATTTCAATATTCTTGAACTTCTCCAGTAGGAAAATCCTTTCAAGATTCACATTATAATGCTCTACTTGGGATTGGCCTAGAGAAAAGACCAGATATGTAACCTCTTTCCCAAGCTCTAACATATGGGCTTCATACTACCTGAGTATACTAGATGGGGCCATCTACTCTTATTTCTGTATTAATTAACCAATATCACTTGTATTTATAAACTATAATTATAACTTAATGAGTTTAGTTTCCTATATTCATATTGACCAACAATCATATAACATTCGAAACCCAATGGACTCATTTAATTATACTCACCTCTTTCATTAAAGGAAATTTTATTATGGAGTATAAAATGAAATAACACACAATTTTTGGAAACAAATATTATTCAAATGCTTGGGTTGTTACATTTATAATGTTGAAATTTATTATAATATTCTATCACACTAACATTGGAACATCAATAGGTTACATTAAACCTCTGGAACCAGATGCATTGCCTTCACCAATAGATATCTGATGCACTATTAAATGACTAAGTGAAAATTATATTTTGTATTTTTAAAATACTTTTTTTGATTAAGTGAGAAACAAAATTTGTTCAGACAAAATATCAATCACAATAAGGTACCACAAATTCATTGAAAAAACAAAAACTTATCTGAAATATTTTCCCTATTAAATCTATATGAAAGATTGGTTACCTATTTTTCGGGATAATCCTTTATACGGTATTAAAAATGACAAAAAATATTTATGAAAATTTTAATGTACTTCACTAAATTGATTTTCCTGTTATTGAATCCTATAATCAGAATAAGATATTTCTTTTTTATCCGTACAAATTTATCACTTTTAGTCTCTATATGTATCAAAGTTTACATTATCTTATAATCATTCTATAGTGTAGAATTAATCCAAATATAATCATCCAATATTTACGCTTCTTAATTAGTAATCAGCTTTAGTATTTCCTAATTTTTTTATACTTCTCACTTGTCTCCCACTATTGACCATATGAGACTCCCTTGTGGAGGAACGAAATATCATACATTGCCTTACCATTATCAATATCGGTTGCATCAAGGATTCCCAATGAGTGATTAGTTTCATACATCAAGTAATCATCTTGTTATGGATCTTTATAATCAACCATTTGATTATTGTATTATAGGTCAACACCCTTCTACCACTTGTGATTATTAACACTTATCTCTGAATCCTGCTCGATTAGTTTGTTATTTTTACATAATTTATCATCATTTTTATTTGGTAAATACGAGGATTCCATATGATTTTTAATTATTTCTTATGAATAGATGCAACTCTTAAAATAATTATTAGACATCTTCCCCATCATATTTCTCGACTAGTAGAGATCTATGGTGTGACTTCCACCTTTAGTATATTTTGAGAAATAAAATTTGAATTACTCATTAGAATATACCATAGATATTCCTTTCCTTTCTATATAATTCTCCACCTATGGTGAATCTCCATGTTCCTAGTCCATCACCTTAGTTTCCAACAATTAAAATCAGTTATATATTTTTTTATTCCCCATATTTTTCATTGGTCTTAACCTATTTTCTTCAATCATCCCACCCCTTGATCAACTGGTGTTACCTACTTTAAAAACTCTTGTTCAATATCCCTATATTTAATTCCCCTACCTATATCCTAAACTATTACATCTTGAATACATTCAATTCCATGTCAGAGATCCATAAAATGTTATCAATAATTTAGATATCCTCTTAAGGAACCAAAAACATGTACCACCACAAACCCCTTAAATTTTAGGGGTCATGCACTATCTACATATCTTCAAGAAAATTATTCATCAAGAAATCAAATATTTGTGCAATATTTAGATCATTTTAAGAAAATTTTACATTATATAATAGATTATCATATTTATTTCCATTAATCCCAAACTGAACAACCGCATGGGTAGAACAATTATCATTCCCTAGTAGTGTATTGATCACCCATGTGTGACTGAATGTTGAAAATATGAAATCATGTAACCCATATTTCTACACGAAGAACAATAATCGAACCAATATTTAAAGATATTGTCTTCTTTTCACCATAATAATTCTAAAACATTAATCCAATGCCAATCCAATTGTGTATTTGAAACATCAATATCCACTCATATATTTTGATGAATCAGATGCCACATGGAGTTCTTTATGCTATCGTAACATTAAATAGGATATACAAAATTTTCAATAATATGTGTAATTTGTGGATTTTTGATTCGATGTATTATTTTAGGTTAGCATAAAAATTATTAATGGTATGAGAATCCCATTTAATATGTAAATTTCGTGACCATTAAAAAATTTATAATTTTCATCTATTTAATTTTCATTAAGCACTGGACAATGAAAAAATTAGTTCATACATCCAGTAAAATCAAATCATCATATGATGTTTATCGCGGAGAATGAAAATAGTTAAATATTAAATCCCATAAGTTTATAATAAGAACATGTAAAAAATTTACCCCAATGTTTTTTGATAACTAAAATGAGACACATGGTTATGATAAGGAGGACATGAAGCTTCATTCTACTACAAATTCATTAGGGAATGTCGAGGTTCACCATTTTGTGAATCTAGATATTATGGCTTAATGAGATGGTTAAATAATTAGGGAGATATCTTAGATTTTCTACATTATAGGAGAGGATTATTGCAAACCATCCTACCCCCAATAATGGGATGTTGGGGGGGGTATCCTTCTTCATATTTAACTAGGGAATCATTAACGAGAGGGTGCAGAATGAGGAGGTTCATTATACAATTGTCAAATAGACTCAATTAAACATCACTATATTTATATCCCTATGAAATATATATTTAGATATAGTTATATTTTCTTAATTATAGGATATAAAAATATGTAAACTCAGTCTATGGATTATATTCAAATAGTATTGTCATGACACACCATACTGTTGATTAGTAAGCTTACCATGGGAGAATTAACATACCTTGGGTGGTGCTTCATGTAAGCTAGAATTTGTTGACTAGAAGTGTGGGTCCAATGTGATAAAGTAGTGAGATTATAATGTCATAGTAGAGTAAATAAATAGTATAAATAAAAACAATTCAATTACATCATGATAAATTTTAACGAAATAATTCACATGTAGGTACTGAAAAATAATGAAAATAAATAAATAAATAAAAATGTGATTCAATATGATAAATATACATCATTTCACATATTTTTACAATAAACATATATATTATCCCAAAATAATAGACATAAAACATAAATAACATTAAATTTTCTGAATAATTTAAATTTCCCAGCCCATGCTTTATTCTATAAGTCTATCTTATCAAGAATACTACATTTTCCAAACCTAAAAATAATGATTGGTAGAGTATTCTTGGATACCGATGCGCCCGATTGGATCGAATAGGGTGGTAGTACAACATTACTTTTCTCCAAAAAGGATTCCTTAAATAAAATTGGTTTAATAAAAAGTATATTTTCAAGGTCTCAAGTTAAACTATAACAAGTAAAACCATGAAAACATATAAATTGAAAATATTTAATAAACAATGAACTAGGGATTTAAGATGACACATAGAAACTGCACACACCTACATTATCTAATTTCAAGATGTCTTTAATAACAATGATAAGTCTATTACGACCCATCATCCCCTATAGTTCATATACCCATCCATGATTAATAACATTACACTCAATTTCAATTTACAAATCCATGGTTCCAAACAACCCGAGTCTCAGGAAAAGGTCACCACTGTTTAATTGAGAACAACTATGTCAACCTAGGTACTCAATTCACCAATGGATTAATTAGTAAAAACTTTTTCACCCCGGGGTAGAGTTCTCTGTGCTTTTAATTTTCACAACCAAATTCAATTGACTATGATTTTCAACAAACCCACCCCAGTATGTGTGTTTTTGAATCCATAAAACATTATATCATGTTTTCCATTTAAATAAATAAACCACAACTCTTGTAAAAAAAATTTATGATGTTTATCATTATCATAATTAAAATAAATTAAACATATCAATCATTATATATAATGAAATAACTACATATCTAAATAGAAGGGATCATTTTAGAACATAAAAAACAAGGTCCCCTTTATAAACCATTGGTTCCCACATTTATTAACAATAATTTTACCAATAATGAATTTTCCCTTCAAACCATTTAAAATTATTTAAATCTCATAAATATATACTCTATAATTTGAGTATTTATTTTGAGATTCAACTTGAACATATGAATAAAGAACCCAAAATACAATTTCTGTACATAATTAAAGATAACACTCCATGTATTAAATTTTATTTACACAAATAGTAAGGATTGAGAAAATCCATTCCAAAATAATTAATATCAGATAACTTATTTGTTAAATATTTAATCAATAATTACTCTCTCACAAATCCAACAAGATTCTAAATAATTTTTTCTCATTTAAAAATACCATTAGAGTGATATTTACTATATTTAATGTCTTACACTAAAATAATTGAATACAATTGGATACACCATCTTATTTATTTTTACGATCTTATTAATAAATAATTAGATAATGGATATATATAATAAAATTCGTAAATAAAAAATTGTTCAATTTAGTGTGAGACGTTAATTGAAACACAATCGACCAATTAGAAAATGAATTCACATATGGAAGACATAAAAATAGTGTATAATAGAAAAAAAGAGAGCTATTTCAGGATAGAAAAATAAAACAAATAATTCTGAATTTTTAGTTGTAGATATGCATTATAACACCCGATTCCAAAGGAAAAAGTATATTCTGACAATGGATGGGGTTATCAATCCAACATTCATAATGAAGTTTAACAATTATATAGGAAACTACTCCTCGGATAATAGGGCATATAATATCATTATAGGGTGTTAAAAGGATTCCCTTGGTTAAATTACTAGGATATTCCATAATTAGATAATAGATATGGGGTCCACCAACTAACTATTTTCCACCTATCATCTAGATATAGGGTCTATCATCCTTTGATAGGATACTGTTCATTCCATGGACAAGAAAGCTTCTATTTAATAACAATCCAGTGCTGGTGCATTAATTTATTTTATTCCCCAGCTTTCTCCGAGAACTCTAAATGCTTTTTTGAACACCCCAAACCTTTTTTACATGTCTAAAAATACATATTTTATGGTATACAAAAATTCAAAAGAACTTCTAAAACCATGTGTCTTAAAATGAACCACACATTAAATAAATTTTCGATTTACCCATTGTTAAAATGAACCATGTTCAATATACATATATCTTATAACCAACTAAAAACCTTAATTCATGTCATAACCATGATGTTCTAGTAGTCACCCAATTGTATTTTTGACCTATGCTGGTCATTATTTCATCAAAAATAGATCTATTCCTTATCAATGTGCTGAATATTCATCCAGTGTGTACCATTGGATTTGCAGCTTTTATCCAACAAAAAATTCACTACATGAACTCATTAACAAAAAATTATGACAGGGATCCCCCATTTTTATCAACCCCAAAACATAAAAGGTTTCATCATCCAATGGATAGACTAGAAAATGTTACTCCCAACCATATGAACAATAAAAATAGGAAATTTCCCTTCCATGAAACATAAAATGATGTATTTCCATATTGAATCATTATATTTACATTATAATGACATATTATATGTGGTTACTAGTCCCTCTAATATGATCAACAATGAAATAAATGGTTAAAAGTTAATATTACCCTATATTTTCAAAATACATACAAAAAAATGTGAACACACCATCCATTCATGAAGAAAAACCATGTTGGTATTTCATAAAAAGGAACATATAAAAGTAAAACACCTCAAATAAATCTCAAATGATGTTTCCACCAATTTAGAGGATTTTTGATCTACCCCAAACTCAATTTTTAGAAATTTCAGAACCCTATCCATATATAATACCTCATATGAGTATATATATGACATTAACTGGGGAATCTATTGAATTCCACCTCACTTTCAACATAAATTGAAATAGTATAATGATAATCCATTGATCAATATTAAACACCCCTAATATGAACCATATGGGTCCTCACATGTGTAATCATCCTGATACTCTCTACAATAGTAGAAACATTTTTATCACTCCATTATTAAAATTTCCAACCTCCACGTCCCACACTTCATCAATCACCATGGATGATGTCCAAATGTTCCTAAGACTAATCATCCATGATCATTTATAAAATATATATAACAGTACATACTCCAACAAGAAAATATCAGTACAAATGTTTTTCATAAAAATCCCATAGACTATGAGGTATGTATCAATAAATGACTTATATAATACACTACACCATGCATTTCAAGCCTGGACACTCCTAGAATACCATCCCAAAAAATTTACATTAGAACAACATGTGTGTTTCTCCACCCGAGATAAACTCCCATATCTACCACATAATCTACTAATTATCTCATTGTGGTTCAATCGCGATCGACTATGTCAACATGAAATAAAATTACAGGAGGTATTTGATAACTCAAAGCTGTTATCTTGACTCCCACCAAAATACTCCAAGAAACTATTACATGAAAACCAATAAATTCCTATAGATTCCTCACCCAATAAGAACCATTATTTATCTATGAAACTTTTAAAAATAGTTACAATTCATGGATCATCATTGGAAATATGCAATATAAACAATACCTTTTTATTTTTACATTCCTATAATAGATTATCACTACATTTGTCAACGATACTATCTTAAAAACCAAAATGATGTTCACTCTACTGTTACAACATAACCAGTCTACATCTGATCACCTGAACTGCAGGTCATCAATACATAGAATATGAACCAGTTTAAAATTCATATAATTCTATTTGTCATGAAAACTAAATCCCAACAATATATCATCCTTTAAAATCATAAAAATACACTTCACTTTTACCATGAGTTGTCAAATGAATTCCTTTCATGTGGAAACATTTATAAACAAAATGTGTTAACCAACATTACCTATATTCTCTTTATATCATATCATGATTCATTAGGTTTAGGTACATGATTGATTTATCTATTGAAAATTGACTATAATAGAGTATCGTCATCTTCTACTATAATTTACATTTTAGTAGTTCTAGGAATTTCCAATTTTTTTAAACCATATCCCATCATGGGTATTAAATTTATATAATAGCTCATCCAAAATACAAAACATAACCACCATGATTCTATTACACATACAAATATCATATAGTATATTAATCAAAATAAGTCGAACCTTCCACAAACAAACCTTGTGAAGGAATTTACCCATGATCATGTTGTCTTCCTAACAAAAATTAATGGAATTTAAAATCCCCACAACACAAAATAAGATACACATATATTGAATTGATCATAATTTTTGAAAAAAAAACATATTACTCTTATATGTTGAAGCATTCCCAAACTTAGTCTCACCATGTCATGAGATTCAATCGATGGTTATAAGTTACTGAATCAATATCAGTGTGTCACAACTATTAAATATCACTATGTTTCCCCACCTTGTACACATATCAAGCCTTTAATAGGCCATGAATCTTGATGACTCCCCCCAGTCTAATGGTCAAACAATAACCAAAAATCCAAACACTCAATATAATATCTCACAACCTTGTATATAACTAACCCATTCTTAGTTCCTGTAAAAAAATAATTTAATTTGAAGAAACTATACATCCTTTCATATTAAGTAAAAAATAACACAACCAATTAATAACACATAAAATGGGATCTCTATGTGGCCAAATACCAATGCTTTGGGTCAACCAACTAACACCCATTAGGTTCAATATATATCTATATATAAGGTTTAAAAATACACTCATTCCCATTTTATGTTATCCTAAACATCCAAAAAAAGAGGATCAAGGAAATGAAATTTTATATATGTATATATATTTTATAGAAAAATTAATTTTTTTTGTTTTACCATTGTATTTTATTTTGATAGTGTCCGTAAAAACCCAAAAAAAGACATTCCATCATATATAACTAACTACTTACTTTTTACAATCATATATTATATAAGAATAGTTAAATTGAATTTAAATTACAAATTATAGTATACATTATATTATATGTTTTAGTTGGAATTTAATTTAGTAATCAATTCAAAATAATCCAAATAATGATCACATAACATGGCTTATGTCCATATGGAGTTCCAAAATAGAAAAATAATACTATGAAATTATATGTATATAATATGAAAATCAATTGGAGGAATTAAAAATCATCACTTGAGAAACAAAAATTCATATATGATTCCTTATCACACCATCTATGATCATCATGATCAAATAAATGAGATCAATAAAAGTAATAACCTTAATACCATGTTCATAACTTAATTGTAATTGAGATCAATAGTAAAATCAGACAAAATCAAATGTAGTGCCTTCCAAGGAAATATTAACTTTACTCATACATGAGGTGTCCACTCCTAGGAATATGTTCGATTCCATGTTTAAATAAGATCATGTGTTCAGTATACTTTTCTAAAATTTTATTCAAAACAGATGGAATATTTGATACCATTTTGTAACATCCAACCACCGATGAACATTAATCTGGGCATGAAGTGGTGTGATGCTAAAAAACTCTATCATGTCACCCCATATTTTAGAGGGTATGGAATGGTATCGTGGATATATGGTGGTACTATATGGAGAGATTACACATATAATATTGTAAATTAGTAGTATAATGAAAATAAATTAGATGAATCCATATAAAAATGAGTCTTAGTTATAAATGATATTTTCTATAAATAATAAAAAATATTAATAACCCTGTGATAATTTATGAAACATATTTTATATATATGATAAAAATATAATTGAAATTTAAAACATCCAATAATAGAAGAAGAAAAATAGGAAAGAATCAAGAAATGGTCTGAGCCAAATTCTAATCCCAACTCTAATGTTCAATCCTATCATTCCAACCCATAAATCATAGTGCCATACCAAAACCTTAAATTGAAATAAGATACATTCTTCTTGAGTACCAAAGTATCATGGTGTCTCAATAAGGGTGTGAGTATAATATATTAGACAAACAGTAATTATGTACATAAATATAAATCAAAAGAAAAACCGTTCGTAAAATAGTTCTCATATTTTTCAATTACATGTTCAACCATAATAAAACATTAACTAAAACATAAAATACACACCAAATTTATGTTTGGTGATGACACTTGGGAATGGTACAATCCTTCTTAAACAGATGATGAGGTTCTTTTAGCTTTTCATAAATACCTTTCAAATTCATCATCTATATCAGATAATATACCCATCAATGATAAAATGAATGAAACTAATTGAAAATATTCACATCCCCAAAGACAATGTATTCCACACAATTTCCATGATCACCCTAGGTCTATAGAGCATCATTATGTACACCTAGTGGCCATGTTCACACTATGTTTTGTTTTCACATCCATATCTACCCATGGGAAAAGTTACTGCCATGTTTGATAAGCCCATCCAAACCCACTTACCATTTTTAATGACCAAAACTAGCCTAAAGATAATTTTTAATTCCTTCAAAACAATCAATCAACCCCCGATTAACATTTCAATCAATATAACAAAACTCCTGTCAAAATTTATAGTTAAATAATTTATCATTTACATAATTTAACTGTATTCATCATTTAATTATATATTTATTATACAATAAATTCAAATAAAAACATAAGGGATTATTTTAAAACAAAATAATTTTCTCATTCATAATCCATTATCATGTAGTAATATAAAATTATCAATGCCAAAACGGTCAGAGGGCTCGCGTAGATTTCCCCCTCTGGTGGATTTCATGCCCTAGTCGGCGACGAAAACTGCCCTATACCCTCCCCCCTTGGAGGGGGAGGGTCCCTTGCCACACCTCCTTGATGCTCGGCTACTCCCTTTATCCCATTCCCCCATCCTGACAGTATTCCATCTTTCCCTAAGATTTTGGTCAGCCACAAAGTCCCCAAAAACTTTGAGGGGTTACAACTTCTTCTGATCTCGTATCTGGAATTCAGAGAGGCTTCTTCCCTACTGGACCAGACCCTGATAGCGAGTTTCAAGTGATTTAGGCCGTTCGCAGATACGTTCGATCACTTTATTTTTGCGAAATGGGGGTTGTAGGAGCGTGCTACAGTTGGAATCCTTGACACCAGAATATTTATGATTAGGATATCCACTGAATATGACCCAATTCGTTCCTTGTCGAGCGCACCTCGATCAAGGGATGATGCGCAAATTCATCTATTTAAATGTAGATACGATTTCCATATGAAACGGGACCCTTCGAAGATGTAGATTTGTGTAAGTTTCCCGGAACATCTGCTTCCATTCAAAACCCCTCGATCCTTCGTTTACTCAAAAATATGGTGAGGCGGTTCCTCTGTTCTAATTCTCGAACTCGTGTGTTGTGTCACCCAATCTATCTGAGGGTGTGCGTCGAGGTTGATGTTTCGAAACCTCCAATTGAAGCTTTCAAGATTGTAGTCGGCGAGGAATTTTGTTATATGCAGAATGCCATATTTCAATCTTGGTCAGATTATTGTTCCTAGTGCAAGTTTCTGGGGCACAAATTGGAGGTTTCCATGTAGAGGGCGAGACACTAGAAATCCACTCTTGATGACCAGGCAGACTGGGTACAGGGTGGCCCTCCTGGAGATGATGGTTTACTCTGGGTGAGTGATGGTGCTGGATCAGGAGGCTGTTGTGAAGATTTTGGGTAAAGCACCAGTATGGCCGAGGGGTCTGAGTTGTTGGCTATAGCTCTACAACAAAAACCAGCAAAGAGTTCTCTTTCAGAATCCAGTGTCGCAAAGATTTTTAATATACTGTTGAGTGATTTGGTGAGTCCCCCTGGAACCAAGTCATTATAAGGGGGTTCCCAGGTCATCATAGTGGTTGAGGAACCTTTGTATTTGATCATGTCTCAAGACTCCGGGGTCTCTCAGGGAGTTTCAACCTTAATCTACAAGGGTTCGGCTCGAATACAACCATTTTCTTAAGCGAGGGAGGTGTGTACGGGAGATAGAAATATTCCTGTTAGGGGGAGTCTGTCGTCTAGTAAGGGAAAGTGCAAGGATGGACAAGATTGTGTGGTCCCTGCACATGAGGAAGGAATGCCTTTGTTTAACATTCATGGAGACATTTTAGGGAGGCCTTTGTCTGGTCTTAACATAAACAACAGATTCTAAAGTCTTTGTAATGAGTGAGATTTTGAATGCAATTCAAACTATCCCCCTAAGGCTGATTCTGGTGGAGATAGACATCTCTTAGAAGACATTGGCTTGGGGGGGGGGCTTGTAAATATTTTCACAACCAAATAAGGAAAAAAGGGAATAATGAAAACAGTGATTTGGAGAATTTTATTCTATCTAAGAATCCGAAATCAATGGGTCGGAAAGACTACTCTTATATTCCTAACCTGATGACGACTCACTCAACCAAAAAAAGTGGTTAAAGTCAAGGAGAATGATATACAACAAGAGACAAGAGAGGAGGTTGGGCAAGATGATGTAGCATGGTCTCCAGTTCAAGCAAATGGAGACAGAAAGCTAGATGACAAACTCCTGGGGATGTATCAGAACCCTGACATGAAGATGTAGGAAACAGTGGATATTCTTTCACCCAGAAAGAAATGTGCAACAGGGTCTACTAAAGGCCTGCAGAGCTCGAAATAGGTGTACTTGGATTCCTAGCTAGAACTCCTCATGCACTATGGAGTAGAAATGTAAGAAGTCGTTCTAGTGATCAAGGCAGCAAGGGGGGACATAGATCAAATGATGGGAAGATTGATCCAAGTGGTAGTTACTAGGGAGAAAGCTGAATGGATTGACAAGAAAGATCTCATACGGATTAGAGGCTTCAACATGGAGAATATTAGAAAATCTGAATACATGAATGATTGGGACTATCTAGCAAGGAACTATGAAGAGACTATTAGGGAAGATCCAGGCTACCAGATAAATTCCCTCCCCTGGAAACTGTGTAGGGAAGGATACTCTAATTTTCTTAGACTTGTGATTAATAATTCAGTTATAACCATTGATGCATGATCTGTTTTCAATGTAGGGTTCTCACTTTCCCCTTAAAGTGTTAAAAATAAAAATTTATTTTGGTGGTGGTGTGTACTGATATTAACAAATTTTTTCCAATCAATATATTTGTCCTCAAAATGTTCATATGATTATAGTGGTCATAAATATCTATTTTTTGAAATGGTTATTTATTTCAGATGTCCAATCAAACATATCAAGTCAACACTAAAAATAAAATTTGTGTACCTCATTTTAAGGGATTACACCCTGAATTGGAATTCTATTTAAAAAATATGGATGTTTGTGGGGTATCATATCATAATCATCAGACTAAAATAACTCATTTTTAACCGTTCAAAACATCATTTACCATCTGAGAAAACAAAAAATAATGCAAAACCAACATTCCCATTTGAAAAGGCATTTAGAGTTCAATTTAACATATTCATAGTCATAATCTAAAATATATTAATAGAATATTAAATGACAAAATATATTGTTTCAAGGAATTTTTATGTTGTAATATATCAAATATTATTAACAATTATGTTATTAAATATATATTAGGTTTATTCACAGTGATGCCAACATGAATGTATAACATTACACATGGAAAATAAGAGAGGAATTGAGTTAATCATAAAGGATAGCCATGAAATATGATATATTAGAAAAACATGGAGAGGTATTTTTTTATAGAAAAATAAAACAACAAAGGAATATTACAATGTTTTATATATAACATAATCATAAAAATTCCACTGATGAATGACAATTCAGATAATGGATTAGGGAGATGCATCCAAACCTCATAAATGATGTTACAAATTCATGGATGAAAACACCTTGAAAAAGGGGAAATTAAGAACCTTTGTGTTTGTTTCAAGTGGTGGACCTAGAGGAATTAATATTTTTCCCTATACTAAAAGGGATATGGGGTCCACCATGAAGATAATATCCCCCTATCAACTAGATGGTGTGTCTAGTTGCCCTTCATGGGATATCAGGCAGCACATTATCTAGTTTGTTTCTCTATACAAGCTAGAAAGTTGAATTTTAGTTGTTTTATATAGTCCCCCACTTCCTCCATGCCCTCAAAAATGTTTCTTGAGTACCCTGAACCCTACATTCAGGTCTAAAAACACCTATTTATGGTGTCCAAACTACCAAAATACCATTTTGAACCCCTCTTCTTAAAATGAATAATCGAACACATGGAATATCAAAATAACCTTATAATATAAAACCCATCCATACATTGTGCATATTATAAACTAACGACCATAATATATTTCATCCACAAGTAGTTATCAAGGTAATAAATTTTTATTTTCTAACCTATGTTATTAACTTGTACATATTCAATATTTCTCTTCCATCAATATGTGGTCAAATTTATTGTAGTGAACATCATTAATTTCATTTATTTTTCTATACAATCATAATCCACTACCATTCTTTATATCAAAGCACTTATATGGTTCCATCCTTTACCATTCAACCACAACATATATAATGTGTCTTCGTCCAATTCATCAAATATCTTATAAAACTCCCCAATGTAAGACATAGTCGTGAGTTAAAAATATAATACCATGAAATTTATAGTTGTCAAATTTCATACTAGAACATTATACGGACATTCCAATGATTTACTTGTTGTATTTCCAATCCACCATGTTTGACTACCCATTAATGAACATACAAGAAGTAGGAAAAACCCACCATTTTCAGAATCTGAACAAAAATTATCTCATACCCACCAACCACCCATTAAAAACTTCCAAAACAATTCTTCCTTCAAATACCATTGAAAAACACAAACACCTATCTAGTGTCACAATTTGTTTTCTTATAGTTTTGATGTACTTTTGAGCTACTCTAGAAATAAAATCAGGGAAATGTTAAAACCCTATCCCCATAAGATATAACATCTGAGTGTATCCTTGTAATTCACTAGGGAATCCATTAAAATCATCTACCCATTTACACTTGAATAAAAATTATAAAATTGTTATCCATTAGTTGATCATATGTATCCCTTATCTGACCCAAATTGGAACCCATGATTGCAACAAACATGACAATCACCACCAAAGGAGAAACCTTGTTGTCACTAAATTATCACTATCTTCCATCCTCTCTGTCCTAGACTCCATCTATCACAAAAAATGATGTCTATAGATTATTATGACTAATAATACATTATTTATTTTAAAAAATGTGATTTTTTATAAGATATCGGGTCTGTGGAACATTTAAAATGGATCAAAAAAAATCCATTGATAATGACTGACATTAAAATTAATTATTTATCGCATACTCTACACCAGCCATGTCATCTATTACTACTCATAGACATCATAATAAAAAGGGTAACAATAGAGCAATATATGTATCACTTCTCTAAATTCACTCTATCACATCTACCACATCAACCTCTATTTCCCTCATTAATGTTCAACCCATATTGATTGTGTCATAAAACATGATCCTTTTATGATATCTTTATTACCTAAGGGATGTAATCTTGGATCCCACCATAACAATCCGAGACACCATTATGTAAACATCCACTAATTTCTCTATCTTCCACATCCAAGAGGATCCATTTTGGTTAAACAACTCTTTATGTAGATTTCATGCGCCAATGATCATCAATTTAAATCAATCATAAAAAAATATCTCAACCTGTTTAAATATCCTATAACAAAAAACAACCTTGTGCATCCACAATATTTTCATCAAAGGTTAGTGGTTGTGATCTCCACTTCGACAAATTTACAAGTTACAATAATGATTCCCCAATCTAAAGGTCAAAAAAACATATATCATATATCAATTTCTCATTTGACTGTGCATTCATTATTTTAAATTTATTCCAAAAACAATATCACACTAAACACTGTACAAAATAACTCTTCACCTACACCATGGATTATCAAATGATCTCCTATAAAGTCTCATAATTTCTAAACCAAAATTAAAAAACCATACACTCTCCATTGTAATAAAGGTAAATCAATAAAAATAAGGATTTGTACTTAACCGATCCTTCCCTTGTAAAATAAAAATGATATAGTGCATGAAATGTTGATGTTTCATTACAGATGAAGAGTTTTTAAATTTTCTAATTGGTTTTAACTAGATCCATCTATGGGTATTCCATTTACATATCACATGACTCTCAATATATCTAAAAACCTCCACTCTTATCTTGTATATACAGATGTTACATGGGATTGGCATACAAAAAAATATTCCCCTCCCAAAACAAACAACATAAATGAGTGAACTGACATAGAAGGTCTCTACATAAAAAAACCAAATTCATATAATGTTCCAACACCACACACTATGAAGAACCTCTATTATTCCATCCATGTATCCTAAAACATCTACCTATTACTCATGTACCTAGTGGTATTGAAAAACTCTAGTGAACACTCTACTGAGTTACCAATAAATGCCATAGGGTACTGAATACCAATCATAGTGTCACACCCAATGTAGATAATTTTGCTCTACCACTAAGCTAATGACTCAAGCCCTATATAGAAAATAATTCTTAGGAGTAATCTAATCCCTAAATTAAGGTCCCACAATATCCAAAATGACAAAAATCTGTATAATGTACCATTAAAAAATCTGAATAAAACCTATTATACCCAATCCTGGGTATAAAAAAATCATAATGTCATGGGAAAACATTATCCAAAAACTCATAACAATCAAATTAAAAAAAACCTAAGTATATTTCAAAACAAAAGTGTTGAAATAATGCCAACTACCTATACACACACGATGAACCACCAATAAACTGTTTGGTCCACCCCATATATATATATATATTGTGTTAATTGATTCACCCTTTTCAACTTCACATTATCGCAAACAATCATTAATAAGGGAATAGGTACAAGAAATATCAAATAAATGAAATATAAGAAAAAGACTTATCATTTCTGCTTATAATTATATTTAGATAATTATGTATAAAATACCAATATATGTTATTCCATTAATTAAAATTGACTATTTACTTTTCCATAAAAAATTCATAGCTAAGGATTAGTTAAACTTAGATTAAAATACATGTTATAAGGGAAAAACCTTGTAAGCTAATGTTGGTTTTTTATTTAACTAAAACCACATAATAATCAAATAAAATATCTCATAACTTTTTTTTATCTTAATATAGGGGAATATTATCAAAATAACCCCATGTAAAAATATAGACACACCATATGACTGGATTAATACAATATAATATACTGACCCATGTTGTTATTTAGGTACCTATATACTCACTAATAGGAAATTATTAGGCCCCAACCTTAAACCTTACTTAATCTCGAGTTATTACAAGATTACACATTGAGGATCTTTTTAGGTTTAGAGTTTTAGAGAATTAAATCATGAAACTTTCATTACATTCCCCATTTAAACAAAGTGGTTACATAAAAGAATGTATTCATTCTTCCCATCAACGGAAACATATTTAAATTAAAAAAATGGATTCTTTCTTGACACATCCTTGACACTGTCATCACATCATGTACCCTTCCCTTGACCTGTGAAAAACATTTCAAAAACTTGGGATGAGCATAAAAGGCTCAATAAGGGATATAAAAATATGGAAAGGAATCATGGGTACATGTATACATAAGAATGAAATCATACTTTACCCATAAAACATAGGCACTTTAACATACCTCATAAAATCATAGAAATCATATGACATAAAGGTAACTTGAGGCATTCATAACATTCTTATGTAGGGAGTAACCCTCTTGGTTACGTTTGGAATACCCATCACAGTATATTCCCTAAAATCTCTTCGGAGAAACCTTAACGTTTCACTCCTTCGTGTTACCCAATGCATTGGAGAGCTATATCGGGCACACCCGCCCTTAGTTTATCACGGAACCACCCGTTTTCATAACAATTCCCAAGAACCATAACATAAATGTATCACATAAAACATGCATAAATGAAACATAACATTTCCAAATTTCAATCACAATATAACATTTTAGTATATTGAAATAATGAATCCATTCAAAAAGAAACCATTTACAAAACCATTTAAAACATTTAATAAAGAGATATTGTAATCAAAGTGTCCTATACCACCTTGAAGCTTTTAAAATTTTGAACCATTAATATCCATATAAACAAATCCTTAAAACCATTTTGAAACATGGATATTAATATGAATAAATATTTAAAACATTTAAAGCAATATTTTGGTAAAATGGGTTTTACCAAAATTAGAGACACTTCAATACAATAATTGAGGAATAACATTTAGTCAGAGCTTTATAATATCATGAAAATAAATGGATTCATGATATAATACTCCAAAGGACAGTATATACACCATATAATAGTGAACTGGTGCATAACAATAATGAACTCTCAATAGAAATGTCAAATGGGATGAAATCCCTTATAAAGAAGGTGTCCTTAAATTAAGGACAAATCAATCTCAAAAATATGTGTGAAAAATATAAATACACCCAATATAACTGGATATTAAGTGTAAAACAATAAAAGTTCATTCACACATATTCAAAGGATGAAATATTCAATAACTACATGTTGAACACAAAGAAATCGAAATTGGGTTAAAAAGTTCCCTTGGTAAAATTCGACAGCCTAACGGCGTCACTTGAAAAATTCCAAAAATGAGTTGACGAGATATAAAAAGGGAATATGATCACTTGGAAATAAAATTTATATCAATAAAGATATATAAGAACATATCCCAACAAAATATTATGTGAATTAAAATACATAACAAACGAAGTCTTTTAAAATGAGGAGGGTGAAAGGTTCCCTTACAGACTTGGGTAACTTTCGAAAAGTACACCCCATTGAAGAAGTTTCATACAATGAATATGTAAATACCCATAAATGGAAATATATTACAAAAGGGATGTAATAATGGGAAGTACATAAACCACTCAATGTAAATTGTGGCAAATGTAGCATAAATCTCACAGGAATAAAAGTGAGATGAAAAATCTCTTACGAAAACTCGGCAGCCTAACGGCGCCACATAAAACATACAAAATGGATTGATGAGAGGAAATATGGTATCTAATCATATAAACATAAAGTTTACAGAAATATTAATACAAAATAACATCCCCCAACATAACAAAAATGAGCTTAAAAGAAGTGACATAAAGGAGAGTACTTAAAATGAAAGAGAGAGGTTAGATCTCTTACGAAAACTCGACAGTCTAACTGCGCCACTCAAAACATCCAAAATGGATTGATGGGAGGAAATGGGGTCTCTCATCATATGAACATAATAAGTACAGTGGGAGTACTATAAAATAACATCCCAATCATAGAAATATGAGCTTAAAAGGGAATGACATAAAAGAGTGTACTTAAAAAGAAAGAGAGGTGTAGGATCCCTTACCTCGGGTCCGACTTGACTCGATCGTTCTTTAACGTCCTGAATAATAAACTTTAGTTAATCTATACTTTCTTAAGAACCTTTTTCAAGTTCATTATTCCTTTTACACCATGTTATAAACATCATGTAATCATTTAATTTAATAATGTTCATTTTTTCGGTATTTGGTTCTTATGTCGAAAGTGGACTTCTTACAATTACATGTTGTTCGTGTGGTCAATGGTTTTTTATATATAGAATTAAATTCCTGATTTGGATATCATATATATCATATATATCCAGAATATACATGTATTTATAATATTACATAATCATTTATAGGTAAGAAATGAAATGCACCGTTCATGGAGACGGTAAGTCGTACGTACGCATGAACGCTACTTTCATTTATTTGTCATATTAATGGAATTAAAACTAAATGATAGGTATGTATATTTTTATTACAGAATTATATTCATCCTTTATATGTATCATTCATCATATATATCCATTATATACATGTACTTATAATAGTACATTACATTTGGGGATAAGAAATTAAATGCACCGTTCATGGAGACGATAAGCCGTACGTACGCATGAAGGCTACTTTCATTTCTATCTCATGCTTTAATGGAAATAAATAATAAGGATATAGATGTATATAATAATTCCAGTATAAAATCATATATAATAACTTTAAATCAATCCTTTATATGTCCCACGTATGGCATTAGCGAATCACATCACTTTGAGGGGGCGGTAGTCCGCACTTCCTAAAATGATGATATCACGTATACCCATAATGGAAGTCATAAAGGTAAGATACAAATGAAAAACACATAAGCATAAGTAATACATAAACATATTATATATCATATATAAAAATAGTGACATCATAATTTCCACCTTTGATGGTGTTAAATGAGTATTGAACAATCATCGTTTCGGGAGGCAGAATTTCGCCATCCACAGAAACCGTATGTTCTTTAACCATTTGATGTAGTTGTGTGAGAGTGTAGCTCGAATAAATATTATAACAACATCCTAGTATATTGAAGATACTGGTGTTGTTACAAAAGAAGTAAATAAAAAGAGTTTAGGGGGTTGGAGAATCAAAATAAAACAAATGAACATGAGGGAATGAATTACCTTTAAAAGTGTAACTCCTTTTGATTTGAGCCTAAAGGCTTCCATTGAAAATATTCTGCCCAATGGTAATCCTCTATGATGAGGAGAGGGATGTGGAGAGAGTAAATGGGTAGGGTTTGGTCGAGCCAAAGGCTTGGGGATTGTGTGAAATGAGGTAGAGGTGGGGGCCTTTTATAAGAGGAGAGGAGGGGCACTTTTGGAAAGTAAGAGATAATACTTTATTTGAAAATGTTTTTCGGTTTTAAAAGGTCCCACATTGATATAATTAGTGTATAAGGTGATAAGGGTTCGAAATCCACCCATCCAATAAGTTTTTTACCTGTTTAGGTAATAGAGTTTACATTATCTTCTCATTTTATTTAAATCGTCAGATAATGATGTCATCGCTGCATCATTATGATGTCATAAATAATTTAATTTATATAATGTCTAAAAATTATAAAAAAATTACTATGATGTAGGAAATCGTTTTAGATTTCAAATTACTATTTATAATTAAAAATATGACTTTTATAACTCTACTTAAAAATTGTTTTACTAAAACATATCATGTTTGTGTCATTTTTACTTTTACATTAAATAAAAAGTTATTTATGTCATTTCCCAACCAATGTAGCTCCATGGGGTCCCCAAGTTGACCCATGGCTTCTCTTGGTCAGTCATTACACATCCTATGAGGTTAGGACATTTTTCATGTTCATATCATATTATTAAAACATTATTTTTACCTTAAACTACACTAATTACCTCTAATCGTGATTAAAAACTTAATAAGTCACTATTCACCAAAAAATTATTTTTATCCCATTGAACCACATTTTACATCTTAATTAAAACCATGTATGTCGGATTTTTTAAATTCAAAGCACAAATATGGGAAATTTTCATTTTAACGGAAAAATCAGTTTTTATAAGTACCACTTAGTGGTGTCACTATTCATCAAAAATTGATGTTTTCCAGAAAAATCCCAAAAATTCACCCTAAGATATATTTGAAATTAAGAATTAAAAAATTAAGTCTATTTTACAAAATTCAAAACATATTAGTCACATTAATTAATTTAATAATTAATTCCCACTGTCAGAGCAAATAGCGTGTTTTTATGAAACAATAAGTATCAAAAGATTGACACTAGTTTAAGTCCGATTTCAAAGTGAAATTAATTCCAACGACCACTACTGAATTTAATGGTAATTTTTTTTTCTAATTTCACTTTAAATCCAATTCAAAAGATAATCTAATCATATAAATAAATTATATTAAAAAGTTTTTTTGAATTAAAATACAACATTTTACACTATTCATTAAAAAAATGAACTTTATCGGAAAGATACCAAAAATATACACAAAGTAAATTTTGATGTCCCGATTCTTAATAAGAGTTTTATTTGGTCCAAAAGAATATATAAGAGTTAACAAAACTATATTTAATGACGGTTCTCCATCAACAGGCGATAAGTGAACCTTTAGTGAAAATTAGGGCATATATGCCTAAAATTGAATTCGTTCCGTATTTTAAGCCTTTATATTTTATTTGAAATATATCTAAAAACATTTAAAAACATATATAATCATATTTTAGTTATTTCTATCCATTCCCGCCAATACAACGGCTACATGTTAACTACCATTTAAAATAATATTATTTTATTATTAGAGTGCAACGTAAGATTCCCAAGAAACTCGTTGTTGCGTGTTGGGTATGCCATCGAGCATAGAGTCCAATTTAAAGTCATATCAATATTTTATTAACAAATATGGACAAATATAAAAATGTCATATTCTTTATTTACCTGGGGTGTTACATCCTTCCCCCCTTTTGGGAATTGCGTCCTCGCAATTTTTAAAATTGGGCTTGGAAAAGTCCCACATCGGAAGAAGAGTCGGTAAAACAATCACTTTAAAATAAAGGAAGATAAGTACAGAGGTCACCCGAGTTAACCCATACTAGGATTCCATGTAGAAAAACATGGACATGGAAGAAAAAGAAAAGGGTCATGTTCTTGTGGGAGAGTGGTAGTAAACATGTCTATGAGAAAGTTAACAATGAGAAAATAAAAAACTTGTGATGGGTTAAACGGTATTCGATTCCCCAGTAGGAAAAGCTAATAGACTACATTTTTGTTTTAAGTTACTTTTTATTGAGGGATTTATTCATAAGGAAACATAATCACTTATCATGTTGACTTTCAACTTTTACTAGATTCCTTAATCAAACTCATATTTTTTCCAAAATTCGAGTATTTAGGGAGACTTGTTCGCATTAAGAGTACTATAATCAACTTCTAGAGAGTAAACTAATCCAAAAAAGAGAACTATATACTTCCCATGTCTTTAGACATTAACCAAAACCAAAACCAAAAAGGTTAGTACAAGATCAGATAATCCAGAAAAGGATAACCCTTTATAAAAAGAAAATTGTTTCTTAATCTCCAAAATCTGTCCAGCAAAACCCAAAGTTCAACGAGGACCATTCTATTGTCAATTTGTCCATAAAATTCTTCAAAGTAAACCAATATAAGATTGAAACCCAAATATTTGAAGGATTTAGTCACATTGTCTTCCAAGTTAAATCGTAACATTTATCTCCAGACAACATCAGTTGCTCCTAAAGTCTCGTATTGAAAAGTAATTAACCTAATCACATATCCTCCATGATAGGTTAATAATTTTCATAAATAACCCAAAATAAACGTACTCTTAATTCATAATATCATATAACAATAAAGAATCAGTCAAACTAACCAGGGACTTCACGTAGTCAAGTGGTAGGCGATAAATACCGGTCGCACTTTGGTTGTGGGTTCGATTCCCGCAGCTTTGTCCGACGCGACGGGTAGTCACACGGTCTGCGTGTTGTCCTTTTTCCAAAACTATATAATTCTCAAATCATTCCCCTAAAAGGGTTAAAATCATCAAAAATGATCATTACATATTTTAACCTCATGTTTATCTGATGCCTTTCATTTTCTAGCATATCATATAATAACCCATAATTACCTCAAAAGTAAGGATCATATAAACCTTAATGGTTACCTTTATAATTATTACCTGAACTTCCACATCGATTGGTCATCTCGTACATGATGCATTACCGAACACACCAAGGTTCAAGTGGTTGATCATTACTCCTTGATATTTGGTTTAGAACAACCACGAGTTTCCCCATTGAATCCTCCATTTTATCTAGTATCTTAATCAGAGAACCACCACAGTTTCCTTCAAACCTGTTGTCTCTTTGGTGCCTGCTAGATCCATCCATACACTAAAAACAGAAATGTCACTGTGAGTATATCAACAAAACCATCATGTACTAATGAGGGAGATAACCACTATGATATACTTACTCATTCACTTTATCTAAAACTAGGACTCTTTTTGAAATCCTAACCATTATGGTAATGCCACTTGTGCTTAAAGAATACCCTAAACTCTAAAGTTATCTAAACCGACCTCTGATACCAACTATAAGGCCCCAGCCTTAAACCTTACTTAATCTTGAGTTATTACAAGATTACACATTGAGGATCTTTTCAGGTTTAGAGTTTTAGAGAATTATATCATTAAACATGCATTACATTCCACATTTAAACAAACTGGTTACATAAAATACAGTATTCATTATTCCCATCAACGGAAACATATTTAAATTAAAACATGGATTCTTTCTTGACACATACTTGACACTGTCATCACATCATGTACCCTTCCCTTGACCTATGAAAAACATTTCAAAAACTTGGGATGAGCATAAAAAACTCAGTAAGGGATATAAAAATATTGAAAGGAATCATGAGTACATGTATACATAAGAATGAAATCATACTTTACCCATAAAACATAGGCTCTTTAACATACCTCATAAAATAATAGAAATCATATGACATAAAGGTAACTTGAGGCATTCATAACATTCTTACGTAGGGAGTAACCCTCTTGGTTACGTTTGGAATACCCATCGCAGTATATTCCCTAAAATCTCTTCGGAGAAACCTTAACGTTTCACTCCTTCGTCTTACCCAATGCATTGGAGAGCTATATCGGGCTCACCCGCCCTTAGTTTATCACAGAACCACCTGTTTTCATAACAATTCCCAAGAACCATAAAATAAATGTATCACATAAAACATGCATAAAGGAAACATAACATTTCCACATTTCAATCACAATATAACATTTTAGTATATTGAAATAATGAATCCATTCAAAAAGAAACCATTTACAAAACCATTTAAAACATTTAATAAAGAGATTTTGGAATCAAAGTGTCCCATACCACCTTGAAGATTTTAAAATTTTAAACCATTAATATCGATATAAACAAATCCTTAAAACCATTTTGAAACATTGATATTAATAAGAATAAATATTTAAAACATTTAAAGCGATATTTTGGTAAAAGGGGTTTTACCAAAATTAGAGACACTTGAATACAATAATTAAGGAATACCATTTAGTCATAACTTTATAATATCATGAGAATAATTGGATTCATGATATAATACTCCAAAGGACAGTATATACACCATATAAGAGTGAATTGGTGCCTAACAACAATGAACTCTCAATAGAAATGTCAAATGTGATGAAATCCCTTATAAAGAAGGTATCCTTAAATTAAGGACAAATCAATCTCAAAAATATGTGTGAAAAAATATAAATACACCCAATATAAGTGGATATTAAGTGTAAAACAATAAAATGTCATTCACACATATTCAAAGGATGTAATATTCAATAACTACATGTTGAACCCAATGAAATCGAAATTGGGTTAAAAAGTTCCCTTGGTAAAATTCGACATCCAAACGGCGTCACTTCAAAAATTCAGAAAATGAGTTGATGAGAGATAAAAAGGGAATCTCATAACATGGACATAAAATTTACATCAATCAGGATATATAAGAACATATCCCAACAAAATAGTATGTTAATTAAAAGACATAACAAACGAAGTCTTTTAAAATGAGGAGGGTGAAAGGTTCCCTTACCGACTTGGGTAAATTTTGAAAAGTACACCCCATTGAAGAAGTGTCATACAATGAATATGTAAATACACATAAATGGAATTATATTACAAAAGGAGTGTAATAATGGGCAGTACATAAACCACTCAATGGGAATTGTGGCAAATGTAGCATAAATCTCACGGGAATAAAAGTGAGATGAAAAATCTCTTACGAAAACTCGGCTGCCTAACGGCGCCACAGAAAACTTCAAAAATGGATTGATGAGAGGAAATAGAGTCTCTCATCATATAAACATAAAGTTTACAGAAAGAGGAATACAAAAGAACATCCCCCAACATAACAAAAATGAGCTTAAAATAAGTGACATAAAGGAGAGTACTTAAAATGAAAGAGAGAGGTTAGATCTCTTACGAAAACTCGGCAGCCTAACGACGCCACTCAAAAATTCAAAAATGGATTGATGAGAGTAAATAGGGTCTCTCATCATATGAACATAATAAGTACAGTGTGTGTACTATAAAATAACATCCCAATCATAGAAATATGAGCTTAAAAGGGAATGACATAAAAGAGTGTACTTAAAAAGAAAGAGAGGTGTATGATCCCTTAACTCGGGTCCGACATGACTTGATCGTTCTTTAACGCCCTTAGTAATAAACTTGATTTAATATCTACTTTCTTAAGATCCTTTTTCAAGTTCATTATTCCTTTTATGTCATGTTATAAACATCATGTAATCATTTAAGTTAATAATGTTCATTTTGTCGGTATTTGGTTCTTAAGTCGATTGTGGACTTCTTTCAATTACATGTTGTTCGTGTGGTCAAAGGTTCTTTATTTCTAGAATGACATTCCTGATTTGTAAATCATATATATCATATATATCCAGTATATACATGTATTTATAATATTGCATAATCATTTAGAGGTAAGAAATGAAATGCACCGTTCATGGAGACGGTAAGCCGTACGTACGCATGAACGCTACTTTCATTTCTTTTTCATATTAATGGAATTAAAAATAAATGAGAGGTATGTATATTTTAATTACATAATTATATTCATCCTTTAGATGTATCATTCATCATATATATAAATTATATACATGTACTTATAATAGTACATTACATTTGGGGATAAGAAATGAAATGCACCGTTCATGGAGACGGTAAGCCGTACGTACGCATGAATGCTACTTTCATTTCTATCTCATACTTTAATGGAAATAAATAATAATGATATAGAGGTATATAATAATTCCAGTATAACATCATATATAATAAAATTAAATCCATCCTTTTTACGTCCCACGTATGGCATTAACGAATCACATCACTTTGAGGGGGCGGTAGTCCGCACTTCCTAAAATGAAGATATCGCATATACCCATAATGGAAGTCATATAGGTAAGATACAAATGAAAAATAAAGAAGAATAAGTAAAACATAAACATATTATATATCATATATAAAAATAGTGACATCATAATGTCCACCTTTGAAGGTGTTAAATGAGTATTGAACAATCATCGTTTCGGGAGGCAGAATTTCGCCATCCACAAAAACCGTATGTTCTTTAACCATTTGATGTAGTTGTGTGATATTTTAGCTCTAATAAATCTTATAAAAACATCCTAGTATATTTAATATACTGGTTTTGTTACAAAAGAAGTAAATAAAAAGAGTTTAGGGGGTTGGAGAAGCAAAATAAAACAAATGAACATGAGGGAATGAATTACCTTTAAAAGTGTAACTCCTTTTGATTTGATCCTAAAGGCTTCCTTTGAAAAGATTCTGCACAAAGGGAATACTCTATGATGATTAGAGGGATGTGGAGAGAGTAAATGGGTAGGGGTTGGCCGAGGCAAAGGCTTGAGGATTGTGTGAAATGAGGTAGAGGTGGGGGCCTTTTATAAGAGGAGAGGAGGGGCACTTTTGGAAAGTAAGAAATATTATTTTTTTGAAAATGTGTGTCGGTTTTAAAAGGACCCTCATTGATATAATTCGTGGATAAGGTGATAAGGGTTCGAAATACACCCATCCAATAAGTTTTTTTACATGTTTAGGTCATAGATTTTACATTATCTTCTCATTTTATTTAAATCGTCAGATAATGATGTCATCGCTGCATCATTATGATTTCATAAATAATTTAATTTATTTAATGTCTAAAAATTATAAAAAAATTACTATGATGTATGAAATCTTTTTAGCTTTCCAATGACTATTTATAATAAAAAATATGACTTTTATAACCCCACTTAATAATTGTTTTAGTAAAACATATCATGTTTGTGTCATTTTTACTTTTACATTAATTAAAAAGTTATTTATGTCATTTCCCAACCAAAGTGGCTCCATGGGGTCCCCAAGTTGACCCATGGCATGTCTTGGTCGGCCATTACACATCCAATGAGGTTAGGACATGTGTCAAGTTCATTTCATATTATTAGAACATTATTTTTACCTTAAACTACACTAATTACCTCTAATCGCGATTAAAAACTTAATAAGTTACTATTCACCAAAAAATTATTTTTATCCCATTGAACCACATTTTACTTCTTAATGAAAACCATGTATGTCGGATTTTTGAAATTCAAAACAAAAAGATGGATGAATTTCATTTAAATGGAAAAATCAGTTTTTATAAGTACCACTTAGTGGTGTCACTATTCATCAAATATTGATGTTTTTCAGAAAAATTCCAAAAATTCACCCTAAGATATATTTGATATTAATAATTCAAAAATGAAGTCTATTTTAGAAAATTCAAAGCATATAAGTCACATTAATTAATTTAATAATTAATTCCCACTGTCAGAGGAAATAACGTGTTTTTATGAAATAATAAGTATCGAAAGATTGACACTAGTTTAAGTCCGATTTCAAAGTGAAATTAATTCCAACGACCACTATTGGATTTAATGGTAAAAATATTTTCTAATTTCACTTTAAAACCAATTCAAAAGATAATATAATAATATAAATAAATTAGATTAAAAAGTGGGTTTGAATTAAAATACAACATTTTACACTATTCATTAAAAAAATGAACTTTATCGGAAAGATACAAAAAATTTACACAAAGTAAATTTTGATGTCCCGATTCATAATAAGAGTTTTATTTGGTCTAAAAGAATATATAAGAGTTAAAAAAACTATATTTAATGACGGTTCGCCATCAAAAGGCGATAAGTGAACCTTTAGTGAAAACTAGGGCATATATGCCTAAAATTGAATTCATTCCATATTTTAAGCCTTTATCTTTTATTGGATATATCTAAAAACATTTAAAAACATATATAATCATATTTTAGTTATTTATATCCATTCCCGCCAATACAACGGCTACATGTTAACTACCATTTAAAATAATATTATTTTATTATTAGAGTGCAACGTAAGATTCCCAAGAAACTCGTTGTTGCGTGTTGGGTACGCCATCGAGCATAGCATCCCATTTAAAGTCATATCAATATTTTATTAACAAATATGGATAAATATGAAAATGTCATATTATTTATTTACCTGGGGTGTTACAGAAATAATTAATATGAATGGTGAATCATATGTTCCATATATTATTCATGAACACACCCTCTGTTACATACTCATCAAAGAGATGAAATCCAATGAATTAATGATCTTCTAATCAGGTGCATCACTCAATGGAAAATTAGATCTAATGTAACAAATTAACATGATAACCCACAACCCCATCCAAGCAAACCTTAACATATGTAATACATGAGGTGGAATGATCAAGGAATATGTTCTATTCCATGTTCAAAAAACATCATATCAATGGTTCACATTTCATGAATATTAAAAAAAGGGATGAAATATATTATACCATATTATAAAAACACATATCCCCAATCCATAGATTTGTCCCTTTCCTAGTGGGCTACTAAAATAATTATAGTGCACCACCCAATATTAATAAGACAATGCTCTAGTCTCTCAGTTATAATGTTTTATGGTATAGAGAATATAAACATATGACAACCCTGCTTTTTATTACAACCTAAACATGCTTTAATACATAAAACTTCACTTGATCCAACAAAGAAGATCGACAGGTTTAGTGTCTTTGGGGCTTAGGATCATTACATAAAAACTTTAAACTTGAAATACAACATCTTTATTGAAAACTTCCTTTACATGACCACTACATTCCTTCGTACTTAGCATTGCATGGGATAACCTGAGGACATGCATAAGAAAAGGGTGAGCTATAAAGCCCAGTAAGGGAGTAAACAATGAATAACATGAGTAGTTAAATACATGTTAGGAAATAGGAATATCAATAGAACATAAGAGAAACATGAACATAAAGGAATGATAAAGCATGATAATCATAACATGGAAATGTGGCAACAACACTTAACATTGAATTAGCATGAGCCAAGGCTCATTGCACATGGAGCATGAGTAAACCCTCATTGCACTTGAAGCACGAGTAAACCCTCGTTTCACTTTAATTATCATGAGTAAACACTCATTGCACATGACGTATCATGATACTATACTTTACCCAATGCATTGGAGCGCTATAAAGGGTGCACCCTTCTTAAACATTTCAATTCATGCATAAGTGTGCCACATGGATCATAAAACATGGATTCATAAAACATAATCATTTATTCCACGATAAAGGGATGTGGAATTCATACATGAAACTTTATAATCAATAAGTAAATGTGCATAAAGGTTAATACCCTTGATGGAGAAATGGGCATGGTATTCACTACACAATGATATTGGCTTAGAAAATCGGTGTGATTTCGGCAGCGTAACGGCGTGACATAAGAATTCACAAAATGGTTGATGAGAGAGAAAGGGGTTCCTCATCATATTTACATGAAATGGACAGTAAGTAGGTCATATATATACATTTCTCAACAATTTAAAAGGAATTTAGATTCATGATACAAAAGTATTGCTTGAATATAAAAGAAGAGAAAAAGGTTTCTTTCAGAATTTCGGCATAGTAACGGGTGTACATGGGAGGCATTTAATGAGAGAGAAAGGGGTCTCCAATCATTCAAACAATAATAGGGTAGTATGGGAGAGGTGAAAAACCATACCCCAACATTCATAATTGAAAATAAAAGGTCAATACAACTTAAAGAAAATTGACAAAAATGAGAAAGGAAGAAAACCCCTTACTTGGAAGTGTGCTTCCAAAAGCTAGAGAGAGGCTTGTGAGAGGCTTCTTGGGAGCTTGGGGAACCTTGAGAGGATTCTAGAGAGAGTAGGGCAGAGGTTGGACGAACTTCAAGGGCTTTTAGTGTGGAGGAAGTGGGAGCTTGGGTGGGTTTATATAGGAAAGGTGATAGAATTCTTTATTATTTAGGTTTGGGACCCCTTATATTAAAATAATCCAAACCACAAACCATCCCATGGTATTTGCCCAAGGTTTCTGGAAAAGGAAAGAGGAAAAAAATATTTTACAAGCCCAAGGTCCGGATTTATTAAAAAAATATGGTTGCTTATGTGGAGGTGAGTCACACTCCCATGAAAATTAATTTAAAAAGGCAAAGTGTTGAATAAGTCTTGAGGGCTCCATTAATTCTTTGAAAAGTAAGTCAAACAAACCCAAAACCTCATTATTTTAATGATAAAACACATATTGGTCGAACATATGGATTATGGTATTTTATTACATCACCATTGGGTCATTATGATGTCATAAAACACATTATATATTTAAATGGTATTTAATTTTTACCCAAAAATTTGACTGTCTCAGAAAATTATGAAAAATTCACCGTTGGATAATTTCGACGTCCTGATTCCAAAAATAATATTTATTTTATCTAAATAATTTTCTAAATATGTGAATTTTCACTTTTAAAATAAAAACCGACATTTATAAAATATTCACGGGTTTTGACAGAAATGGCTTTCAAACCTTAATAAAAATTTTAATTGCATTCATAAAATTATAAGATCATTTATATTTAATAAAAATTAATTTAATATTAATAATAATATTGTATTAAAATATTATTTAATTCGAAAATCCTTTAATTCAATAAAATATAAATCTAAATTAAATAATAACTAAAAACACCATTTGTACTTTAAAAACTAATTACAATGTATCAAAAAAATTATACAAAAAATAATGTACATGAAAATGGTGCTACTTATTTGTTACATAACCCCTTAAAATAGTCGCATAAGACCTAAGGGTAAGGTGTGCGATGGTGACAGACTCTTGGGGTTGCTCGGATAACATCTCTCGAGTGGTAATGTCTATCAACTTCCATTTTTCCCATAGACGATCACGTTCGAGCTTGACTTGATGAAGCTCAGCTTGGGCTTGGTCAAGGGCAAAGCCCAAAGACGCCACCTCTTTTCTGAGCTCCGACAAATGGGATTCGTAATGTGAAATTCTACTAGATGATGCCATCGCTTCCTTTGTCTGAGTAGAAATGGTTTCGTTAAAGCCATATATTTATACTACTCAGATGATCACTGTTCAACGACTATAAAAGTAACGGTCACAAATCTTCACATAAAACTAAAGAAGTTGACATCTTATAAAAAAACATTTTTCATAAAGAAACATTTAACTGAATCAAGAGGGATTTTCCATTAATGAAACTTTGGGTCGTTACAACATTCCCCCCTTAAGATATTTCGCCCTCGAAATTTTCTTTTTCCCACACTAAAACAAATGTGGGTAACTTAGCTTCATCATATCCTCCGACTCCAAAGTTGCTTCTTCAGACTTGTGGTTTCTCCACAACACCTTGACGAGGGGCATTGTCTTATTTCGTAGAACTTTTTCTCTACGATCTAAGATCTTCACTGGTTGCTCCTCATAAGAAAGATCGTCTTCTAATTGTACCACCTCGGAAGAGAGTACATGTGAAGGGTCGGGTATGTACTTCTTTAAGGGGAATACATGGAAGACATAATGCACCTTGGCCATAGTAGTTGGAAGTGCTAGTCGATAGGCCACAGCCCCAACATGATGGCCGATGTACCTTGGGCTTAACTTCCCTTTCTTTCCAAACCTCATGACCTTCTTCCACGGAGATATGCATAAAAACACCATGTCTCCGACTTTAAACTCGAGGTCTCGTCGACGATTATCTGCATAACTCTTCTGTCGGCTCTGGGCTTCCTTGATATACTGCTGAATGGTTTTCACCTTCTCCACCATTTCTTCGACCATTTCTGGTCCAAGTAGCTTACGTTCACCGACCTCATCCCAACATGCCGGTGTTCTACACCTTTTCCCATACATGTCTTCATATGGTGCCTTTTGGATGCTCGAGTGGAAACTATTATTATAAGAGAACTCAACCAGAGGAAAATGTTGATCCCATCCTCCTTTAAAGTCCATTGAGCACGCTCTCAACATATCCTCAAGTGTTTGGATAGTCCGCTCGGATTGGCCATCAGTTTGAGGATGATAGGTCGTACTGAAGTTTAGTTCAGTATTCAGAGCATGTTGAAGACTATTCCAAAACTTAGAGGTAAATCTTGGATCTCGATCAGACACAATAGATAGTGGTACTCCATGCAACCGTACCACTTCCCTGATATATATTTGTGCCAGTTGATCCAAAGAGAAATCCTCTCGAATAGCAATGAAGTGTCCAGTCTTTGTAAGACGATCCACAACAACCCAGATTGCATTTTTGCCCTTGGATGTCCTTGGAAGTCCGGTGACAAAGTCCATGGTGATGTTCTCCAATTTCCATTTTGGTATGGTCAATGGTTGCGTCATCCCCTTAGACTTCTTGCCTCTCTGCCTTCACTTGATGACACACCAGGAACATTGATGTATATTCAGCGATCTCCTTCTTCATATTATCCCACCAAAAGTTTTCTCAGATATCTCGAAACATCATTGTGCTCCCTGGGTGAATAGAGAAATTTGAACTATGTGCATCATCCAAAAGTTCCTTCTTCAGCTCCGAACTTGATGGAACACATAGTATTTTCCCAAACCGCACAATTCCTTATTCACTAACATTAAACTCCGAGGATTTTCCCTTTTTGATAGCTTCCACTTTTTCTTGGATTCTCGCATCATCCTTTTGAGCATCCTTTAACCTTTCCAAAAGAGATGGTTGAGCAATCATTTGTGAAAGGATTGATGATGTTCCCTTCTTTATGATTCCCACGTCCATCTTCATCAAGTCTAAGAAGATTGGATCCTTCTCAATTCTCATCATTGATAGAATTGCTGGATCCTTTCTACTTAGGGCATCTTCCACCTTGTTCGCCTTCCCATGGTGGTAATGTATTGAACAGTCATAATCCTTGATGAGCTCTATCCATCTTCTCTGGCACATATTAAGCTCTTTTTGTGTGAATATATATTTAAGACTCTTGTGGTCAGTATATATCTCAAATTTCTCTCCATAGAGATAATGCCGCCAGATTTTCAAGGCAAAGATCACCGCCGCCAACTCCAGATCATGCGTTGGATAGTTTCGCTGATGGAGTTTCAACTGCCTTGAGGCATAGGATATCACTTTATCATTCTGCATCAGCACACATCCTAAGCCCTTCTTCTAAGCATCAATGAATACCACAAAAAGCTCCCCACTTGTGTGTAAAGTGAGCACGGGTGTAGTGATAAGCCTCCTTTTCAACTCCTTGAAGCATTCTTCGCATTCATAACTCCAAGCAAACTTACTCCCTTTCGATTTAGCTTGGTATGAGGGTTGGACAATCGTGGGAAATTTCTCACAAATCGTCGATAATATCCAGCTAACCCCAAGAAGCTACGAATATCAGTTACCGATGATGGCCTCGGACATCCTTCAATTGCATCTATTTTAGAGGGGTCCACATATATCCCATTACTTGTGATGATATGACCCAAGAATGAGACTTCCTTCAACCAAAACTCACACTTTCTGTACTTTTCATAGAGATTCTCCTTGCGCAAAGTCTCTAGTACAGTTTTTAAATTCTCCTCATGGTCCTCCTTGGTTTTGTAGTATATTAGAATATCATCTATACAGACTACCACAAATTTGTCTAGGTAATCTCTAAAGACTCTATTCATCAAGTCCATGAATATTTCTGGAGCATTGGTGAGTCCGAAAGGCATTACTATGAATTCATAGTGCCCGTACCTTGTATGAAAAGCAGTCTTGGGGATATCTTCCTTCTTCACCCTTAGTTGATAATATCCCGACCGCAAGTCGACCTTGGAGAAGTATTGTTCTCTACGCAGCTGATCAAACAAGTCATTGATTCTTGGGATAGGATACTTGTTCTTTATCGTGATTTTGTTAAGTTCACGATAATCGATGCAAAGCCGCATTGACCCATCCTTCTTCTTGACGAAGAGGACTGGTGCACCCCATGGTGATGCACTAGGGCGTATATACCCTTTATCCATATTCTCCTGTAGTTGTTTCATCAGCTCTTCAAGCTCAACAACAGCCATTCTATATGAAGTCTTGGATATCGGTAGCGCCCCAGGTATAAGTTCAATTGATAACTCAACATCTCTTCTTGGAGGAAGACCAGGAAGTTCCTCAGGAAATACTTCAGCGAATTCCCTCACAATAGGCATTTTTTCAAGGGTGGTTTCTTCCTTGTACTTAATCATCTGAGCCAGATATGCGTGCTCATAAGGCAGTAATATCCATGCTTGAGATGATGGAGCTAAAGGAGATTCATCTTCCTCCTGACACTTGTAAAGAATCGGGGGTCAATTCTCCATATGGAGTGTGATTTCCCTCTCCCGACAATTTATGTTGGAACTATATAAGGAAATCCAATCCATCCCAAGAATTGCATCAAATTCCACGAAAGGGAGTATGAAGAGGTTCGCTGGGAAATTCAATCCACATATTATAACTGGGGAGGACTTATACTCATGGGATGCAATGATTTCCCCATTTGTCGTACTCACCGACATCATTACTTCCATGATTTGTGGTGGTGCAGGGATTGTTCTACTAAACTTTTGAGATATAAAAGAATGCGTAGAACCTGAATCAAAAAGTACGTTCTCTATTCTTGAATGAATAACTAGCGTACCTGTCACCATTTCATTGTCGGGGTTCACTTCGGCAGAAGTGATGGCAAAAGCTCTTCTTTGCCATCTTGGAGGTTGTTGATTGCCTCCGATAACCCTTGGATTAGGGCACTGATTCGCAAAATGACCCGGTTCTTTGCATTTGAAGCATTGAACAACGCGTTGAGGTTCGAACGGAGCATTCCTCTCCTCTGTCGCAGCCGCGGGTCCTTCTTGCTGACAGTTAACAGCTAGGTGCCCTTTTCTTCCACACTTGAAGCATTTTCTTGTCCCCCTAAGGAAATTTCCAGGCCACACTTTTGGCAAGTGGGGTGCTGTAATTTCTTAGTGCCGCTAGATTTATCCATCGGACCACCAGCATTGATGTCCACCTTACGCTTCTTTTCCCCATGATACCCCTGTGATTCTCCGATCTCCATTTCAACCTTGAGGGCACATCAGACAATTTCCTCATAGCTGTCGAAGTCATGGATCGCTAATGCTTTCCGCAAGCTAGGCTTCAGCCCACCAAAGAAGCAGTCAACCATGCATTCGGGGGTAACGACAAAGCCGGAAGCGTATCGTGCAAGCCTTGTGAAGTTTTCCTTGTACGCTCCCACAGATTCCTCATCTTTCTGCTTGAGGGAAAGGAAGTCCCTTTCCATCTTAAGACAGAGGGTGCGCGGAAAATATTTATCGAAAAACATCTTCCGGAATTCCTTCCATTCCAAAGCCTAGATCTCCTCCTCAGGCTTCGTATTTTTTATCATCGTCCACCATTGATCAGCTTCACCCTCCATACGATAAGCCGCCAGGAGAACCTTCTCTTTTTCAGAGCATTGGAGGATGGAGAATATCTTTTCAATGGAGTTGATCCATTGTTCAACGATCGTGGGATCAGATGATCCACTAAATGTAGGAGGCCTTTGTCTCATGAAGCTTTCAATAGCGACTTGTTCTTTCTTAGGGGGGTTGAATGTTCCTCTTGACCAGTGTTTCTATTCAAAACTTGAGTTAGCTGAGAGAGAAGCGTGACAATGTTCGCGATTCCCGCTCCCATTGGATTGGGAATCTCATAAGTACAATCATCACACTGATCTTCACAACAGTTGTTAGCCCGAGTTCTCCTATTTCCGACCATTGGCTGGAATAAAAGGAAAGTTAGGGGTAACACATAAAGGGTAATCCAAAGACAAAAGTTTGATGACTTATAAATAAACATTAATCTCTTTAACTCATGAGTCTATAGGATTCAATCTAGGATTTTCATGATCATCCTTCTAACATATATTCTTAGGGGAATTTTTCCCTTAATAAGGGTTCATACTAAGATTGTGAATTTATCAAAACATATCTCTCGGGAGTGTCGTAACCAAGAGTGCAGCAAGGCCCGTTGTCGTGCACCAGTTCCCATTCGAGTCTAGCTCAAAGCGGTGTTTTCGGGTTTTACCCCTAGGATACATCTGTGCCAGAGCCGCCTCTACCTGCTCGTATCCAGACAGAGATGTATTTGTATGATAAACCACTTACTTTGTATTTACCAAAACTTAGGGATGTTTTTATTATGCATAGTCTTGTATCTAAGGCTTTACTAGGGTTTCCTAATCCCAAAAAAAACTAAACCTATCCTCTGATACCAACTATGACAACCCTGCTTTTTATTACAACATAAACATGCTTTAATACATAAAACATCACTTGATCCAACAAAGAAGATCGAGATGTTTAGTGTCTTTGGGGATTATGATCATTACATAAAAACTTTAAACTTGAAATACAACATCTTTATTGAAAACATCCTTTACATGACCACTACATTCCTTCGTACTTAGCATTGCATGGGATAACCTGAGGACATGCATAAGAAAAGGGTGAGTTATAAAGCCCAGTAAGGGAGTAAACAATGAATAACATGAGGAGTGAAATACATGTTAGGAAATAGGCATATCAGTAGAGCATAAGAGAAACATGAACATAAAGGCATGATAAATCATGATAATCATAACATGGAAATGTGGCAACAACACTTAACATTGAATTAGCATGAGCCAAGGCTCATTGCACATGGAGCATGAGTAAACCCTCATTGCACTTGAAGCACGAGTAAACCCTCATTGCACTATAATTATCATGAGTAAACACTCATTTCACATGACGTATCATGATACTATACTTTACCCAATGCATTGGAGCGCTATAAAGGGCGCACCCTTCTTAAACATTTTATTTCATGCATAAGTGTGCCACATGGATCATAAAACATGGATTCATAAAACATAATCATTTATTCCACGATAATGGGATGTGGAATTCATACATGAAACTTTATAATTAATAAGTAAATGTGCATAAAGGTGAATACCCTTGATGGAGAAATGGGCATGGTATTCACTACACAATGATATTGGCTTAGAAAATCAGTGTGATTTCGGCAGCGTAACGGCGTGACATAAGAATTCATAAAAATGATGATGAGAGAGAAAGGGGTTCCACATCATATTTACATGAAATGGACAGTAAGGAGGTACTATAGATACATGTCTCAACAATTGAAAAGGAATTTAGATTCATGATACAAAAGTATTTTTTGAATATAAAAGAAGAGAAAAAGGTTTCTTTCGGAATTTTGGCATAGTAACGGGTGTACATGGGAGGCATTTAATGAGAGAGAAAGGGGTCTCCCATCATTCAAACAATAAGAGGGAAGTATGGGAGAGGTGAAAAACCATACCCCAACATTCATAATTGTAAATAAAAGGGAAATACAACTTAAAGAAAATTGACAAAAATGAGAAAGGAAGAACATCCCTTACTTGGAAGTGTGCTTCCAAAGGCTAGAGAGAGGCTTGTGAGAGGATTCTTGGGAGCTTGGGGCACCTTGAGGGGATTATAGAGAGAGTAGGGAAGAGGTTGGACTAACTTCAAGGGCTTTGAGTGAGGAGGAAGTGGGAGCTTGGGTGGGTTTATATAGGAAAGGTGAGAGAATTATTTATTATTTAGGTTTGGGACCCCTTATATTAAAATAATCCAAACCACAAACCATCCCATGGTATTTCCCCATGGTTTCTGGAAAAGGAAAGAGGAAAAAAAATATTTTACAAGTCCAAGGTCCTGATTTATTAAACAAATATAGTTGCTTTTGTGGAGGTGAGTCACACTCCCATGGAAATTAATTTAAAAAGGCAAAGTGTTGAATAAGTCTTGAGGGCTCCATTAATGCTTTGAAAAGTAAGTCAAACAAACCCAAAACCTCATTATTTTAATGATAAAACACATATTGGCCGAACATAAGGATTATGGTTTTTTATTAAATCACCATTGGGTCATTATGATGTCATAAAACACATTATATATTTAAATGGTATTTAATTTTTACCCAAAAATTTGACTGTCTCAGAAAATTATGAAAAATTCACCGTTGGATAATTTCGACGTCCTGATTCCAAAAATAATATTTATTTTATCTGAATAATTTTCTAAATATGTGAATTTTCATTTTTAAAATAAAAACCGACATTTATAAAAAATTCACGGGTTTTGACAGAAATGGCTTTCAAACCTTAATAAAAATTTTAATTATATTCATAAAATTATAAGATCATTTATATTTAATAAAAATTAATTTAATATTAATAATAATATTTTATTAAAATATTATTTAATTCAAAAATCCTTTAATTCAATAAAATATAATTCTTAATTAAATAATAACTAAAAACACCATTTGTACATTAGAAACTAATTACAATGTATCAAACAAATTATACAAAAAATTATGTACATGAACATGGTGCTACTTATTTGTTACATAACCCCTTAAAATAGCCGCATAAGACCTAAGGGTAAGGTGTGCGATGGTGAAAGACTCTTGGGGTTTCTCGGATAACATCGCTCGAGTGGTAATCTCTATCAACTTCCATTTTTCCCGTAGACGATCACGTTCGAGCTTGACGTGATGAAGCTCAGCTTGGGCTTGGTCAAGGGAAAAGCCCAAAGACGCCACCTCTTTTCGGAGCTCCGACAAATGGGCTTCGTAAGGGGAAATTCTACTGGATGAGGCCATCGCTTCCATTGTCTGAGTAGAAATGGTTTCGTTAAAGCCTTATATTTATACTACTCAGATGATCACTGTTCAACGGCTATAAAAGTAACGGTCACAAATCTTAACATAAAACTAAAGAAGTTGACATCTTAAAAAAAGAAAATTTTCATAAAGAAACATTTAACTGGATCAATAGGGATCTTCCATTAATGAAACTTTGGGTCGTTACAAAACAAATATTCAATAAATCAATTATGAAAATAAATACAATCATATGAATCTAGACAAATAACCAATACATGATATACAAGTAAGTGTCAATAAATAATAATAAAATACAAATAATAAATGGATACATGATGAACTACATGTTACATGTCATTTAGATATAAATCAAATATACAAAACACCCCAAAATTACACAAAAAACATAGAAAAAATATGGGAATATTTTGAGTCCAAATATGATCCCAACTCCCATGATTCATCCTATTGGTTCTTCCCAACAAGCAGTAGGCCATTCAGAATCAATGATCAAAAATCAGAATAATATTATCAGGTACCCATGATCTGTAGAGTTATGTTAATTGTGTGGTTAATACTTAGAATACCATGACCAATGATATCTTAAATTATAACTAAAAAATAGTTCATAAAAATGGATAATATAAAAATTAAATGTATACCATTGAAAATATATAAAAATATAACCACTAAACTATCACCTTTTTATAACATATGGGAATGGTACATTCCTATAATGGTAGATTATGTGGTGTCTCTGAATGGGTTGTGGGGACCATTCCAACATATCATCTATTAGGGCTATTATAACCATCCTCTTTTAAAAAAGGGAACCTGAGGGTAATATACCAATTCCTATATCTAATCTATTCCTCGAGAGGTAATGTAAACACAAGTTCTATCAAGTATGTATACATCAACCTATGGGATAAGTTCCCCCAAGGATTAATGAGTACAACTACTTCTACTTGCGGGTCGATTTCCACATAGTTTTTTATATAGAATCGAATCCATGTAACATTTCATTAAAACAAAACCACCCCAATGGTTATTTTTCCTTTTTTTCCAAAAACAACCCATCAAACCATTATTATAATTTTCATCAATAAACCATGATCCATATCACGAAATATGTGAAAAAATTACCATTTTTATAAATAAACCATTATAAAATTTTCATTCTAACTTTTATATCCAATAACATCATATCGAAATATAATATATAATTTCAAAACACAATAACCATGGTCCCATTTGTAATTTACACATCCAATTAGAAATAAATGTTCACAAAATATATTTAACCTCAAAAATCCATTAAGGAATTTGATTATCATAACACTCTATTATACACAATGAGTAATTTTTTCAAATGTCCGTTAATATTTAAGAAAATTGGAAAAAAACATACTTCCATCATACATATTACATCATGATTTATAATACCATTTACCAAAATATCAATTGTTGTGAAATTCCATTTCAAAATCATAGATAAACTAAAAAAACATTCATAATAGTTTAAAACAACAATTAATATCACGTAAAATAGAAATTATTCAAAAAAAAATCCACTCCAAATTAAAAATAACATTAGAGTTACATTTAACATATTAATGGTAATATTATTCATATAGTCAAACACTTGGAATCACTATCTTATTTTTAACAGGACAATTTTTAAAAATGAGTCATAATCATATTTTCAAATATAAATTATGTCAATACATGGTGAGACCAAAATGAATGAAAAATTAATTATGTGGAAAAAATGATATAATATTAGTTAATGAAATGGGAAAACCATCCTTTTCACTACAGGAACCCACACGTCTTTTGTTGGCCTTTTATTTGGAATATATTTGATGAAAATGAAGTATAGTTGAAATCAATAAAAATAGTGTGTATTAGAAAACCCTAAAAAGGGAATTCTTGATAGGAAAATAACAATTAAAGGATAAATTTAGAATGGTATATATAAAATAATTTTTGCAATTCTACATATGGATGTTTCTTTAGACAAAGGATGAGGGGATCCATCTAATCCTTATGGAGGATGAGAAAAAATGATTTGGAGAATTCTCAGGGTAATATGAAGGATATAAAACATATGGGGGTGTTATGGGGGGTACCCAAGGAAAATACAAAGACCTCACAACCAATTTAAAAAAATGGATACACAGCCCACCAATAAGTTGTTCTATCAAGGATCCTTTTTTAGGATATTGAACATGCCACCAACAAGATGATCACAATATATCAATTTGGTGGTGTCAATAATATAGTTTCTTTTTGGAAAAATATTCATATGATACATCAAGATAAATCTATTACCACAATAAATCTCTACTTTGAATAAACAAAATTTTATGGTGTGTAAACCATATTAATACCTTTCTAGGACCCAGTTTCTATAATGACTTGACATTTTAGGGGGATTAATATTAAAAATAGATATTCAAACTCACACATACATATGAGCCATGTAACGACCCAACCATAAACAATATATATTCAACTATCTATTCACAATAATAAATTTTCTTATATTCATTATTATCTTTTAGTATATTACTTGTAGAAAATTAGGTCATCACCCTTACACCAAAAATGTTATGTTACAATTTATAAACATCCAATTTATATTATATTTTCATATAATATAATAACTATAGTAAGATTCATGTTTTATTATCATGTCATATCTTTAAAATTATGATCTTGATCTCATCAGTGTCCCTAATCATCCTTAAAAACCAATGAAAAACATTTTAAAATATAGGATATGAATAAAAGTCTTCCCATGGAACATAAAAAGTAGAAACATGTTAGTCCATTCAGAAATATAAAAATACATAAAATATATAACATTAACACATTATTATATTAAAAAATGAAATAATTCATTTACACATGGAATAACACATTTATTTAGTCAATGAAGTCTTATAAAAACCCTAGAATATAATTAAAATAACATATAAGGCATTATAAAGAATCACATTAACATACCATTTTAAATGGTTGTTTGAAAATACTGGACCTAGATAAATAATTAGTAGAAAACATAATAGTTAACTCCCTATTTAATTTCTTTATATATACAGAACATTACCTAATGCATTCGTGATAAATAATGTGGCTTAATTTTTGTATAATCTAAATAAGGATCACACATTTTTCATAAGGTATTATGGTGATCAACCCTTGGTATAAGATATGACGAGATCATATATTCTTTATATATAACTTTTATATACTATATAATGAATAAATAATATTATTCTTCTCCTTTTCCACATATATCCCTTGAAAATAACTTTTGACACATATGCAAAACACTTTTGGATATGGAAATACACTATCTTTTGAAAAACAACATTTTAAAAAATAAAATAAAAATAATGTAGGGAAAGAAATTTTTTCTTATAATTAGACATATAATATTATAATGGAAACCAAAAATAAAATAATGGTTGTAGTTGTGGTTAAATTCATTGACTTCTTAGACATTAAAATAAGAAATTTTTATGTATTTTTAAATGAAGTAAAAACATTTTGTAAATTTATTTTGTTTGAAAAACATTGAGAGAATAAAAAAATATACATAAAATTTCTTTTATAATAATTTTATGTGAAAATAATATCATCTTAAATATAATGTTACGAAATATTTACATGGATGAAAAACATTTGGAGGGGATACATTAAAATAATTTTTTAAAAGAATGTATCTTAACTTGAGTCTATTTTCTTATGTATGCTCATTCATTTTCAAGATAGTAATTTTATGTATATTATTTTCATCATTTGGAATCGTTTTAATGATTATGATTACTTTTTTACACAATTATAATCAATCAATTACTCAACTTTATTCATATAAATTTCACTAGAGAAATTTAGTTAATATGTCAAAAATGAATTTTGATGGATGACTATAGTTAAAAAGGTCATTATTCCATAATCTCCTAAAAAATAATCTGGACCTAGTTGTCATTTATCTACAATAATTTAAAAATAAAAACAAATAAATAATTAAAGTTATGAAAGATGAACTACCCTATAGTCATTGAGACATATGGTCAAATATGTGCATGAGGAATATTTCCACTTATTTAGAAAAATTATATAAAAAACATACATATTAATTTATCATATCATTATTATAATTATAGAAATAATAACATATTATTTTCAAAAAAATAAATATATTTATTATTCCTTAATGTATATGGTGAAAAATGAATTGCATCTCCTCTTGGACGTCGTAGTCCACATGTACTCACAATCAGCATCATCTTTTTATCAGTGATTAAAATGTTATGAAATTAAATGTCATATTAAATTTATAAAATAATAAATATTTCATTATTATCATATATATGAATTTATTTTTTCATTATGACCATCTATGTGATCTAGTGAAGGAAAATTAATTTCATTGGTTTGCAAGCTAGTACTCCACTGTAAACACAAAGGATTGGATTGATTACAATTTAATAAAATAGGTAATGAATATAGGTTGTTCCACTAACCTACAAACACACCATTTTATGGATGATACTAGTGTAATTATTTCAGCATGGTGGAATAATATTTAACTGAGGAAGAACAAGAAATGAAATAAAAATTCTTGGTTAAGAACTATACATGTTATTCGGATAACAACGTAATGATTATGACATAATCCTTACATGATTGATTTTATGATAAAAACCTTTATAGGATATGATTATTAATAATAAATGGATGTTATTTCAGTTATTGAACTATCCAAAATGATTTTGAAATGTAAATGAAAGAGAATAATAGCTTCCCCTTCCTAAGAGAGTAGAGGTTCACTCTGGGAAATTAATAAATATTTAACTAATGTTGAATAATTTTAATATACAAATGACTGAAAAATGATAAGGTTGCATGAAAATATGTGGATTAATTGAAATAATCTCTTCTAATTTTTTTTCATTGGGTTGTATCACATAATTACCCCTTTCCTTTTGTTTTAACCCTTTATTAACCCTTTTGAAAATCATAGTGATATCAATGTTATTTTCGATTAATGTGTTAATATAGTTACAATGAAATGAAAAAAACATAAAAATGAACTTTCACTACTAAACATCATGCCATTAACAGATCTAGAAAAATGGTTTTATCAGCCCTTGAAATCCATGAATATTATGAGTGGTGGTGAAATCTGAGCATTAACAGCGCGAAGAAATTAACTACTAAAGGCTCCATTAAAAATCACTATAAAATTCATTAATAAAGAAAACCATTATAAATGTTTTTTCAGAGCTCTTAAATAATTTTTAATGGTTATTTTTTCGTGATTAAGATGGGATCTATTGATAGTGTGAAACAATGGGTTGATAAAATTTCCCTTTATCAGCGCTTTCTTAAATGATATTAGTAATTTTGAAAAAAAAAAATTTAATGCACCCCAACACCCCCTTATCATTACTTACAACCCATTTCTTATTACATTTCACTCCCCAACTACCAACACACACCCCAAGTCCATATTTAGTTCTAGATTTCTACCCCAAATACCCGTGTACACATAAATTTAATCCCATGACACTTAAAATGGTAATAGTGGAATTTTTTTTATGGAAAAGTGGTGGTTTAATGTACCTCATTATAGTTTACTATTGCTAATTAATTCCATCGTGTATCACATTATCACTAGTTTTTATCGATGGTTTCATTATTTTAACATCAATTTTTGTGTGTTTTTATTTTGGAGAATTTATGATTGAATACTTGATTATTTTCATTTGGTATTTTATAAAAAAAATATTTGGGGAAAATATAAATATATTTAAAACAATATCCATGGAAAACATTAATGGTGGTTTCATTTAGCGGTTTTTAATAATAACCACTAATGAAATTATTATATTTAATTATTTTGTGTAGGTTACATAAAAATTCCACTAAATCAACCTTTCCTAAAATATTTAATAATAATCTATAAATATAAAATCAAATATATAATAAACTAAAAAAATAAATATATGATAAACTTATTAGACATATATGACCCATACAATGTCATATACAAACATCAATTCATCATATCCCTAATTTTATTCAACCCATACATCTATCAACCAATACCTCATTCTTCAATATACACATGTAGAATATTTCCAAAAATAAACCATGCCCAATATACATCCATGTCATGACCTTCATTGCATCTATCAACATCCATATCATCTCATAAACTGAAACCAGCCACGTTATCTCACCAACTGTAACAAATAGAAAAAATCAAATTTGAAACTTAATAAATCATAAGTATAGTTGAATAACTGATTTTTTTAACATGCTATTAAAACGGAGAATCATCACAAGTACATTATAAAGTATTTTAGGTATCAGAATAGTCATCCTCTTTCATTCTGTATGAATCTTCCGCATATAATGAAAAAAGGAACATTTAAGAAATTAAATTCCAAAGGGAAAAGGCAGATAATATATTAAATGTGAAGCGCAAAAAATTATTTATTTTATTAATATAAAAAAAATTATAAAAAAAATAATATATAATGAAACACACTTTGGGAACATAATATATACATATTTAAAATAATATTCAACATTGGAAACAAACAAGGGTTTATTAAAAAATCTATTATATATTTAAAACGACAAATGTTTTTATTTAAATTTAAATAATAATAAAATTAATTGTGTTTGATATCACAACATTTATTGTAATTTAAAAACAACTCAACAGTGTGTTTACCATGATTTTAAATCAATATAAGGTTTTTTATTAAGATTTGGATCGTTCAATTCATGTTTTAGTGTCATAAAACATAAAAAACTCATTTAGTGCCATAATATGAAAAAAAAATTGAAATGATTTAATGTTGAGACCAACATTTCTCAATTAAATCTATGGTATTTCTCCCATGATTTGATGTAAATTGGACATCTTTTCTATGGTCTGACCTTCTTATACTTTTTTCTAATGGCATCTGTACATTGTAGAAATGTATACAGAGTAATTCTAACCACAATGCATGCTAAATTGACATATAGTATGTGCATAAACATAAACTACAACATAGTGGTGGGTTTCCAATGATTGAATATCAATATGAGGTTGTTTTATTTTATTTTTACCATTCCTTATACATTTTAGTTTTTTAAATAATAAAAATTTGTTTACAACCATTATAGGAATAAATTCATTCGGAATGATGTGTCTTCAATTCCTATATTTCAAAATTAAATGTATTATCGTAGTTACATGATTTTAGGGTAATATGACATATTTTGGATAATTTGGACCCATTAACACTTGTTCGTAAATGATTGAGAAGATTTTAGAAGTGTATACTGAGTAATTATAGCCACATCATATGTCATATTGATGTGTTTCCTTCCAATACACGAAACAAGTATGGTTTATATGGATTTAAAATTAATCAATGTTTGTTTGATATGGTATTTATTGTTCGAAAAAAATTTAAGTGTTATAAAACAATAGAAACAAGTTAACCCACATAATAGAAAAATTGTAATTCGGAATGACATGTAGTCAAATACCAAATTTCAATATTAAATATATGATCATATTTATTTTATTTTTGGGAAATATTAATTAATTTTCCTAGTTTTGACCCCTCCCCCCATTTTTTGATGTCTTTTATACAATTCAGAAGTTTATACCAAGTAATTTACACCACACCACTCATCTTGTTCATTTTCAGTATGTGTTTAATCATACAAAAAATATAGTGATGGTTTCCCCATGATGTCACATCAATATGAGGACATTTTCTATTGTTTTACATTTCCACACACATTTTAGTGTTTCAAAACACTAAAAACACATTAACAACCATAAAAGGGAAAACATAATTTAGAATGTTATCTGAACAATTTCTATATATCACAACTTAATATATAGTCATTGTCCCATGAATTTAGAGAAACCTCAGATTGTTTTAGAAGTGCCCCTAACACTTTTTAAAGGATATTTTGTTATTCAGAATTGTATACCGAGTAATGCTGACAATAGAATACATTATATTGTTGCATTTCATATACGTACACATAAAAACAACTTAGTGGTTGGTTTTCCTATAATTTTTCATCAATATGAGGGCGATTTATCTAGTATTGACAATTAAATCCACATTTTGTAGTTTTAAAACACTAAAAAACATTTATATCCTTAACAGGAATACAATAATTCAGAACAAAATGTCACCAGTTCTTATATTTCCAAATTAAATACAGAGTAATTTTCCCATGATTTTATTGTAATACGAATATGTTTTACTAGATTTAACCCCTAACATTTAATTTTAAAGTGTTTTATAACTTTCAGAAGTGTAAAATGAGTAATTCCAGCCATACAACAAGTCAAATTGATGTTTTATCTGAGTGTTCATGAAAAAACTCAATGATGGGTGTACATACAGTTCACATCAACATGGGTTTTTTCATTGGTTTCGATAATTTTGTGCATGTTTTAGACTTTTAAAACACTAAAGATGTCTTTTCAACCATAATGTTATAACCGCATCTCAAAATGACGTGTTTCTAGTTTCTACAATTCATAATTAATAATATCATCATTGTCCCATTAAATTTGTGAAATAAGACATCATTTTAATGTTTTTGACCCGCCCCCCCAATACATGTTTTTATAGATTTTTACACCTTTCTGAAGTCTATATAGGGTAATTTATACCACGCCACACATTTGATTGAAATAGTTTTCTACTCATTCATGTAAATAAAACTCACCAGTTTTTTTCCAATGATTTGGAATCAATTTGTTGTAAATTTATTTTTTTTACTTTTTAATGTAGGCTTTAGTGTTTTAAAACTTTAATGATTTTCTTACGGATATAATGGGAAAAATGTAATTCACAATGATGTGTAGTTAGTTATAATATTTCAAAATTAATTCAATAGTTTTCTTTCTCATCATTTAATATCAATAAGTTGTTGTTTTCCATTTTTACCACCCAACACTTTTTTTAATGGCTTTTGTACCTTTCAGAATTGTATACAAAGTAATTCTGACCACACCGCACATCCGATTGATGTTTTTTCTACACGTACATATCAAAAAAATAGATGCGATTTTCCAATTATTTCATATCAATTTGATGTCGTTTTCTATAATTTTTACTATTTATGCTTGTTTTAGTGTTTTAAAACACTAAAAACATGTTTACATCTGTAATAGGAAAACCATAATTCAAAATAATATTTGTTTGGTTTGTAAATTTTTTAATTAATTATATAGTAATTTTTCATTATGTCATGGAAATATAATGATATATTACTAGTTTTTACTCTCCAATACTTGTTTTTAATTTTTTCTATACCTTTCTAAAATTTATACGAGTAATTTCGACAACACCGTATTTCGGATTCACATTTTATTTGAGAGTACACATAAAAAACTCATTTTTCCCATGATTTCGAATATATCATAGGATATTTATTAATTTTTTGTCCCTTTCTTCTATGTTATAGTTTTTTAAAACTCTAAAAATGTGTTTACATCCATAACAAGCCAAATATATTTCAGAATGATGTGTCATCTATTCTTAAATTTCATATTTAAATCTACGGTCGATGTTCTATAATTTTTTGTGATATATTAAATTGTTTTCAAATTTTTGTCCCCTTAAAAATTGTTTTGAAAGGTTTTTATACATTTTAAAATATTATAATGAGTAATTACTTCCACACCACATTTCAGAATGATTTGTTTCCTATGATTATATGTAAACAATACTCATCAATTGATTTACTTTGAATTCAAATCAATATTTGGTAATTACTTATGTTTGATAACATTCCACTAATGTTTTTTTGTTTTAAAACATTAAATAAACATTAACTATAGTAATAGAAAAACTGTAACTCAAAATCATGTTTCATATGTTACTTTTTATAATAAAATCATGTATTGATTCCCATGATTTTAGGGTAATCCAATGTCATTTTCAGGATTTTGACCCACATCATTTTTTCAATGAATTTTGTAACTTTTAGAATATATATCAAGTAATATCGAACATTTCCCAGATCAAACTGGTTTTATTTCTATGTATGGAAATCAATAATATCACAGTAGTGGGTTTTCCATGATTTCACATCAATATGAGGTTGTTTGCAATGAATATTACCATTTCGTGCATGTGTTAGTATTTTAAAACACTAAAAAACATTTAAGGCCATGAAAGGAAAACTGCTTTTCTAAATATCATATCCTCAGTTCCTACATTTAAAAAATAAATCTAGGGTTTTTCCCATTATTTCATGGAAATTTGTCTTTTTTCATTTTTTTACCACCTCCACATCTTAATTAATATGTTTTTTCCATTAAGGATTTTATATTGATTAATAATGACCACACCATATATTAGATTGAAGTGTTTTATATTTATCGACATAAAAAATACAGAGTTATTTTTTCCCAATATTTCACATCAATATGTGGTAATAATATATATTTTAGACCATTCCATTAAGATTTTATTGTTTTAAAATAGTAAAAATGTTTTTTTGACCACAATAGGAAATCCGTTATTTTTAATGACATACAGTCAGTTCCTATATTTCTAAAATAAATCTATTGTAATTGTTTTGTAAATTTAGGGATCTCTAATTTTGTTATACTAGAACAATAAATTTTCACTTGTTTTTAATTGAATTTATTCAATTCAAAAGAGTTTAGTGTGTCAAATCAAAGAATATAATCATGGAATGCTTTCAACATTTTGTATAATGATCTATAATTCATCCTTTACATATATGTATTATCAAAAAATATATCCAGTATAAGATGGGGTTAGTACAACTTAAAATGAGTATTTTCTGTACAAAATATCCATTTTTTTAGTTATGGATGTTATATATATTCAATGGAAATGGTTCAATGATCTATGGAATTTTGAATTTCCCTTAACAGGAAGAGAAATAAGGCTGGAAAGTCCCATTATGATCATGTTGGTCATCCATTAAAATACAGAAACAAATGAATTTTTCATTTATGAATGACAATGATCCTATTTTTACCTTTAAGGGTATTATTATGGAACATTTTCTTTTCATCATTCATGTTCTATTTGTGATTACTGATTAGTGTCACTACTCAAATACCAATTGAGTGTAGAAGTAATAGACGACACCACCTTAACAAAGATAACTAAGGGAAAAGGCCCTAAACCCATCCCACCATTATTTATGGGATTCTCCTTCCCTAAAATTATTTTGACTGTATGTTTTTGTGAAACTGATGATGATTTTGAGGTGTTCAAATTCGATTCCTCTAAAATTTTAACATGTAAGTTAAAAAATTATTAACAATTCTTTTTCAAAATAACTAATCATTATAATGTTATCCAGTTTATCTTTTTTACATTTTTATTTATTTTTATTTTCAAAATATAAAAACATTATAAATATAATTATATTATAGCAGAAATGAATCTTTAAACTCAATTAACTAGAGTCAGTTAGATTAATAAAACTATGCTAAATTTTCATCATTTGATCCATGTAATAAGACATATTTAATTAGGACAAATCATTTTTAATTATTATTATTTTTCTGTAAAGAAATAATATGAAATGGTACTTAAATGTACTTACTCCAACGTCTTTTGTAGGGTAATCAAAAAATCATTCATCTGTATTTCAATGAAATTTATACCATAAATATATTTGGTAAACATAGTTACAAATTTATTATCATTTAAATGAAAATATAAACATTTTAGAAAAAATGATGACTTTTAATAAAATTATATAAATAATAATGAATATATATAAATGTTTTTTTATTTTTCATGAAAATCATTGAGACTCATCAATGTGCCGAATGACATTCTTCTCAAGATTGAAATTATTTTTAGATAATTATAATAAAATATTAAAATTAATAAAAAAATATAATTTTATTTTTATTATGATATTATATTAATATAAAATATTAAATTTCCTCTTGAGATGCATCATTAATGATTTATAAAAATCTCATACATTGTTCATGAAAAATCCTTTAGTCACATTCTCAATCATATTCTACGATCTAAAACATATTCATTAAACTCCTACCATAATCCACACTTAAAATATCTCAATTTTAAACCTAATTTTTTCAAATACCAGGTGCGTGGAATAGTGTCTAGGAAATAAAAATTAAAAACATCTTAAAAACATAACCCTTTATATGTATTTTACAAAAAAAATATACTTTTTAATTTTAAGTTAGTTACTAAGGAATATTAAAATACTATTAACTTTTCTTGAGCATTAAAGACCCCATTTTTTCAATCTATTGGAATATGTCTCCAATAATTATAGTTAATGGGAAATCTAACCATCTCCTTCGAAAGCATCCTAATGATATGTATATAGATTCAGATAGCCTCAACGTTAATCACCTAAAACTAAACTAATGGAAGCATAATCTTGAAGTATATTTGGTCCAATACATCAATTGTTTCCATAGTGAAATCACTTCTATGGTTTTATTTATCTATTGATGTAATATAATAACTAATTACAAATATATATATATATATATATATATATATATATTGAGATATAAGTTACATACTATGTAAAGGTATCTTAAAAATATCCCTCAGATGGAGGGGTTGTCAATAGCTCTATCTATGGATGTTAATTAAATGGTGGGATACCAATGCCATTTGGTAAAATGGATAGATCTCTAGTAGTATTGGATACAATGGAATCACTATGATCCAAATAAGATTATGGTACTGGTGGAATGCTATGTGAGGCTAGTCGGCTATGATCCTTTCTTTTTTTTTCTTCGAATTCCTGCATTTCATGATGTTAGGTATATTAAATTTATAAAAAAATAGAAAATGAAAGGGTTTTTATAAAAAATTAAATACTAAAACATTATATATATGTATGAAACATTTATCAATTATAAATTTAAATATATTTTAATTACCAATTTATACATTACATTATCCTTATATTCTACATATTCATTGTTATCAACATCCATTGTGAGGATTCCTTCATTTTCACTCTCCCTTGCAAGTTCTGCCATTTAGATATTATTATAAAATGGCTCAATTATTTGTGGTTGATGATGTCAGCTATAAAAAATTTCCAATTGATCTATATCTCCCACATTAAATTATTTTTTCTCATTTAAGTGTTCAAAAACACCCCAGGAATCATTTATTTCATCATCCACATAATTATCCATATTTTTTTGTGAAGAAATGATAAATATATCATGATATTCTATTTCAATTGTATCTATCATGTGATAAAAGATGAAAAAATAAAATGTAATGAATATTTGATTATATAACGATCAATTTTCACTGACATGGATTTTAATAAGTCAACTATAAACATTCCCTTGCAGTTTAATTATATTAAAACATTTATTTTCCCATTGTATCCCATGTTTGTAAGTAAAAAGACACAACTATTTTGAATATTTCATTCTTATTCATGCTAATGTGTATGAAAAATGAATCTATGAATATTTTATACATAAAATAGCTTAGCCTTCCATCGAAGAACTCAAGCCAAAAACATCAAATCAATTTATATTTCATTGTGATTTTCAATATTCATTATCTTGGAAAAAAAGATATATCCTGCCAATTTTAATATATATAAAATAAATACATTTCAATAATTTAAAATGAGTATATAATTACATGATGGGAAAAAATTCTGTAATATTCTCATTAATAAAATTTAAAAATTCCATCTCATTTTGATATTGAACACTAATTTTTCTCTTATTTGTCAGTCACAATTAGTTAACAAATTTATCTACAATAACAGTATTTAGTAGCAAAAATATATGTTATTGTACTAAATTTAATTCAGTAATTTTAAACATTATCCCTATTTCAATTGGTTGTTTAATTTTTGGTAATAATGATGACTAGTATTCAGAATGAAAATTATTTGAGATGTCCTCATCATATCATTCATAATTGAATCAGTCTCAATCGCATTTAAAGAACTAGAACATAATGTCACACTCAATCTATATCTGTATCCTTTAGAAATAGAACCTTCTTGTTGAGCAGTATTCCTCGTATATTATTTTAAATTACTTATATACCTAATAAAAAAATTGGTAAAATATTAGAAAAATTACCATATGATTTGATATATTTGAATTCCAAATTTTAAATGAAAGATAATTATACATGCCTATCAATTAGATACATTTATAAAATGTGTACTGGTACACCAATTTGAGCTGATTTAACCAAAATAACTGCCTAAATAATCATGAGTATATTGAATAATGGGGGAAATAACATTTACAAATTAAATATTGTCAGAAAATCCTTTTGAGGGTATATTAAACCTATTTGGAATTATATTTTTTCAAAAAAAATCTCTAATAAGGGTACAAAACTAAATGAGAACCAGATTTTATTTTTCAATTATTGTTTTATAAAAAGATAATGGAATTAATGGACCCTCCAAAGTATGTTAGTACTGACATTTCACTCCATGTACCTTTTGATATATTTAGTCAACAAATAATATTATATTACATGAATATCCATCTTTTACTTTTACATTCTTTAAAGTTAAATTTAATATGCCTACATTGAGTATTTTCGTTGTATAAAAATTGGATGGATACCTTCCATTCTCATTTTCCTAGAAACCATACTTTATATTCAATGAATCCAAATACATTTGATGATAAACGTGATACTTAAATTTACCCTAATAATTAATCACTAAAAATTTACTTTTTAAAAAAATTAATCACAATATTCATTATGTTATGATTATAACATATCAAATTAAAATACCAATAGAAATATTTAAAAATATAATAAATTTCTTCCATTTTCATGCTTTATTTTCTTTAGATATCTTACATCCTACCATTTTCTCCTTCACTAAACTGATGACATTTTTGAAATTCTCTAGTGAGAGTAATTAATTTTCAAAACATTTCAAAACCAGATTACTCTTTAAGAGGCATTCTAATTTAAATAGAAACACTCAATCATGTATTTCAAAACATGAATTAATATAATGTTCATGAAATTGATGATGACACAAAGAACAACATTTTTCATATGACATAATCATTGAGTATCAAAATCAAAATTCCAAACAATTCATTTATTATATGCTAAAGTTATAAATCTATGTCATTTCATTGAATTTTTTTTCTTGGAATATTAATAGAAATAATGAAAAAATTTATATTCATAAAAATAAATGGAGTTATATTATATGGTATTAAAATAACTACCCAAATAGAATAAATAACACTTAATGTTCCAAAATCATTAAAAACATCAGAATCCAATCAAAAATGGAACATTCCGAGGATCCAATGAAAAATATGGATATAGAGAATAAAATATCTTCCATGATGTAGAATATTTTTGATATTACATCATGACATCGTAATTATCCAAAGTGATTAAATTCATGTTGTATAAAGTCTTAGAAGACAATAATAATCTTCACAAGTATAGTTTTAGAGGAAAGTAACACGATACCATTGAATGAGTTTTCTTCTTCTTTTTCTTACTTCAGTTCCATTGATTTATATTCATTTTCATATTCATTGACATCCATATACTTGTATAATATATTGTAAATTCTTCTTTATCAGACTCTTCTCCACATTATGGCATCAAATCAGTTGGGCATGCAGATATATTTGCATAATCAATTACAAGTTTGTTAATGAAATTATTCATCACATAAAATGTTGATGGAATGATATATTAACTAAATTTATCTTGAATAAAATCTAAAATTATGTAAAATTGAAAACCAATAATTCCACATAGAAAATTGACAGGATACAACATAAGTATAAATGGAAACATCAGATACATGGCGCACCCTTTATCTAATTATTACTATACATCTTAACTAATTCATGAAAATCATTTTATTGTATCCGAAGACCGGAGCGAGATTAAAATTATCATGAAAAATCGGAGGTTCTATTGACCTTTCCAAATATTAGAGATTGTATTTGGAAAAAACAAAATGAATCATTTAAAAAATATCTAACTGAATTCTCCTCTATTGTTCCATTTTTATATCATTAAGAATATTGTAATTGTTTTCACATTCTATAATATCTTTTTAACCATGAAAAATCCTACATAAATATCCGAAAATGAATGTGTCTAAATATCAAATTCTCATATACATAATTTCTATTTGACAATCAATTGAATTTACAACCATGACTTGAAAATTATATTCTACCATCCACTGATTAGTTTTGAATGATATAATCTAATAATTCTTTCAAACCATTATAATATAGTTGTTTGTTTCTAGGTAGATTAATCCATCTTTTTTATTCAAATATTGGATTAGATTTTCCCAATATATTCTGATATATAGATATAAGTGTTTAATTAAATAGGAACAGTCAAAATTAATTATCTCTAAACATCGCTCTTAACTTCTTCATCAAACATATAAAGGAAAATGGGTTGAACCAAATAGTTATAAAATTATTACTAAAATTATAATATAAAAACATGACTCAAATAAATTATTATAACTCAGAAAAAGAGATTAATAGTGATATAAATTAGAGTACCCCATAAAAATTATGAATTCAATGTTTACTTTATTTGGATATAATGATATGTCATGCATACCTAAAAAACTCAAATCTATATGACCATATTCTGTTGAACTGGTTTAGTGTGACTTCATTTTTTAGGAATTATATAAATCATCTCTATTTACATAACATTGAGTCATATGATCTTTCAATTTTTTCTATATATTAAGAGCATGATGTTAATATAAACATGAATATTTTTTTTGTTTTAAAATAAAACGACTAAAAAGAAGTCATTTGATGGAAAAAAACTACACACTATAATTAGTTCTCTGGAAAATTATGTTATATTAAATTTAATTAATGAAACTATGTTTTCTGTTCCTATAACCATAACAAATAATTGATTATCATGCTTATAAAACATAACCATTACTACTAAATAATTATTCTATATATTTAGTTATTCTTAATGATTCAACAGATATGCATAATACATGAAGTATTATATAAAATATAAAAAAGGATTAAAAACTCATTTTTTGGCTTTATAATTATATACCATTCTAGGGATGGTAATGAAATCATATAGACCCAAATCCCTACAAACAATCGGTGAAAATTTGGAAAATTGCCTAAAATATGTATATGTTAAAAATTAGAAGCAAAAATGTATCTTGAACAAATTAGAATTCATTAATATCAAAAAAACAACAACAACGAGATTATGAATGATCTATATTCCATAACCAAAAAAAATAATAAATGAATTTGATTGTTTTAAATTCAATAAAGGATATTTAAAATATAGGATTTTTAACACCAACCAAATAACTATGAAATCCAAATTACACATTATAATAGAAAATTAAACACACACACATATATATTATTACTGAATGAATAAAAAAATTATATACTGTTTTTAAATGATGGAAATACATATAATGCTACTCAATAGTATGTTTATGGCGTGGTTGATGTAACCATTAGAATGGGTATGTGTTTACATTTGGGAGGTGATATGATACAGTAAGAGGGGTCATGGGGTCTGTGTCACCATCTAGGAGGGGAACCCGGCTAGGGAGAGGGAAGTTAAAGGGGGTCGGGGTTTTGTAGTGGGGCATGTAGTGTGTGAAGAAAAATGTTTTTTAAACATTTAGTGACACTCTAATTGAAATTTCAACTACTTGATTAAAAAAATGGTCGTTTGATCATAAGTCCCCAATATGTATTTTTATAGGAATTATTTTTAGTAGTTACTTATAGTATCGCTAAACATCACTATTTTTGTATTGGGACACCCTTATGCGACTATATTATCTTTACAATTATGACATAAATGTTTTGTTTTATATTTGAAAACTTTCCAATTTAATTATTTATATTTCGAAATGTGTGATATGTATATATAAAATTATATTTCATTAAATATATTATATGTTAATATTAATTTAAAAATATTAGATTATAAATAAAATTATATAAATGTTTATTAAGACAAAAACATATATATATATAAAAATTATAAATACACACTAATGAATATTTATAATGTAAATAAAATGAATATTAGTTTAAATTAAATAAAATGATGAATAATTATTTATTTTATAAACATTCAAAAATACATTTTCTAAAAAATATGTTAAAATATGTATTTATGAAAGTTATTTATTACATGTAATCTCAAAAATATATGTGTATATTTAATTTTAAATACAAATAAATTTTAAAAATTGAAAAAAATAAATAAAAATATAAATATCAAAATGAATGTATGTGATTAGACTAAATTCAGTATCTACCATAAAAGACAATGAGACACCTTTAAATGATAAAAATTTCATCGAATGGTGAAAAATTGAGTAACCCCGACTAAAAACTCAGTTTGGGATGAATTTAAGGCCTTATTTTCCATCAATAAATGTGACTGAGGGTTCATTAGGATCATCAAGGTTTATAGATTTTCAAAATATGCTCTTTTATTTATGGTAGATCTTAAACGTACATTTAGATCAAATGTTAAAGCAGTTTTTTGTTGAAGTCGTGTTTTCAACTTATGTATTATAATTCATTAATTATTTTAATTTTCAAGTAATCCAAATGTTATTAGATTACTATTACATAAAATTAAGGAGGATTTTAATACAGAAGAATATTTTTAAATTAATTTTTTATCCATTATCACTAAATATAATATACATTTAATGTACATTCTTTTTTAGCCTTATCATAATCATATTTAAAAAATATAAAGTATATTAAACTAAATATAAATATACGTATATATTAATATATTATTTATACGGAAATATTATTTTGTTCATCTTATATTCACTTTATCAGCGCAATACTAAAAGCATTGATTAAGGGGGTATGTTATCATTGATTTTTCTCTAGTGATGATAATGGCCCCCCATTAGTACTGCTTTTATATTAGTGTTGATAAAGAGAATCCATTTATCACTGCATTTTTTTAGAACAATTTGAGGGTCTAATTATCAATTATTTTTTAGTACTGATAGAGGCTCCTATTTATCATCACTTTTTAGCGCTTATAAGGGCCCCCATTATAACTGCTTTTTACAGCTCTAAGAAAGGGTGGCTTTATCAATACATCTATATTGTACTCATAAAACCAAGCACTATTAAAGGTTTAATATATTATAGTGATTATTGATTTAGTACACCATATCCCATTAACATGGATTAATATATGATTTTGATGAATTTTAAATCATTTAATAAAACAATATTTATTATAAAATAACAAAATAGACAATTTTGTAACTATTCATGTAAATTGACTTCTAAAACTATATGAAAACAATTTAATTAGAATATAAATAATTAAAACCTCTCGAAAATGAAAATTTAATATAATATTTAATTTAACATAAATAAACATTGAAATTATATTATTTATAATAATTTTAATACCATTTATTTATTTTTCAATTAATAGTTTAATTATTGTATTAGTGTTTCTTAAATATTAAAATTAATTACACCATCAATAAAAATTAAAATAAATTTACATGATTAAATATAAATACTTTTTACTTTTAAATGAATACTTATAGATAAAAATATCACATGTTTATCCCTATGATAAAATTATTATATTTATATAATACCAGAGTTACATTTTTGAATTTATAATTGATTAAAAATTATATGGGTAGAAAAAGTAAAAATTAAAATAAAACGTAATTATATTATACATTTCATTAATATGGATGAGATATACTCATAAGAAAATTAATTCTTGTTTATGGTCCATTTTATAGTCCTTATCATTTTAGTTTCAAACATAATTAACTAATTTATCATTTATTGTAGTAACAAAGATTAAAAATGTTACTATTAAATTTTGCCCCAAAAATAAGTGACATATTAACAACATTTTTACTATATTGTGCCAAAATTTGAATCCATTTGTTATGAATTAAAGATATAATTTAAAGAATTCATTTTAAAATTTAACTGGAAAAATGAAAATAAAATTGAATTTTTTGAAAAAAAACCCTTTTAATTATAATTTTTTATATAGTAAATTAAATTATAGAATTAATTTTGAAAATTATAACTGAATAGATATAAATTGAATGGAACTAATTAAATTTTAAAATTGATTCAATGTATAATTTTACATTATTAATACTTTTAATGATAATAAAATCAATAATTTTTAGTTGTCATTGAAGAAACAATAATTTCCTAAAATTATCAATAATTAATTATTCGTTAATTTTTACTGGTTGAATTCAAACATGAAATTAGCTTTTTTTCCAATAATATTTCTATAATATAAAATAATAAATATATCCTCATAATAAATTATTTTAATAACAGTATTTACATTTTGATTTTAAGATTACATGTAATATTTTTTATGGATATAAATATTTATCTCACGAATCTTAAAAAATATGAAAATGTTTTTTTTATATCATTCATTTTGTAGCTACATTATTCCTTTAATTTAGAAATTGTGTCCTAAATATTTAATTCACTTATAAAATTAGTGATGATTCCTTTCTTGGATAGGATTTTCATATTCACAATCTATATTTCAAAAACAATTACAAAAAACCATATCATTTTGAATTACCATATTCATCAATATATGATCTCTATAGTCAGGAATATCAACATGAAATTCCTCATAAAAATTTTAATCCTCCAATTGAATAATAATCAGACTCATAACATGAGTAGAATCTGGTACTTATTTCTTTAACATCTAAACCATAAATATATTATATACCCGGGATAAACTCATAGGAAATGCCAATCAGTAGGCAGTTGATCCAAAATTCTTTTTGATTTTATATGGTCTACGAAATCATGTTTTTATATTCCAATTTTTTTCAAAATTTATAAACACATTTTATGCAGATACATTAGGAAAAATATGGTCACCATCCATGATAGAGATACCCTTTCATTAATTATCCAAATAACATTACAACTCTATCTAATTATTTTTCTCATATAGTTGAATCATATTCAAAATAACTGTGACATCAACTATAAACAGTAGTCCCCACAATATCATGTATCCATCATTATCCAAAATTGATGGAGTCAAACATTTATTTCAAAATACTTTTTTAAAAGGTGTCATTTGTATATTGGAATAAAAAATATAAAGAAAAGAAAACTGAAACCATTGATTATTATAATCCCAACATCACTGGTTTAAAATTGAATATGAATAACGTATATATTCCAAGGTATGAAACATTCACTTGGACAATACATGATAGAGTATTATAATATATCATTAAATTTAATTGAAACACCATCAATTTATGAATGCCACTACAAAAAAATTGAAGAGAACTAAGGATCAAGAAATCAACCAATTGATAGTGGAATTCCATGTATCCTGATTATCTCATTGAGGTATAGTCAAGAAATATTATCTAAACAAATAGATTTGTTAATGGGATATAAATTAGGATATTTATTTTTTCGATCAACAATAACCCAAATTACATTATTACCACGATCAGTAATTGTAAATCCAACATTGAAATACATACACATATATTGCTACTTCCACTATAGAATTGGAAAAGGATGATACATATCATTCAGTAATTGAAATTCTATTTTAATAAGTTTTGAAATAAAAAAATATTATTAATTTTTTAAATATATCATTTCATTGCATCCCACCAGTAATATTAATGATTGTATCTATATATATTATTTCAAAGGGGATGAATTAAAACAATATGTATAATATTAAACTACTAATTTTCCATTTAACTAGTAGTCATATTGCCGACATAATTAGTTACTAAATCTAATAACACATTATTTTACCAAATGAAAAATAGAAAAATACCCATATAAACCAAATCAGTATTTCCCTATAACCTGGAGTCTTCCTTCTATGTAAGATTAATTATTTCCAAAATAGATATTTATTTTGGTACATTAAATATAAATTGGACGTTACTACATATAAAATTTAATAGTCACAATTAATAAAATTCTATTCCAAAGGGGAATTTTCAAAATGTAACATTTTTAATCATAAATGAAATATTATTTAGAAATAAATTGATGTTTTTTTAATTTTTAGGGATATAATTGAATTGTGAATATTGTAATCCATAATTAATTCCAACCAAATTATCTTCCTCATATTCAAATCCTTTTATGTGAATGAATACTTTAAAATTTTGTTATTAATACATATTTAACACATTAATCAATATAAATTAATCACATTGAAATTTAAATAAAATATATATCTAAATTTATATCACATGTAATATTATTTAATCTACGTGGTTTCATTTTATGTGAGGAATAAGAAATTACCTGATCATTATACAAAATGACACATCAAATTCCATTTAAATAAAAATCACTATAGAAAAATAATCGTCATTTTTAGATTGAAAATCATATATTAAATAACTGAAAATATTCTTTTCTACTTATGTAAAATAATTTTAAAATATTTTAACCAGATGAATTTAACACCATTTCTTGATCACTATGTCGATGGTCAAGACAACAATAAAATGATTTTAATAAATATTTTTTATTATCATTTCAAAACAAGAAAACTGTGAATCTCTATAATTTTTTGGTAATTATTGAAATAATTTATATATTTTATGGTCAACCATTATTTCATATTTATAGAAAATATATCCAATAAAATAATTCAATCCAAAATTCAAAACCACTAAATTTTAATCATAGATTACTTTCATTTATGTGTTAAAAAACACATATCATGTGTCTTTTAGGATCCACATGATTTTTTAAAATAATAATATATCAAAAATAAAAAGAACATAAAACATATCTTAATAGTCACTATAGAAACTATTAATAAAATACATGAATACCACTAGGCCATTAAAAAACCTAACTTTAATAACAAAAAACCCATAATTCCAGTATATAAAATAAAACTCCATCTTTAAAATATTTCCCTTTTTACTTTAAAATATTTTTACATCCTCTTAAGTCCATTCCCCATTTAATTTTAATTAATTTCACCTCATCCTATATACATTATTAAAAAATATTCTTCTCCTATATCTGATCAATTAGTTCATTTATATGATAAAAAATGTAACTTATTCAAAATAGTTATGTTATTAATGGTTAGTTGATCAATGAAAAGTCAATTTTCACTATGTTCCCTTTTATAGAAAAATATGGAACCACATGTCAATATTATTTAATAAATGAAATAATTATCTAGAAACCCTTTAAACTATATTTTAAATTCCAAAGCTTATACATTATTGATTTATTAATGGGGTTTTAAAATAACGTCATAATAAAGAACAAATTCAATAGTGAAATCAACCTCCCGATCATGAATATCACTAGAAAAATAAACATGAAATATATAAAAATATATTATATGTTACTAGGATATCACTAATTTTAATTGATTCATTATTTTCATCAACATTTTCTTAGTAACATTGATTACCACCACTAGTCAATTTATCCACATCTTGGTATGTTATATCAGTTTTTTTCATTTTTTTTATTTTTTTAATAATTTTGGTTCTCATAATAATTCCACGATTTTAATAATATAAAATAGGATATAAATATCATTTATATTTAGTATATTTTTATTTATAATAATCTATGAAATATATATGTAAATATATCAAATTTAATACACTGTTCATTGAGTTGGTAGGAAGTACATACTCATGAACACTGTATTAATTTAATTATAACATTTAAAGAAAAGAATATAAATGAAATAAATGTATACATATAAATATTTATTTTAGTATAATTATTATTTAATGAAAATTATATACATTTAATGAACTCATCCATAATACATTTCATGTAGGATGTGAGTGAATCAAATCGCTTTGAGGAGGTGGTAGTCCAGCTATCCGCAAATAAAATTATTATATTGACAAAAAAGTGTAAGACATGATGTTATGCATTATATAATAAATAAAAACGAATAAATACATCCAAAATATCATATATATCATATTAAAATAAGATTTCCATCATAATTCCCAACCATAAGAGGTGGTAATTGAAAAAAAACAACATTACTTCGTGAAGAGATTGTTTTCTATACACATGAATGTTAAGTTCATTACCAATTAGATGGAAGTTTGTTTAAGTTAATGTATAATCCTAATAATTAAAATTTTATGTATATTTAGGTTACTAAATTTATTATATAATCATGAAATAGTATGATTTTTGGTGGTGGAGAATTAAAATAAAATAGAATATCTTAATGATTAATGTTACCCCTTCTTTGGGTAACACCTTTTTTTACACCAAAGGGATTCTTTGGATGGCCTTCTAGTGAAATCATGGACTCTAGGATGAATTTAGGGGTTTTATATGATATTTATGCATAATTTTTGAGATCGAATTGTAAAATCCCAATTAAATAGAGAATAATACATTTTCATATTTACTAATAGTTGTAAATGAAATATTAATTTTACATTAATTAGGTTGCAACAATTGATATCATACCCAATATGAAACAATGAGTTTCAATGAAATATTATGTCTCACAAAACATTGAGTAATGCTGGAAAATAATAATAAAACATTATTATTCTATATGGTAGTTTACACATAAGCATTTTGATGGAGATATTGAAAAAAACTAACAAAAATATGATTATACATGTTTGATAAATGATTTTAAATTTATCCAATAAATTTTAGAGGCTTAAAATGTGAATGAATCTAATTTTATGCACAAAATGTTTAATATTCGTTAAAAACGAATTACTACCTTTTGATAGAGAAAATTTTTTAAATCAAGTTTTATCACATTTATATGTTCTATTTGAAAAAATTAATTTCTTCTGTTGAATTGGAACATCAAAATTTATTTTGGGTAAATTTTTCATATTTTTCTAATAAAATTCATTTTTTAATGAATAGTGAAAAACATTTTATTTTAATTCAAAACTTCCTTGTAATCTCAATTCTTCATTTGGATAGACTATCTTTCTAATTGGATTCAAATATATATTGGTTATACTTTTCCCATTTAATCCAATTTATTTCATCGGAATTAATTTCAATTTTATATTGTACATAAACCAGTTTCAATCTTTTGATAGTTATTATTACTTTTTAACACGCTTTTTGGTTTGACAATGGGAAATAAATTTAAATTAATTTTTTCCATATATATTTTTTGAATTTGGTAAAATATATATCATTTTGGATTTGGAATATCAAATACAGCATGAGCTGATGTTTTGGTATTTTTATGAAAACCATCAATTTATGATGAATAATGAATTCAATAAGTAGTATTTAAAAGCCTTATTTTTTAATTTAATTGAAATTTTACCACTTCGGTGAATTGAATTTCGAAAATCGGACATACATGGCTATTATTATTAATTAAAATTAGGTTCAATAAGATGAAAATATTATTTTTGTGAATAGTAACTTTTGACTTTTATTTACTGCGTTTAAAAGTAAATTGGGTAATTCAATGTAAAAATATTATTATAATAATATGAAATTATCCAAACATGTGTCCTAGTATTATTATTTGATTTATTTCCAACCATTGGAATATTCGGGTCAATTTCATGACATAATGAAGCCACATAAGTGTGATAATGACACTTTATATTAATTAATTTAATGTAATGTAAAAATGGACAAAAACATACATATTTTATTAAAAAAATTATTACATGGGGTTAAATAAGATATATCATTGTATATAAATATTATTTAGAAATTTAAAAATATTTTCTATATCATGGTTATTTGTTAATAATTTATATACATCAAATAAATAAAATTATTTATGACCCTATAATGATGCAGTGTTTACCCGATTAATGAATTATTTAAATAAATAATATTATAAAGATTAAAACAATATCCAAAACTAGTCCAATTATTATTGGATGATTTTATATTTAATAAGCGTCATATTATATTATACTTTAATATGTTTTGGACCTTTAGAAACTGAAATTCAAAAAATAATAAAATAATTTTTTTAAACTTTCTTAAAGAGCCCCTCCGCCCCCTTATAAAAATCCATCAACAATTCCCAATTACTTACACCTCTAACAACCATTGTATCATCCAAAATCTACCTAAATAATCTCCCAACATCCCTCTATTCGTTCCAGAAGCCTTATCCTAGGCAGAAAGAACATCAAGAAATCATTTTGGCTCAAACCAAATAAAGTTATCCAATTAAAAGGTAATATCTTCTCTTACGTTCTTTTATTTTATTTTACTTCCATCACCACTAAATTCAATATATTCATTTAATTTAAAAAAATTATTATTCTTAATATAATAGGTTGTTTTTATGAGATGTATTCGAACTACACATCCACACACCTCTATCCAATGGATACGAACATATTGTTTCTATGGATGGTGAAATAATGCCTCGTGATACAATGATTGTTTAAATATCTCCAAATGCCTTTCATGGGGTAAATTATTTGGGAACTATATTTATATGTGATATATATTATATTTATATTGTCTCTTTACTTCTGTATTTTTCTTTTATATTATACATTTATGGTTTCCATAATTCTGAAAAGCGATAATTTCATTTGAGTAAGTGCGGACAACTGCCCCTCAAAGTGATATAGCTCATTCATTCCATACATGAAATGTTTAAAGGATGGATATACAGATATTATATATGATATTATATTTTAATTATAATATACCTATGTATCATTATGTTTTCATTCAATTAAATATGAAATAGAAATGAAAGTAGCATTCATGTGTACTAACGGCTTACCATATCCATGAATGGTTCATTTCATTTATTATCTCTTAATGTTATGTAATCTTATAAATAAATATATTTACTATATATATATATATATTATATATGATATCTAAATAATGAATATCAATCTGGGGATAACGGACTTATGGCCATATGGACAACTTGTAAATATAAGATGTTCATTTTTTACTCAAGTACTAAATTTCGACAAAATGACCGTTATTACAATTAAATTATTACATAATGTTTGAAACATATAATTAAGTTATAAAAAGGAATAATAAACTTAAAATAATTTCATAATCAAGTATAAATTGTCATTTGTTTATTATTCTGTATATTAAATAATGAACAAGTCAAGTCGGACACGAGGTAAGAGACTTCGTCTCAATCTCCTTTAATTGAGGCATATTTTGTTTTATATATGACTTTATTTTATAAATTGTATTAAAACCATAGCATTTTATTTCCATTCAAAAGCAATCATTTTCTATGAGGGGTTTTATGAAGCGACAAAAAAGAATGTTACTTTTTATCGTAAGTGTTGACAATTCCCTTTTGATTCGCTGCGAGTATTATTTGATCTTTGGCTTGCATAATACGACATGGTTTTTTATAATGAAAATAAATACCATATTAAATTTTATATATTTTGTTATTGAAAATGGTTTTGTTAAAGACTATATTATTTCAATTTCTTTTAATGATATATTGTCACTTCAATATGGAAATTTTAACTTCCCACTATTCTTATTTTATGTGTTTTGGTTCGTAGGAATTTTTTACGTAAATGGGTTGTTCTTTGATAAACCTACGGCAGGTGAGCCCAAGATATCTCTCCAATAAAATGGGTAATGTTACAAAGCATAATGTTAATGTTTCATTTAAGATATTTTGGGAATATACTGTGATCGATATTCCAAATGTTACTCCATACGTAGTAGTGAAAGTTACAATGTAAGTATCTGATAGATGCCACATTTTACCTTTAAGATTAGTGATTACTATGTGTTACTCATAAGTCTTAATATTTGATTATATATGTTAAAGATATTATGTTATGTATGTATTGATGAAATAATGTTTTATTTCATTGTTTTATAACCCTTACTGGTCTTTTTTTTCTCATCCCATGGTTTGAAATGTTTTTCACTAGACATAATGATTAATAGGGTAAAGGATGGAATCATGGAAAAGTCATGATGTCTAAAACAAGGAACTAGACATGCCTCTTTTTTTTCGATAGAATTTTTTTATAGAAAAAATGGAAACTTAGTAGAACTGCCTACTTTGTAATTTTTGAGATGTAATGTAATAGTTAAGTCTAAATTATCTAATACTCTCACCATGAAAAGAATATCAATGTGAATTTTTCATTTAATTCAAGATTATGTAATTTTTTATTTTCAGGTCCATATAGTTGTAATCAGATGTCATTTTAGATAACTAAAGGACTTTGGATATTGTTAAATTTATATCCATAAATTAATTTATTATAATATGGAAATGATATAGCATTAAAATATTACCATGTTGCGTTGAATAATAAATTTCTATCTTCAGAATGGTTTTTCGTTGAGGAAACATATCAACTTTTATAGGATGGAATACAGAGGTAAATGACCATGTAAATCAGTATCCTGAGATTGTTAGAATCAGAATTAAAAAGTTTTTTGGAATAATGGCTTATTTTACTCAGCTAAGAAATAAAAGTTATTTTTATTTATGATATATTGGTATATTACAAAATTAAAGAGGAATAAGAAATTAATTTAAGGGTTTTTTTTCAAACTTTAAAAAATTGAAATTGTATGGTAGGTTCAGCAAGTGTGAGTTTTTGTTACAAAAAATATCATTCTGTGGTACCATTATTTAAAAAAATGGAATAACTAATGAACCTGCTAAAGTAAAAGTTATTGGTGAATCACCAAGACCCACAAATATAACTGATAACTATAGTTTTATTACTATGGAAGGTTATTACCGGAGGCTTGTTGACAATTTTTCATGGTTATCTCGACTAATGACAATGTTAACACAAAAAGGTGTTATGTTCATATTGACAAAATAATGGTATGATTAACTTTCATGAATTGAAATGATGATTGGTGAAGGATAATATTTTGGAACTACCATCCAGAGATGGTGAGTTTTTTATCTATAGTGATTATTCTTTGAAAGGACATGGTTGTTCCCTTATAAAGAATTATCAGGTAATTTCTTATGCTTCATGTATGTTAAAACCTCATTAGTTAAATTACTCTATACATGATTTGAATTAAATGTTGTTGTTTTTGATTTCAAAATTTTGAGGCGTTATTTTAATTGAGTAATGTGTGAAATATATACTAATCACAAAACAATGAAATTATATATTCACACAGAAAGAATTATTCATGAGATAGAGGATATGGTTACAATAAATCAATGATTATGATTTCACAATTCATTACCATCCATAAAAGGAAAATAATGTGGTCGATGCTTTGAGTTGAGAATGTAATGATTTGTTAACCTTGTTATATTTATAAAAATTTTGTTTGATTAAAGATATGATGAACATTGTAATAGAATATATTGGTGAGGGATATTCTTTTGTTTTATTTTAGTTTTCAGTGAAATCATCTCTATTAGATAGAATTAAAAAAGTTCCCAAGGAGGATAGTGAGCTGCAAAAAATGTAGAGTTGGTTCAGAATGGTATGTTCCTTAATTATAACATTGATAATGATAATATTTTGATACTGGGAAAGAGATCACGTGTTCCTTGAGAATAGCTTTTGTAGAATGTGTTGTTATGTGAAGGTCAAAGTTTGTCTTTTCAGTTCATCCTAGTAGTACTATGATGTTCAAAGATCTTTTAGAGTATTACTGGTGGGATGGAATTAATGTATATATTGTTTACTTTACTTTTAAGTGTTTAACTTTTCAACAGTTTAAAGTAGAGAGAGATTTATTGAAAGGGATTCTTCAGCCTTTATCAGTTCTAGAGTGGGAATGAAAATATATATTAATGGACTTTGTTGTATTATTATGAAAGACATCTTGAGGTAATAATGCAATCTGGGTTGTTGTTGATCTATTTTATAACTCTATTCATTTCCTTCATATTTGATATACTTTTTATTTAAATCAATATTCTTAGTTTTATGTTAAAGAGATAGTATGGTTTCATGAATTTCCCCTCTCCATTGTATCTGATCATGATCCTTGGTTTAATTTTATCTTTTGGAAAGGCTTTTAGAAGTCATTAGGTGCTGAATTAAATTTTAGTACACCTTTCCATCTCAATCAAATGGGCAGTTAGAATTATTAATCCTTACCTTAGATGATATGCTATGTACTTTTTCACTGAATTACTAGGGATAATGGCACCAACATATTTCATTGGTTGAGTTTTATTATAATACCGGTTTTCATTCTAGTATTCAGATGGCTCCATTTGAGGCATACATGGGAACCATTGTCAAACTCATTTTTTTGGGATGAAATATGTGAACGGAAGATGATGGTACACAAGTTAGTAAAAGGTATGGCAGAAAATGATCATTTTATTCAGAAGCACATGATAACAGCTCAGAGCAGGTAGAAAAGTTATGCAGATAACTAGTGGAAGGATGTTTCTTTTGAGGAAGGTGATCATGACTTTCTCAATGTTTCCCAATGGAAACGTGTAATGCGTTTTGGTAAGAAGTGGAATTTGAGTTTGAGGTTTCTTGGACCTTCTAAATTACGGGGGAAATATGGATCAGTTTCTTACAGTGTGGATTTATCTCCAAGATTATCGAAAAGGGGGAAAGATGTAACATATCAAGTAAATAATAAATAATACATTTTCATATTTTCTAATATTTTTTATCAAATATTAACTTTACATTAATGGGGATGCTACTTTTTTTGGCGTACTATATACACAACAACGAAATTCTTTGAAATCTTACTTTTCACACAACGTTGTGTTATACTGAAAAATAATAATATAATATTATTATTTTAAAATGTATTTAACACCCATATGTTTTATTGTTAGGAATGAATATAACTAACTAAAATATGATTGTACATGTTTTTTAAATTATTTTACATTTTTCCAACAGATGTTAGTGGCTTAAAATTCGAATAAATGAAATTTTTAACACAAATAGTCTAATAATCTTTATAAATTCGATTTACCACCTTTTGATGGAGAACCAAAATTAAATATAGTTTTTGTCACTTTAATATGTTATATTTGAGAAAATTAAATTTTTCTTTTGAATTGGAACATAAAAATTTACATTGGGAAATTTTTTGGTATTTTTCTGATAAAATTCATTTTTTAATGAATAGTGAAAAATACTATATTTTAATTCAATACTGCATTTTAATCTTATTTATTTATATGAATAGATTATCTTTTTAATTGGTTTTAAAGTAAATTAGAATAAAATTTAACCATTTAATCCAATTTTGGTCATTATAAATAATGTCACTTTGGTATTGGACATAAATAAGTGTCAATCTTTTGATAGTTATTATTTATTAAAAACATGAAATTTTTTGACATTGGGAATTAATTTTAAATTAATGACTTCCACTTCAATGTTTTGAATTTTTTAAAATATAAATCAATTTTGAATTAGGAATATAAAAAATAGTTTAGGTTTATTTTTTTGGTATTTTTCAGAAAACCATCAATTTTTTGATAAATAGGGAAAACACTGAGTAGTAGTTCAAAAACCAATTTTTTCATTTAAATGAAATTTTACCACATCTATGACGTTAATTTGGAAAATATTACATACATGGTTCAATAATATGAATATATTTTTTTTGGTGAATAGTATCTTTTGAATTTAATTTATCGTGGGTAAAGGTAAATAAGGTAAATTAAGGTAAACATAATATTATAATAATATTAAATTACCCTAACATTTGTCATAATCTCATTTTTATATATATTTCCAACCATGGGAATCATTGGGTCGATTTTAGGATCCCATGAAGCCACATAAGAGTGATAATGAAACTTTATATTCATTAATATTAAGTAATGTCAAAAATGACAAAAACATATTTATTTTAATAAATAAATTATTACATATGGTTATATAATTTATCTAGTCATCTATAAATATTCATTTGAAATATTAAAATATTTCCTACATCCTGATATTTTTTAAAATATTTTTAGACATCATATAAATAAAATTATTTATTACACAATAATGATTCAGTGTTTACCTCATTAATTAATGATTTAAATAACTAAGATTATAATGATAAAAAAGTATCCAAAACATATCCATTTCATATTATTTTATTTTATTTCAAACAAGAGTCCTCTTATATTTTTCTTCAATAAGTTTTGGACATTTAGAAACCGAAAATCATTATATAATAAAATAATATTTTCAATTGTTCCTAATGAGTCCCTCCTCCACCTTATAAAAAGCCATCAACTCTAACCCATTACTCATAACTATCCAGCCCCATGGATCATCCCACCTATACTCAAATAAAATCCCTAAATCCCTCTCTTCATCATATCCATAACTTAGGTATAAGGCACTTCATGAATTTATTTTAGTTCAATCCAAATGGAGTTACATGATTTAAAGGTAACATATTCTTTTAAGTTCATTTATTTCATTTTACTTCTCGAACCCCCAAAAATACTTTTATTCCTTTATTTTATAACAAAAATAGTATCCTCAATATACTAGGTTGTTGTAATCAGAAGGATTCGATCTACACTTCCAGACACCTCCATCTAATGGATATAAACATATTGTTCTTGTGGATGGCGAACTACTACCTCACGAAATGATGAATGTTCAAATATCAAAAACACCTCTAATGGTTTCCATAATTGGTAAAAGCTACAATACCATTTGAGGAAGTGTGGAAAACCACCCAATCAAAGAGATATTACTCGTTCATGACATATGTGGAACATATAAAATATTGATTTACTGAAATTATATATGATATTATACGGGAATTATATCATATCTATGTATCATTATGCTTTTATTCTATTAATTATCAAATATAAATGAAATTAGCGTTCATGCGTACTTACAGCTTATTGACTCCATGAATGGTGCATTTTATTTCATATCATCAAATGTTTTGTAATATTTTAAATACATATATAAACAGGATATATATTATATATATGACATAAATATCACGAATATCATTTTTTAGATAATGTACTATTGACCAGATTGACAACATGTTAATGTAAGAAGTTCATTTTTGGCACAAGTAAAAAATATCGGCAAAATGACCGTTATTAACATAAATGATTACATAATGCTTATAACATGGTAATAACTTATATGAAAGAAAAAATAAACATTACAATGGTTCTTAAATAATAATAAATTAACATTAGTTTATTATTTAGGAGATTAAAGAATAAAAAATCATGTTGGACTTGAGGTAAGGAACTTCATCGCAATCTCCTTTCATTGAGGAATATTTTTTTATACATGAGTTTCGTGTATAAGGTGTATAAACACCACTGTATTTTATTTCAATTCAAAAGTAATATTTTTCTATGAGTTGTTTTAATAAACAACAAAAAATAATGTTTTTTAACATAAGTGGTGACAATGACCTTTTACGTCTATGCGAGTATTATTTGACCTTTGGCTTCCATAACAAGTCGTAGTGTTTTTTAAGGGAAATATATATACCATATACAATTTTTAAATATTTGTGCATTGAAAAAGTTTTTGATAGATCATTTATTATTTCAATATATTGAAATGATATATTTTTATTTCATTGTGGATCTGTAATCTTTTATTTAATAATGTTTTATGTGTTATGGTTCTTGGGAATGGTGTGCTTATATAGGTGGTTCTGTGATAATACTAGGGGTGGTGAGCCCAAGATAGCACTCCAATGCATTGGGTTTCATGATAGATGTAAAATTTAATGCTCCTCATAGAAGATTTATGGAATATACTGTGATGGGTATTGAAAATGTAACTCCCAATGTACCTGCGAAAGGTACAACGTAAGTATGTTATGGATTCCACAAGTTACATTTATGATTTTTGATTACTATATGTTATTAATAAATCTTCTGATTTCATGATGTATGTTAAGGATCTTATATTTTGATTGTATTGATGAACTAATTTCTTCTTTCTTTTTTCTATAACATTTACTAACCTTTTTATAATAATACAACGTTTTGAAATGTTTTTCACTGGACATAAATATGAATATAGTCAAGAATGGGATCAAAGAAAAGTCATGCTATCAAAACATGGAAGTAAACATGACTCTTTTTTTTAATGATTTTATATTTTATCGAAGTAATGGAAATTGAGCTGAAGTGTCTACTTTGTAATTTTTGATATGTTATGTAATATTAATGGCCTAATTCCATAAATCAATAAACCTGAAAAGATCCTAAAAGTGAATTATTCATTTAATTCAACATTATATAATGTTTTAAGGCTCATTACTAATACCAATTCTCATGAGAGGATTGAATATGTGGGTGTGATGAGTTCCTTATTATAGATCTTGAGGAGGGAAATTCATTTAAATTTTTGAAAATAGAATTCCACCAAAAAATTTCAAATGAAAATTGGCTATAATGATTAACAAAATTTTATACAATAGAGTATATATCATGAATGTTCTAAATATTGGACGACTAAATAACATGATCTCTAAATAATGACACCCTATTTAATCTATTACAGCTTAGTTTAATCCTAGGCTATTTATATACAACATATGTTTAAATCCTTCATGATTGTTCATGATGATTTTTTGAATTCCAAAGGTATATCCCATGAGAGTGTCAAACCAAGTGGGTGGTGGTACATGTTTTCATGTCCATGATACACTTGAGTTAGCCATAATGTACATTGTTAGTGATGTTATTCTAAGGTAAATATAATCCATAACCATGTCCTATTATTGAATGTGGACAAGGATGTATTTCTAAGAATCCACTTGCTCTATCTTTTACCAAAATTCCTATACATTTTCCTATAATATTCATTATCCTCATCCTTATCCACAGATATTTCATTAGAGTTATCACAATTTATTTATTATCCAATTATACAATGGTTGACTAAAAAATTGATATGATAACTATAATAAAAATCCTATCATAACATAAATAAAAATTATATCATTTTTTCAGAATACATAAAACATTACAAAAATAGATTCTCTAGGACTGTATGAGTTTAGTGCCTTAAGAAAAATTGAAACATAAACATTATTACATGAGTGAGATATATTATATTCCAATTGGTCTTCCAGTACAAGAACCCATATTATAAATATAATAAATAAAATATATCTTCTATTGCTTGGGATTGAATAATAAAATGGGTGATATTAGATGCCCAGTAGGGGTAAATATAGAGACATGTTTGTGTAAACATGAAAATAAGGGTATGATATGAAAATAATTAAAATATAAAATCATACATTACTAATAAAATATCATAAATATGTATCATGTAATTAATTTTAAAATTTTAGAAGGAATGAATCATAAGGAAATATGAAGAATAATCCATGAAATCCAAAAATATGAGTATGAAATTAAATTTTGGAATACACATAAAAATGTAACATCATTCCCTATATTTAAAGATCGATTTATAGAACCTATTATGGAGAATCATGGGGACTACACGTACTAGGTGAGGGACACCACCATCCCCAATCAGAGTCCTTCCATTATAAGGGTTCGAGTTTCTACATATTTCTATAGTTGATCAGGTTTCCCCCTATCTCTATAGTCTATTTATATTTCTTATATCCCTATAGTGGATTGTGCTTCCCCATTTTCACATAGTTTATTTTCTTTCAACATCTTCTATAGTGGATAAACCCATCGACAAGATTCCCATCATTATCTCATGAAATATATATATTTACACTACAATTTAGAGGTATATATATATCCCAACCAACTCATAACAAATTTATACATATATGTATAAATGTATCATTTATAATCATATTTGGACCCATGAAATGAAATGAGCCTCCTAAACATGTAATTATTTCACATCTAATGGAAAAAGTTTTGTTTGATAATATATTACCAAAAAATAACATGTGAATATTATAGGGTTTCATAATCTAATGAATCGTAAAATATAAATATATTTCATTAAAATCATTCCAATAAATCAAAAACCATTAAAAGATATTATTTGAATATATCCATTGGATGATATATAACAAATAGTCATTATTAACACCAACTAATTCCATCTTAGATGGAAAATAGTTTTGAAATATCTATTAAAAAATTTCACGAGGAAAATATACATTTTTATTTGAATAGTGAAAAAAACATTTTAAACCCATTTTCATGAAAAAAACAATGCAATTTATAAATTATCTTTTTTAAAAATATTGAAATCTATTTTATATGAAAACATATTATGAAATCATGACAACATTTTGGAAACGATTTTTGTTTAACACATATAAAAAGCATGAAATGGTTTCAAAAACCTAATTTTTAAAATACATTGAAAAAATATAATGATAACATGATGATGTATTGAAAAATATATCTTCATAAAAACATTTAAAACAAATAAATACATCAGGAAGTCATTAAAATAATTTTATTTCAAATTATCCTTTCGTAAAACAATGGAATCCTTGAAAAATATTTCATATATTTTTTAAAAATAAATCATTTTCTTTACAAAAAATTATTTGAAATACATTTTAAATTAAACTAGTTCCCGAAATATTAAGAACACATATTCTTTGAAAATAAACTTCTAATTGTATAAAGTAATCCCAATGAAAATTGCAGTTATGACCGTGGGTAAGTCATAAAATGCCCAACATACATTTTACGCATTAAATATTAAAAAAGTGGTTTGATTTGAAAAGATCAAGAATATTAATTTAAAAACCATTTGGTATAATGTTTTTTCATTTAAAAAAAATTAAATTATATATCATTGAATTATAGTAAAAAAAGTTAAAATATTTTTAGGAAATAGTGTTGTGAAAGAATACATATTTAAAACTGAAATAAAAATAATATCTAATTCTCATAAAAAAATCAAAGTAATACTATGTACAATAGATTTTGAAATAGTACTAATAGATGAACACATCTTGAATATATATATGGAATTAATATTCTTTTTTACTCTTGAGATATAGAAAATATAATCTATTCAATTGATGAATTATCATAAAAAATATCAATAAATGGTGATATTGTTTCAAAAATCTCTTACCTATTAGTAACATTGAATGATACTCTCAATGTAAGAAATTATTTTACATGTATCTTAAAATGTATTTAAAATTAGTAGTTTAATTATATTACTTTTAAAATTTCATTATAAACACCTTTTAAAAAATAATGGTGCATAACATGGTATGTCTCTCAAAGATAGACAATTGAAACATAATTAATTTACTGATTATGTATCTTATAAAACACAATACCAATGAACTAAAGATAATAAAATGGATATATTAATACACATATATTAAATTATAAGGTTCATATAGTTAATAAATTAGTACAAAACACACCACATATAAGAAATATTTTGTGAACATGATTTGTGTCACATGAAAAATAAAAGTGAAATGAGAAAACACTATCCTTATGTGTTGAATCTCATTGTCAACCTAGAAAACTCTTATTTAACAAATATAGGTTTAATATAAATATAACATATATCAATATTCTTATATCTAATACCATATATGTGTTTATATAACCCCTGTATAAATATTTTTATGATAAGGTCTCATTGCAGCTTATATGAACGTTTTTAGAATGTGTATTAATTTTTTATAATTTTGGTCGTCATACATATATAATGGTTTCCATAATTTAAACAATGCTATATGTATCTTTTTTATTTAGTATATATTTATTTATTATTATTAATTATATATATAAATATGATATGGAATACAATGTTCATTGAGATAGTACGTTATACGAATGCCTGAACATTGTTTCCATTTAATTATCGTATTGAAAGAAAATAAGAAATGACATAAATGTATATGATTAAATATTATAATATTATTATAATTATTATGTCATTTATATTATATAAATTTACTGAACCTATTCTTAATACATTCCACATTGAGTGTGATGGAATCACAACACTATGAGGAGGTGACAGTCGACACTTCACCATACAAAATTATCACAGTTACAGTAAATTGAAATCATTATGGTATGCATTATATAATAATTAATGAGGAATAAATAAATCCTGAATATAATTTATATCATATAAAAAATAGTTTCCATCATAATTACCATCCATAAGAGGTGGTAAATGTAAAACAAATAACATCGTTGTATGAGAAAATAGTTTAGAATACATAAGAAAAGTATGTTTATACCCCATTATGAGGAAGCGTGTGTAAATATAGGTATTACCATTATAATAAAGAATTAACCATATATTTATGTTACTTAGGTTATTTATTGATCATTTAGAAATAGTATTTGAGGGGAGGATATGGACAATAAAACAAAAGATCTTGGGAAATGATGTTACCTCTTCTTTGGGAAACTCATTTTAGTTTCCATGAAAGGACTTATTTTGATATATTTATGAAAAAATAAAGGTTTTTGGATGAAGTTAGGGTTTTTAGTGCATTTAGTTATATGTTTTCCCAAAATTGAATTTATATGTGTGAATTATTTGGAGGCGTGCGTTCTTTTTTATAGTTGAAGAAGAGTGGTATTCATCTAAATTTTGAAAACGGAATTCCACAAACATTTTTCCACTGAATGGTTGATAAAATAATTATAAAATTATAGAAAGGGAGTATTTTTCTAAATATTTCCATGAAATGGATTATTAAAATCATTTTTGGACATTTTGGCCCTTATGTGTATTGTTTAGTCCCAATTTTACCTAATTTTTCTTTTAATAATTACATTTAATTTTAATCACATTCACTAATATTTGCTATTAAAAATTAATTAAATCATATTAGACATTGTAAATTAAAACTATTGAAAATATATATTCCTATTATCCAAATTCAAATCATAGAAGATTCAAAAAATAATTTAAATTTATTCCCACAGGCATGAATACCTAATGGATTTTTAAAGCAAAATTGTCCAACAGATTAGTTTGTTTTTATATACAACTTCAATGTAAAATTTATTCCATTGAAATAAATAGTATTAATATTAATATAATGGATCTTAATTACTATTAAAACTAAAAATAAACATAATTTTTCATTATTAATAAATTAGAGCAATAATCAGTTTTGAATTTAAATTTTGTATTTTTCAATTTTCACCAAATAAATGATTCATTACAGAAAAATACCAAAAATTCACCGTAATATATTTTATATATTCTAAATTCAAAATTGAATTATATTTTTTCAAATAAAAATTATTAAACTATCATAAAATTAATTTAAAATGGGAATTCTATGAAAATTTCGTAAAATTACATTTCATAATAATAAATCTATTTCTTAAAAGAATGTATTTATTTTTATCCTATAATTATAATATTTATTGGATGAGAATAGAAAATATATTTTTAATATGTAATATTTTAATTTTTCTGAAAACATTAATCAAAACCGGTTTGTTTAATTTATTGAGATAAAATTGTGTTTATAAAATGAAAAATTGTTTTCATAGAAAAGTAATTTATTTATTTTTCAAGTAGTTCTTAAATTATATTCTCTTACTTAATAGAAAAAATATTAATTTTATAAACATGTGTAAATAAAATTTTTTACAATTATTTTAATCTTAATCTCAACATCCATTCCAATGGTTTGGTGTCATCAATAATAATATTTTAATAATCGTATTACTATTCTATTTTAGGTCAGTAAAATCTCAGTGTTGATTATAATAAAATATATCAAAGGGACTCAATATTGGGTGTAATATATGAAAAATATTGTATGGAATAAACCTTGAGATAATCTATGTGTTTCATATAGTCCCTAAAGCCAAATATAAATCATTAAAAACTATATTCCACATTACGAGAAATTAAATTATAAAAATATTATATTAATTAGTGAAAAATATGTCACAATAAATATTGTTGTTACAAAATCATTCATTCATGTTAGTATGAACAATATGAATCATCCAAGAATATCCCTCAAAGTGGCAAACCATTCAAAGAGGTAGGCACACTTATTGTGCACTGAGTGACGAATGGGTTAATACTCATCCCACCATATCATTATTATTACCCATATTTACAATTAAGGTTGATCCTATATCCATGTGTTTGTATTTATTTAGGGGTGTCAATTATTGGAAGACAAAAATTTTGGAGGGTTTGAGGATTGTTGGAGAATTTTAGGATTATAGAAGATTATGAATGTAGTATATTGAGAAAAAATACATATATCTCATTGTAAATACAATAATGAATTCACAATAAAGGATAATAGTAAAATTTCTCATTATAAAAAATTTATTAAAAATATTGAAAAAATAAATGAAGACAATGGTTTGGAACCCTTACATAGAATTACAGTGGCATAAGAATTGGATATACTGAGAGGTAATACATAATATCTTATTAATAATATCTTAGAAGGATGAATATTCACTCTAATTATAGTAATTAAATTATATTAAGTAGATATTAACTAAAATTATTACATAAAGGATGAAATTGTAAAGGAAAGATTATGATTTGGAGTACCCTTACCTTGATTGGTACCATATTTGTAACAGCAAAATAATTTATAAATAGATTTATTTTAGAATGCATGAAACACCATGTACTTACAAACACCACTTCTTGATCACCTAGCCAGTTAAACATAATTTTTCACCTCTGTGTTTTGAATTTCGAAAAAACGATATACATGGCCGCATTCATTAAGATATTTCAAGTCTAACAAGAAATACATAATTTTTTATGAATTGAAACATACCCTCATGAATAGTAACATACCATTACGAATAGTAATAAATAGTAAATTTTTAAAAAAATAGAAACTTCACCCATTAATGTATAAATATAATTTAGACATCTTATATGTGAAAAAATATCATAATATAACTATTGGTAGTTTGGTATGTTGTAAATATTTTAATTAAAATTATTTGAATAATTCAGTAATTTAAAATGGAAATATATTCTTATTAAATGCAATTATATTTTTTCACTTTATTTTCTTATGGTTATAAGATAATTTAATGGGACCATGATTATTTTATCAAGTAGTTATAAAAAAGTTATAGTTTTAAAGTTCTTTTTTTGGAATAAATTATGGTCTTATTTAAAAATTAAATTAAATTTATTTAGAAAATTATTTTTAAAAATTTATTTCATTTTATAAATCTAATTATCAAAAAACTGTTAGGGTGAATTTTTTGGATTTTTTTAAATACATGAATTCTTTTGAATAGTAAAAATACAATTTTGAGTTTTTAGAATGTTTATTGACATCATAATGACATATTAATTAATATAAAATGATAATAGATTTGTATATAATTAAATTTGATTTGAGGTGATCCAATATTCTAATACAATGAACAAATACCATGGTCATTCACATGGTTTTGATAAAACCTCTAGTGTGGTGTCCCCTTAAATTAATAAAAAAATCCATCTTATTTACTATAAATACCCACTTATTAAATCATTTTCATTTTTTCTAAACTCATAATCCTCGAAGATCTGGTGTTTTTACCTCCCCAGTAGTCCTCCCATGTAGTCCAAAACCCTACAAGCTCCTAAACATCAAGTCATAGGAGTTACTCTACAAGTTATGAGAATTATAAACTTCTCATTTCCATCCATTTTTTCTTTATATGGTATGCATTTCAAGTTCTCATACCCTACTGTTATCTCTATATTATTGTGTCCCAATACTATTTTATGAGTCTTTCATGACTATTTGACTCTTTCCTATATCAATTAGTTTTTTTCTAAAACCATGTTGCATATCCGTTAAGCTCCAAAGTTTTTATCTCATAATCTCTCTCTTTTTCAAAAACTCTTATTATATGATTATCTTTTAATTTAAACTAGTTTATATTGTGATCTGTCATTTAATATCCCCCTTATGTCCAATATTCATTATTAATTATGATGTTCCATTTTTCTCTGATCAGAATATTTTATGAAATTTTATGCAAAGTTGTTAGGCTACTGACTTTTTGTGAGGGATTTCTCAACTTTTCTTTTATTTCAATTTCCTTTCTTTTATTTTTATTTCCTCATCACCATCATCCAAATTCTATGTTAATTACATTACCTTTCATGAACTATAATTTTATTATGATAATTGAATATTTCATCATCATCTCTCATTTCCCATTTATTTATACTAATAATTAATAAAACCAATCGAGATGTGAAAATTTACCACTTTCAAGGACAATAGGTTTTCAATTTCAACTATTGTCTGAAATTATTGTCATTAAACAATTATTTTCTTTTGTATAAGACTCTAATATATGTATTATGTCTAATATATGATTCTTGAATCTTTTTTTACGTATGGTTTTGATTTATGGTCTTGGAACGAGGCATTGACTGTATGATTATCATTTCATGCATTATGCATTCCATCATTTTGAAAATAGTATTGATAGTTCATGTTGTTATTAGAATACTAAAATATCGAGGATTATGGAATTATTTATTCATATAATTTTAGGCCATAATGTGTTCATGATTTTTTAAATGGATTTTTTTAGTTATTTATCAATACTAATGTTTATATTAGGATATTTTCTACTGTATTGCATACCCTTACTGAAAATTTGATCTCACCCCTTTCTTATGATTCACTTTCTCAGAATATGAATAATTTTATTAGGACCGTACAAATGGGATAAACATAGATCATTGAATGTTCTCAATAAAATATTTATGTTCTTTTTTTCTTTAAATTTGTAATGTTGAACCTATCAATGTATCTTGTTTTACAAAACTACTAAACAACTTGATACTTTGGGATTTTATTCCTTACAATCATGAAAATTTATTAAAATAATTTATTGGATTTGGGCTTCTGGAGTTAGGGTGTTACATTTAGTGTCCATGAAATATTAGTAGTTAACTTGTAAACTAGATTTAGAAAATGTATATTAGTGATAAAATTCCTATGATATACATTTAGGATAAAAATACCACAATGTCTTATAATATTGGTATGAAATAGATTATGTGGATCTTTCTCAAAAATACATCCCTGTCCGCACACTACAAGTGGATGTGGTCTTGGCACAGATGTATCTATGACTAACAACTCTAAAAAGGAGTTTGGGGCTTGACCTGGGGTATCTAGGTAAATGAAAATGTGCATTTCTATGAACCTAGTTTGAAACTCTCGGGGGATATGCTTAAGATAATTCACATTTTAATTACTTACAATTATTAATGATTTATTCTCCTATATTAACCAAATAATATAGTTTTAGGATTTACCATGCTTAAATTTATCATATGTGATATACCTTGTTTATAGTTATAGAGAGTTAAAAAAATTATGAGATAATATATAATATTTAATTGATTAAAATGGATCCTAGAAGAAGGAATCATAAACTCATAAATTCATGTGATGTGAAGTGTAAGAATGATTATATCTATAATCATCTTAAGAAATATTTTTACAGGAAGATTGTCTCCTAATTATCCTCATCATATGTGGAAATAATATCATGTGTTAACAATGTATATAAAGACCCTTATTAGTCTTATGTACTTGAAAATAAAAAATGAATGAGAGGTTGAAAGATAAATATATGGATAATGGGAAGAACAGAAAAAAGAGTTTTCCAACATGTGATAACTGTGGAAAGAATAACCATGGTAAATTATTGAATGGAATGGGAGTTGTCTATATGTGTGGATAAATATCACATTATGTTCATGATTTCATGGGTAAAAAATAGTTTCCAATTTACAATGATTTAAATGCAATGAGTTGGGACACTATGTGATTCAATGTCCCATGCATCAATGGAATATTACCCAAATTATGACTTTGGATAAAGTTATTATGGTAACACAGATGAAGTATACTGATTAATAATCCTAGTCAATAATAATGTCATTTGAATATTTTTTCATTAATGTACTTTTTTTTATGAATTATGAGATATATAAAGATTGTAGTGCAGTATTATTTTATTAGGTATTTTAGGTTTTATGATGAATGGTATAAAAGAAAATTTATTTAGTAGAATATAAAAAATTATAGTAAAAACACGATTGAGGGATGGACAACACATAATATATATATATATATATGATGTTGAGACAATGATGAGAAAATTATTGATTCAAATAAGTATTGATTACCTCGGAATTGATTATTGACTTGTCGATAAGTGGATTGTGCTATCATTGATGGAGTGTGAAAATCTTTTGGATTTATGGTATATATACAATAACAAGTATCATAGTTAATGAATATATAGAATTCATGTTTCCAAAATGGGATTTACAAGAATTAATGTTATTACCAAATTTTAAGAGAATACATGATGAAGATATTCATATATTTGGAATGTGTATTTAGGAGCTTCTTCTTGTTTTATAAGTGTTAATGATAAGTTCATCATGAGAATTTAAAGACCATCATTATAATGTGATGAGTCATTATATTTTGACATTCTTAATAATTTACAAAATGGATTAATTTAATCATTTTATGTGGTTTTTGGGATTAATGTCACTACATGATGGTATGATTATTCTTTCATGGACATGTTTTCCAATTATAATTTTCTATTTTGTAGTATACAATGAATTTTCCATTCCTATATTAATAGAATATTTTTATAATATTAATGTTGTGGGTTTACCATAAGAGAATTTTCATGTATCAACCCTTTACTTTCTATGTTCAATTTCCAATTTTGAGGGTGAATTTTTTGGTATATTGGGGATATTTTAACACCCCAAAAATTTATAAATATATTCAATATAGTGTTCTTGAAATAGTGTGTCCCTAAAAAAACTTTATTATAACCTAACCAAATAAACATACTTCTTCCACCTCTGTGTTTTGAATTTTAAAAATCTGACATACACAGTAGCATTCAGTAAGACATTTACTGTATGATAAGAAAACATAATTTTTGATAAATAGAAACATACCATCATGAATAGTAGAATACCATTATTAATAGTAAGGAATATTAAATTTTATAAAAAATATAAACTACAGAAATAAGTGTATAAATACAATTTAGACATCTTATATGTGAAAACATGATCATAGTATAACCATCAATATTTTTTATGTCATCAATATTTTAATTAAAATTTCACTATTAATTTAATAATTTAAATTGGAAATATAGTTACATTAAATGTAATTATAAATTATCACTTTATTTCGTTTTGGTTATAATATAATATTATGGGACCTTGATTAATTTATCAACGTGTTATAAAATAGTTATGGTTTAAAGTTGTTTTGTTTTAATAAAACATTTTTTTAATTATAAATTATACTCAAAATATTTATAAATTTATTTTCAAAACATTGAGTTCAATTTTTAATTCGATAAATTGAAAATTAGTCAGGGTGAATCAATAATATGATTCTAAAATACTTGAAATTTTTCTTAATAGAAAAAATACCATTTTTATTATTCTGTATGTTTAATGACATCAAAAAGAACAATTAATTAATAAAAAATAATGGTAGACTATTTTATAGTTTAATGTGAATTGGGATGTCCCATGTTCTTATTTCCATGATAAAATACCATGGGAATGCCCATGGGTTTGATAAAACCACTATTGAGTTTCCCCTTTTTAATTAATAAAAAACTCTCTCTCATTTACTAGAAATACCCACTCATTACATCGTGTTCATTCATTCCAAACACATCATACACTAAGATAATGTATTTATACCTCTCTAGTATTCCTCATAAGGTATTCTGAAGCCCTTAATCTCCCAATATTCATGTCATAAGAGTTACTCTACAAGGTATGAGAATTATCAACTTCTCTTTTCCATACATGTTTTATTTTATGCGGTCAATATTTAATGATTTTATAACGTGATCGTATTTATATATAATTTTGTCCCTACACTATTTTATGAGTTTTTATTAATGTTTTTCTCTGGTCCTATCACTTTTCATTGTTTTCTAGAACCAATTTTCATAGCTGTTATACTTTATTCTTTTTGTCTCAAAATCTCTCTAATTTCCAAGAACTCTTATTATGTTATTATATTTTACATTAAATATATTTATTCTGAAAATTTTCATTTTATATACCCCTTAATACACATATAATGTATTTTTGAAGAGATGCAATTTGGATCTCATCAAATTATTTTTTGAAATTTTATGTGATGCCATTATCCTACTGAATTTTTGTAAGGGATTTCTCAACATTTCTTTTTTTGTTCCTTTATATTATTTTTCATTACTCATCACCCTCATCCAAATTCATTGATAATTTTAGTAACATGAATTAAATTTAGATATATTATGCTAATGGAATATTTCATCATCATCTCTCATTTCCAATTAATTTATACAAAAAACGGAAAAACCATCCGATATATGCTAATTTACCACATTCAAGGATGATGGGTTTTCAATTTATACTATTTTCTTAAAATCTGGTCATGAAACCATTATTATGGTCTAAAATGACTATAATATATGTATTATGTCTCTTATAAGGTTCTATAATCTATTTGTACATATCTTTTGTGTGTTATAAATTAAATGATTTTTTAGGGTCCAAAATCTACCAATTAACCTAAATAGTTATCATTAAATAATTTATATAATGATTCATATTTAATATATGTAACCAAATGAAATTTACGACCATTTATCCATAATTATGTTCAATAATAACATTAAACATCAATTTTTACATCTATCCTCATTTTGCATTATTTTCAATTATTGTATATAAGTATAGTGATAATGAATGAAATGAACACGAACAAAGATGTTGAACCTCTAAACCCTTACAAAAGTCCATTAATGAACTTAATATGTTTATAATAAATCTATAAAATGTAAATTAATTCAATAAATATTAAAAAATAAATTTAACATGGGTATTTAGGACACAATGGCCATGTTAAGAACACCATCGGACATAAGATATGGGTTTCTTCATCTGACTCCCATTGTTGTGAAATATTCCATATTCAATACTAATACTTTTGTATGGTGTTTTTTATAATACCCATTGATGTTTCAAATAAGGAATATATTTATTTTCATGATTTTAAATGTATCATTTATGGTTATTATTTATTGCACATACGATTCAATTGATTATAAAATTTTAAGAATATTCTACCTGAACCTCTATTTTCATTCGGGATGCTCTTATTTCATACTCACCTAATTGATATTATTATTTATTCTTTATGTACTAATCATAAATATTGTGTGAATTACATATATATTTTTATAAAACAGAATATAAATTTCATTTATGTGTTATTATATGTTTTAAAATGATCATTAAAAATTTCATCTAAAATACAATCTCGATTCATGGAACTTCTCAGATTTTTACTTATTTTATTGTTCAATATACAATATGTTTTAATCAATTTATAAAATATAAAAAATATCAAAAACATTAATGTGAAAAATATATTTTTCCTTCAGTTCTCGTTTTATGAAAGATAATATTCCGTTCCACATTAAAATCCTTTAATTTTTTCCGTAAACTCCACCAAAATGTTATGTTTCTAAATATTAAAAAAACAATTAAATGGTTTTACCACAATAAGACTTTATTTAGGCCTAAAATAAATTATAAATGACCATAAATTTTATTATCAGGGATATACTTGTTTAAAACTATATTTATGACAAATACAATTGATTTTCCAAAATAACTCATCTTTCAAAATTAGAAAAAGATTTTTCTCATCTCACATTAACTTTTATGAGATATATTCCATTTTCACCAAATATTTCATTCTTATGGGGCCTGTAATTCCCATTGGTATATCATATGAAGAGTGTCGTTATTATAATGATATTCTAATGGATTATTATTTTAATGATTCAAGGTGGTATGCGACACTTTGAAATGATTAAGGATTGTTTCCTTAATAATTTTTCAATAGTCTCATTTACTAGTATCTCCATATAAGACAAACTCCATTATTGAATCTTGTACTTCATTGAGTATTATAAAATATGTTATCATCTACTATATTTAATTTAATGTCTTATGATTTGTTTGACTATGGATGTCCTGCCATAAAACCTTTCACCAATTTACTCTGAATTGTTAGTATTTATGATTATTTTTCGAAGAATGTTATTTTATTTTCATATATTAGTTAAATATTAATTTAAATGTTGTTTATATTTATCCTTAATCATATTAGGAATGAATTATAGATATATAGGGTCAGATGAGGCTACCTATTTCCCCTCGGTGCATCATAGTTCTCATGAGAGAAACTATGGTCCTGGCACAAAGTCTTGACAAAATGATTATTTATAGTTTTGGCACAAGGCCTTGACAATATAGTTATAATGTCTCATAGTATGCATTCCCTAATTAAGAAATTAGTATTGATGGTTCATGTTGTTATTCTACTAGTATAATACCCATGATTATTGAATTATTTATTCATCTCTTTTCATGTCCTAATGTGTTCATGTTTTTGCTAAAGGCTCGTGTTCTTAGTTATTCAACATGCATAATGTTTATGTTATGATATTTTCTTCTATATTACAAACCCTTATTTAACATTTTACATCACCGGTTTCTTATGTTTCATATTATCAGGACACAAAGAAGTATACTATGAAATACATCAGGGATAAAAATAGATTTGTAGATGTTCTCAATAAAACGATTATATTGTTTTATTTTCATTCAAGTTGTATTGTTGAAACTATAAATGTATTTGGTTTTAAAAAAAAATACTAAACTACTCATTTCTTTGGGATTTTATTTTGTATAATCTTTCCAATTTATTAAAACAATTCAACGGAATCAGGCTTCTAGGGTTGGGGTTTTATACTATTAATCAATTAGTTGAGACCAGTAGAACCACAGAAGCTCCTGAGAGAGTCATTTAAGAGATATATCTATAGGATGTTCTCACAATATGGGTTTTTAGTTGAGATAAATGGGATAATTTATGGTTATTTTTGGTAAATATGTGTATTTTTTGTTTACATCCAAACATATTGATATGAAATATAGGTCACCGAAAATGAAATTCAGTGTCATACTCTTGGTTTCAGTTCATGATTTTTTTTCATTTAATACATATATTATAATTTTTAATTTTTTTCGATCTAAAAAAAATATTTTATATATAATTTTTCATCACTATATAATCCCTACAAAATGAATTAAAAACCTATTTTACATTTTATACTTTAGAATGTAATTTATAGTTTTGGATAATCATTTTAATTGATTAAAATAATTTTTATTAAATAATTTTTTTGGTAGCTGATTCTATTATATTTTATATTAAATTATTTTTAAATTGTGATCATGTTCAATAATATATAGTATATTATTACTATATTTTACTATTGATCAAAAAAATTGACAGCCTAAAACATTTATAAAAAACCGTAGATGGGATATTTATGATATGACAATTCATAATTTAGAGTATATTTTAAGAAAAATAAATTTTAATATATGATTTTATTAATTATAATGTAAAACTATTTTTTGTATTTCAAAAATACATATCATTACGTTATATATATAAAAACAATTTCTTTTAACAAGTTATTATTATAAGTATTATGGGAACAATTTTACTAAATTTTGATACACAATATTCATTATTTATATTCATTATCAAAATTATTATTATTTTTTTTATTCTTTTTATTTTATATTATTATGTATAGTGGAAATATTACTATATTAATATTTAGATTCTTATTATTCATATTCAAACGATAGTATTTTTCAATGGATAGATTCCAACATACATATTTACACTTATATATAATATTCATTCTATTATATAAAATAATTCATATACTACTCCATGTTCTTAAACCATATTTATCATATTTTGTGTTTTTTTCTACCTAAATGATATAAAAAACATATAATGGTGGATTTTTGGAGTATAATCTACTATTGAATAATATTATAGTGTTTCCTGGCATTTTACATGTTTATTGGTATAATATTAAGATTTTATTTTCAATTCAATTACATAAATTTATAGTTTTATATAATGTGTTATATAATTTATATAAGATAATATAAAGTATGAATAAAGAAACCCAATCCTAATAAACATTTATATTACATAATTTTATATAAATATTCAGAATATTGAAAATATATGATTGTGGGCCATCATAGTTTAGGGTCTTTGGAAACTAAGAAAAAAAATATTCTCTCCTGGTGAAAGATCTTGATCATCTCTCATAAATATCTACACCATTAGTAATTCTACCCAAAACCATTATTCATAACTATTAGAAATGAAACATAAAAAAGGGTTAGATTTGATTCTCAATAAATGTAAATAAAAAAATGCACAATCATAAAAAGATCAAAAGGGTATGGATCATGAGAATAACATTTGGAGGTTATACCCTATATATAATAGATCATAATAATGATGGTAAGTTCATAATAAATGAATCATACGGAAATAAATAATATAATCCATGAAAACATATCATTGGAATAAAACATGGAATTGTGGTGATCACATAAGAATATATTATTGATAAAATTTATTAGGCGAAACAGATTCAATCATTCGGTTAAGGACATGAGATCAGACACTCTCATAAACAGAAGGAGATGCAACCAGGTCAAGGAATATCAATGGGAACATGTAATATGGTTCATATACAATAGTCAAGATGTCTCTACCAAGGAGATCTTGGTATTATGTGTTTACTCCCCATACAATCTAGGTAGTCAGGGTTCAATCCCATGACCATCTTAATAAAATGAGTTCACTTCTCATACCATCTATGTAGTCATGCTCCACTCCAATAGCCAACATTCACTACTGGAAATGGGTTTTATCCCCACAAATTTATGCCCATGGTTTAATAAACTGTCAGGTTAGATTATTTTTTATTATCTATACTTATAGTTTTATTGAAACTGTGGGTATTCGAGCCCAAAATGTCGAGCTCCTCCTCTCCTCCTCAATCTCCATCGTGCGGGAACCTCCTCTCATACTCAATATCCATCGCGCTCCCCCCTTTTCAACCCTACCTCCCCGACCTCCGCCTCCCAGACCTGTCCTCCCCTCCCCGACCACCTCCACCCGGCCATCCAACCTCCGCCTCTCTGCCCTCTCCCCTCGTCTCCGACCTCCGCCTTCCGGCCATCCGACCTCCACCTCCCGACCATCTCATCCCCTCCCCGGCCTCCGCCTCCTGGCTCCGCCACCAGGCTCTGACTCCTGACTCAGCCTCCCGGGTCCGACACCCAGCTCTGCCTCTGCTCTTGACCTGGACCACCCGAGCGTCGCCTCTTAATTAGGGTACATGTATGTATGATAGTTTAATTTTCAATAAAATTGAATGGAATGGGATGGTTTGATGATAAAGATAATTTTTTTAGGAGGTAGTGTGATTATCATTAAGCCGTGAAACACCAGCTGACCAACGCTGCCTATGATCCCCTTGGTTGTTTGTTCACCCTGATCCCCTGTTCTGCTATGCCGCTGTTGTCCGTCGCCATCTTCTGCAGATCATTCTTTACCCACCCCTCACAAGATTATCCACCTCTATGATTCCACCACCACCGAACCCCACCACCTATCCCCTTCCCACTCCTATGTTAGGGTAAGATGTTTTTGGTAGAAGATATTCTTTCCATTCATATCGATGATGTTAAAATGGTGGTGTATCTTATCTGTAGTTTGTGACTGTGTTAACCTGTTATTTATGTCATGTAACCACTATATATTTATCACACATGAAAAACGGTTTATTTTTGTTTCATGTTCAACTTTTAATTATACATTTACATAATCTATCAAATTGTTTGTTATTTTTTCTTGCATGATGGAAAAGTTTGTTGTTTCTGGATATACTCAGCAGCTTTTTTGTTATTTTTTGTGCATGATAGTGAAATTGTTTGCTGTTTTACAATATACTCAGTAGTTTATTATTTATCATCCTGATTTTATTTTTTATCTATTGGTTGAGGTTCTTGTAATTTATTGAACTTGTTTGTTTTCACTTGAAAAGTACGCCATTTTGGAATAAATTTTATGAACACGATAGTTGCATCAACTGCAAATGATCCTGCATTCACTCAATTTGCACCAAGTAGTCGAATATATTTAGGTCTACATAACTTCACTCTTCGTTTTTATTTTGATGTGAAAAAATATTATTACTCTACATCCCATAATTGAATGTTAATTAATTTGTTTGCAATTAATTTATAAAATAATTTTTTTAAGCAATAAGGAAAATCAAATTAATAAGAATATTAAAACTGGAAGAGATTTACATGTATTGATTTATGGATAAATTGGTACTTCTATAATTGAAACAGGTGAAGTTACTTGACTCGCCGACTAATGTATTTACTTTCAACAGACTATCATGTTTAGAATTTATTAATATATTTGATCCTTCAATATACTACTAAGGTTCAGAACAATGAGTGTCCAAGGTCGATCCCACAAGGAACACGAGTGATCCGTAAGAGCCCGACAATAAATAATTGTTAACCTGGTGACTTGTAAGAAAAAACAGTTCAAACAGAATTTTAAAACTAGAATTTAAATGATATTTAACGAAAATTAATAAACATATAAGTGAGATATAAATTTAAAAGGATGATTAACAAGATATGTGCACCTATTTCATTCATAAATGAGTCAAATAAATTAGCTGCAAGATCATTCTAAAATCACGAACTTCTCTATGGACAAGTTCATTGATTCTTCCTAGGTTAATCTAGTTCTCTTGGTCAGAAAAATTAACTAACATAAGCACATTAATACGTTTTTAATATTTTCATTATTAATTGTTAACCATTAGTTTTATTTTTCATGTTAATTAAATTTATAACATGAATTTTTAGTTGTTTTTGATAAATTTTCGGTTATAGGCTTTTCATCTTCATATTAATGGAGTACTTGTTAGAACTTTTGCATTGAATTTGGAAGTAATGATGGACTTCTCATTGGGGCATGTTTAAACCAGGTACATGTGATTCACTTCATTGTTTTTTATAGTATGTTGGAGTTGTGTTCAATTGATGTGTATTATATTGTTGTAGGTACAAAGAATCACTTCAAAATGAATTTGATAAAGTGAATAGATAAACCCTTCTAAATTGTATCATATTTTCCCCCATCATCATTAGTTTATGCCCTGAGGTTTCCATATGGCAACACTCACTAAAAACTGCTTATAGCACTTAACACCTATGATAAGTAGTTTGAAAAACTAAATCCTGTTTGTTTAGTTTCTGAATTATAAGTTGCACTTTTATTTCAGAAGAAAACCATTTAAGTTGCAGAAAAGTAATTTCTCAATATGAAATCTGGAAATATCATGCATGATTATGCTATTCAGCTGTGGTTTTAGTGTAGCCCGAGTCGGTGAATGGTATCTTGTGGTCACTTGGCCTGGGGAAACATTCAATCACATTCAAAGATGAGGAAGTGAGGTTTATTTATTTTGGCTTTTGAATTCATCTCATGTCTACACATTATTTCTTTTTTGTTTTAATGTTTTAATGTTTTAATGTTTTAATGTTTTCATGTTTTCTAGGTTGGCATGGCAGCCCTCTTACACATGGGTGATGGGGATCATAAGGCTTTGGGAATTCCAATGGTAAATGATTTATTATTCCTTCATTTTCTTTGATCATAGGTTTTTAATGTTTATTTTAGGTGGATAATATTGTTTGATGGGGGAATCTGATTTCTGTATTAGATTTTTTAAAATTATTTTCTGTTTTCCTCAATTGGAGGTGACAATTTTAAACTTGACATGATATCTGGACATGACATGACAAGAGTTAAACAGGTTTGGGTTAGACATAAAGGGTTTTGGGATGTGATAGGGTTGAGGAATCTTACAGAAATAACTCAACATGAGATAACATTTTATTATAATTAGAACAACAGATGTTTTCAGAGGATGAATACGCGCAACATATTCATGTGAATCATCTGGTTCTAACATTGCTTACAGTTTTTCTCTTGCCATCTCTTATTAGAGCTTATCTAAGTCGAATTGTTAACATGAATTCTGTTGTAAGTTCTTTTGTCTAAACGATTCATTATCTTTTACATATTAATTCTTAAATTGAACATGAAAAACTTTATGAGCATGTTCAGTCTCAGTGCTTTTCTTGTTTACTCATTACATATACATGATTTATTATCTCTTTTTTGACAACATTTCATTTCATTACTTCTTTCTTTACACCTCAATTATGGGTTTGAGATAAATTTTTCTCTTCCTATCAATAGATACATCCTGTTGGATTTGATGACTCTAATGATATTAATGTTATTTGTGGTGGAAAGAAGTTCATCCATTTAGTGGGATACTCCAGCAACAAGCTTGCACAGGTGCACATGCAAGAAGTATAGTGTTTGGTTGTCTAATGATTTAAAGGCCTTATAAACCCTCAACTTCACTCTATACATTTTGAAAAAGTAGTAAATTTGTTTTAATGGGATGAGAAATTATTTTTAATCTGCACGATATTCTGTTTTTTTGAACAATGAAATTCAAAACAGTGTCAATGTTTCATTGCAGATCTTGTTTAGTAGTGTCCTCCACAAGCGGCTGCCTGCTGAGTCGGGTATCAGTGTAGTTTGTGTTTCACCTGGTGTTGTGCACACCAATGTGGTAGGTTTTACTAATGATTTTAAACTCTGTATATATGTGGTATGATAATTGTATAAATAATGCCTTCATTAAATGGGGTAAACATTTGGAATTTATTTTTGGTGTGTGGGGGTTGATTTTCATATCATGCTGAATTATCATGTCCAATTCTCAATTTTAACACTATGAATCCAGGAAAGGGATCTTCCCAAAATTATCCAAGGTCTTTATCATATGATACCCTACTTCATTTTTGATACCCAAGAAGGTGAGCATCATTTATTTCAACTGTACTGGTTTTCTTGAAGACGCTAAATTGGTGTTCCCATAAGGCCTTGTTTGGTTCCACTTCTTTTATTGAATGAAATGAAATAGGATTTTTTGAGGTTGGATGAAAAGTGGATGAAATGAAGCACTAAACACATGAAATATTATCAGATCATCGCACACCATATCCCTGAACTGAACTAGACCTAACTCCTAGATATTTCCACTGATGCAACCACATTTTGGAAGGTTTGTAGGATATGTTTAAAAATTGATGTCCTAGATTCCATAATTTCTAGGATATTTTAAGAAACTTATTTGTAGGGAATGGGAATATACACAAATTCTACTATTAGGGTAAGGATGTGAGTCTTCCTATATTTTTAGTCAATATGATTTGATGAGGTCCTCTAATTTCCATAGTATATTCATGTTGGGATTGATATACCAGAGTAGGTATTTTCATATTTTTTATGATTTCTAATATATCTGAATGGAAGTATTGATATTTCTATAGGTTCATAATGGTAGGGAGGTGGAGTTACAGCTACTCTCCATGGGAAAAAAGTCTATACCCGTGGTTTGCCAAACCGTGGGTATATTTCAGGAGTTGTAATTCAGTATACCCACGGTTTGCAAACCGTGGGTATATATGGGGATATTTATATCAGTATACCCATAGTTTGAAAACTATGGGTATAAATGACTATACCTACAGTATGTTAAACTGTGGGTAATTTCAATTTTACTTCATCTATACCCACGGTTCTATGCAAACCATGGGTATTCCCCTATTGCGATGAAACTACAGTTAGTGGTTCTTCAAATCATGGGTATATCATATACCCACAGTTTCAAGGGCTATACCGACTATTTAAAACTGTGGGTATATGTGGTATTTCTAGTAGTGATTGTAGCATGAGTTCACACCTCATACCATCTTGGTAGTCAAGGTTCACTTCGATAACTATATTAGTCGATTTCATGACATATAAATCTTTATCTGATGGATTGAAGGAAGATAAAGGACCCAACAATCTCATAATTTAATATCTCATACTTTTTTCACAAGATCATAAATAATCATATTAGAACTGAATAAATTAAATGGGTATTATAATAATGTAAACATAACATAACCTGTGAAAATAGTAACATGTTCATAATAAATTCACAAAAAGAAAAACTTGTGAAAGGGATTGAAATATGATGAACATATAACTCATTCAAGAGAAAAAATTTTCCTAAAGACCATGAAATAAACCATTACACATTCTTAGAAAGTATATAATTAAAAACCTTAATTAATTTCCTAGAAAGGTATGAGTAACATTGACATATATCATCTTAGATGGAAAATAATTTTAAAATACCAAAAAAATAATTTCTTAAAGATAATATTCATCCTTCATTAAGAAATTAATATTTATACATGACTCAATTTGAAAAGAATTTTCATATATAATACCTAGAAGACTAATAAATAATTATTAAAATAATTTTGAACAAAATTTTCTAGGAAAAAATTATAAAATAAGATTCTAAAATTTTTAAAAACCATTTTCTTTAAAAACACTTTGAAAACATATAATGGAATCACATCAATGTTTTGAAATAATTTTACATGAATACTTATGAATGAATAACGAAAACATTTTGAAAATAATTTCGGTTCAAAAATTATTTTAAAATATATAATTTATGATTTGAAAATAATAAAACAATTATAATTTTTTTCCTTGAGAATTATCTTAATGGATTATATTTTATAATTTTTTAAAATATTTTTCAAAACATGGTTTTTCAAATAAATTATATTTCTGACAAAAGAGATAAATACAATCATATTTTCTTAAAAACACATTATAAGTCATCTAATATATTAGATAATGTCATAAGTGATAACAATAGATTATTATATATTGAATAAACATAGAATATTTATACCAATGAGTATTCTAGAGAGATGGATCAAAATAGTTAATTAAAGGAATCATAAATGTAAACAACTACTAAAAGTTATGTGATTGTCTCAATAAATTCATATACCATGGTAACATTGGATCATACTATAAATGTTCAAAACAGATATTACATGAAGACAAAAATATCGTAAAAAAAAGATGATCTGTGATATAACATGTAAAATGGATGTATATAAACCTCACAAAAGGGTTTTGGTGCATAAAAACACATGAGTTTCAAAGTAGGAAAATTGAGACTTAACATTTAACTAATTTGGTATCTTATTAAACATAATCCCCATTAATTACAGTTCATAAAATGGAAATTTTTACGAAAAAAACACTAGGAATGAGATAAATATTATGCAATCATGGTCATTAAATGCACCACAAAAAATTAAATAGTGGCCAAAATAGAATGTATCTCAAGAGAATATAAAGTGAAATGAAATCAGATTACCTTGTGTCTTCGTTATCATCATACTCATTCAAACAACAAATATAATAAATATAAATTTATTATAAATATTTTACCAGACCATATTCTGATATATATAATTTCATATATGGTTTTATTAAAACCGTATATTACCAGATTTTTGTCCATCCTTTGATAAGGTTTCACTTTAGGTAATAACTGATCATTTTTATATATATTGTAATTTTTTATATTGGTGGTACTTATACATATATCGGGATTAACGAATTTCAAAAATGAGATAAATATCAATTATATATATTATATTATTATTATAGTAATCTATTGAATATATATGTATGAAATTGAATACATTGTTCATGGAGACGGTATGCAGTATGTACTCCTCAATTCAATTTCCTTGTATTTTTTTATGTTGAGATAATGAAAGTAATATATATATATGATTAATTATATATATATATATGATTATTAAATTATATTTATTATATCATTTATATCATATATATTTACTAAAACTATCCTTAATACAATCCATGTAGTGTAAGAACTATTGACATCAGTTTGAGGGGCGGTAGTCCACACATACTCAAAAAAATTTCATATTCACAAAATATGGAGAGCATAAACGAGTTGTCCAAAATAAATTAACTAGTTATAATGGATTTAAAATATAATATATATCATTAAAAAAACATTTTCCATCATAATTTCCACCATGATATGATTTAATGGATAAATTAAAAATCATTTTTTCATGAGGCAGTAGTTCACCGTACACATAAATAGAATGTTTGTTATGCAGGAGATAGAGTTGTTTCTAAGTGTAGGTTTAACAATTTACATAAAACATACCATTATGCTAAGGATACTAGTGTTTTTATATAATCACATAATTGAGATTTTTGTATGGGTGGAGAATGAAATTAAAAAAAGGACTTGAGAGAAGATGATACCTCTTAATCAGGTAACTCCTTTAGGTTTATTTCATAACGCATCTATGATTTTCCTTGTGAAAGATGAATAGCTTATAAGGGGAAGGATGGATTTATAAAAGGTGGATTGGTAAGGTCTTGGGATACTTTAATAGGTTTAAGAGGACTGAGAAAGAGGGAGAGGTGGTTGTTTTAATTTGGAAGAAATGTGCATCACATTGATTTTTTAGTAACATGTTAGGTACACATATGTTTTTACATAAAACAATTAAAACAAAAACAAAATTCATAATGAATTGTTTATGTATTAACTATAGACAACTAATCAGTGTTTGACAAGTGGATAGACCATTTTGGTAAATAAATTATATATTTAGTCCATACTTAATCTTAAATTGGCCTTAATCACTATGAGTAATTTTAATCAATTTTACTATTCGTTTAGGTAAAAATTTAGTGTGTTATTATTACAATATAAATGTTATATTAAATAAAATGGTGTGGGTTTGTTTTTAAAAATTAAAATTACTTAATTTTAAATATTATGATTAATGATAATCCCATAGATGACACTAAATAACGTGTTATTAATGTTGAAAAATGTTCCAAAGCTTGTTAAGATATTGTATTCTACATAAAAGTGAAATTTATTATAATGAATAAAAATATTTTAATAGAAATAATATTTATTTAATTTTAAATAATTTTTTTATAATATCATTCAACATTAATAGTTAATTAAACAAAAAATTATTTTCAATATGAAGAAATATTTTTCACAATTTATAAAATAATGATGTTTCCCTTAAAAATGAATTTTTTTTACCCATTGCTAATTTGGAAATCCCGAATTCAAAAATTAATTTTATTTTATCATATAAATATTATACATGTTTGTATGATTAATTTTATTATTAAAATAAGTTCATTTAATAAAATGGTATTTTTAACATAAAATGACTTTACCATAATGATTATCTTTCACTCTCATTATGTATTATTTAGTTAAGACAATTAAAAAAATATTCAGTAGTAATTATTACTATTACTATATCTAGGATTAGTTGATAGGTTATGATTACATCATTTAAATAATTATATATAAAAGGAACTTCATAGAAACTCAGTGTTGCATGTATAGTACGACAAGTCAGTGTTGTGTGTAACATACATCAAGTCAGTTCCATCTGAATATAATTTTTTTCACAGTGAGTAGATATAAATAGAAAAATTATTTGTTATGGTAAAATATATTTGTGACCATAATAATAATTCTTTCTATATTCCATCTGTTTTCATATTCATTTATAACTATTTGGTAACCAATGAGTTCGTATAGTATTGTGTAAATGATAATTTTTTATGGATTAGAATATATTATTTATAAAATCTAATTAAACATCATGTTTGAATATTTTTTTTAAATTAATCATATTTATATAGATATTATTGATTAGTAAACCACAATATTGTGTGCTATACAAGTCATATAATAAATTCATTATTACATAAAACAATAGATAATATTGGTTTTCCATGTAGATAAAGCCAAAATTTATATTATGTGTAGAGTGTGATTAACTTCCTGTAATGTATAATGAATTTAAAATATAGTGATTTAATATTATAAAAACAATTTCCAGTGTTGGGTAAAATATAGAATATCAAAAGATAAAATTAATTGAAAATTAATTATCAAAAATATATTTTTCTATTATATTATACCCCTTAAAAATGAATTTCACCCTTGAAATTTCTCTGGGTTATCATTGTTTTGATATATGAATGTTTCCTTCCTTGACACCCAAACTATACGAATAAATAATAATAATTAATTTTAAATGGGAAAGTCGTAACCGTAATAGTTACAAAAGGTAAACTATAAATAGTCAACCACATAGGAGAACATAGGTAGGGAGTAAATATTAGACATATGGAAAAGTGTAAATATTTATAGAGAGTTATTGAGTTCATCAATAACTAACAAATAAATGATAAAATAAATGGTGAGGGAATCCATGTTATAAATATTTTATTATTTAAAATTCCATCGGATGAAAAAAAATTATGTTATTAGGATAATAGATTTTCCTTATTGATCATTATACTATCATTGAGTAATTTTTTAATTGAAACATAATGAAAAAAATTCATTCGTTGGTTGTGTTTTTATTTATTTCAATTTCACTCATTAAATAAAGAAATTATTTTATTTAAATAAATTTGAATTTTCAAAGAACCAATAAATTAATTAATTTTTTATTAAGAACCATAAGTGAATTAGTTTTTTATTAAGTAAAAATGAAATTAAAATATAAATAATTATTGATCACAGATAATTATGCATAACATAAGATATCATGTATGAGAGTAGTAAGTGTGAAACCATTGTCATTATTCTACCATGGGTTCAAGACATGTGGCCTTTCTTGCCATGATGGGTTGTCAACGAACATATATCAAGTCCTTGTATAAATCCATAATAATATAATTCCCAAAATAATAAAAATTGAAATCCTTGAAATAGTGATAATCCCTAAATAGCCTTTTAAGCAAGGGCTTCAATAAAAAATAAGTGCATAAATACTTTCTCTGAAGCTTAGAATAAACTTTTCATGAACTATTAAACTTATAGTCATTCACAAAGCTGAAAATACAAAGAATTTGAAAGAGATAAATGAAATTAGTATAATATTGATTCCCCCGTATCATAATGTTTCTCTTGGTTTTCACATTCCCTATATTATAATTAATATAACTACATTTGGAAAAATGAATTATTCCACTTTTTAAATAATATTTGTATATATTCCATGAATCCTAGAATTATGTAAACATTATCAATGAAAGAACAATCAACCAAATAAAAAGTCCTTACATAATTCCATGTTAATTAGTACTATCCAATTTACATGTCTATACATACATATCTTTATCCGTATAACATTATCTTAAAATAAGTAAAATTTTAATGTATACCTTCCCATAGTCAATATATCATCTTATCTTTAAATCATATAAACATTCAACCAGGGACATTCAACATAAACTTGTAAATATAGAGATTAAAATCATAAGTACAATAATCCATGTATACTTCACAATTTATAACGTTTGAATAAAAAAATTAAAAACATCAATTCCATAAACCTTAATCCATTAACAACTCTAGCTCATACTATTAAATAATACTCAATTACATTCACATTTTATTTTTAGACTCCTCATCATCCAAAATGTAACCCTTAATCACCAAACCTTACTGATTATCTACAAAAACAATCCTCCTGGGACATTGACTTAAAAAATATCATTTTACAATAAACTTAAAATAGTTAAAAATTGATGTTTTCTTTGGTTGGAAAATATTCTAACCCGTTTAGTTATCTATATTCTTCATTTTTCACATGTAGTCACTATCTTTGTGACTATATTTTCCATTTTAATTACATATTTTTGTAATATAATATATTCACATACACGATTATTTCCATATTATTAACAAAAGGTAAACTGAATATTATTTCATATATGGTCTCTATTAACCTAAATATCATCAAACTCTTTAATCTTCCATAGCGAGTCTGAGTGTTATTTAAGGTACACAATGTTAAACATGTTTATTGAAAACGGATTAGGCATGATGACAACATTTTTCACTCCAATGATCATCACACATGACGTATCATCAATAAGTAATCCATCATATTCAACATTAATCATGTTTTTTATTCCTACCATTTACTAAAACCAGAATCATGGAGAGAGCATTAATTATCATAATAATATTTTACATAGTCATGAATTGATTTACTTATGAGATTTCATAATTCTGACATATTCTAGAATATATGTCACCCTAATAAAATATTAGTTTAATTATATCTAACATATACCTAAATCCTACATCAAGGTTTTTGAAGAGTTTATGAATATCCAAAAGCGTATCCACCAGGAGTCTCAAACTAGGTGTCCAGCAAGGCCCGTTGTCCGGTCCAGAATATACTATGATTGTCTTGAAAAAAAAATTAGAGTTTTTAAACCTAGGTACATCTTTTCAAAAGCCACATCCACTTGTAGTATCCACATAGTGTTATTTTAATAGGAATCCAATCACTACACCTTTTACCAAAATTATAGGAAATTATTCTAAACATTGAATTATCCTTGTTCTTATCCTGATATATATTCCTATAAATATCCTTATAAATATACACTTGGATCTAAAAAAATATTTCTCATCATAGTTTTCATTGGATGTCAACTAATTTCCTTTTATACAATCTACAATTACTTAGTCTTATTATACGTGGATATTACAATATATTAGATTAATATTTAGTAGATGAAGGAAATATATGCTCGAGGTCCATATTAGTTTGGTGTCATTGAAATCATGGAATCAAACTATTTTATCACTGTGAATTTTATTCAATGTCTCCAATAAATTTCTACACCATTATTACATCATCCTAAAAACACTCTTTAAATCTTGTAAAACAGATACATAAGAAAGCAGTGCGCTCATATTCTCTGTAAAAGTAAACAAAATAATGCGTAAGCATAATCTAAAAACGGTTATGGAACTTATGCATAACATGTAAAGATCATACACTATGTATCCAAGATCATAGAATATTTTGGTAGGTTATAAGATATAATTTATAAGTAAATAAATAACATAATACATGAAATCATATAATAGGAATAAAACATGAAATTCTGGCGAACACATAAGAATATAATATTATGGACACTTATCTGTAGAAATTGGTTCACTCCTTTGGTTAAGGACATGGGGTTTGTCCTTGTATAAACATATTAACATGAAAATAGATTCATACATAACATTGTGAACATGAAATTAGATTCATGAAAAATAGGCATGGCCTTGCTGCCTTTTACATCATGGTAGTATGGGTTTAATCCCAATACCATTTTGGTAGTCAGGGTTTACTCCCATGGCCATATTTGTTTCATGTGTCCACATCTCATACCATCAAACAAGTAATGGTTCACTCATATGGTTTTCTTATTAGCATGATATAACTCATCATACCATATTGATAGTTATTCATTACATCCATGACCATCTAAGTAATTATCATGAGATATAAATCATTATCCAATGCATTGGACGGAGATATAGGTCCCACCAATATCATAATGAAATAAAAGAGACATGTTCCAACAAATCATAAATAATAAATCAATACCCATGAAATGGTATAGGTATTATAAACATGTAAACATATTATAACCAACTGAAAAGTTTCAATTTTCATAATTGTTCCATCAAAATCATAACTCATGAAATAGAAACATATTTCCCAAACATATAACCCATGAAATAGAAATGAGATTCTTAAATAACACAACAATAAGTATAACCCATTCATAAAAATGACATGAATGGAACATTTATATAATTTACAAGAATATTATGGGAAATAATGACAAATAAAATATTAAGTATAAAATAATATTAAAATTTCTTTCAAGAATGATTCTTGAGGAAAATATCCATAAATTTTTTAAAATATTTTTTAATAAATAAACCATATTGAAAATAATTTTATTAGAAAATAAATTTAAAATTTATAATAAAGGTTAGAAATAATTTTGAAAACCATATATATTATGAGTCCAAAAAATTTAAATATATTTGACATTTAAAACACTTTGAAAACCAATTATTAATGTTTCTTGTATTTCGAAAACATTTTTACATGAAAACATATGAATGATGCTTGAAAACATTTCGAAAATAATTTTCATTAGAGAAATATTTGAAAAATTATAAATTATAAATTGAAAACAGTAAAACATTTTGAAAATAATTTTTTCCAGATAATTATCTTCAACCATCATTTAGGAAAAAATTAAAAACATTTTTAGAAACATTTTTTTGGAAATAAAACTGACTAATGACTGAAGAGAGAAATACAATAATATTTTTTGATAAACATTTTCTAAATAATATTAAATAACAAATACTAGATAAATTGGTAATAAAAAATCATTATAACATGAAATAATAGATGATAATAAAACAAATGATAATTAATAATATAAGGATTGAAATATATCATCAAAGTAAGAATAAACATAAACAATCTCTAAAAGTGATGAGATTATCTCCAAAAAACCTTATGAATTGGTAACATGGGTTCATACAAACCATAAATGAAAATAAAATTACATGAATAATAAAATATCATTAAAATATGTACATTCATTTATAACATGTAAAATGTATTTTTAAACATGTCTAAAAAGTGTTTTGGTGAATAACAAAACACGAGTCTTAAAGAAAGAAAATTGAGCCAAAACATTTGTACATATTTGGTATATTTTGAAACATAAATCCCATCAATGAATGTTTTTAAAATGGATATGTTAATACCCAAAAATTTTGTAATAATATGAATATAATAATAAAATGTGAGTACATGCACCATAAAAAAAGTAATGAGTTGCAAACATATCATGTATCTAACACAAATAAAAAGTGATATGAAATCTGCATACCTTGTGTCATTACTATTATCATAATCGATCAATACACATTTATAGTAAGTATGAATTTATTATAAATATTTTAAAGAACCATATTATTATATATAATTCCATATATTGTTTTATAATGACATTATATTACCAACTTATTCACGGTCATCTTTTAACATTTCACATCCGGTAATATTCTCTTTGTTTTTTCATATGTGTCTTAATTTGTTTTATTGTTGTTCCTTATAATTATAGCATTATTTTAGAATTTAAAAAATTATATAAATATAATTTATAAACATTATATGTGTATTTTAATAATAAATTATATATATATATGAATTAAAAAGAATATATATTTCATGGAGACGACGGGCCGTATATACATATGAACTCTATTTCTGTTCATTTGTCGTATTGAGAGAAGGAAACTAAAATACATATATGAGTGTATGTATATATATTTAATTTTTAATATATCTTTATTATATCATATATATTATATATAATCACTAAAAACATCCATAATATAGTCGATGTATTGTATAAATGAATCATATCGCTTTGTGGGGGTTGTAATCCACACATCCTCAAACACAATTATTGTATTTTTATATGATATAAAAAATATATGATTGTCAGAAATAAAAACTAAATAAATATAAATACCTTATAAATATAATATATATCATATAAAAACACATTGTCTATCACAATTTCCACTATGAATGGTGTTACGGGGGAATTCAACAATCATCGTTTCGTGTGGTAGTAGTTCCTCCTATATAGAAACAATATATTTGATACCCATTATAAAGAGGAATGTATTTGTATAGGTGAAGATATTTTAAAAAAACATAATATAATACTGGGGATACTATTTTTTATATAATAGAATAATAATGAGTGTTTTAGGGGTGGATAATGAAAATAATAGAAATTACTTGAGAGAAAATGCTACATCTTAATCAGGTAACTCCTTTTAGTTTATCCTAAATGAAATAATTGGATTGTATTATTCCAAATTTAAGGATTCAAGGAGAAAGTTATTATTTGTGGGATGCCTATTTGGTTTTTATTGGATTATATTAATAATTTCTATATGTGTGAGTATGTGAGAAAGATTGTGCCTTTTTATTGGGAAGGAAGAAGACTCAATTGGAATTTTTTAAAAACGAGTTAGGTGTACATATTCTAAGGCGATAAAAAAGTCATAATAAACCAAAAAAATATGTATTTGTAGGTTTAAGGACTATATTTGTACATAAAATATGTTTTAGACAAGTTTCTAGAACACTTGGGCCCTTAATGTTAATATTTTGTCCATAATTATTCTTATTTAGGTTTTAATCACAATGATTAATTCTAATTGTTTTTACTAATCATTTTGGAAAAAATTAAGATGATACTATTAATATATAAATATTTTAATGAATACATTGTTTTATGTGGGTTTTTCTAAATGTAAATCATAGAATTAAAAGAAATTAATTTTAATTATAATCCCGTAGAGTGATGGAAATAATAGGTTTTAATATTGAAAATTGTTCCAATGATTGTTAAGATTTTTTATTCAATTTAAAAGTGAAATTGAATAAAATTAATGAAATTGTATTAATAATTGTATTATTTATATATTTTTACTTTAAAAATTATAATATAAGTTATCATCAATAATTAATCAAACAGGAAGGTAGTTTTAAACTGAAAAGCAGTATTTTTCACTATTTATCAAAAAATAAAGTTACTTAGTGAAATCCCAAAAAACCACCCAAGGATAATTTATACATTATGAATTCAAAAATTATGTTTATTTTATCATATTAAATATATAAATGACTCTAAAAATAATTCTTTTGTAAAATGTGGATCATTCATTAAAATAGTATTTTTAACATGAAATGACTTTACCAAAAATCAGATCTTTCAATAACAATATGATTAATTTATATAAAACATTTACAAAATATTTTTTAAAATTTTTATTACTATTATTATAAATTTTATTAATGTATAGGTTAGTATTATCTCATTTTTTTCATTATATAAAAAAAATACATTTCATAGACACCTAGTGTTTTTTGCGTCGTATTCCAAATTGGTGTTGTTTGTAATATACACCATGTCGTACGAGAATATAATGTTTCATGTAATGTAAAAAGAGTAAAATCCATGTGAAATGAATTTTTGACTTATTAAATTTATAGAAATAAATAAATAATTAATTTTTTAGTGTAAAACATATTATTGACCATAATAATATCTCTTTTTATATTCAATCTATTTTTATATTCAGTTATAATTAAAATGTATTGTTTGAATTCATATTATATTATGTAAAAAAGATATTTTCATAGATTTTATAATACTATTAATATCCTATAATTTATCGTCAATTTTTTATAATATTATATTGAATAATGATTTTAAATTATATATTATTGATTGGTAAACCACAGACTTATGTGTTATGAAATTCACAGAGGAATTTCATTGTTTTGAATAAAGAAAGATACAATTGGTGCTATGTGTAGACCAAGAAAAAATTTATTGTTCCTCTAGAGAATGATTAACTATTTTTTGTGTATAATTCAATCCAAAAAAAAGATCGTTAATATAAAAAATCATTATTTAATGTGGAATGAAAATTAGAATATCCAAAGATTTAATTAATTCTAAAAAATAAATTCACCAAACCTCAGAGTGTTGCAATAAAATTCAATGATTATATTTGTTTACATACTTATATAGAATCTTTGGTATTACAATATTCACTAGAATTGTGATAAATTAATTTTTTTGGAAACATGGTAACCTTTATATCATTTATAAATTTATTTACAATGTAATACTTTTAAACCTCTTTATAAAATTACCCCTTAGCTCCCTAGTATCATAAATAATGATTTGGTTTTAAATTAATGTACAATAATTTTATGGTTCAAAAAAATTTATATATTAATGATCTCTAAATTAAAAAACAACTTCCAAATGATGAATTAACTATATCCTTAGTTATTGAATTTTTTCCTTGGGCATGGTTGTGGGAAAACCCCAATTATGTTACCTTGGTACCAATATATGAAAAACACACTTCATAGGTGATGGTCCTACTAGGAAAATCCATGGTTCATCCCTTTTATGATAATTACCCCTTTCTATTTAACATAATATACACTAATACTAATATTCACATTATATCTACAACATTACCGACATCTATAAAATCTAAAGGTCATAGTGACCATTGGTTATAATGATGAATGGCCAAAATGAAAAACATTCATAAATGAAAATGGTCATATTTATCATATTTACATCCATTAAATTCATTACCTTAAATAATAATTCTAATTTTAAATATGTTGATCATGTGGATGATATTATTCTTCCTCTATATTGATCTAATTATAACTATGATGATTATTACTGAATATGAGTTGGGAACCATTTAAATTGTACTTTTATTTTAATCATTTATTATTGACCATTATTAAGTATAAAGGCCTTATAAAATCAGCACATTTGATTTATAATTTGTTAATTTTTAATATATAATGTTCAATCTAAAATATAATTTTCTTTGGTGTCACATTATACCCTCTTAAATAACTTCCATGATGAAAATATTATTTTCATATACCATTAAAAACTAATTTGAGTATTCCTAATATTTTTAAAGAATATGATATAATTTCAAGGGGAAACCTAATGGTCGTGGGTAACTCCCATAAATCACCATTCACCTTATAAATTTTTTATTATGATCATTTTCATTCACACTAAATTTCAGAACATACATCCCTAGGTGTGTAAATGAATTATCCTTAACAGAATCCTATTAATAAATTTGTTTCATCCAAATAATAAATCCCAACATGTTATAATTATAATCAAATAACATATTAAAATGTAAAATTATTCAAAATTATCATATCCATTATTAAAATTATTTAAACCAATGAAAAATTTTATTCTACTAAATCAAAAAATATAACTTTTATTTCAACCAAGATTCGATAAAATTTCTCATCCTAATATCAATAAACAATTATCCTATAATAGCTAAACCTACATTGACTATGATTTTCCCTATATATTAAATGATGAATAATAATACTAGAATATGATATTGGAAATTAATAAGAAGATTATCCATCCCATAAATATAAAACTAGAAATCAATAAATATATACATTAATCAAATATAGTTCCAAAAAAAGATAACATTTTACCCAAAATTCCTCAGTCATAATGTCACCATATCACATTCTTTTCCATGAGGTTATATAAACTGCTCATTTTTTATTCCCAATATCAATTAACTTATTTTTCTAATTAAACATAATTACCTCAAAATAAAGTCGCATTACAAACCAATGGTTTTTATATACATCAATATTTTATTCATCCTATGACATTATAAAATTTCTGAAAATGTATTTAATTACCTTACATTCCTATGAACCCTAAAATATTATTTTTACATTTCAATCAATGATAAACTATAATACCATTAAGAATTTATGTTATCCAAAATTCATAAAATATACTCATCATTTGACAACATTATAACCATATCAAATATATTATTTTTTTCTATTTAATGTCATAGATTTGTATCACATGAATTTATCAATAATTGTTACCCAATGATGAAGTGAAAATGTTTTTTCAACATAGGAAATGCTACTTTTCAAAAAACTATATAGACTACACAAATATATATATATATATAATATATACGCCACTCCAACAAGAACAAAATTTATTTTATTAGGAGGGGGATCGTTACATTAGTAATAGTTTCATGAATGACTTTCAGTAGTATTTTTTTCTAGATAATAAATATGACTATTTACTCAATGAATAACAATATAAATTGTTAATCATAGTATATATTTTTTCTAAATTTATTACAAAGGAACTTCTGGAATTATGAAAATATTTATCAAATATATTATATATTTAACACTGATTTATGTTATGAAAATATATTATTTTAAATGTGGTCTGGAGTGTTTCTACTAAATGTACTATAATACACACTGTAATGACCGCAACTCCCACAATCCAAATTTATTGGTTATTTTATTACAATTTTAAAAACTGCATTGATTAAAATTAATTATATCAGACGATTTAGTGTAATTTTTTTGTAGATATATAAATTAATATATAATTACATTATAAACATAAAAACATCAATAAAATACATAAAAATTATTTTCTGATCCTTTCATGTTTTTCAATATTGTCTAGTAATATTTATTATATTCAAATAAAAATGTAATATTTATAATGGGGTGAGTTCGTATGCTCAATAAGTTCAAGAGTATAATGGAATCTAATATAAAATGTGACTTATAATTGATAAATATTAAAAAAATATATGCCTTATTAATGAATACATTTGTATAAAAGAATCCATGTATGACAAAGACATATTTTATTAATTGATCATATAATGATAGAAATGGTACGAATGCGTAATGTAAATCTTCATAGACATACCATCGATTCCTTATGCTAGGATAAAAAAATCAGTGTAAGGATTATCCAATTACCCATTTTTAGTTGTCTAAGGAGAAATTCCATTTTTTGGGGTTTTTTATTATAGGCTCCACCTAACCACATAAAAAGAAAAACCCATTCCATCTCATACTAAACGGTTATAACATAATGTTCAATAATAAACATTACAAAAATACTATAATAAATATTTAATGAGGATTACAACATATTATTTTATAATATATAATAAATTATTATGAATTCATGAGAGTAATTTTCACCATTTAATGCATTTATATGGGCATCTAGGTGAATTTTATGAACTTATAGAATTAAAAAATTGGGGATTCAAAATGTACAAATAAAAACACCTAAAATGTTATGAATATGGAATTTCTATTATTTGGAACATGAAATGAGTCATATGAGAAATTAGATAATGGAATAAAATACATATATATATATAATGGTTGGAGACTGGTTCAATATATCTGTTCTTTTTTTATTATAAATAAACTATATACTAGGGGTGTCAAACCATGTCTATAGTTATTCCAACTTATTATCTACTGAGTAATGATTGTCTTCACACCAAACGCTATATTTTTAAGCACTTTTACATCTAAGTGAATATATAATAAAGCCTACATAAACATATTTTTGTCCAAAAATGGATTCGTTACATTCAAAAAAACACACACATTACATTAAAAAAAATTGGGCATATTTATGACTATGATAAATTTTCTTCATTAGAATGGGATAAGAATGAAGAATAATTAGAGGGAAGGGTGATCTCTCAAGTATATAATATTAATTTAAAAAAAATTATTATAATAAAATTTTTAATTGTATTGAATTATAACTGGATGAATTTAAAAAATAATTGAAAATAAAGGTAACAAACTCTTACATTGAAAATATAACATCTTAAGTAAAATCATAATTAGTGGGACTGAGTAATCTATCTCATTAAAAATGTATCAAATATTTGAAAAACCCATGGAAATAAAAGTATTTCATTACATAAATAATATAATGGAAAATATAATCAAATAATTTTTATTTTAATTAAAATTGGAGAATTATAAAAACGCTTACCCTAAAAGGTATATTTTTAATGAATGAGATAATATCATAGTAATTTAACAAAATATTTAGAGGGAATTTGATGATATAAAATCACAATATATTCAAACTAAATCGATTTAGACTAAAGAGTAATGAATAAATGTTATGGTATTTATGAAAAATTATTTGTATTTTTTATTAATTTCTAAACATAGTCCTTAGAAATATATTTTATTGAAAAAGAAAAAAATTGGCCTACCAATAGTTTTAGTTTTAGTTTACTATTTTTTAAATTATATATATATATATATATTTAATTTTGGGATTTAGTATAATGATCCATTATTTTATATTACCTTTTCAATGGGAATATATATTTTCAATAATTGTTTTATAAAAAACCATAATTTACATTCTAAACAATAGAATGTTATTAATAGGTTCTAAAAACATTTACATTCATTAAAATTTATTATATTTTATAAATAATTTTAGTATTAATTGATTCACTTATATTTGTGTTTATATCATTTTTAAATAATGATCATTTCATAAAACATATTGAAAATTCATACCATATTTTAGTATTCATCAAAAAAATTGATTGTCTAAGGAAATTATAAAAAACACAAAATTTTATATTTTTGAAGTATAGATTCCAAATTTAATGATTTTTAACTAATAATCTATATATGAATGAAATTATTAATTTGAAAACTTGTTGTATTTTATTACATTATGATCATCACAATTTTTTTATGAACACATTTATTATTTTCTATTTTTTAATATTATAACACCATGGTATAAAATTTAATTAATGTTCATTATGAAACAATCATTTTTAATTAATTAGTGAAATTATTGTTAAATGGTTTTATAGATTATATATATACATTTATATATTTTAGTAATATTAATTTAGAAAAAATGAGATTCTCAATGCCAAATTTACAATGGTATTATTTTTCTAATACATGGATTCCAACAGTCATATTTCTACATATATACGGATAATTCTAATACATAAAATCTTTTATATACATTAACTATTTCATATAGAATTTCAATTCTATTCCTTTTTGTTTTAATCATAATAACAATGCACCTTGTAGATATGTTATTATTATTTTTATTATGATCAACCAGAGTACAAGATTATGGTGTCCTCATATATTTTTAAATTATTTTATTGTAGTTCATATAGATTTTAATATCAATGTGACTATATATTTTAAATTGTATTATAATAGGTAGTACTATAATGATAAATTAATTTAATGAATCTTTTTTGGGATTTAATTTTTTTACTTATTGATGTATAACATGAGAATTTCAAATTACCTTAATAGTTTAATAAATTGAATAAAAATTGTAGAAATATAGTAACCAATTTTTATTTTCCTAAATAATTTATGCCTTACTACTACTTAACATAGCATTACATAGCCCTATATCACACCATCGTAATCCAAAACAGTAATTTGTGTGTTATAGGTTCTTTCACTAATTTATTTAGCCAACATAGATATGGTATTGAACTCTACTATCTTTAGCTTCTCCATCAATATATTCTACTCCACCCATAAATGCCGAGGATTTGATTATATATATTCATTGTAAAGCCCAGGTAATGTCACAATATTCTAAATATAAAATAAATCAACATTTTAAGGGTTGTTCCTACATTTTAAATCCATGGATCATCTATTCTATGATAATTTAACTTTTTTATCATCGTAATATACCCTAATACTATCATTCATAACATAACTACTACTATACCAATGGTTATAATACACAATGACCATAATGAAAAATAATCGTAATTCATAATGGTCATAATGACCAATAATCATAATTTAAATATTTATATATTATAAATAAAATCTTATAAATAATTATTCTTATATGAAATTTTTAATTATGTGGATTGTATAATTCATTCAGTGTGTTATCATTATAACAATAATGTTAATTATAGAATATGGAATATGAGACCTATATTTTGTACCAAAAATATCGTTCACCATGTATTGTACATTATTATATGCATAAAAATTAGAATATTTTAACCATTGATTAGAAATTCAATATATATAATAAATTATGTTTAACTTATATAAGATTTTTTTGAGTAGTTTCATTATACCCCCTGAAATAATTTTCATCCTGATTATATTATTTTCATCCACCATTAGAATATATCTGGTTATTATTTATATATTCAAGAATGAGTATATTTTTTCAAATTATAAATCTCACTTAATCTTATAAAAGTAGTAAATAAACTTTGTACCTCATAATAGAAATATGTTAATATTTTTCTGTCTCAACCATTTTCAATGTAAACTACCATAGTTCGATATAAGACATAATTATCCTGGAGACATTTTCATGGCCTTGATTTCAAAAAAATATATAACCCATAAATTTATTAAGATAATAGATTACAATATTATAATGAAAAAATATTCATGAATATCATATCCTTTAATTCAATAGTTTCAATTTACAGTGATTTTTATTTTACTAGTTATAAATATAAATATTTCAATTGAGCAAAGAATTTCTTAATTTTTTTAATTGTAATATCTATAAAATAATATCATGAAATTATTAAAACTATTTTAACCTTTTTCTTTCACAATATATTTTATGAAGAAATAATACACTAAGTATATACTTCAATAAGTAAAAAAACCGTTATTCTAGTAAAATATAAATTCAAAAATCAATCTATACATACCTTAATATTTTATACTGTTGAAATGTAAATAATCATTTACCAAAATATTAACATTTACCATGTCAAAAAAATCACATTATATTCCATATGGTTGTCTATACAACTCATATTAAATTTCTGAATTCGATTAACCCATTATCCAAATTAATCAAAATTACATAAACATCGAATCACATATTAACTGTAAGGGTTATCTATACCTCGTGTAAGAATTCAAAAAAAATGGCTAAAATATAATTTATCACCTAAATCACACAAGACCCCATTAATTGTGTCTATATCAATTGAAATATGATCAAAATTTAATATTATTAACCTGTGATGGTATCTATAACTCGTAAAACATCCATATCAGTTCGTAATATCCTAAACCAAAATGTTATTTAATGTATTATTCCATCTATGGATTGTCAATTTTTTCTATAATATAAATTGATATTGTGTTGATTCACCCAGACGAGGTGTAATTTCTTATTCTATATAGGCATGTTTATATATCATAACTCAAGTAAAATACCCTAATATATTCTAAAAATACCATTCACTCACAACAACATAATTGATTGTTTATAAGATAAATGTATAAACTAATTATATACTATTAAATGAATTCCACTTGCAAACATTTATAGAAAATGTAATTATATTAATAAATACATGAATAAAAGTATGAATTATAATTTATACAAAAAAATTATTATCCAATTATTATAAATTAATTTTTTGTAAAAAATATTTCTATAATATTTTATGGTTTTATAATATTTTTAGGTTCTATAAAAATGGTCTTCTAAATCAAGTTCCTATTATTTCTACAAAACCTGAAATTATATCTACTATAAAAAACCTATATCTAGTAACCCGTATTTGGTGGTTATTTAATTTCAATACTACATAATACATAGATAATTTTGGACATGATAACGTGAATTATAACTCTCTAGAGGTAAATATTTAAGGAAAAATTAAATTATAATGTATAATTACATATATCACAAAATATATTAAAATTTAATTATTTATCTTTGAATGTATTTTTATAACATGTAGTTAGAGTCATGGTTTATATGAAATAGTGATAATATAAAGGGGTTAGCAAAATGAATGGAAAGGGATAGTGTATCGTGATATCTAACATGGTATAATAAATATTATATCAGAATATAAATAATTGATTTCATATTAATGATTACGTACACATAACATAATCCATTGATGGAAAAAAAATAATTATGGAAATATATCATAATGATGTAAATAATTTGTATGTATAATGTTGGAAATCAGAAATATATTGTTGGGGACTTAGAATAAGTTACCATCCATAATGTGTAAGGATACTCCCATTACACTATTTTAGTTATCTCAATTTACATACTAGTGGACTGAGGAACTATATAAATCTAGGGAATACCATTTAAAAAAAATTCCAATGTGTTCCATCATATACTAAATGTACATGGAATAATGTCTACGAATGAGAAATGTATGTGTAACAATCTCGTTAAATAAAGAATATGAAATTTTTAAATTTATTAATATTTGTGAATTAAATATTAATTTCACATAATAAGGGATTCTTTGTATGATAGTGTACAAAACACGCAACAATGGATTTCTTCTAAATATTATGATTCACACAACAATGAGTTATAAAGAAAAATAATATAATATTAGTATTATTCTAAATAGTAATTAATTCCAAGCTATTGTATTAATAAGAATGAAAATATAAAATTAATATATTATTATACATGATTGTTAAATTTCTTTACCTTTATCTAATAAATGTTAGCAGATTAAAATGTGAATGAAACAAATTTTATGCATAAATACTCTAATGTTCTTTAAAATATCAATTTACATCCTTTTGATGGTGACCTATTTTTAAATATAGTTTTTTTAACTTTTATATATTAAATATAACTAAATGAAATTATTCTCTGGAATCCTGACATTAATATTTACATTGGGTTAAATTTTGAAATTTTTCCGATAATGTTCATTTTGTAATGAAAAGGGAAAAATACATTTTTTAATTCAAAAAATCCTTTTAATGTAATTAATTTATACTCTTATGATATAATTTTAATCAGTTATAAAGTATAAGTAAATTATATTTTTACAATTTAATCTAATTTTGGTCATTGGATGTAATTTCACCTTGAAATTTAGAAAAAACAAATGTCATCCTTTTTAGAGTTATTATTTCTAAAAAACACGCTTTTGGTTTTGACAACAGGAATTAATTTTAAATTAAATTCTACCACTTTTATGATTTGAATTTGGAAAAATGGATTCCATATTTTTAATCAGGTGGGCCAAATGGTGTAAATTTGAAATTTATATTTTTAGAAATTATGAATTGTAACGTTTGTAAATATTTTATTTACAATGGTTAAAAGGTAAATATGGTAAATAATTGTAAAAAATAATATCATAATAATATTTAATTACACTAACATGTTTCCTATTCTTATTTACTAATAAATTTTCGACCAAGTGTATCCTTAGGTTTTTGGGGACCCCATGGAGCAACATGTAAGTGAAAATGACATTATAAATATTAATTTAATGTTAAGGAAAATATAACAACAACGGATATCTCTTAGTAAAATACTTATCATAATAGGTTATATAAGTGATATTTTTGGAAATAAATTTTTATTAGAATGATAATAATATTAAATACATCATGGTGTTTTATTTATAATTTTTAGACATCAAATAAATAAATTTATTTATCAAAAAATGATGATGTAATGATTACATCATTAAAGAATATTATAAATAAATTACAATATAAATGTTAAAATAAAATTATTTTGGATCATTTTTTGTCATCCATGAATTTTACGGTTTCTTTTAACATTTTATATTTGTATTAATGTAGGTTGTTAAAATGAATAAAGTGGTTATAAGTTTTTTACATGTCATGATATAAATAGTTTATAAATTGACATAAAAGTGTTTTCAAAATAAATACTATTTTATTAAATTATATAATATCCCTAATAATATAAGATTCCCTTAGATGACATATATAATGTTTAAAATGTCATTAATAATCCATTTTGAGTCTCTTGAAATTTTATTATAAATATATTAATCATATAGTATGAATATACATGAGGACATGGTAATAGTAAAATTAGTTAACTAAAGGTTAATGCTAAAGGATAATGTTTATTTTATTCCTTAAACATGTATAAACCCCATTTGATTAGAGTATTTCGAACAATAATCACCTTATATTAGAATTTAATGATTTATTATCTTTTTAAAATAAATATTCAATGTATAATGAAATAATATTTTCAGACCATGCTAAAGAGACCTTTCTCCCCCTCATAAAAAGCCATCACCTATAATCATTACTCACACCTATCAAGCCACCTTGGATAGTCTTAACTCTTCCCCAATAATCTCTCAACATATCTGTATTCCACCCATATTCCCTAACACAGGTAGAAGTAATTTCAAATACCCTTTTGGTTCAAACCAATGGGATTTTCCCGACTTAAAGGTAATGTCTTCCTTCAAGTTCTCTTCTTGTGTTTTACTTATTCACTCCCTTTGCTCTTATTATTCTTTGTTTACATAAAAAACCAGTTTTATCAATATAATAGGTTATTTTTATGAGAATTATTCTAACTACACTCTGAAACCCCTCCATCTAATAGAAACCATCATATTGTTTCTGTGGATAACGAACTACTGCCTCACGAAACCATAATTATTCCATTATCTACTTCCACCTCTTATGGGGGCCATTATGATGGAACTATAAATATATATTATATATATGATATTTAAATTATCTATATTATTTTTTAATTCTCTTTTAAAAAACACCATTATGATATTCATGTTTTTTATATACGGTAATTTCATTTGAGGATGTGCGGACTACCGCCCCCTCAAAGTGATATGACTCGTTCATACCACAAATGAAACAAACAAAATATGATGTTAATGATATTATATGATATATATAAAATATTATATTATACTATAATAAAAATATATATGTTTCATTTGGATTTAATTCCATTAAAAATGAAAAAATGAAATGAAAATAGCGTTCATGCGTATTTACGGCTTACCGTCTCCATAAACAATGCATTTCATTTTCAAATATCCAAATGCTATATACTATTATAAATAAATATGTAATGGATATATATGATATATATAATATATAAATCATTAATATAATTTTGATGATATTGGATATTTGACCACATGGACAATTTGTAATTATAAAAAGGTCACTTTTGACTCATGTTCCAAACATTGACAAAATGTCTGATATGAACTCAAAAAATTAAATAATTGTTAATTCAAGTTAATAAGTGATATTAAATTAATAATAAATATGAACAATTTTCTTAATAATTTATAAATTATCCGAGGTTTATTATTTAGGAATAACATGAAACATACAATACAATTCAGACTTAAGGTTAGGGGTTTTCATCTAACTTTTTATTATCGTGAGATTCATGATATATTTTCCACTATTTCCTTGTGTGTGATGTGTGTACATCCAATGATTGCATTAATTGAGTAATATAATTTATTTTATAGGTTTTCACATCTTCATTGTATGATCCTCATTTCATGGGCTGCTTGTTTCATATGTTAGTAAATCGGTAATGGAACCTCTCATCATCCTCTTTTAGTCAATGATTTATTTTATGTTAAGTATTTTAATTTCCATTATATTATGTTGTGGTATGTTATTATATATTATTATTGATATAAATTTTATTTCCAATATATGAGATACCCATTTCTCTCTCATAAACTGTTTTTCTAAAATTTTAGGAGACATTGTTTGGCTGCCAAATTTTTGAAGGAAACTCTTTAACACAATTCCAATTCTTTGGATTAAACTTATACTTCTGGATTATGTCGTAATATTAATATGTGTGAATTAACTATTATTTTTTTACACTTAATATCCACTTATATGGGGTGTATTTATATTTTTCACACATAAATATGTCATATATTTTTCATTAATTTAATGATACAATCTTTGAAAGGGACTGCATCTCAATCTCCATTCATTGAAGCATATCATGATATTGTGATATTTTATTATCTTATATGGTGTACATACAGCCTGTTGGTCATTTTATATCATGAATATCTATATTCAAAAGATATTTATAGTTTTCATTGATGTTATTCTATACTTATTTTTATTCAATAGTTTCTCAAGTGGTAAAGGAATCATTAACAATAACATCATTTTAAATGTTCTAATTAATTAATACTCTAAATAATTATCATTCATTTCCATGTTTTATAAATTATTTTAAGTATTTATTTATTTGGAAATGAGTTTTACATAGTGTAAATTCTTTTCAAAATTTTTAATGTGATCTGGGACACTTTGATTCAAAATTCTTCTCTGTAAATGTTTTAAATGAATTGATTATGTCATTATCTGGAACTGATATCTAGTGAGTACAATGTGGAATTTTTATATTTCATTCGTTCTAGTTTTATGTGATTTTAATATGTTATGGTTATTGGTAATTGATTATGAATACGGGATGTTTCGTAGTAAAACTAGGGTGGATGAACCCGAGATATCTCCCCATGAAATGGGTAATGTGATGGAGGTAAACATTAATGTTTTTTAAAAGATTTAAGGATTATACTATGATGGGTATTTCAAAAATAACTCCCTATAAATCTATGAAAGATAAAATGTAAGTATGATATGCATTCCACAATTAACCTTTATGATTTATGATTTCTCTGTGTTATTCGTAAATCTTATGATTTCATGAGATAAGTTAAAGTACTTATGTTATGTAAGTATTGATAGACTATTGTTTTATTTCATTATTTTATAACCATTACTGAGATTTTTATTCTCATCCCATGCCTTTGAAATTTTTTTCACTGGGTATAAGTTATGGTAAAGGAAATGAAGAATTCAAGAATATTTATATCAGGAAATGATTTCTTTTTTCCTTTTATGTTTTTTTATTTTATAAGAAAAATGGATACAGAGTAAGGGTGTCTACATTATAATACTTAAGATGTAATATAATAGTTATGAAAAAATTATATAAAAATCTAAACATGAAAAGATCATCAATTTTAATTATTAATTGAATTGTAGATTTTGTAATGATTGTGGCCGAGACCTTGTAGTTGGTATCAAATGCTAGTTTAGATAACATTAGAGGTTAGGGTGTAATTTATGAATATGTTACATAACCATAATGGGTAGAATATTAGAAATATATATAGTTAGTTTAGATAAATTGAATGAGTTTAAGATGACATGAATAAGTATATCTTAGTGTTTACCATCCTCATAAGATATTATATGATGATTTTACTAATCTACAAACACTTACCTTTGTGGTATCAGTAAATGCTTGTATCTAGCAGAAACCAAAGTAACCATGGATGTGAAGAAACATGTGAAGGTTTTCTGAATAAAAGACCAAATGAAATGGGAGCTGCAATGATAAATCTAGTGGTTATTATAAACCATCTATCTAGAGTCATGATTGATCTCTTGAACCATGGAGATTTTTCTAAGGCATTCTATATACAAGAAACGAATCCCAATTGATGTTCAATTAATAATCATAAAAGTAAATATATTAAAAAAACTATGTTTCAAGGATGTGGAATGAAACATCTAGTAAAAATCATTAAAGAGACAAGATGATGTTTCAGATGGTGTAATGAAGTTCATAAAGCAATAACCTTCCATGTAAAAAGGTAGTGTCCAGTTGAGTCTAAGAAATGGAAAAAAGAACATTTTGAAGGATCAATTGAATGTTTTAAATATAGTGTGCATGGTCATTATACAAAGAGATTTCATACAAAGATTGTTAAAAAATGGGATCAAAAATATATTATAAATATATTTTTACCAATTCATAATTCTATTCCAATTAAAGATGACGATATGGAAAATGACCTTTGAATGGTATGGATTATTTCATAGCTCATGTTTTGACATTAATGAAATATTATGACATTAGGCATGATTTTTTATGATATAATTATAAAAGAATATGTTAGAAAACATGGATAAAGGATCATGAAGAATATTTAATGATTAAAATGTCTACATTTTACGAATTGAAAAGTTATGTTAGATTTATGGATGATAATATTTTAAAATGTATTAATGATATTATTAATTTGGAATACTGTTTCGGGTATTTGTAATAATGATGTTTTATATGTGAAAATTTTATTCGATGATGTATTATCTCGTCTCTTGTAGATATTGTTATAAAGAACCAATTGGGATTATTTTTCCCTTGAAATTTATGCAATTACTGGTTATTACTTTTTTTCGATGAAAATGCGAGGTATGAGATAACATTTGTGGTTAAATATGTTCTGGTTATTTTGAGGAATTTATCGCATTTTTTGGAATGTTATCAAATTATATAATTTATGAAAAAGGGTAACACATAGATCATGTGATAGCACATCACGTCGGAAAATGTTAATGGAATCGAACCCCATAACCAATGTGCAATTGGGATTTATTTCCGACCACTAGACTACGTGATGTCCCAGGTAGGTATGAAAAAAAAATTATTTAAATAATTTTATCGATATAGAATAATTTTATTTCAGGTAAACTTGTTTTATCAAATGGATATCTGTAATATAAGAAAATTATTTGTCAATTATGTGATAAATTTTATTTATGGATACGTTCTCTATTTTGAGGAAACATTAAAAGACTAAGAAAAATATAGAGTAATAGGGGATTTAATTTGTGAAGAGGTGGTTGAAATTTTATTTTGAAGAATCTATTTATTTATTTTAGACAAATGGTGATTTTGGGTTTTTTATGGAAACAATTTACCTATCATAGAGAATTTGTGATTTTGTTAATTACACATCACTATGATACTTAATGATTACTCGATGTTAGTTGGAGATAAATGATAATATTTGATATAGAAGACAATGTGATAAAATCATTCTGAGTTTTGGGTTTCAATCATAATTGTGTTATTTTTAATATATTTTTTTCATATGGAAAATTATGTATGGAATAGTCTTCATGGAACATTGGGTATTGTTTGTTCAATTTTTTAGAATAAGAGTAGTTTTTCATTTTATAAATTATTTTCCTTTTTGGGGATTATCTAATCCTGTTCTAACCATTTTGGTTTTGGTTTTTTTCTAATGATTCGAAAATTATCTAGTTCATCATTTATGGATTATGTGATTCTTTAGAAGTTAATTCTAGAACTTCATCTGTGACTGGGTCATCTTGTATACTCATCCTTTGGAGAAAATATGAGTTTTTTGTAGAAACATATTAAATTATGATACTCTTCTTGAAAAGTAAGTATATTTCCTTATGTTTTTAGTTAATTTCAAAAAAAATTCTCCAAATTCATGAAAGGGAATGTAAAAAAAACACTGTTATTTTTTACTTTTCTTACTTGGGGGTCAAATATTGTTTATCCTATCAAAGGTATGTGGTTTTCTTGTTTTTATCATTCTTTAATTCATTTTTTATATCACTCTCCCTCAAAACATGATAGTTAGTTTCTCGTCAAAATCCATTTTTAATACATGGAATCTTTGAATGTGTTATCTCAGGATACCTTTGTAGTCATCTTTCTTTATTTTAATTTTATAGTCTTATTTACTTATTTTAGATGTGGGTATTTTAATGATGTTTTCCCCAGTTTTAAAATTCCGAGGACACAATTTCCAAAAGGGGGGAAGGATGTAAAATCACAGTTAAATAAAGAATATGAAATTTTCCTATTTATTTATATTTTTTCTTTAAATATTAATAATAATTTAATAGGGATTCTATTTCCAATGGCATACTCAACATGCAAAAATGGATTTCTCTGAAATCTTATGTTGCACACAACATTTAATTATACCAGAAAATAATACAACAATTTTTTTTAAAGGTAGTTAATGACTAGCTATTGTATTTGTGGGAATGAAAATAAATTACTAAAATATTATTATATATGTTTGTTAAATTCCATTACATTTACAATATAATATTTAGAGGTTTAAAATGTGAATGAATCCAAATTTATGCATAAATATTATTATATTATTTGAAAGGTTGATTTACTTCTATTTGATGGAAAACCCTTTTTAAATCTAGTTTTTTGACTTTTATAGGTTTTATTTGAAAAAAATAGTTTTCTATAGAATCAAGATATCAAAATTTACTTTGGAAGAAATTTCGGCATTTTTCTGATAATATTAATTTTTAATGAATAGTGAAAAATACTTCATTTTAATTCAATGTTACCTTTTAATTTAATTTATATATATGGTTATATTATCATTTTAATTGTTTTTAAAGTGTAATTAGATTATATATTAACCAAATAATCCAATTTTTTTATTGGAAGTAATCTTACATTGAAATTGGATATAATCGAATTTCAATCTTTTGATATTTATTATTTCATAAAAACATGCTTTCTGGTTTTGAAAATGAGAATTAATTTTCAATTAATTTTTAAAACTTGTTTATTTTTATTTTAGAAAAATAGATTTCATATTTTTAATGAGTAATTCTAAATTGTGTAAATTGGTAGCATTTATTTTTTCACATTATGAATATTATCTTTAGTAAATTTTAAATTTACAATGGTTAAAGGGTAAATCTGGTAAGTGAGGGTAAAATAATATTATAATAATAATAAATAACTCTAACATGTGACCAAATCCCATTGGAAAAAATATTTCCAACCAAGGGCGTTATTGGGATGATTTAGGGACCACATGGAGCCACTTGTATGTGAAAATGACACAATAACAAATTAATATAAAGTTGACGAAAATGTTACACAAACAGATATCTCTTCATAAAATAATTTTTATAATGTGTTATATAAGTGATCTATTTGAATATAAATAGTCATTAGAAGTCTAATGAAATTTCATGTATCATGGTATTTTATTTATAATTTTTATACATCTAATAGATAACATTATTTATAACACAATGATGATGTAATGATTACCTCATTAATGAATGTTTTAAATAAATTAGAATATAAATATTAAAATAAATTTCTTGGGAAACTCTCTATTCAATCCAAGAAATTTATGTATGATTATATCTTGTTATATTTTTATTAATGTATGGCTTTCTAAATAATCATGTGGTTATAATTTTTTAAATGTATTGATATGAATAGTTTATAAATTGACATAATTGGGTTTTTAAAATGAATAATATTTTATTAAATGATAAAATAGCACTAAAAATATAGTTATCTTCCAATTTACATATATCATGTTTCAAATATAATTAATGATTTATTTTGGTATGCTTTCGATTTTATATTAAATATATTAACCATACAGTAAGAATATTCAATATGACAAGGTAAATGTTAAATTTGTTTCACAAAGGTTAAAGCTAAAAGATAACGATAATGATTTGACCAAAAAATTTCTAAAACCCATTGTTTGAGATTATATAGAAAAATAATTACCTTATAGCTTAATTTAATGAGCTGGGGACCTATTGGAATCGAAATTCAGCTTATTATAATACAATGTTTTAAAATGTTTCTAAAGAGCCCCTTCTCCACCTTAAAAAATCAATAATCTCTAACCATTACTCACACATCACAATCCCCATTGGATCATCCATCCTCTACCAAAAAAACCTCCAAAAATTCCTATATTCCACCTATAAGAATTATATTAGATATAAGGCACTTCATGAAATCTGTTTCGTTCAATCCAAAAATAGTTACCAGACATAAATGTAATGTCTTCCCTCAACTTCTCTTATTTTATTTTACTTTTTCACACCCTTTTCTCTTATTATTCTTATATTTACATAAAAACACCATTATTAACAATATACTACGTTTTTTTATGATATGGATTCTAACTACATTTCCACACACCATCATCTAATGGATATGAACATACAGTTTCTGTGGACAATGAACTACTACCTAAAACAATTGATTGTTCAATTATCTAATACCGCCACTTATTTAGCAATTATGATAGAAATTTAATTTTATATGATATATATGAAATATAATTTAGCTTTATGCTTATTTAATTTTCATTATTAACATACCTTTATGCTTTTAATGTTGTATATATAAGATAATTTTATTTGAGGAAGTGCGGACTACCGCCCCCTCAAAGGGATATGACTCTTTTATACCATACATTGAACGTATAAAATATGGTGTTAATGAAATTATATATTGTAAATAAAATATTATTTGATAATATAATAAAAATATGTCTTTTTATCATTTGGTTTTCATTCCATTATAAATTAAAAAAATGAAATCAAATTAGAGATAATACTTACATACAACTTACCATCTCCATGAACAGTGTATTTCGTTTTCATATATTCAAATGATATGGACTATTATAAATAAATATTTAATGGATATATATAATATATATTAACTCTAAATCATTAATATAATTCTGGATATAATGTAATTTTTACCACATGGATATTTTTTAATTATTACAAGTTCATTTTTAACTCGTCTTCCAATAATCGTCAAAATGTTTGATATGAACTCAAATAAATAACTAGTTGTTATAGAAAGGTAATAAGTGATATTAAAGAAATAATAAACATGAAAAGATTTATTATTAATGTATAAATTAACTTATGTTTATTATTCAGAAATAATAAGGAACATACAAGACAAGTCGGACATAAGGTAAGTGGTTTTTATCTCACTTTTTATTCCCATGAGATTCATGCTATATTTTCTTCTATTTTTTTCTATGGTGTATGTAAATCCAACTATTTTATTTCTTTTCTAATATAATTTAATTTATAGAAATTTACATTAATATTTTATGATCCTTCTTTCATGGGGTGTATGTTTCATAAGTTACCAAATTGGTAAGTGAACCTTTCACCCTACTCATTAAGTCAAATACATCTTTTATGTTATGTCTTTTAATTTATATTATATTATAATAGGAAATGTTATTATATATCATTAGTGTTGTAAATATTATTTCCATGTGATGTGATTCCTTATTCTTTCTCATTAATTTTTTTTCTGAAATTTTATGTGGCACCGTTATGGTGCTGAATTTTCGAAGGGAACTCTTTCACCCATTTCCAATTCATTGGGATAAAAATACACTTATTGATTATGTGGTTTTAGTAGTATTACTGAATTAAATATGATTGTTTTAATCTTAATATACCCTTATATTGGGTGTATTTATATTATTCACAGATAATTGTGCAATTGATTTATCTATAAACTAATGATATAATCATTTTATGGAACTATGTCTCAATCTACTATCATTGATGCATATATTGACATTGTACACATTTATTATCTTATAAGTTGTATATATTAAAAATTTTACATTATATATGATTAATTTCAATAATCTCAAGATATTTATTGTCTGGTTTGATGTTATTCCTTAATAATTTTTATTCATGAGTTTCTCAAGTTGTATGGGATTCTTTATATAAAAAACATTTTACATTTTTTAAAGATTTAATCTTCTAAATCATTCTCATTCATGTCCATGTTTTAGAAAGGATTTTTGGAATCCATTTATATGTTCCAGAGTTTTGGAAAATGTAAATTCCTTGTAAAAGTTTCAATGTTCAATGTGACAATTTGATTTAAAATTCCACTTTTTAAATGTATTAAATGAATTGAATGTTTCAATATCTTGAAATAATATATTTTGAATTTAATGTAGAAATTTTATAATTATTTTATGGTGATTTTCTGTGTTATGAATATGTTATAGTTATTGGGAATTTATTATGAATACAGGTGATTTTTTGATAAACCTGGGGCGGGTGAGCCTAAGAGAGATCTCTAATGCATTCAGAAACATGACGAAGGTAAATGTCAATGTATCTCCGAAGAGAATTAGTGAATATACCGTGATGGGTATTCCAAACGTAACTCCCTATGTATTTATGAAATCTACAGTGTATATATGATATTTATTACATAAGATACCATTATGATTTATGATTTCGATGTGTTATTAAAAAATCATATGATTTCATGAGGTAAGTTAAAGAGATTATGATTTGTATGTATCGATTAACTGATGTTTTCATCCTTTATTATATAACCTTTACAGAGCTTTTTATTCTCATCCCCTATTTTTGAAATCTTTTTCACAGGTTATAAGTCATGTAATAGAATATAATAAATCGAGAATATTTATTTGAAGAAAATTTTTCTTTTTTCCATTGAAGAGTTTTCATTTTATAAAAAATTTGATATTGGTTAGATGATTCTTAAATATAATATTTTCGATTTAATTTAATAGTTATGGACTAATTCCCTAAAAATCTAAACATAATGAGATTCTCAATGTGACATATTATCATAATTAATGATTTTGTAATGTTTAATGCTGGTACCTTATAGTTGGTCTCAAAGGGTGGTTTAGACAACTTTAGAGGTTAGGGTGTAATTTAAGCATGACTGACATAACCATAAAGGTTAAATTTTGAAAGATCCATAGTTATTTTAGATAAATTTAATGAGTTTAATGTAACATTAATGAGTATATCATTGTGTTTACCATCCTCATGAGATATTATATGATTATTTTTCTGATATACTCACTCTGACCATTTTGGTTTTATTAAATGGATGGATCTAGTAGGCACCAATGTTACAATGGATGTTATGAAAATTGTGATGTTTTTCAGAATAAGAAATGGAATGAAATGGGATCTGCAATGTCATCTCTTGTGGTTATTCATAACCAACTATCTAGAGTCATGATTGACAACTTAGACCATGGTGAATTTTCTAAGGGATCATGTATGCACAAAATGAATCCCAATTGATGTTCAGGTAATAATAATAAAGGTAGGTATATTCAAAAACCTATGTGTGAAGGATGTGGAAACAAACTCTTATTAAAATGCTTCAAAGGGATGAGAATATGTTTTAGATGTGGTAACGATTGGTCATAAAGAAATAACATGCACAAGTAAAAAAGAACTGTCATGTTGAATCTTGGAAAGGGAAAAAATTTATATATGAAGAATCAATTGAATATTAGAAATGTTGTGTTCATGGTAATTATACAAATAGATTTCCTACAAAGAAGGTTCGGGAGTGGGATCAGCAAGATCATACATATATAAGTTTACAAATTCCTAATTCTATTCGAACTAATGATGAGGATATTGAAAATATCTTATAAATGGTATGGATTATTTCATAGCTCATGTATTGAAATTAATTAAATATTAGGACATTATGCATTATTTTATTTTTAAGAAATAATTATAAAATAATAATATGGAAAAACATTGATAAATGACCTTGAAGAATATTCTATGGTTATGATGTCTAAATTTTAGAAACAGAAAATTTATATTGGATTTATGGATGATGATATGATTAAATGTATTAGTGATATAATTAATTTGGAATACATTTTCAATTACGTGTAATCCTAGAGTTTAATATGTTAATGTTCTATCCAGGGAATAATTTTCTTTTCCCTTGTGGATACAGTTATAAAGAACCATTTCGGATTATACGATCCTTGAATTAGATGTAATTACAAGTTATTACTTTTTAAGATGAAAAAGAAAAGTATGAGTTAAAATTTGTCTAAAATATGTTATGTTCATTTTTGTAGAATTTATCTCTTTTTATAGAATTTCATAAAATTATATAATTTTTTGAAAAGGAAAAAAAGTAGATCGTGTGACAACTCATCGTGTTGTAAAAATATATTGGAATTAAACCCACATCCATAGTCTGATTAGGATTTATCTCCTACCACTAAACTATGTGAATTACCTGGTTAGTATGACTAATTATTTTTAGTTAATAATTTTATGGATAAAGAATATGTTGATTTTGAGAACTTTTGTTTTGTCAAATGGATATCCTTAGTATATGAAAATGATTTGGTGATTAAGTGATAAATGTTATTTTAGAAGATGTTATCTCTTTTGGGGAAATACTATATGCCTAAGGACAATAGAATAATATAAGAAATTATTTGTGGAGTATTGGTTGAAATTTTATTTTAAAGAATCTCTTTTTTTATTGTGGACATATGGTGATTTGGGTTATTTATGGAAATTATTTACCTATCATACAAAATATGTGATTTGGTAATTTACACATTAGTATGAGATGTTAATATTAGTTGATGTTATTTGAAGATAAATGTTAATATTTTCTATGGAAGACAATGTCATTAAATCCTTTTGAGTTTTGGGATTCAATCATAGTGGTATTATTTTGATGAATTTTTTTTCAAAAGGAAATTTTTCTTTGGAATGGTCTTTATTGGACATTGAGTATTATTTGTTCAATTTTGGATAATAAGAGTATAATTTATTTTTATGAAATATTATCATTTTTACAGATTATCTTATCTTGTACTAACCATTTTTTTTGTTTAAAGAGTGGGGAAATATATAGTTCATCTTTGGTGGATTATGTGATTCTCTAGAAAATGATTCTTTCACTTCAAGTGTGACCAAGTCGTATAGAATACTCAATGTTCCGAGAAAATATTCTTTTTTTGATAGAATATTATTAAATTATGAATCTCTACATTGAATGTGAGTATATTTCCTTATGTTCATAGTCATCCTGAAAAAATTATTCTCAAATGTTACAAAAGGGAACTTAAAAAAATCATTTAATGTTCACATTTCCTACTAGGGAATCAATGCCTGTTTATACTATTACTAGGATTTGTTTTTCTTGTTGTTAACATTCTCCAAGTAATGATTTTTATCACTCTCTATCAAATCATGACACCTAGTTTCTCCTCAAAATCCATGTTTTCAAACATGTAATCCTATTTTGTGTTATCTCGAGTAACATTTGTAGATATCTTTCTTTAATTTAATGTGATACTTTTATTGACTCTTTTTTGTTGTGAGACTTTTAATGATATTTTCGATACCAATTTTAAAATTTTGGGGACGAAATTCCCAAAATGAGGGAAGGACGTAACATCCGAGTTAAATAAAAAATATGAAATATTCCTAGTTATTAATATATGTGAATTAAATATTAACATTTCTTTAAAGGATATTCTATGTAAAATATCTTACTCAACACGCAACAAATGATTTCTCAGAAATCTTACATTGCATACAACGGTGAGTTATAATGAAAAAAATAATATTATTATTATTTCAAATGGTAGTTATTTTCTAGTCGTTGTATTAGAGGGAATGAATAGAACATTATAAAATATTATTATAATTGTTTATTAAATTTCATTAAATTTATCCAATAAATGATATAGGATTAAATTGTGAATGAATCCAATTTTAAGCATAAACACTATGATATTCATTAAATGGTCAATTTAATGACTTTTGATGGAATTTTTTTTAAATATAGTAATTTTCACTTTTATATATTATATTTTTCAAAATGAAATTATTATTTTTAATTGGGTCAAAAAAATTTCATTGGATGAGATTTTTGTATATTTCTAATATTGTTCATTTTTAATGAATAGTGAGAATACTTCTTTTTTTACTTCAATATTTCCTTTTAATATAATTTATTTATATTATTAAATTATAGTTTAAATTTATTTTAAATAGTAATTAGATTAAATTTTTATAATTTAATACAATTTTTATTAATTGATGTAATTTTACATTGAAATTGGATATAAAAAAATTTAAATCTTTTGATAGTTTTGATTTCTTAAAAACACGATTTCTGGTTTTCACAATGGGATTTAAATTTAATTTAAATTTGTTCTACTTATTTGTTTTGAATTTGTAAAAATCGATTTCATATTTGGTGTCTGGAGGTCTAAATTGTTTAAATATGTAACTTTTATTTTTAGACAATATGAATAATATCTTTAGTAAATATTTTATATTCCATGGTTAAAGGGTAAATTTGGTAACTAAGGGTACAAAATAATGTTATAATTATATGAAAAAACCCTAAAACAAGTAAAAATTACATTTTATGAATTATATCTAATAAATTTAATCCTTGGGTCGATTTTGGGACCCCATTGGGCCACTTGATAGTGAAAATGACACTATAAAAATTAATTTAATGTTAAGGAAAATATAACATAACCATATATCTCTTAGTAATATACTTTTTATAATGGGTTATATATGTGAAATATTTGACTATATATAATCTTTATAAATATAAAATAAATTGCACAAATAATGGTATTTTATTTATAATTTTTTGATATCAAATACATATATTTATTTATGACACCATAATGATGTAAGAATTTTCTTATTAACGATTGTATAAAATAAACGAGAATATAAATATTAAAATAAAATTATATTGAAACTTTTTATGTCATAAATTAATATTATGGATGATTATAACTTGCTATATTTGGATCTATGGAGGTTGTTCGAAATGATCAAGTGGTTATAGGTTTTTTAAAAGTCATGATATTAATAGTTTATAAATTCACAAAAATGTGTTTCTAAAATAAATAATTTTTAATTATATGATAAAATATCCCTAATAATCAAATATTTGGAAAAATGACCTATATAATGCTATAAATTTCATTAAGGATCCATATTGGGTTGCTTGAAATTTTACATTAAATATATTAACCATAAAGTATGAATATATTACAGGACATGGTAAAAGTTAAATTAGTTATCTAAAGGTTGAAGATAAATTATAATGTTATTTTTATGCCCTAAACATTTATAAAACATATTTTATGAGAGGATTTATAACCAAAATCACCTTATCTTCCAATTTAATGAACTGGGAACCTATTGAAATAAAAAACTAGAATATAATAAAATAACGTTTTCAAACATTTTTAATGAGCCCCTCCTCCACATTATAAAAATCCATCACCTCTAATCATTACTCACACCTATAAAACCTCATTGGATCAAACAAAAACTACCGAAATAAGATCCCAACAACCATATATTCTACTCAGAAGCACTAACATAGGCATAATGCACCTCAATATGTCAATTGGGACCAAAAAAATGGAGTTACCTGACATAAAGGTAATGTCTTCACTCATGCTATCATTTATTATTTTACTTATTCACTTCATATTATATTATGGTTATATTTTTACATAAAAAACCATTATACTCTATATAATATGTTTTTTATGAAAAATATTTGAACTACAATTCAACAAACCTTCTTTTAATGGATACAAACATACTGTTTCTGTGGACGACGAACTACTGCCTCAAGAAACGATGATTGTTCAATTATCTCTGACCAACTCCTATGTTGGTAATTATGACGGAAATATAATTATATAATATATATATGATATTTATTTTATTTCTATTCTTCTGTAATTATCTTTTAGATGATACCATTATTCTTTTCATGTTTTATATATACGATAATTTCACTTGAGCATTTCCGGACTACCGCCCCCTCAAAATGATTTGACTCGTTCATACCATACATGGAATGTATAAAGGATGGTTTTAATGAACATATTTAATATATATAAAAAATAATATTATAGTACAATAATAATATAAATATGTATCATTATGTTTTCATACCATTAAAAAGTAATAAAATGAAATGAATGTACTGTTCATGCATACGTACCACATACCATCTCCATTAATAGTGCAATTCATTTTCCTATATCCAAATGATAAGGACTACTATAAATAATTATATAATAGTTATATATTATATATATGATATATAAATCATTAATATAATTTTATAGATAATGGAAATTTGACAACATGGATAATTTTTAATTATAACAAGTTCATTTTATACTCATTTTCTGAACATCGACAAAATGTTCGATATGAAATAAAATATGTAAAAAATTATTATAGAAATGTAATAAGTTATATTAAAGAAATAATAAAACAAAAAAATTTTCTTAATGATGTAGAATATAAATTGTGTTTATTTATCAGAAACAATAAAGAAAATACATGATAAGTCTGACTTAAGGTAGGTGGTTTTCATCCCACTTTTTATTCATGTGATATCCTTACTATATTTTCCACTTTTTAATTTTGTATAGTGTATATGGTGCCTGTGATTGTATTCTTTGTGTAATATAATATAAATTATGGGTGTATTAATATTCATTTTATGATCCATCTTTCATGGGTTGAATGATTTATAAGTTACAATATTAGTAAGGGAACCATTCACCCAACTCTTTTAGTTAAGGACTTATTTTATGTTTTTTATATTAATATCCATTATATTGTTTTGGGAAATCTTATTAAATTTCATTAATTATTTAAATTTTATGTCCATGTGATGATATACCATTTCATCCCTCATCAACACTTTTTTTGAAATTTTATGTGATGAAGGTAGGCTGCCAAATTTTCAAAGGCGAATTTTTAACCCAATTTCAATTCATCATGATAAACTTATACATTTGCATTATGTCGTTCTATGAATATGTTTGCATGACCTGTGATTTTTTAAACTTAATACCTAATTATATTGGGTGTATTTATATCTTTCACACATAATTATGCCATTGATTTATCCTTAATTTAATGATACAATCTTTGTAAGGGATTACATCTTAATATTTTTTCACTATGGAATGTCATGATGTTGTACACCTTTATTATCCTAAAAGGTGTATATAAAACTAATTTGAAATTTTATATGATGAATTTCTATATTATCTTATATTTACAATTTTATGCAATGTTATAATTTATTGATTTAAATTCAAGAGTTTTTCATGTGGTAAATGAATCATTAACTAAAACATAGTTTTAAATGTTTTAAATATTTTAACATCCAAATACCTCTATTTAATGTCCATGTTGTATAAATTGTTTGACTTACTTATTTATATCAACATGTGTGTTTTAAAGTGTCAATTCCTTTCAATTGTTTCAATGTTCAATGGGTCACTTTGAATAAAAAATCTTGTTTTTGAATGTTATAAATGAATTGATCATGTAAATGTCTTGAAATGATATTGTGTGAATACACTGTGGAAATTTTATCTTTCACTTATGATAGATTTGTGTGTTATGAGTATTTTATGGTTCTTGGGCATTTTTTATGAATATAGGTGGTTCCGTGATAAACCTAGGGCGGGTGAGCCCGAGATATCTCTCCAATGCATTGGGTAACGTGATAGAGGTAATCTATAATGATTCTCCAAAGAGATTTAGGGAATATATTGTGATGGGTATTAAAAATATTGCATAGTTTGTAGCTTTGACTGATAAAATGTATGAATGATAAATATGCCACATGAAACCTTTCTGATTTATGATTTCTATGTGTTATTCAAAAATCTTATGATTTCATGAGGAACGATAAGGAGCTTATGTTTTTTTGTATTTATAGACTAATGTTTTATTTTTTTATTTTTAACCATCACTGAGATTATCATTCTCATACCATCTTTTTAAAATGATTTTCACATGGTATAAGGCATGTTAAGAGAAAGTAAAAAATCAAGAAGATTTATATCAAGAAAAAAATTCATGTTTTCTTTTAAGAGTTTTTATTTTATGAAAATAATGGATACTAAGTAGAAGTGTATAATTTGTAATATTTGGGATGTAATTTAATATTTATGGCCTAATTATCTAAAACTCTAAACATGAACAGATCCCAAATTTTTTTTATCAACTTAATTCAGGATTATATAATGTTTATGGATGAGACCTTATAGTAAGAATACTAGAATAAATAATCACTAATGATTAAAAAATAATATTAACATTTATATAATAAAGTATTGTAAATTCATCATAAAACATTCCTCCTATCAATGAATTAGTAAGGTTATCTATGTGAATTCACTTAAATCATATGATGATATACTTGTGACTCCAAATGTTCAAATAAGAACCCATAATAATTTAAAAATATGGAATTACAGTTAATGTATACTTTTAAATACTATGATTAATAAGGGATTAGGTAATCAAATACATATAGTAGAAATAGTTGGAGACTAATGAAATTAATCATTCATTTATACCAATATTCATATTGGGAATCATCCAAATCATGTCACAAGGGGTTTTCAAACCCTGGGTGAATATAATCCCACATGTTGTGCACTGACTGATGTTCAATTTAAGAACCAAAATAAATTTCATTGTTTTAAAATTTGGTAAGATATATACAATATCCTACATCAATTTTTTCTGTACCCATTCAAGTATTAAATTTCATTTAAAATTACAAACAATGTAAATTATCAACATTTGTGATAGATTATCTTTAATGGGAAATTTTTGTATTTATAATAGCCTATGACGGTATTATTATAGGACACCATGCCAAAAATCACATTATATTAAATATTTTACCTAATTTAAATCATATATCTCAAAAATAATCACATATTATTAATAATAAGGTTCTTCTACATAGATTTTTTTATGATACTTTGGAAGCATTCCCTATATTCTAAATCAACTAGACCTTCTTCGAGAAAACCAATTAGTGAAACATGTTTTTTTAACCAGGGGAATAAAAAATTATTAAAGGTGTTTACTCATGCACTAATTTAGGGAACCACTCAACAATATTTCATCATGGATTAAATTTTATTCATATGAGATAAAAAGGGTTAGGGAAAAAATTATTAGTCTTATGAACACGGAATAATAATTGATTTTATAAATTCATGATAAAATAATATGAAATTTGAAATGAACGAATATATTTCATGTTAAAATATTGAGACACATTAAGGGTGATGTAGGGAAAAAATCATACAAATATATAAAGTATGGAATGACATCAAAAAATATCATGACAAGAAATTATGGAAAATATAAAACCATATTAAATATTGTGAACCAATCGTCCAACATTTCCTTCACACAAAAAAATAATCAAATATTTTTTTCACCCAATAAATAAGTGAAATGGATATATATCCCATTTTTTAAAATTACCAATGAAAAAATAATTCTAAATCATATCCAGATATTATAATTTTTTATAGATATTTGGACAACATGTTCATTAAAAACATATGAACAAATCATCTTTTATCTCATTCACACATAAAACAAGAGGAAAAAAGATTCTCTATCACATTAAAATAATTATATTTTGAACTTATATTGTAGAATTTTTTTAATAATTATCTTTTGAATAAATCATTATGTATTTCTTTCAAAAAACATGTGAATAATACTTCTATCATAATATTCACATAAAAATTAATCTTGTCATCTGATGTAAAACATTTCTAATGAATTGGACAGATAAGTATAACCCCAAAATTTATATTATAATCATACATATGTGATCCACTATAATATGATAAAATTCGGACATCATGATTAATATAATTTATGTAGATAAAAGTAATAGATTTTATGAAAATAATTTCTAGAACATTTCATAAGACTTTAATAAAGAAGATGGATGGAGGCTTAAAAATATCCCCAATGTAATATAATAAAAATTAAGGATGTTTTAAATTATTAAACATATGTTTTAAAAATATTTGGTTAAATTACATGGAAAAAAAGAAAAAATATCACATTATTGAATGACAAAAAACTCTTTAAAAATAGTTTATTAAAAAATAAATAATAGAGTATGAAAAAGAATTTAAATAAATCATTTAAAAACTAAAACATATTTCTTCAAAAAAACAAATAATAGAATGGTTCTTTAAAAATATTTACATCGGAAGATATAAAAATTATATAAAAAATATTTAAAAAAACAAAGGAAATTAGACTATTTTTAAAAAACAATATTCATTCAAAAAATTTAATTTTGATAAATAGTATAATAATGTTATCTGAAAAAAACATCTATTGAAATAAAATCATTTATGATGACATTTTGAAATCAGGAATGGAATTAAAAAATATATATTGGTAATTATGTAAAAAAAATTATTAGTGTATTACTTTGTGGAGGAATAAATTCATCAAAAAAATAATTTGAATCCAAAATTCATATTTCCATAGTGAGAAAGGGAATTTACCATGGAAGAAGATTATCTCGGTGAAGCAACCATTAATGAAATAATAAAGATTATAAATATTGATTAATAATCCATGAAGGGGTACTAGGTAATAAATTCGATTATAAATTTTGTATCTTCAGAATCAAAATTCCATAAAATAAAAAAAATATTGATATTCAGCCTAATGAATTTATTGAACATTGAAAAATTAAATAATTTTACATTAATCACACCATTTCAATGATATCAATATTATTAATAATAAATTTATCAGAATAAATTAACTTATATATAAATACCTCATTATGGTGACACTAATAGAAGATACCAAAGATCATAAGTGGGTTATAATTGAATATACATTCAATTATAAGGAAATGAAAGACATTCATTATAAAAGAAGGAAATGGGGAATTGAGTACTCTCATGTAGAATAAATTATAGTGAATAATATTATATGTATTACATGTATTTTAAAATGTGTAAATGAAACCATTTCCTTATATTACTACATTGTAGAACACAGTCTATCCTCATTAGAAAAATGAACTTTTTATTGATTTTCTACTTTAAAAAGAAGCTAATATGGTGACTAATTGAGGCCGAATGATTATTAAATTGATAATTTTTTCTAGGAAGTAAAAAATGGAATAATTTCCAAAAAGGGATTTAATGGTATATGTGTAGCATGAACTGGTGAAATTGATCCTATTGTATAAGTGAGGAAAAAGAAAAAAATACCTATTATTTTATAATTATATAATGATTATCTTCATTGTTCAATGGATATAAAAGTTTGAAATAATGATGTGTGCAGTGATATCACACCCAAAAAACCAATAGTATTCATTTTTACACATATTTTTTAAATGTTTCAGTATTTTTAGTAGTTGATTTTATTTTACCATTTTACAATTTTACAATTTTCATTTTTTTCCTTTGTAAATTTAAAATTTAAAATTATATAAAATGTAATTCCCAAACCCCTGTTACCCAGAGTTGGTGCATTATTACATAACATTGGAGTGATACAAGGAATCATGTCCTGAAAGACAGATCAGTTTAATAAACTTGTATGTACTAGATACACTCATATGTTTTAAATTACATCATGGAATAAAAAAATCAACAACATTTTTTACCCTTTTTAAACAAAACTGTATCATTATCTTATACATGCAGGTCAACCATAAAGTACATATTCAGATCCTGGGAAAAATAAAACATAGAAGGGGGTGATCTCAGATGCTCATTAAGGATAACAATATAGAAGAAACTTTCTTAAATAATTATAAACATTTAAGGTTGTGAATAAGATTAAAACAAAATCATTCTAAACATGAACATCAACTTAATATGGAAAAGAAAAAATCAAATAAGTCAATTTATTAATTCAAATGGATATTCTACTAGTCGAATAATCACATAAAATATAAATATCTAATTTTATAATTATGGAATGCATAATTCCAGACTTCATAACCACATAGTCAAGGTTTTGTGTCAAGACTAAAAATGAGATTTTGTGAAGGCCTCATGCCTAGACACTATTTTGTCTCATTAGACCTACCAATGAATCGAGGATCTATAGCAGACAAACCAATCACTTAAAAATTCAATTTATTAGTCTTATGATATGTATTAAAAATAACATAAACATTCATATTAAAACTAGAATATGAAATGTCAATTCTTTATCCACAAACCAGGAATTTTATAAAAATAACACATCCATAGTCAAACATTTCAAAAAATCTTCAATACAGTATGAATGATTTGTATCATAATAAACCATCCTCGATCAAGTATAATATCTTGTAATGTATGTTGACATAGTTGAAAATGATTTTTAAAAATCATTGAGAAAAATATCCCATTTTCGGGAAAACATTAAAAACTCTAATTGTATATCAAGAAGCTTTTTATAATAGACATTCAAATCGAAGTGTCCCATATAAAATTGAAACATTTAAAAGGAATTTTAATTTTAAAACATTAATGTTCATGTAAATAAATCATTAAAACCATTTTTAAAATATGGACATTAATGAGAATAATTTTGGAGAATAAATATTTAAAACATTTAGAATGATATTTCAGTAAGAGTTTTTAACCAAAATATAGATACATGAATAAAAATAATTGAGGTAATAAAATATTTATAATACCAGGAGAATAAAGTGATTGATGACATACTATGTTAATGTACATTATATAAACCATAAAAATTTAATTGGAGTATAACAACAAAGAACTCTCAGTGGAATTTAAATTGAGTTGAAATCTCTTATAAAGACTGTATCTTTAGGTTAAGAATAGATAATTTACATAATTATGTGTGAAAAATATAAATACACTAAATATTATTTGATATTAATTGTAAATAATTTATAGGACACTAGTAGATATTCTTGTAAAAAACACCAATGACATTGATTTTTAACTCAGTTAATTGAAATTGAGTAAAGATAATTCTTATCAAGTTCATATCAATGACTTGAGTAATTATAAACAGATTGATTGTGTGTATCGAAAGTGTAACCAAAAAAGGGGAATGGAAATTAATACATAAATAATAAAAACTGATTCCAAACCTAATCATGGAGTAAAATAATCAATGACGTATGCGTAAATCCCAACGAGTGGAAATCGAAAATGGATATTCCCTTACAGATTTGGTGACTTATGAAACATACAAACCATGAAAGAAAGATTATACATTGAAGATGTAAATACACATAAATTAATGTATATTACAAAATTAATACAATCCTGGGTAGTACATACCCACTTTAAAGTAAATAGTGGCAATATATCTTGAATCTCAAGGAAATAATAAAGAAGATGAAATCCATGTTGTAATTAATCGAGTCATATGACCAAAAGTTACTAAGGACCAAATTATTCACAAAATACCATGAATATAAAGGAAATTATGATGATATATATCAAATTGATTTAAACAATACACCATATGCAATAAATTTGTGGTGAACTATGGAAATCTCACAAAATAATAAGTGAAATAAGAAACACCTTACCTCGTGTCCGACTTGACTCGTTCGTTCTTTAATCTCTTGAATAATAAACTAATGTTAATTTATACTTACATAAGAACCTCATTCATGTTTTTTATTATTTTATATCACTTATTACCATGTAATAAAAATTATTTAATCATTAATGTTAATGATGGTATTTTTGTCGATATTTGGTACTTGATTCAAAAATGAACTTGTTATAATAGTAATTGTCCATGTGGTCAAAATTGTATTATCTCTTGTATCATATACATGATTTAAATATCATATATATCATATAGATCTAATATATATATATATTTATTTATAAATAGTTGATGATATTTGTAGATAATAAATAAAAAGGACCGTTCATGGAGATGGTAAGCCGTACATACTCTTGAATGCTACTTTCATTTCTATTTCATATTTAATGAATTGAAAACATACTGATTGTAGAGACCTGAAACTTGACGTACATGGACATTACATTAATTTTGAGGAATACTTAGTACATAAAAAAAACACACACACAAGGATCGTAATAGTTTAGTGTCATTGAAAACATGGAATATAATCTTCTAATCCTGGTGAAAGATCTTCAACATCTCCCATAAAGATCTTCTTTTTTTATACCTAAAACCTTTCTTTATATCCTGGGGAGAAGAAAACATAAAAGGTTGAGCTAAAATGCTCAGTAAGGGTAAACAAAAGAAATATCAATCACATCATAAGAACATAACATTTAGAAAATCTTAACCTGCAAAAGAGGGCATAATTTCATAACATGGGATAAATCATGGCAGTGAAATGTAATCACAATAATAATAACATAAAACATGAAACATTGTGGCATACACACATAATCATATAGAATCATTTCTTATTAGTCAAGACTCATTGCCAAGACTATCTTAGTGGACAAAGTCCCTTTCTGAACCGAGTCACCCTCGTTTCAGTCCTGTTTCACTGAACCGGTATAAACTACCATTCCAGCCATGTCTATCTCATGAGATATAAAATATTTACCCAATGAATTAGATGGAGATATAGGTCCCACCCATCTCATAATGATACCATTCTTATGTGTGCCACAAAATCATAAACCATACATCATTGCATAACCCATGTAATAAAAATGGGAATCTTAAACATCGTGACATCATAAAACAATTCATATAAGATAATGGAATTCATAAAAATAATTCCATCACAACATAATCATATCAATGTAATAATATGGATAGAAATATAACCCTTTATTATCTTAGATGGAAAATAATTTTGATAAAACACTTGAACTCCATTCTTGAGGAAAATATCCTTTCTACTTCAAAAACATTTTCCTTTCATAACATGTCATACAATTTTAAACTAAAAGAAGTTGATTAAAAATAAACATGAAAACTTGTAAAGGAAGATTCTTTGAAATAATGTTTTAAAAATCCATTCATGCCGTATAAGTTAAAAAAACATTCTTCTCGAACTTTTGTCGAAAAAGTCAAAAAAAAGTACCTCGTACGAAAAACGACAAAAGATTCCTTTCATATATTTTACAAAAAAAACTTACCGAAGGGTAAAATTGGATATAAAATATTGTAGAAGGATGGAAATAATATTAAATATTGAGGGAACATGGATGTGGATGATAAAATACACCCCAGTAATTACCAAAGTAAAAACAATCTCGGATAAAAGTGAGATTGTGATATTTCCCTTACCTTAGGTCCAATTTTCTTCATAGGTGTCCGAACCACCTGTATAATGATTTAAATAATTTCATTGACTTATTTCAGAATCATAATCATTGTTATGATGTCATATATGGTTCAATTATGACTTTATATTACCCTTTCTTTTGTAAATTCTATGTTAAAGAGCATTTTGGGTAAAATTGTTTCATTTTTCGTCCGTGTTTTGACTTGTAATTATTCATATGATTGCTTAGATCATAATAAATTAATTCCAGAATATAAAACATTATTTATATATATTATATATTCAGAATATACATATATATAATAAATTAGTTAATGGAAATAAATACACCGTTCATGGAGACGGTAGACCGTACGTACGCATGAACGCTGTTTTCTTTTCGTTATTGAATTGAGTGGAATTAAGTAGATGACATACATATATATACACATAAATCCGGTAGTTTTATAATGTAATTTATTTCATTATTATTTCTTATATATACATTATAATCATTCTTAAATGGTTAACATGGAGAATGAATCTCATCACGTCGTGGAGACGGTAGTCGGTACGTACGCACGAGCGATGATATCATTTCCATAATTATTGAATTGAATTGGAGTGGATGATACAATATATCAGAATCAATATGATGTTCTAATAACTATGTATAGTTATTCTTTACACTATTATACCCATCCATGTAAGGTGGTGGTGGAAAATAGATTACACCACGGCGTGGAGACGGTATTCCGTACGTATGCACGTGCGGTGATTTCTTTTTCCGTAGGATGGATAGATGGTGAAATAGGATTGTTTCATAATTATAATAAAATATCAGTATATTAGTGATACTGATGATATTACTTCATAATGAAACAACCTATGAAGAAGAAGTGGAAGAAGAAATAAAGGTGAAAGAATCGGTAACGGAAATTACCTCTTCTTTGAAGCGCCTCTTTGAGACCTCCACTTAGGGCACTAAAATGGGTCATTGAGGAAGACCAGAACCTATAGGATGTTTCTAGGGAAGTGGAGAAGATAATTTGGCAGGGGTTGGCCGAGCTTGAAGGCTCAAAGTTGTGTGAGGAAGAGAGGGAGGAGGTGTCCTTTTATAAGGGAGGAGAGGGGCACCTTTGGAATAACTAAAAATATTATTTTATTTTAAAGTCAAGATCGGTTTTAAATAGCTCCAAATTGATTTATTTCGAGGCTAAGGTGGGGATGGGTCGCAATACTCTCATCCAATAGAATTTAGACAAGTTTAGGTTCCTATTTTAACCTTATCATTTATATTTAACATAAAGTCAAATAATTTTACTTTTAACGTGTCTTCTTGTGTTCTTACACTATAAGGTTAATAAACTTACAATAAGAAGCCAAACGAACCCCAAATTGTTTATTATTAATATATATAACCTTATATAAGACATTGTGCCGAGCCTTAGATTTTTAGGAATAAAATAACAATTAATAATATAATATTTGTTTTAAAAACTATTTTATGTCAATTTTGACACTATTTAGTAATTGTTTTTTTTAAAAATTATAAAGAATGATAAGTTCTAAAAAAGTTAATTAAATCAATACTAACATGTCATATTAACCTATAAAATTAGTTTAATGCATAAAAAGTCTCAAATTATATTTATTTGGGTATTTATAACATCAATTATGTCAATATTTCATTAATAAGACAATTACTACATCATCGTTGTTGCATAAATAAATTAAATTATTTAATGTCTAAAAATTAAAAATAAAATACCATTATATAGTAAATCTTTTTAGCTTTCTAATGAATATTTACAATCTATTTTATCTTATGTATAACCCTATATTAAAAATGTTTTAGTAAATAAAGTTTGATTTTAACTCTTTTAACTCTTCTTTGAATTAAATAATAATAAATGTCCTAATCTAATCCAAGTGGGCCTAAATGGTCATATTTTATTCCTAAGTTTGTTTTTGGTCGAATTACACTTGTCCAATAGAATTAGGACATGTTTTAGGGTAATAATAATATCATTTCTACCCTTAATTATCTTATTTACTTTTAACCGTGGTAAAAAAAGTAAAAAGTTACTATTCACCAAAAAATTATTTTCATCTCATTGAACCACATTTTACTTGCTGACAACAACCGTGTCTCTCGGATTTTTGAAATTCAACTCACAGAAGTGGTAAAATTAAGTTTTATGAACAATTCAGTTTTTTTAACTACCACTTAGTGGTTTCACTATTCATCAAAAATTGAAAGTTTTCAGAAAAATACCAAAAATTAGGCCTAAGCTATATTTGATATTAAGAACTCAAAAATGATTTCTATTTTACCAAATTCAAAACATATCAATTTCATTAATTAATTTAAAAATTAATTCTCATCGTCAAAACAAAAGGCGTGTTTTTAAGAGATAATAACTATCAAAAGATTGACACTTGTTTATAACTGGTTTAAATGTGAAATTATATCCAATGACCAACATTGTATTAAATTGTAAAAATATATTCTAAATATACTTTAAAACCACTCAAATTAATAATTTATCACTATTAATTATTTTGATTGAAAAAGTTGTTTTTAATTAAAATTTAGTAATTTTCACTATTCATCAAAATTTGAAAGTTATCCGAAAATCACCAAAATTTCACCCTAAGCTAATTTCAATATTCCAAATCTATAAATGAAGTCCATTTTGAAAAATAAAAATTACAAAATTTCAAAAAGAGGTTATTACTATTCATAACAGCTATTTTTAATAATATCTTAATAGCATATCGTTGTTTAGCGAAACATGGTGTTGCATACAACACACGCTATCATGGAAGGTCTCGATTGCGTGTAATTCAAGACAGGTCAGAGATGTGTGTTGTGAAAGCTTCTTTTGGTGTAGCGTATAACACAAGAAAAAATTAAAAAGAATACTTTTCATAAAATCTTGGGGTGTTACATTCTACCCCCCTTAAAATGAATTTCTCTCTCGAAATTCGTCGGGGTTATAAATGGTTTACTATTCGAAATTTTCTTTAATCGAAACCCACATCGTAAAAAGGAATACCAAAACCAATCTTTAAAAACGAAAGTATGAAACGTAACATTTACCCAAATAAACTAATCAATGGGTTTCCACATAGGTGAAAATATGGATATGGAAGAAAAATCTAACCATCATGTTCTGATAGAGAGTGGTATAGAACATGGCTATGGAAAATCCAACAATCACAAATCCATAAATTTGTGATGATCTAAGGTACCATCTGATTAATCAGATATAAGAGCACTAGGACAACATTATTGGTTTTCAAGATCATTTCCCTAAAGTTGAAGAATTTGAATTAGAATAAATACTTACATTATTTTGGTACAATCTCACTGTTGTTCGTGCCTTGAACAATTTTCACTTCATATCTTAAATAAATGAAGTTGAATTTGTTATTTGTGAACTGTTAGCAGATCATGTGATAGAATGACGGGTCATTCCATCTGTCTCAAACAAAAGGTTAACAAAAGTTATTAAATATACATAAGTATTTCTATAGTGAGATTAATCATATATGGTTCCTAAAATGGACTTATACTTCATATATCATACTTCTTAATATAATAAAACTAGTTTCTACTAAACATGGACTTCATGTAGGCCAGTGGTAGGAGATATAGGCCAGTTGCACTTCGGTTGTGGGTTCGATTCCCACAGCCTTGTCCGACGCGATGGGCTGTCGATCATCAAGAAATTTGTCCTTTTTTTAAAACTATATTACTATAACATCCCATCAATAATATCGAAAAAAACTTCTATCCTTAATCAATACTAACTTATGTCCAACATAATCCATTCCAATCTTTAGGCTTATCCATAATAATTCAGTCCACTCTTATAATATAGAGAAAATGATTACCAGAGATTTAATACCATCGTTGATCCCCATATATCATAAGATATGTCTTGTTGGTCACATTCTAAACATTCAAAGGCCTTAATCATGTATTCTCTTGAATACCCATTGAACATTAGTAGGAACATGAATTCAGTTAAAAGTTAACACTTTCCACATACCAAAATCCTCAAAATTCTATATACTCAAACCATGATATCACTTAGTCCTTATATCAATCATGTTCTCATGAATACAATCAAACATCTCATTATCTTCTTATCCCTTCATTATGCTCATATCATCTGTTTAACAAAAATGTCTCAATCACTTTTCATGGTTACTGGTACCATAAAATTATTGAAAACCACAATCGACCAAAACATAAATATTCTAATATTCCATGATACTATATACAACATTATTTTGGAATCCCATTACATAAACACTTAATCATTCCAACACATTGTTGTCATATTCAACATCGCCAATAGTGATCGCATGTGACTTCCCTTTGTCCTTTGACTTAAGTGTTTTCTCATGTTGATCATCACTAACCCTTGGATTATGGCATTTATTAGCATAATGCCCCATTTCCTTGCACTTGAAGCATTGAAGTGTTGGTGGGGCGTTATCTGTAGTGTTTGCTTTATTCACATCATTAGAAACCCTTTTTCCATTACTTCGACACTCAACTGCTCGATGACATTCTTTTCCACACTTAAAATATTTTCTAGTCCCTTTAAGACAATCTCCACCATGCTTCTTTCCACACTTTGAGCATAAGGAAACATTCATCTTCTTTTCACCATTATTCTGAGATTTCTCCTTGAACTCCATCTTTCGTTTCTTGTCAAAACCATGATATGGATATGTAACACCAACTTCCATTTCTACCTTGATATAACAATGCAAAATTTCTTCATAGCTACTGAAGTCTCATATAGGTAATTGCCTTAGAAAACTTGGTTTTAAGCCACTGAAAAATCGATCAACTTTACTTTCAGGTTGGATTATAATGCCAGATGCATACCTTGAAAGTCTTGTAAAATTCGCTTCGTATATTCCAACAGATTCGTCATCCTTTTCCTTTCATTCAAGAAACTCATTCTCCATCTTTGTTTGAAGAATACGAGTGAAGTACTTATTGAAAAATAAGTTCTTGAACTCGTTCCATTCCATGGACTCAATTTCATCCCTTTGCCTCGTATTCTTAATAAGATTCTACCATTGATCATCATCACCTTCCAAACGATACACTGCTAAGATGACTTTATCATGTTCAGAACATTAAAGAACAGAAAATATCTTTTCAGTGGTACTGATCCATTGTTCAGAAACAAGTGGATCAGAAGACCCACTGAAAGAAGGTGGACGTTGCCTCATGAAGGACTCAATAGAATATTGTTCCCTTCTTTGCTCATTTGGAAGTCCAGAATGATTCATATCTTGTGTAAGTATAGCAATAAGATTTTTCACTCCATCTCCCATAACATTTGTTTTTTCAGGAGGACAATCATTGCATTTTCCATTGCATTGATCAACACGGTTCCTTCGGGTTCCATCCATCGTCTAAAACCCAAAAAGAATAGTGTGAGAGGCAAAAATCATGCTACGGAAAAAAAACATAATAAAGGGGGAGTACCTTCAATATCTAACATCTTAGGTTTAATTATATGATCGTTAGCGTAATTCTAGTACTATAACCTATACGTATACTTAACCTTAGGAACATCCCTTGACATACCTTAGAAATATCTTAGAGATCTCACTAACATTTTCGCATCCTAGTTTCCAAAGGATGACTAAACATTTCCTCTGAAACCAACTGTAGAGACCCGAAACTTGATGTACATGGACATTACATTACTTTTGCGGAATACTTAGTACATAACAAAAACACACACACATGGATCATAATAGTTTAGTGTCTTTGGAAACTCGGAATATAATCTTCTAATCCTGGTGAATGATCTTCAACATCTCCCATAAAGATCTTCTTTTTTTAAACCTAAAACCTTTCTTTATATCCTGGGGAAAAGAAAACATAAAAGGGTGAGCTCAAATGCTTAGTAAGGGTAAACAAAAGAAATATCAATCACATCATAAGAACATAACATTTTGAAAATCTTAACCTGCAAAAGAGAGCATTATTTCATAACATGGGATAAATCATGGTAGTGAAATGTAATCACAAAAATCATAACATAAAGCATGAAACATTTTGGAATACACACATAATCATAGAGTATCATTTCTTGTTAGTCAAGACTCATTTCCAAGACTATCCTAGTGGAAAAAGTCTCTTTCTGAACCGAGTCACCCTCATTTCAGTCCTGTTTCACTGAACCGGTATAACCTACCATTCCAGCCATGTCTATCTCATGAGATATGAAATCTTTACCCAATGCATTGGAGGGAGATATATGTCCCACCCATCTCATAATGATACCATTCTTATGTGTGCCACAAAATCATAAACCATACATCATTGCATAACCCATGTAATAAAAATGGGAATCTTAAACATCGTGACATCATAAAAAAATTCATATAAGATAAAGGAATTCATAAAAATAATTCCATCACAACATAATCAAATCAATGTAATATTAGGGATAGAAATAGAACCCTTTATTATCTTAGATGGAAAATAATTTTGATAAAACACATGAACTCCATTCTTGAGGAAAACATCCTTTCTACTTCAAAAACATTTTCCTTTCATAACATGTCATACAATTTTAAACTAAAAGGATTTGATTAAAAATAAACTTGAAAACTTGTAAAGGAAGATTCTTTGAAATAATTTTTAAAAAATCCATTCATTCCGTATAAGTTAAAAAAACATTCTTCTCGTACTTTTTTCAGAAAAGTCAAAAAAAATTACCTCATACGAAAAACGACAAAAGATTCCTTTCATATCTTTTACAAAAAAAACTTATCGAAGGGTAAAATTGGATATAAACTATTGTAGAAGGATGGAAATAAAATTACATATTGAGGGAACATGGATGTGGATGATAAAATACACCCCAGTAATTACCAAAGTAAAAACAATCTCTGATAAAGTGAGATTGTGATATTTCCCTTACCTTAGGTCCGATTTACTTCGTAGGTGTCCGAACCACCTGTATAATGATTTAAATAACGTCATTGACTTATTCCAGAATCATACTCATTGTTATGATATCATATATGGTTCACTTATGACTTTATATTACCCTTTCTTTTGTAAATTCTAGGTTAAAGAGCATTTTGGGTAAAATTATTTCATTTTTCGTCTGTGTTTTTACTTGTAATTATTCATATGATTTCTTAGATCATAATTACATAATTCCATAATATAAAACATGATTTATATATAATATATATTCATAATATACATATATATAATAAATTAGTAAATGGAAAGAAATACACCGTTCATGGAGACGGTAGGCCGTACGTACGCATGAACGCTGTTTTCTTTTTGTTATTGAATTGAGTGGAATTAAGTAGATGACATACATATATATACACATAAATCCAGTAGTTTTATAATGTCATTTATTTCATTCTTATTTCTTATATATACTTTATAATCATTCTTAAATGGTTAATATGGAGAATGAATCTCATCGCGTCGTGGAGACGATAGTCCGTACGTACGCACGAGCGATGATATCATTTCCATAATTATTGAATTGAATTGGAGTGGATGATACAATATATCAGAATCAATATGATGTTCTAATAACTATTTATAGTTATTCTTTACACAATTATACCCATCCATGTAAGGTGGTGGTGGAAAATAGATTACACCATGGCGTGGGGACGATATTCCGTACGTACGCACGCGCGGTGATTTCTTTTTCTGTAGGATGGATAGATGGTGAAATAGGATTGTTTCATACTTATAATAACATATCAGTATATGATTGATACTGATGTTATTACTTCATAATTAATCAACCTAAGAAGAATAAGTGGATGAAAAATAAAGGTGAAAGAATCGGTATTGGAAATTACCTCTTCTTTGAAGCGCCTCTTTGAGACCTCCACTTAGGGCACTAAAATTGGTCTTTGAGGAAGACCAGAACCTCTAGGATGTTTCTAGGGAAGTGGAGAAGAGAATTTTTCAGGGGTTGGCCGAGCATGAAGGCTCAAATTTGTGTGAGGAAGAGAGGGAGGAGGTGTCCTTTTATAAGGGAGGAGAGGGGCACCTTTAGAATAACTAAACAAATTATTTTATTATAAAGTCAAGTTCGGTTTTAAATAGCTCCAAATTGATTTATTTAGAGGATAAGGTGGGGATGGGTCTAAATCCTCTCATCCAATAGAATTTAGACAAGTTTAGGTTCCTATTATAACCTTATCATTTATATTTAACATTAAGTTAAATAATTTTACTTTTACCGTGTCTTCTTGTGTTCTTACACTATAAGGTTAATAAACTTACTATAAGAAGCCAAACGAACCCCAAATTGTTTATTATTAATATATATAACCTTATCTAAGTCATTTGGACGATACATAGAATTTTTAGAATAAAATAACAATTAATAATATAATATTTGTTTTAAAAACTATTTTATGTCAATTTTGACACTATTTAGAAATTGATTTTTGTGAAACTCATAACAGAATGATAAGTTAGAAAACAGATAATTAAATCACTAACAACATGTCTTATCAACCTATAAAATTAGTGTAATTCATAAAAAGTCTCAAATTATATTTATTTGGGTATTTATAACATCAATTATGTCAATATTTCATTAATAAGATAATTACTGCATCATCGTTGTTTCATAAATAAATAAATTATTTAATGTCTAAAAATTACAAATAAAATACCATTATGTAGCAAATCGTATTATCTTTCTAATTAATATTTAAAATCGATTTTATCTTTTGTATAACCCTATATTAAAAATGTTTTAGTAAATAACCTTGGATTTTAACTCTTTTAACTCTTCTTTGAATTAAATAATAATAAATGTCCTAATCTAATCCAAGTGGGCCTAAATGGTCATATTTTATTCCTAAGTTTGTTTTTGGTCGAATTACACTTGTCCAATAGAATTAGGACATGTTTTAGGGTAATAATAATATCACTTCTACCCTTAATTACCCTATTTACTTTTAACCGTCGTAAAAAAATTAAAAAGTTACTATTCCCAAAAAAAAATATTTTCATCTCATTAAACCAAATTTTACTTACTGACATCAACCATGTCCCTCAGATTTTTGAAATTCCACTCACAGAAGCGGTAAAATTATGTTTTATGAACAATTCAGTTTTTTTAACTACCACTTAGTGGTTTCACTATTCATCAAAAATTGAAAGTTTTCAGAAAAATACTAAAAATTAGGCCTAAGATATATTTGATATTATGAACTCAAAAATGATTTCTATTTTACCAAATTCAAAACATATCAGTTGCATTAATTAATTTAAAAATTAATTCCCGTCGTCAAAACAAAAGGTGTGTTTTTAAGAGATAATAACTATCAAAAGATTGACACTTGTTTATAACTGTTTTAAATGTGAAATTAAATCAAATGACCAACATTGTATTAAATTGTAAAAATATATTCTAAATATACTTTAAAACCACTCAAATTAATAATTTATCACTATTAATTATTTCGATTGAAATAGTTGTTTTTAATTAAAATTTAGTATTTTTCACTATTCATCAAAATATGAAAGTTATCTGAAAATCACCAAAATTTCACCATAAGCTAATTTCGATATTCCAAATCCATAAATGAAGTCCATTTTGAAAAATAAAATATACAAAATTTCAAAAAGTGGTTATTACTATTCTTAACGGCTAGTTTTAATAATATCTTAATAGTATATCGTTGTTTAGCGAAACTTGGTGTTGCGGACAACACACGCTATCGTGGAAGGGCGCGATTGCATGTAATTAAATCCAGGTCAGAGATGTGTGTTGTGAAAGCTCCTTTTGGTGTGGCGTATAACACAAGACAATATTAAAAAGAATATTTTTCATAAAATCTCAGGGCGTTACACTGATACTTAGGTATATTATAATTAAATAAAAATATAATATGATATATGAGTTACATAATTTAATTAACTCTATCTTATATATGTTCCATGTATGTCATGAAAAAATCATATCACCTAGAGGGGGCGGTAGTCCACAATTTCTCAAATGAAATTATCGTGTTCACACATATTAGTAATCATAAAGGTGTGTTTTTAAATAAAACATAAATATGCATAGAGAAAAAATAAAAATAATATATATAATATATAAATACAGTATCCTCATAATGGAAACCATAAGTGGTGGTAGAAGAAAATTGAAAAATCATTGTTTCGTGAGGCAATAGTTCATCATCTAGAGAAACAATTTGTATTTTCCCATTAGATGGAGGTGTGCGTATGTGTAGCTCGAAATCATCTCATAAAAAACAACCTATTATATTTATGATACTGGTGTTGTAATAAAAGAGAGTAATAAAAAGTGATTAGGGGGTGGTAGAAGTAAATTGAAAGAAGAGAACATTAGGGAAGATGTTACCTTAATATTGGGTAAATCCCATTGGTTTGAACCTATAATGACCAAGAATTTACGTGGGTGTTTTTTAAATACTTGGGAATTTTACGAGTCTGTGAAACTTGATGGAGCAGGATAATGAGGCCTGGTGTGTCTGAAATAAATTTTTTATGTTTTGTTTAGGTAGGTTCAGTAAACATAAGAGCGGGTTTTTATAACTTTGGAACTAGTGTTTGGAACTGAAATATGAGGGCACCGTTGAACTCGTAGTTCTAGTATTCTCTTAAGAAGAATTTCACCTCGACAGATGTGGGCTAAGAATAAAAGATAGTTTTTGGGTTTTTAGTGAAATAATTAAATAAAACTAAAGCATTAAATCTTCATTTTTATTTTGTTGGTTAAAGCCTCCATGAGGAAATTGGAGGTGGGGAACACCACACCTTAACCTACCATTATAGGTTATGGTGGTGGGGCCCTATCCGAACCTAACATCCGCTTCATGTTTATTGTTGTGGGGACCACCCGAGTTTTAAACCCCCTTGAATCTCCCCATTAATGGGGAGAAACCCTCAATTTTTACATTAAGTGTAGGGGAGCCTCTTCAACTCCCCTAACAATTAATGTTCCAAATCCTCGTCATTAATTAATCGAGCCAACAATTTCAACTAATTAACTAACCCATTTGAATATTATGCCAACGATTTAATAGGATATAATCATATTTCATTGGAATTTTTATTGGGTCGAACTTTGGAGAGGAGAGAGCTTAGGGAAAAAACACTCACCAACGATGAACGAAAACTGTGTTCTTCCAACGTAGAACGCCGACAACAATATCCTATTACTTTATTCTTCCAAACCACCTTCGACATTAGACGTCTTCGAGTACGATGAGCCAAAGCACAAACCGGCGATCGAGGAAGACGCTGGCATCTTTCCATTCCAACGATCTGTCTTCTTTCCTACGACTCTGTCGACCAAAAACGAACAAGTATGGGTTTTATTTGAATATGATATTGTTCCTATATTTATTTTATTTTAAAACAAAGTATCATTGTGGTTTTTCACCTTGAATATTTTGAGCCATTATTTTGTGGGAAGATGTGGGGTGGTATTCTCCTCTCTTCTTTTCTTGACAATTCATTAAAAAAAATCAAGAAGGACTTGAACTGATTTCTATCACCCTGCACATGGAGGGTGAGGGCCAAACTATCATGGCCCGACTCCCTCCACTGATCTCTTTTGTTATGTTATTCGGAATGGCGATGAAACGATGACGCAGCAGATGTTAAATGCAACGACTGTTCTACCCTCGGACTCCACAACCCACACCACCCTCGCGACACTTTGGCCGATCAGCTCACGTCAACCCACTGACATCATGGATCCCGGACGCCCACTGGCACCCCAGCTCTAGACCGTCGTCGGCCTCCCATGATCCCCGAGAAAACCTCGCCAGCACGTGCCACCCATATCCCAGCCTCCATCGGCCTCTCGTGCGCACCGGCTGAACCGTGCTGGCCCCGGATTACCTGGGCGAGCAACCAAAACTGTTCCCTCCTGGCGCCCCGAGCCAAACTGGTCATGGCCTTTCGGGCCGACCAATCCGAATCATTCCCCCACAACACTACGGACCAAACCAGCTCTGCGCCTCTAGGCCGAACAGCCCTCACACCGACCAGCAGCCGGTCCACGTCCTCAGGACCGGTCCGCGCTCTCACGGCCCTCCGCGACACCTCACGGCCGACTGGGCTGGGCCTAGAGGGCCTGGCACAATCTAGTGGACTGACCCGCCTAATGGGCCGAGATATATTTAACAGGTTAATATGGGTCGACCCATACCAGGTCGGCCCAGAATTGGTTGGGCCATGTCTGTCCGACCCTGTCGGACTAGACCAGGGCCCACTAACGACCCTTTACTTTATTTTGGCTATATCTTTTGCACTGGACGTCCGTTTAATGAACCGTCAGCGATGCTGGTAACCATGGAACGTGTCTATCCTTTAGAGTATTCCCCACTGGAGTTTCGACTATATTTGAGATACAGTCAAGTTGGATTGTGCAAGAATCCAACAGTGCACCCGTTACTAAAAAGGCTAATAAATCATTGATCGGGAATCTGATAGACATGCCTTCAATTGCATTCAGACCTCTCAAATGTGGAGGACCATTGAGATACTCTTATTTGGGTTCTATAGATCTAACTACTGTTCCAATATCCTACATGGGTTCGACAGCTCTGACTACTCTTCTAGGATCCAACGTGGGTTTGACAGATCAAAAAAATTTCTAGTTTCCTACGCGGGATTGAAAGCTCTGAATACTGTTCCAGGATCCTACGTGGGTTCAATAGTTCTATTTACTGTTCCAGGATCATACGTGGGTTCGACTGCTCTAACTACACTTCCAGGATCCTATGTGGGTTCGACAGCTCTGACTACTCTCCCAGGATCCTACCTGGGTTTGACAGCTCTATTTTCTGTTCCAGAATCCTATGTGGGTTCGATAGAGTAGTTGTTTAGTGGATATATCTAATCATATCTATCTCTCTACATATGTTTTATACCTGTGTGAGCTGAGTCAGTATCGTTTGTGTTTACCTAATGATTGAGATGGATTACATGATAACATAGGTATATGTATGGGCATATACCTAAGTGGAGTTAACTATTGATTTCATTAATTGTGGTTTATCTTTGTTGGATTTTGTGATAACTTTAGTGTCTCAGGGTCCCCAATAAGTATTTTTATACTCACCCATGCACGGGCTATGCACGCACCTTATTGTGCTGGATGCAGATGATAGACAACGCTGACCGAGGCTGATAGTACGAGGACTATATAGTACCCAGAGGTGGCCTTTACTGTATGTCGATACACGGAGGAGACGAATGGATGTGGAGTGATGAGGATGCGATCTATACATACTCTACAGGTAAGAACCTCCAAGTTCAACCCATTGAATGTTTTTATTATTTCCTTAGTGATACTTGTACATTCAGTTTCGTATACTTTCCATTTGGGCTTGTATTCTAACACCTTTTTACTAACTTTACTCACTAGTTGCTTATTCAGTTTACTCATGATTATATATTCTATGTGTGTTTACGTGTTATAAAAGAAATTCCTTCCCAATTTTAGGGAATTACTCCTTTTGTGTTAGTCTCTAGCCCCAAACCATTGGAAGGTGGACATGGGGTAGTGACGGCACGAGCCCCGGGGAATGGATCGTGACAAATTGGTATCATAGGAGTTGGTACAAATAAAGAACTATGGAATCTGATATTTTCTGTGAAGCAATAGTGTTAAGGTTACTATGTGAGGTTTTTAGATCAGGGATACCAGTGTTGGTGCGGCGGCCGACGTATCCATACACCAGGACCTTCACTTCTGATTTCCAAGACAGTTTACAAAAACACTGATTGTGTGTGTGTTTTCAAATGTTTTCATTGAGTCAGGTCACGAGTTATAATTGTTCGACCATGGAACACCTGTTTCGTTTCATGATGAACCCACGCAGACATCCAACCAGGGTTCCAGGCTTTGTACGAGATGGGATCCCACTGAGCGAGGAGGCCTCGGTGTAGGGCCATATCATATCGGAGGCACAAGAAGTACCCCTACCTATTGGGCCATCGATTCCACCAGCCCCATTAGTACAGAATGCATGAGGCCTGAGCACGTTGCACGAGTTCCACTGCTAGTGGCCACCCATGTTTAGGGTTGAGATTGACCTGCATGTTGGTGAGGATTGGCTGGAGGCTATAATAATAGTCCTCATACTGGTAGGGACAACATCCGACCTTATGGTGATCCTTGCTGCGAGTCTCCTTTAGACAGCAGTAGGCAGATGGTGGAGCCTTTTTCTCCAGGTGCATGATGAGGCAACACTTCTCTGGTAAGACTTAGAGAGCCTATTTCGGGTGGAGATTATTCTATCCACTCTACGTGTAGTTCATATACATGAGCTACATCATATGTAGTAGGGAAGCATGGGGGTGGCACAGTACTTAGTGAGGATCACTGACCTCTCTCTCAACTCCACATATATGGTGTGGGACACATTCTTCAGGGCTCAGACCTCTGAGTAGGGGCTCATTCCAGAGATCAGGGCTTCAATGATCTCACAGAACATCCGGACACAGGGGGATGTGGTGGAGAGAGCCATCTTGGTGGAGAGTTTCCTTGACAAGTAGTCACTAGCAGCGTGACACACCACTGAGAGCCACGTATCATAGTTTTTTATAGCTCGAAGCAAAAATATGTCACTGATATTCAAGCAGACCAGACTATCCGGTGGATGACAGCATGACATAGGTTCGATTGTGCGAGGCACATGAGATAGATCCAATCATACGTGTAACATGAATTTCTACGCATGTGATGGGTAGGGTTACATGGCTCGAGACTGTCTGACCCACCATTCATATGATCATCAGAGAGTTGAGGGACCTCCCAGGTGAGGCAGAGGTTCGATCAAGGTGATCTGCAGGGCGCATGCAAACATGTTAGAAGAGCTAGTATGAAAGCTAGTGGTGGACGACGTTACGAGGTGTTACTACCACCACTACCAGGATGTTCACCCTGACCACAGGGAGCATGTGAACATGAGAGAGATCAGCTTCAGGCAGCTGAGGCTTATGATCATGGTGTTCTGGAGATAATTCAAGGTATGATTTGTGTCTACTCCACCATAGCCACATTTCTTATATACACAGGTTCCAGTAACACATTCATTACAACCACCGTCGCTCGGAGCTCGGATATTCTGATGGAGTCGTTGGCTCGATCCTTATGTCTATAGACTCTTATGGGAGATGATTAAATGATTACGCACTGGTGTCGGCAGTGTGAGCTTACTCTCGGAGGTGGGAGATTCGGCTGGGATCTTCTAGTAGCAGCCTCGAGTCCATAAGATGACATCTTTTGTATGGACATGTTATCTACATTCCATGCTATGATAGACTATATTAGGCACAAAGTGCGGTGTGTATGCGCGAATGGAACCAGGTTTCCCTTCACCTGCGAGAATTAATCCTTTACAGTACATGAAAAACATACTCGGATGAGGGTACAACTGATCACTCATTAGTTATCTTGCCTTACCCTCATAGTAGTATATGTGGAGAGTCGGATCTATCCTGTAGTGGTGCACCAGTATGTCGATGTTTTCCTTGATGATGTCCCAGGTCTACCTCTTCATATGGAGGTGGACTTTTACATTGACTTGTTCCACGGGATGGCATTGATATCTACACCAGTGTATCGGATGTCTCCTGCGGAGCTTCATGAGCTGCGAATACAGATAGAGGACATGCATAAGAAGGGATTCATTTGGCATAGCGTTTCTCTTTGGGTAGCCCTGATTATACATTCCAAGATAGTGGATGGGAGATTAAGGCATTGTGTTGACTACCGGTGCCTGAACCATGTGACTGTGAAGAACAACTATATACTCCCTAGGATTGACAACCTATATGATCAACTTAAGGGAGAAAGGTGGTTCTCAAATATAAACCTCAAATCAGGCTATCTAATGCTCAGAGTTTGAGATAAAGATGTGCAGAAGATGTCCTTCAGATGTTAGTATGACTACTACGAGATCTTGGTTGTGCCATTTTGATTAACCAATGCTCCAATAGTGTTCATGGGACTCATGAACTGGATCTTTCATCCATACCTCGATATTTTTTTCATATTCCTCATCGACGACATTCTGATCTACTCGACTACTGAGGAGGAGCATTCCTACAATTTTTGGGTAGTATTGGACACACTCTGAGATCACCAGTATTATGGTAAGCTCTCAAGTTGCCAATTCTTGATCAAAGAGGGTCAATTTTTGGGAAATGTCATCTCGAGGGATGGAGATGAAGTAGTTCTGGTGAAGATTGAGGTGATAGTTTCTTTAGAACCACCCAAGAGTGTGAATGAGGTACATAGTTTCCTAGGTTTGGTTGGATATTATGGGAGTTTTTTACAAGACTTTTCAAGAGTTTCAGCAACACTATTAGTCTTGATGAAGAAGGGGAAACCATTTGTGTGGTCGGAGAGATTCCAGAAGAGCTTTCAAGAGCTGAGACAGAGGCTGACTAGTGCCCCCATCTTGAGGATACTGGAGGAAGGCGTTGGATATGATGTCTACTGTGGTGCATCAGGGACCAGACTCAGATGTGTCTTGATGTAGGAAAAAGCAGTGATCACTTATGGTTCACAACATTTGAGATAGAATGAGAAAAACTATGCTACACATGACCTAGAGTTAGTAGTAGTGGACTTCTCCTTGAATATTTGGGAGCACTATCTGATGGGCGAGCATTTTACCGTGAACTCTGATCACACGGGTCTCAGGTATATCTTCTCTGAGATGGATCTGAACCTGAGACAATGACATTGGCTTGAGTTTCTCTATGACTGTGACTCTTAGATATTCTATACTTCTAGGAAGGGAAATTTTGTTGTAGATGCCATCAACAGGAGATATGGTATATAGCTTCTAGGTGAGGAGACATATCTGATAGCTACTTTACAGATTTCCTTTGTGGATAGAGATAGAGCATCTTTCCTTCTGTCTCTTACAGTCTCTCCCCCACTTCTTCAGCGAGTCAGGGAGGCACAACATGGGGACACTGACTACGAGACACGACATGCTCAGATATCCATGGGGCATGCACCTGATGGATTTTATAAAGGCGGGGATCATTTCATCCTCTTTAGAGGATGCACCATGGTACTAGTGTCACTTCAGGAGGAAGTGTTGAGGGAGTTCCACACATTCCCTCTAGCTGTACTTCCAAGAGTGGAGAAGATGTACCAGGATCTCCGACGATAACACTGGTGGCTGGGAATGAATAAATCTGTTGAAAAGTTTTTCTCTTAGTGCCTCACTTATCATTAAGTGAACGTGGAGCACCCATTACCAGCAGGCATGGTTCATACATTAGAGGTCCTAAATTAGATGTGGGATGGGATATCCATGGACTTCATGTCTGGAATTTCACTTACATCTAGGGGATATGACTCAATTTGGGTGATCATTGACCGAATCACCATGTCGGCCCACTTCCTACTGATCAAAGAGTAGGGTACAGTAGAGAGCTTGGGATGTATCTACATGTAAGATATTTTGAGGATAAATGGAGTTACTTTGTTGATCATCTCTGATCGTGATGCACGATATACATCCTTCCTTTAGAAGGGGTTGTAGGAGGCTTTTGGGATGTAGATTCATTTCAGAAGTTCCTTCCACCCTCAAAGTGATGGTTAGACGGAGCGGACCATTCAGAACCTCGAGGACAAGCTCCTTGCTTGTGTCCTCGATTTCAGTCACTTCTGTGTGGATCACTTACATTTGGTGGAGTTTTCATACAACAAAATTTATCACTCCACCATTTGGATGGCACGTTTTGAAGCATCATACTGGTGACCATACAGATCACCTATGTGATGGACTAACCTAGGGGAATTAGCACTCGTTGGAAAAGAGATGGTACGAGCTACCACAGAGAAGGTGAAGATCATCTAGGAGAGGATGAAGATAGCACATACAAGTATAAATCATATGCTGAAAAGATATGGAGACCTTTGTAGTTCAAGGATGTGGACCACGCCTTTCTACGAGTCTCACCTCAATGAGGTTTATGGAGATTTGGCCGATGTGGAAAATTATCTCTATGGTTCATCAGACCTTTTCAGGTCCTCGATAGAGTTGGCGAGGTTGAATACCTCTTAGCTCTTCCACCTCAGTTGCACCGGGTGCACGAAGTGATCCATTTATCCTAGCTGAGGAGATAAATGCACAACCCTTTACAAATCATCTACCATGGAAAACTGGGTGTCGACAATGGGGCGACTTTTACGGAGGATCCTATGGAGATTGAGGATCGACAAAAGCCGGTCCTACATGGATGGTCGATAACTCTGGTGTGTGTTTATCGACAGCACATGAACCTCCAAGAGAGAAAATGGGAGTTGTATGCTTAGATGCGTGCTCAGTACCCCAACTTGTTCCCTTAGTTCAAGTTGTAGCTTATGGGGACGTAAATCCCTGAGGTGGGGAGAATGTAATGACCAGTAATTTTGGTGATTTTTTTTAAATACATTGTAATTTTACGAGTCCACAAAACTCTATGGCGTCTGATTCCAAGGCCCGGTGTTCCTATAATCAAATTATGATGTTCTATTCAGGTACGTCCAGTAAACGTATGGGCGGGTTTTTATAAGTTTTGAATTGGTGCTTGGAACTAAAATTTGAGGGCACCGTTGAACTCGTAGCGCCAGTATTAAATTAAGGAGACTTTCACCTCGATGGAAGTGGGTCGATAAGAAAAGTTAGTTTTTGGGTTTTTAGAGAACAAATTAAATAAAAATAATGTTTTGAATATTTTTTTATTTTGTCGGTTAAAGCCACCATGTGGAAGTTGGAGGTGGGGACCACCACACCTTAACCTCCAATGAGTGGTTATAGTGGTGGGGTCCACATGAACCTAACCTCCACTTCATGTTAATTATTGTGGGGACCACATGTGTTTTAAAACCCCTTGAAACACCCCATTAATGGGGAGAAACCCTCAATTTTTCCATTAAGTGTAGGGGGGGCCTCTTCAACTCCCCTAACACTTAATGAGCCAAATCCTCCTCATTAATTAATTTAGCCAGCAATTTCAATTAATTAATTAACCAATTTGAATATTATTCTAACAAATTTATAGGATATAATAATCAGTCATTGGCATTTTTTTATCAGGGGAATTTTTGAGAGGAGAGAGCTTTGGGAGAAAAACTTTCGCCAATGAAGAACGAAGAACACATTATTCCAACGAAGAATGCTGAAAATGATCTCCTTATACTTTCTTACTTGAAACCCCATTCGACATAGGATGTCTTTGACTACGACGAGTCGATGCACAAACTGATGATCGGGGTAGAGGTCGACGTCTGTCCTTTCTAATGATCTGTCTTCTTTTTTGCGACTCTATCGATGAACAACGATCAAGTAGAGTTTTTATTTGAATATGTTATTATTTCTATATTTATTTCCTTCTAAAACAATGTATCGTTGTGGTTGTTTACCTTTTGGGATTGGAACCATTATTTTGCAGGATGAAGTGGTGTGTTATTATCCTCTCTTATTTTCTTAACCATTCTTTAAAAAAAATCAAGTAGGTTTTGAACCGATTGAAATCACCCTGAACGCGGAGGGTATATGTCAAACTAACATGGAACGACTCCATCCACTGATCTCTTTTGTGATGTTCTTTAGCAAGGAGATGAAAACCTGAGGCGATAGTGGCGATATGCAATGACTATGCTACCCGCGGACTCCAAAACCCGCACCGCCCTCGCGGTTCATCGATCGAACCAGCTCTCTGTTTCCCACTCGCCTCCCTACTCCAGATCGCACGCCGGCCTTCTGGCCAATCCCAGTCACCCGGCTCCCGGCCGCTGCTGGCCTCCAGTTCACGCTGGCTGAACTGTGCCAGCCTTTACCTCCTAGCTCCCTACCGCTGCTGGCCTCCCATGTGCTCCAGCCACACCGCGCCGGCCCCGGCTTCATGGGTCGAGCCGCCCAAACCACGGCCGCACGACGCTACAGGCTAAACCGGTCCTAGCCTCCCAAGATGCCTGAACAGTTCCCCTGTGGTTCTTTGGACCAAACCAGCTTCGTGACTCTAGGTCATACAGCCCTCATACCGACCTGCGGCTGGTCTACTCCCTCGCGACCGATCCTCGCTCTCGCGGCTCTCCGCAACCCATCATGGCTTGCTGGGCTGGGCCCAGCGCAGCAGGCCACATCTAACAAGATGACCCCCCCCCTAACGGGTAGAGACAGACCAAACGGGTTAGGCCAGGTTGACCCAGATCAAGTCGGTCCAGATTGTGTCAGGCCGAGTTTGACCAGACTCAGGCCCACTACGGACACTTTACTTTTATTTGGCCATATCTTTGGCACCAGACGTCCGTTTGACAAACCATCAGTGGGACTGGAAATCATAGAGTGTGGAAGTCCTTTAGAGTATACCCCACTTGAGTTTAGGGTATATTTGAGATACGATGGGGTTGGATCCTGCACAAATCCAAAGGGGCCCCTAGGACTAAAAAGGATAATAATTCACAGATCAGGCATCCTATTGATGTGTTGTCTATTGTGTTGAGTCCTCTATGACTTGGAGGACATTTGAGATACTACTATGTGGGTTTGGCAGCTCTTAGTACTGTTCCAGGATCCTACGTGGGTTAGGTAGCTCGGACTACTTTCCTAGGATCCTACGTGGGTTCGAAAGCTCTAACTACTGCCCCAGCATCCTACGTGGGTTCGACAGCTCTGACTACTATTCCAGGATCTTACCTTGGTTCGAAAGCTCGGACTACTATTCCCGGATCCTACATGGGTTCGATATCTTTGTCTACTATTCTAGGATCTTACGTGGGTTCGAAAGCTGGGACTACTGTTCCAGGATCTTATGTGGGTTCGACAGCTCTGTTTTCAGTTCGAGGATTCTATTTGGGTTTGACAGAGTAGATGTTTTAGTGGCCATATCTAATCATCTCTATATCTCTACATATGTTGTATTCCAGTGTGACCTGATCCAAAATTTTTTGTGTTTACCTTATGATTGAGATGGATTACATGGTAACATAGGTATATGTATGGGAATATACCTAACTAGGGTTAACTATTGATTTCATACATTGTGGTTTACCTTTTTTGAATTTTTTTTTGAGATATTGAGGGTCTCACGGTCCTTACAGAGTATTGTTATACTCACCCCTACACGGCCTATGCCCGCACCTCGTTGTGTTGGATGCAAACAACAGACAACGCTCACCGAGGCTGAGTGTACCAGGACTGGACGGTACCCGGAGGTGGACTTTACGACATGTCGATACAAGGAGAAGACGGATAGACATGGATTGGTAAGGAGGTGATATATACCTACCCTACAAGTAGGAACATCTGTGGTCAACCGAGTGGCTATTTTTCTTATTTCATCAGTCGTACTTGTACTTTAAGTTTCTTGTACTTTCCAGTTGGGCTTATCTTCTGGGCCCTTTTTTATTATTATACTCACTTGTTGTTTATTCAATTTACTCCTGATCATATATATTGTGTGTGTTTACATGTTATAAAGGAAATTCCTTTATCTTTTTGGGAATTGTGCCTTTGGTGCTAGTCGCCAGCCCAGGCCTATGGATGGCAGGCATGGGGTAGTCACAGCACGGGTCCCGTGGAACGGGTCGTGATAGAATCAAAAATATTTCATGAAGTGCCTTTTTCCTAAGTTAATGCTTCTATGTGGAAGGGAGGGATCTTGAGAGCATATTTTAGAAGATTTTGTATGAGAAAAGTGGCCTTAAAATTGTTGACTAATGGGATAGAGGTGAGAGGTTTTTATAAGGGGAGGAGGGGCTCTTTAAGAAAGTATGAAATGTTTATTTTATTATATAATGATTTTCGGTTTCTAAAGGTCCAAAACTAATTATATTAAATTATAAGATGACTAATGGTTGAAATAAAATCATACAATAATATTTGGATAGGTTTTGTATTATTTTTAATCATTATAATCTTATTTATTTAATCATTAATTAATGAGTTAAACACTACATCATAATTGATTCATAAATAATTTTTTTTTAATGTCTAAAAATTATAAAAAAATCCCATTATGTAGGAAATATATTTATCTTTCTAATTAATATTTATAGTCGAAGAGATAACAAATATAACCCTATCTAAAAATCAATTTACTAAAATATATATGTTTATGTCATTTTTGTGTTAACATTAAATTAATTAATATAAAGTATCATTATCACTTATATGTGCCACCATGGTGTCCCAAAATCAACCCCAAGATGACCATGGTTGTTTATGACTTGTACAATAAGGTTAGGACATGTGTTAAGGTAATTGTTATTATTAGAATATTTTTTTTACCATGAATTAACCTATTTAACTTTAACCACGGTAAAAAAAAGTCAAAGGTTCCTATTCATCAAAAAAATTAATTTTATATAACCATATTTTAATTAATAAAAACAACCATTTATGTCATATTTTCAAAATTAATTTCACAGAAGTGGTAAAATTTCATTTAAATGAAAAAGTTAGATTTTTAACTACTACATAGTTGTTTCACTATTCATCAAATTTTGACTTTTTTAGAAAAATACCAAATATTATTTCCTAAATAATATATGATATTCTAAATTTAAAATTGATTTATAATTTACAAAAATATAAACATCGATGTTGGATTAATTAATTTAATATTATTTCTTATTGTCGAAAAAAACATGTTCTTATGAAATGTTAACTAACAAAAGATTGAAACTTTTTTATGTTCAATTTTAAAGTTAAATAACTTCCAGAAACCAAAATTGGATTAAATTATAAAAATAAAATTTATTTACCCTTCAAAAAAATAAAATGATAATCTATCAATATAAATTAATTAGATTAAAATGTAGTTTTGAATTAAAATGATGTATTTTTCACGATTCATAAAAAATTGAATATTTTTATAAAAATTCCAAAATTTAATCCAAAGTAAATTTTGATGTCCCAATTATAATGAGAATTTTTTTTTCAAATTGAATATGTAAATGTGTCAAATATTAGTTTTGAAAAGGGTTCTCCATAAAAATGTCTTAAATTAGATTTTTTTAAAATACAATTTTTATATGAAAAATTGAATTTGATCATTCAATATGTCTAAGAAACACATAATACATAAGTAAAATTATTGGAGTATATAAAATTCAAAATCCAGTTAATACTATTTATAACTATTTTTGGAATGGCATGTTTTGTATGTAGTGGGGCGGTCGAACTAACTATTTTTTATAGTAAAAGTTATCGAATTACATTTAAAAGATTACATACCAAGAAATATTGGGGTTTTGCATTATCCCATACTTCAATAAATTTCATCCTCCCCATTTGTAATTGTTCTCCAAAAATAAAATTTTTAAATTTTAAAAAAATACATTTGTCGAAAACCAACATCGGAAATTTGGTTAATAAAATTTTGTCTTAATAAAAGGGAAAGGGAATGAAAAAGTTATCCCCAAATTATAATATCAATTAGGAAAACATTGATTGAAATTGAAGAGACATAATTAAGGAAAAACCTACATATTTATAGTGATTTTTTTTGGTCATCAATCCCAAACAAGTGTAAACTTGAGGGCTTCAAATCCATCAATCTATGATGATATAAAATATCATCAGTCCAAAAAAACATAAAGAATAATGGTAACAATTTTTTTTAATATCCCTTCCCTAAAGTTTAAAAATTAATTTAATTATAGAATAATAGATAAAATATATCCTTGACAAGTAGAGTTTCATCCATCATCAAATTCTTACCACAAACTCTTCTTTCACTCCAAATGATGTGTATTTAAGATGACTTTATCACTATTGATGTACTAGAATCAACTTATTGAGAATCACATAAAACACCAAGTATAAACTATATATTTTCCTTTTCATTATAGATTTACCAAAACTGAAATGGTTAGTAAAAGTTCATATGATCCCCAAAAAGGATAATCTTTTAGAGAAAGAAATACTAATCATAATTTCCAAAATTAAACAAATAATACCCAAAGATTAATAAATATCATTCAATAAAAAAATTTCCATGACATCTTTCAATAAAATCCAAAATAATAGAGAATCCCAAAACATAGATGAATTTTTATATGTAGTCTTCCACGTTAAATTGTATCTCCAAATAACATAAAATACTCTTAATGTCACATACTTAAAAGAAATTGTCCTAACCACATATTATCTATGATATGTCAATTATATCCATAAATAACCCAACTCACAAAAAATACAAAATAAAAACATACATAAAACCCACCATTACTTCTCAAATAAAATACCATAGTATTGTATTTTCATTAGTCATATAGTGTTACCAAAAAAGCGAAAATCTATCATAATAACTTTTATCACATAATCAAAAAATCATTTTACTATTCTAAGGATAAATCATAAATTCCAAAAATCATAATATTATTGATCCATAAAATCATTTAACTAAAATGAATTAGTCGTATTAACCAAGATCTTCCCGTAGTCCAGTGGTAGGAAATAAATCATAGTTGCACTTTGGTTGTGGGTTCGATTCCAGCCGCTTTGTCCGGCGTGATGGGTTGTCACATGGTCAGTGTGTTGACTTTTTTCAAAATCAATATATTTTTATAATATTCCAAAAAATGTGATAAATTCCTCAAAAATAACCGTATCATATTTTAAACTTAAATTTTACATCATACCTTGCATTTTCATACAAAAAATTAATAACTTGTAATTGCCTCAAATTAAAGTATCATATAAACTCAAATGGTTATTTATAACTGTATTCAAAAAGAAAAAAAAATCCTTCCTCGAATACTATTTTCACATAACAAACTACATGGTTACACATACAAGAGAATATTCTTACAATGTAATCCCATACTTATAAACATTTCTCCATCCATTTATTTCCAAATAGGTTCTTCCTTGACTTTGAGGTTATCCTATAGAACCGGGCATTGACTCAGGTAATGCCAAGGTCCCTTAAATATATGTCAAATGACTGTAATTGTATTATTAGGATGATTTTTTTTCTTCCATAGTACGCTTCAATTTTCTTCAGCAATTCTTTAAATTATGTCCTTCTTTGACACACATAAAGTATATCATTATTCCATTGAGACACTCTCCTAGGTGTCTCCTTCCACATTTCATCCATTATAGAAATTGAGCTTTCATTTCTCCATGGTCTCCATTGTTGGAGATCTTATTATTTAGCACTTTTCATTTATTTTTTGAGTCCGGTAGTTTGTTAATATATATGTTTTGATCATATTTTTGGAAAACTAATTCAATATGAACACGATATCTTTTACTCCTATCAACATTCCATTTCATTGCTTATTTCCACCATCATTCAAACTGTGTATATCTTGTTCAATGTTACTATGTCTACCCTAGAATCTATCCATTGACTAAAACAAGAAAGCATAGTGTGAGTCATAAAATAATTTAGAAAATATCATAACTGGTTATTTTCAATCTAAAATACCTTAGGATTAACCAATGTTATTCATTATCATTTATATTAAAATCATTTAAATTGGTTTTCGATTAAAATGGGAATAATCCTAAGCATATCTCCTTGGAGTTTCATAAGCAGGAGTGCATCAAGGCATGTTTTCGTGCACCAGTTCTCGTTCGAGTCTAACTCAATGCGGTGATTTTGAGTTTTACCCCATGGTACATCTGTGTCAGATCCGCCTGTACCTGCTCGTATCCAGACAATGATGTATTTCTTGGAAAACTCAAAAAATCTCTATAGTACCAAAATTTGAGGAAGTTCTTCTATACTAATCCTCAATGTCAATCTTAGGTTAATGTTCTCTAATCCGAGTTTTTCTAAATCTATCTTCCTATATTTGTACTAAACATCTTCTGATACCAACTATAACGCCACAACCCCAGTTACCTATAGTTGGTTCATTATTACATAACATTTTCATGATACAAGGAATCATGACCTAAAATATTGATTAGTTTAGTAGCCATGGATGTATTAGATACAATCAGATGTTTTACAGTACATCATCACATGAAATCATCAACAACATTTTGTACCCTTTTTAAACAGATGTATATAATTAGGCTATCCCTATAGTTCAACCATAAAATACTTCTTCACTCACTAGGAATAATAAAACATAGAAAAGGGTGAGCTCAGATTCTACGTAAGGATAATAATATAATAGAAATATTTATAAATAACATAATCTTTTAAGAAAATGTATATGACTAAATCAAAAGCCTTTTAAAATTGAAATTCACTTTAATATAGAAATGTTATAATCAAATAATTCCATTTACTTATTCACGTGGATATTTTACTAGTTGAATAATCACAATCAATATCCATATCCACTTTCATAATGATGAAATGCATAATGCTAAACTTCATAACCACATAGTCAAGTCCTTTTTCCAAGACTACAAATAAGATTTTTTCAATGTCGTGTGCCAAGACACAAGTTTTCCTCATGAGACCTATCGATGCATCGAGGAGCTATAGAGGGATCCACGCGTTACTTACTCTGTTCATTGCATTCCTCATATGAAAATGTATAAAAATAACATAAACATTAGTATTAAAACTAGCATATAAAATGTCAAAACTTTATCCATAAACGATGAATGGTATAAAAATTACATTTCTACAGTCAAACATATCACGAAATATTCAATACAGTATGAGATATTTGTATGATAATAAATAGAACATGATCTAAAATAATATAATTTAAAATATGTTAACATAGTGGAAAATGATCAGTAAAAATATTTGATTGAAATATCCATTTTTCATGAAAACAGTTAAAAGTATCACTGTTTATCAAAAAGCTGCTCAAAATATATTTTTAATTCAAATATTACCATACCACATTAAAACATTTAGAAAAATAATTAATTTTAAAAAATTAATTTTCTAATAAATAAATCCTTAAAAGCATTTTTAAATCAGGGACATTATTGAGAAATATTTAGAAGAATAAATATTTAGACCATTTAATATGATATTTTAGTTAGTGTTACAAACCACAAGTGAGATACTTGAATAAAAAATAATTGATCTAATCAAAAAATTATAATATCATGAAAATAACGTGATTCATGATATAGTATGTAAAATAATATTATATACACCATATAATAGTAAATTATTGTATAATAACAAAGATGTCTCAATAGAATGTAAATTGAGATGAAACCCCTTATAAAGACTGTATCATTAGGTTAATGATAAACCAACGACATAATTATGTGTGAAAATTATAACTACAATAAATATGATTGGATATTATGTTTTAATAAATCATTGGACATCCACATATATTCTTGTAAAAAAACACCAATGACTTCGATGTTTAACTCAATAAATGAAAATTGAGTTAAGATTAATCTTATCGTGTTCATATTAGTGACTTTAGAAATTATCAATGGATAGATTATGTGTATCAAAATTATATAAACACAAATGGGAGGGTAAATTTCTATATAAATAATAAATAGTGATTCCACACATAATGATGGAGTAAAATAATCAATGAAGTATGCGTAAAGCCCAAAGAGTCTAAATCAAAATTAGAAATTTCCTTACCGATTTGATGACTTACGAAACATACACACCCTGAAAGAAGGATCATACAATAAAGGTTTAAATAACCAAAAATATGTGTATATTAAATAAGAAATACAATCATGGGCCCTACATACACCGCACAATAGGAAATAGTAGAAATATTGCATGAATCTCATCGAAATAAGAAGTGAGATGAAAGCCATGTTATAATAAATCGAGTCATATGACCGAATGTTAATAACCTCCAAATGAATCATATAATACCATGAATATAAAAATAATCATGACAATATATATCAAATGTCAGAAGATAATTCACCACATGCAATAAATAAGTGGAGAAAAATGGAAATCTGATGGAATTAAAATTGAGATATGAAACCACATACCTTGTGTCCGACTTGACTCGTTCATTCTTTAATCTCTTGAATAATAAACTAAAGTAAATTTATACAATCATAAATTTTTTTTTCAATTTTTTATTCCTTTTATATAACTTAATACCATTTTATAAACATTATGTCCTCATTTATGTTAATAATGTTTGTTTTGTCGATATTTGGTACTTGAGTCAAAAATTAACTTGTTATAATTACTAATTTTCCATGTGGTCAAAAGTCTATTATATCTAGTATCAAATTAATGATTTGAATATTATATATATCATATATATCCAGTATATATATATATAATTTATTCATGATATTTGGTGATAAGAAATAAAATGCATCGTTCATGGAGATGGTAAGCTTTACGTACGCCTGAACGATAACCTTTCTATTTCATATTTAATGAAATTAAAAATTAATGATGCGTGGGTATATTATTATTAAATTAAAATATCATATGATATATGCATTGAATAATTTTATTAACTATATCATTTATATGTTCCATTTTTTTCATGAACTAATCATATTACCTTGATGGGGTGGTAGTCCGCACTTCCACAAATGAAATTATCATGTTCACACATATTGGAAAGCATAAAGGTTTGTTTGTAAATGAAAATTATATAATCATATAAAAATATAAACATAATATATATAATATATAAATACAGTACAATAATAATGGTCACCATAAGATGTTTTAAGAGATAATTGAACAATCATCGTTTCGTGAGGTAATAATTCGTCTTCCATAGAAACAGTGTGTTCTTTTCCCATTAGATGGAGGTGTGTATAAGTGTAGCTCAAATAAATCTCATAAAAACAACCTAGTATAGTAATTATATTGGTGTTTTTATAAAATTATTTAATAAAAATATTTTATGGGGTTGGATAAGTAAAATAAAAGAAGATGACTTTTGGGAAAAGTTACCATAAAATTGGGTAACTCCCTTGGGTTTGACCCAAAAGGATTTCTTGAAGTGTATTATTCCTAAGGTAAGGCTTGTAGGTGGAAGGGGGTGATCTTGAGAGCTTATGTGGGAAGAGTTTGGACGATCCAAGGGGTATGAGAGGTGTGAGTAATTGGTTAGAGGTGAAGGCTTTTTCTAAAGTGGAGGAGGGACTCTTCAGGAAAGTGTGAAAGTATTATTTTATTATATTATTATTTTAGGTTTATAAAGGACCAAAAATTATTATAGTAAATGATAAAATGTCTCATGGTCTAAATAAAATCATTCAATAATAATTGGATAGGTTTTGTATATATTTTTTTCTTTATAATCTTATTAATATAAATCATTCATTAATGAGCTAAAATCTACATCATTATTGTGTCATAAATAAATTTATTTTTATTATATATAAAAATTATAAAAAATACTATGATTTTAGAAATATTTTTAACTTTCTAAATAATATTTATAGTCAAATAGATAAATTATATAACCCCATGTAAAAATTTTATTTACTAAAATATATATTTTTAAGTCATTTATGTCTTTACATAAAATTAATTAATATAAAGTGTAATTATCACTCTTAAATGGATCCATGGGGTCCCAAAATCTACCCAATGATGCCCAGGGCCGGTGAAGACTCATCCAATAAGGTTAGGAAAAGTGTTAAGGTAATTTTTTATTATTAGAATATTATTTTGACCTTATTAAAAGTTACTATTAACCAAAAATTATTTTCATCTTATTAAAACATATATTATTTACTAATAAAAAAACATGTATGTTGGATTTTCAAAATTCAATTAACCTAAGTTGTAAAATTTAATTTAAATGAATAAGTCATATTTGTAATGACTATTTATTGGTTTCATTATTCATCAATAATTGATGTTTTTCAGAAAAATACCAAAAAGTTTATCTAAGCTATATCTGATATTCCGAACTCAAAAAAGATGTATATTCTAACATATTAAAAACATATAAGTTTGATTAATTAATATAAAATTAATTCACATTGTTAAAAAAAGCATGTTTTTATGAAATATTAACTCTCAAAAGATTGACATTTGTTTATGTTTAATATTAATGTCAAATAACTTCTAACAACCAAAATTGGATTAAATGGTAAAAATATAATCTAATTACATTTCAAAATCAATTAAAAATATAATATAACCATATAAATAAATTAAATTAAAACGAGGTTTTGAATTAAAATACAATATTTCTCATTATTCATAAAAAATGAATATTATTATAAAAATACAAATATTTAACGCAAATTAAATTTTGATGTCCCAATTATAAAGAGAATTTTATTTTCTCAAATTTACCAGGTAAAAGTTTCAACTTTTGGATTTATAAATGGTTCTCCATTAAATGGTAGTAAAATTGGATTTTTTTGAAAAATATATTTTTATCAGAAAAATTTAATTTATTCTTATAGTATATCTAGGAAACTAATAATACATAAGTCAAAATTATATGGAGTATATAATATTCAAAATCTCGTTAATACTATTAGAAATTGTTTTTTGAATGGGTTATTAGGAATGTGGTGGTGCAGTCAAACTCAGTGTTGTGTATAATACAAGTTATTGAATTACTTTGAAGAGATAACATACCAATAAATCTTGATGTGTTACATATAAAATATCAATGGAAATTTAATATATTTAATGAAAACTTCTCTTATTATAAAATTGGTTTATAGAACTTCAAATGTTCTTAATAATATTTCATATAAATTTTTTAATTGATTATAAACATTTATATTTAATTATTTATATATTTATAATTAATGTAATTTATGAATTTTCATGGATAAAATTAGATTGGTGTGGCATATGTATCTAGATATCCTCCATAGAATTATTTAAGAAAATAATATATTCCAAAATCTCATGTCATTATGTTCATCCACATAAATAAATTGAATCCTTGTAATTTCAATTTTAACTTCCTAGGGAATCTCACCCATTTATTTAATAAATATACATCACATAGGATAGAAATAATTTATTGATATCAAAAAATGTATGAAATATATCAAGTTCCCCAAATATAATTCAGTCAGAGTATTGAGTTATTCTAAAATCATTTGTGATAAACATCCCTCATGATTACGTATCATAACCACTATATAATAATTAGTATTCCATGATAGATCAGATTCATCCTTGCACTAATTGATGACCATAGGAAGGTTTTTAATTTTATTTCCATATATTTGTAAGTAATATTTTGGCTATGTGAAAATTGAAATCGCATCTTACAGAATAATTATTATGAGTAGTATGTAGAATTATACCATAAACATAGAAATAGATTCATATACCATTGATATAATTCTGATACAAAATTTTAAATTTATTTTTAATTAAATACATATTAATTTTTGAAAAACAAAATTATATAAGAAATTTACATATCTATTGTCGAGAATATATAATGTCACTGAATAATCACTATAAAATTAAATAATAGACATTGTGTATGTTTTCTTATATTCCCATATCCTAGGTGGTTGTTGGGGTTGATTTTCAGTTGAACAACTTGTATTAGTGAACCATTACCTATAGTTCTCAAATTCCACACATATATAACTCTGAACTGAATGTTGATCATTAGGCAGAACATTACTTATCTCCATCTTTTAAATTGATATATTACTTTTTCAATAGTATAATATTATATTGATTTCCTCATCTACCTGAGACAAAAAATATACCCTTTATATTAATATATTCATATGGGTGTCTCTTCCCAAACATTTTACATGAAGGAAATTGAATCATATTTCATTCATCATATTCCTCACCTAATTTTCTTTGAAACTCTTTCCATATCTTCTTTCCAATGTTTAAATGTCCGAATAGAATTATGTTCATAATAATATAACCAGATAGTCTCGTATGAATTAATATAAAATTTTAAACAATATCTTATATCCCTTGTAAATTATAATAATGAAAATTATAGTATTTTCCATCAAAACAATTATAAACATTGATAATCCAATATCCAATCGTTTATATAGCCAAAATATTTAACGATGATTGATTATTATTTCCAAAAAAATAATTATTAATTAAAATCAATAGTGAAATTATTAACTCTTAAAAAACCTCGCATTATCCTTTATATAAACCTCAATCATATGTTTTCTATCTATGTGTATTCAGTTTGGGTTCTGTAATATTCTTTAACGTATTATTTATCATAATAATTCCATTATAATTTCATTGAAATAAATAATGACTAAAAAAACATAACCCCATTTTGTGTCTATCTATATATTTATATTTAAGACGAAACATTATAAATTAATGTAAAGAGTGATTATATACACAACCAAACTTTTTTACTTGTGTTGACCACTATGTGAATTTTCTCCGAAAATGTATTTAATTGGAAATATTACAAAAAGGATGTAATTTCATTGAGAACCACCCAATATTTATTTTATTAAAATAATATAATGTTATAACCTTCATAAAATCATCATTTGACCCAATCCATAGGGTTTCTATAATATTTTCTATTGAAAACCCCTAAAAATAACAAACCCATTCATTAAAAACAACTAAAATCTACCCTGATACCAACTATAGGGATACAATATAAATGTATTTTTATTTTAATTTGTTTCAAAAATACAATCATTACATAAAAAAATAATCACACAATATCAATAATATAATGCTGATTTTTTATTGTCTATATAAAAAACATTTTTAGTGATAATGATGGTCATTTCACTATAATTTAGCTTCACTAAACCCCCTTGAAAACATATAATATGTTATACATATAATCAAGACATGAAAAATGAAAATATAAGAAACAAGAGTGATTAGATTCTAAAAATTGGAAATCCTGACAACATTTCATCATGGGTAATACCATATGAATACAAGAAAACAAGGAAAATAAAGAAAAATATTACTAAAAATAACAAGGAAAATTAAGAATTTTTCAAACATGGTGAATGATGAGAATGTGATATCAAATAAACTATTTTATTTAATGATAAATTTTTTTGATAAAATGATCATAATTACTGAAAAATTATCATAGGTTTAAAGAAACGATATCATTCCATTGAAACATAATGTTATAAACAATTATCGTGTGAAGACAAATATATAAAATCATGTGAGCCAAGATACCATCATCCTGTTTACATATAATTTTAAAAAAATTCATCTTATATCAAAATCACACATCAATATTATGAACAGTGATTCATATATCATGTTTACTCAACAAACTTTTGAAGAAAAATTCATTCCTCACATTTATAGAATAAATATGTGAGAAACTATTTACACATTAGATTCACACAACAAACGTATCAAAAAGGATTCCAACACCAAATTAACACTACAAAAATGTTAAAAAATATTCCAATATCACAATAAAAAATAAAATTTTAAATGAGTCCTATCTTATCACATATTCACAAAAAACATTTGAATAATGCTTTATTCATCACTCTTACACAAAAAAAACAAGGGAACATTTCTTTTTGTATCTTGTTCACACATGAATTAATCATCACAAGTTATATGAGACCTTAACCAATTCATTTTAGGGTTATATGACACCAAAAATTCATACTAATAATAATAATAATAAATAGTTCCATTGGAATATTATAAAAGTAATATTTCAAGAATTTCATAATTACCATTTTGAAAAGAGAATAATTTCATTAAGATAAATGACTAGAAAATTTCATAGTAAATACAAAGAAATATTTTGTATGGTGTAATTTAAATTACAATAGAGTAACATTATGATCATTACAGAAGTTTTCATTGATAGAAAATAAAATTTTATTGCCATTGAATAAATTGCATGCTAAATATTAGTGAATGTAAATTTTTTGAAACTCTTGAAAACTCCTTAAAAATGATTTTTTTAGAATAAAATAAATGATTTTAGATAAACCTTTCAAATTGATCACATAAAAAAGGATTTTTTGAAAAAATAATAATGATATTTTATAAAAAATATTCATTGAGAAGATATAATAATACTTGAAAAAGACATCATTAAAATATAATCATTAAAATCCCCCTTAAATCAAGAATTTCATTTTTAAATTAACATATTATAATAGATAATATCAGTATTTTTCTTTTTATAATCAAAATAATCAATACATATGATAACATAGAAAATATTTCAATACATGGAATGAACTATATATTTAGTTCTTGGGAAAGAAATTAATTATTTACAAAAATTGAATATTTATATTGGAATAAATTCATCAAAAAATTATATTTCAATCCAATGTATAATTTAACAATGTCTTAATATTGATAACCATGAAATAACATATTTTTGTGGAAGGAAATAACTTTGATGTGATAAATTAAATAATAATGATGACACATAAATGACGGGATTTGAGTTAACATAAATCCATAAACATTATAATCTTAATAATTAAAATCGATTAAATGAAAATTATTATATGGATCTTAAATACTAATATATTTACCAAAAATATCCAAATAAATTTATCCGGCTTTAATAAATTCATATCAAAGATAACAAGATTATAAATATGAAATATTTCTCATAGATTTATATTTTTTACAAATATCCTTTTAGGTGTTGGTAACCTAAGAAACAAAGGAACATTATAGGGGTACTATATAATGGACATTGAAATATAATTAAATGAAATATATTAAATAAAATTAAGAGAAATAAGGATTTGAATACAATAAATATAATAATCAATGGCCTAAATTTTCAATCAAGTCTGAAGGATTTGAAAATAATACTATGATACTCTTTCTCTGTATTCCCCATTAGCTGAATGCACTCTAATATTTTTGGGATCTTGAATGTTCACCCTAAATTCAACAATGAGATGAAATTATTCTACTGATTAATTGATGCATAAGAATAATGAACATGATATATGATTATTTGAGGATAAATTTTTAAGATTTTAAGCATGAAATTAGAATGGATAGTTATAGCATGAAGTAGTGGAATGATACCCATTGGTAATATAAGATAGAATATATATTGTGAATACCAAATAATTTTAAACAATGTAATGACACTAATAATGTGTAAAAATACCCCAATGTATGAATTAATGGATTTTAGGTGAGAAATGGTCATGAACATATCGACCACCCATTTCTACACATGTCTTCAACAAGTTTCAAGACACTTACTGTAAGATCCCATGTAAATAAAGAATAATATATTTTCATATTTATTAATATTTTTGAATTAAATATTAATTTTTCATTAAACATGATTCTATTTTCAATAGCATACCCAATATGAAAAAATGGGTTTATTTCAAATCATGTGTCTCACACAACGTTGGGTCATACTGAAAAATAATAATATAATATTATTTTAAATGGTAGTTAATGCCTTGTCGTTGTACTGGTGGAATTGAATAGAACTAAATAAAATATGATTATAGCTGTTTGTTAAATGTTTTTAAATTTATCCAATAATAGTTAGAGGCTTTTAATTGTGTATGAAACCAATTTTAAGCATAAATACTCTAATATTCATTAAAAGGTCAATTTACTGCCATTTTACGCAGAACCTTCATTAATTACAAACTTCCTTTTAATCTAATTTATATATTTTAATATATTATATTTTTAATTTTTTATGAAGTTTAATTAGATTATATTTTTACCATTTATTCCAATTTTGGTAATTATAATAGTTTTACACTCTAAGTGCACAAAAACATGTGTCAATCATTGGATAGTTATTTTCTCAATAAAACACGCTTTTTGTTTTGATAGAATGAATTAATATTAAATTAATTAATTCAACTTCAATGTTTTAAATATGGTAAAATAGTCATCATTTTTTAATTCGGAATATCATTTATATATTAGGATGATTTTTTTGTATTTTTTTTGAAAAACATCAATTTTTGATGAGTAGTGAAAATACCTAGTAGTAGTTAAAAAACAGACTTTTAAATTTAAATGAAATTTTACTACTTTTGTGAATTTAATTTTGAAAATACGACATAAATGGTTGTTATTGGGTACGTAAAATGTGGTTCAATATAATGAAAATAATTTTTGGTGATTTATAAATTTTGACTTTTATTTAGCGCGGTTAATGTTAAATAGAGAAATTCAAGGTAAAATAATCTTATAATAATACTAAATTACCCTAACATGTGTCTTAATACAATTTTTTGATAAATTTAAGACCACGAGTATCCTTAGGTCGATTTAGGGACCCATGGAGCCACTTAAGAGTGATAATGTCACTTTATATTAATTAATTTAATGTAATGACAAAAATGACATAAACATATATATTTTATTAAATAAATTCTTAAATAGGGTTTTATAAGTTATCTCATGAACTATAAATACTAATTTAAAATCTAAAATGAATTGTTAAATCATGGTATTATTTTTATAATTTTTAGAAATCTAATAAATAATATTATTTATAACATAATAATGATGGAGTGTTTACCTCATTAATTAATGATTTAAATAAATATAATTATGAAGATTAAAATAATACCCAAAACCTATCCAAATCTTATTATAAGATTTTATTTCGATCAAGAATCATCATATCATGGGATTTATTATGTTTTTGACCTTTAGAAACTGAAAATCAATATATAATAAAATAATATTTTCAATCATTCTTTAAGAGCACCTCCTCCATCTTATAAAACTCCCTCAACTATAACACATTCCATACACCTCTCAAGCCCCTTTTATAATCAAAACTCATTCCAAATAATCTCCTAAAATCCATCTATTCCACCTATAAGACTTACCTTTGGCAGAATGTACTTCATGAAATTCTTTTGGTTCAAACCAAAAGAAGATACCTGATTTAAAGGTACCAATTTCTCTTAAGTACTTTTATTTTATTTTATTTATCAAACCCCATAACCTCTTTTCATTACATTAATTTATTACAAAACCGGAATAATAAATATACTAGGTTGTTTTTTAGATAATTATTTGAACTAAACATACACACTCCTCTATCTAATGGGTAGAAATCATAATATTTCTATGGATGGGGAACTACAACCTCATGAAACGATGACTGTTAAGTCCTCCCCTACCACCTCATATGGAGGACATTTAGATGGATATTTTTTAAATGTGATATATATTATATTTATATAGTCTCTACACTTCTGTATTTTTTAATTTATATTATACCATTATGGATTACATTATAGGTAAATATGATAATTTCATTTGAGGAAATGTGGACTACCACACCCTCAACGTTATATGACTCGATCATGCCAAAAAAAGTAACGTATAAAGGATTGAGTTAATTAAATTACAAAAAATATATATTATACTGGATTTATAATAAAACTATGTATTTTTATGTTTTCATTTATTTAAATATAAAATTAAAATGAAAGTATCGTTCATGCGTATGTAAGTCTTAATGAATCAATGAAGCGTGTGTTTCATTTCATAACTCTATATGATATGAAATATTATAAATAAATATACACTATATATATATAATATGATTTTTAAATCATTAATGAAATTCGGAGATAATGGGATTTTGACCACATGGACAATTTGTAATTATAACAAATTCATTTTTTACTAAAGATCAAAACATCGACAAAATGTATGATACAGACTCAAATAATTAACTAATTGTTATTGAAATGTAATAAGTGATATAAAATTAATAATAAACATGAAAATGTTTATTGAGGAATTATAAAGTAAAACATGTTTATTATTCAGGAAGAACAAGAAACAAACGAGTAATGTTAGACACGAGGTAAGGGTTTTCTTATCTCATATTTAATTTTTTGAGATTTTTATTGTTCACCACTTATTAATTTAATGTGGTGTATTTTGTACTATAATTTGATATATATTATCATAATTATATTTATATTCTTGGTATTATGTGATTCATTTGGTGGTTATTAACTTTTGGTCTTAAGACTCGATGTATTACAACATGTTTCGGGGTTTTCATCTCACTTTTTATTCCTGTGAGATTCATGCTATATTTTTCACTGTTTATTTTTGTGCGGTTTATGTATTACCCATGATTGTATTAATTGTGTAATTTAAATTAATTTATTGGTATTTGCGTCTTTATTGTATAACCCTTAAATCATGAGGTGTATGTGTTTTATGTTACCAAATCAGTGAGGGAATATATCACCCTTCTATCTTTAAAAGAATCTATTTATGTTATTTAATTTAAATACACCTTCTTATGTCGGGTTCAGTAATTCTATATTCATATTATTGTACATTTTATCTCCAAGTTATGATATAACCTTTCAACTCTCATCATCCCATTTTCATATTTTTTTTTGTGATGTTGTTAAGCTATCAAATTTTGGTAAGAAAACTCCTTAACCCAATTTTAATTCTTTGGGATAAACATATACTTCTTGATTATGTCATTCTATGAATATGTGTGAATGAAAACTGATTCTTTACAAATAAAATCCACTTATATTGTGTGTATTTTTATTTTTCACATGTAATTATGACATTTATTTATCTTTAATCTAAGGATACTATCTTAGTAATGGACATTGTCTCAATTTACATTCCATTGAGACTTATTTTTTGTTTTACACCAATTCAATTTTACATAGTCTATATACTACCCTTTGACATATTATATCATGAATTAAATTAATCTCATGATATTATAATCTTTTCTTAATATTATTCATTAAATATATTTATTCAAGAATCTCTCACTTGGTTATAAAATCCTTAACTAAAGTATTGTTTAAAAGACTTATTTTTAAAAATCTTTATAACTAATATACATGATTTAAAAAATGTTTTATGGATTGGTTTATGGGGATATAAATGTCTTAAATTAAAATTTCTTTTAAATGATTTGTAGTGGTATGGGACACTTGGTTTAAAAAATATCATAATGAAATATTTTAAAAGGTTTTTGACAATGGTTTGATAAAGAATTGATTAGGCGCATATCTTGAAATAATATATTGTGATAGCAATGTGGAAATGTTATCATTCCATTATGATTGTTTAATATGATATGAATATTTTATGTTTATTGGGTAGTGTATACATATGTGGGTGGTTCTATGATAAACCTAGGGTGGTTGAGCCCAAGAAACTCTCCAATGCATTGGGTAACATGACAGAGGTAAACATTAATGTTTCTAATAAGAGATTTAAGGATAATACGGTAATGGGTATTCCATGTGTAACCCTCTATGTATATATAAAAGATAAAATGTAATTATGATATGTATTCCCGAAGTAACATTAATGATTTAGGATTTTTAGGTGATATTCATAAATCTTATGATGTATGAGGTATGTTAAAGAGTATATGTTCTGTGTGTATTGATGAAAAAAATCAAATCTTTGATTCTTTTATATCTCTTACTGAGATTTTTATGCTCATAACACATTTTAGAATTGTTTTTCTAGGGGTATATGGCAGGGTAAGAGAATGTAAGAACTTAAGAAGATTTTTATCATGAAAATAATTATTGATTTCTTTTATGAATTTATATTTTATGAAAAAATGGACACTGAGTAAAAGTTTCTTCTTCGAAATTTTTTAGATGCAATTTAATAGTTATGGAATAATTCTAAAAAAACTATAATACTAAAAATATCCTCAATGTGAATTATTGACGTAATTCATGATTATGTAATGATTAAGGTTGGGTCTATATATTTGGTATCAAAGGGCCAGTTTAGACGACTTTAGGGATTATGACTCTTTATTAGACACTTGGTTATTCTATATATCTATTCTTTATGTTAAATCTTTGTTTTATAACTTTATTAGATCAAGTAAAGTTTGTTACAAATGGAAGGATGAGGATCTCAAACAATATTTCTCTCTCATCTTGATGACATTATTGCAATAATTATTGGAAATTCAGGTTCAGATGACTGTGAAAACTTTTTCTAGCACACCACTCACGTGCAAGAAGTTGTTTGCGATATCAATCACCTCCAATATACCTCAATTTAATCGTTTATCATGGTTTGTATTTAATGAAATCCAATTTTTACAATATTCTCATATTATTAATAAAGGTAAATATTATTAAGGTATTTTCAAATATTTTACCTTATAACAAAATTTTCAAGAATATTATTATTCTAGAAAAAGTGACGAGGAAGGAGACCTTTGTGAAACCTATTTATATTTTCATTTAAATTATAGTCTTCCAAGCCATATATATGATATTTAAAAGGAACAATGATTGAAGATTACAACTCAAAATTAGTCTGACTGTCTTATAACAAGCATGTTTTATCAGATGTTTTAAAATTATATATAATACATGATTATTATCCAAAACATTTTTTTTAACACCCATATGACCCATGTTGTACAAGCTGTATTTGGGTGAATGTATAAAATGATTTTGAAGGATATCAAAATCATTTTTGCAATTCATGGACCTTCTACATACGTGAACATTATGCCAATGAAACTGGGTGGACACCTGGATCATGGTATGATGATCATTCATTTAGGAATAGTTTTCTTTTATCATATGGAAGTGAAATAAAATAAATGACAGTATATAAATATATATAAACCTTTTTTATGATATTGTGGTCATAATTATCTGGGATGAAAATTATAGGTATAAGAAAACCATTGAGTTTAAAATATTCCTGGGTTATTTTTGAGTTTTATAAGAACGACAACCTGTAAGATGGGTGACAACACATCTCATCTGGAAAGGCGATGTGAATCAAATGCACAACAAAATGGCGAGAAGAGTGTATCACCTACCACTAGACTACGTAAATTCCCTGGTTAGTATGATTTATTCCTTTAGTAAAATTGTGTTATGGATCATTAATATGTTTATTTTTTGAATTTACATTATTTCAGATGGATATCTTTAGTATAAGAAAAATGATTTGGTGATTATGTGATAAAGGTATTTTGAAATACGTTATCTATTTTGGGGAAACACAATATTCCTAAGGAATATAAATTACTATGGGGTTTTATCTACGAAATAATTGATAAAATTTTGTTTTGAAAAAAATCTATGTTTAATGGATATTTGGTTTATATATTGAAATGATTAACCTATCATAGATAATATGTGAATAATTTAATTACACTTTATTATGAGTCATTAAGATTATTCTATGTTAATTGAAGATAAATGTTAATATTTACTGTGGAAGACTGTGTTATTAAATACTTCTGTGTTTTGTGTTCTCAATCTTAGTTTGGATTAATTTGAATAATTTTATGGATAGTTCATTGTTGAATGTTATTTGTTAAACTTAGGTTATTGTTTGTCGAATTTTTGAGATTAGGAATAATATTTCTTTTTAAAAGTATTATCATTTTTTGTTATTATCTGATCACGTATATACCATTTTAGTTTTGGTTACTATATAAATATAGTGAAAATATAGTGTTCATATTTCTTAAATTATGTGATTCACTGTATGTTGATTCTAGCACTTCATATGTGAACAAGTCATCTTGAATACCATTCATTTGGAAAAAGTATTAGTTTTTGGTACAAACTTATTAAAGGAATAAGCTCTGCATGAAAATTATGTATATTTCCATACATCCTTAGTCAATCACATAAAAACTTCTCCAACGTTATGAAAATTAACATAAAACAAAAAATGTTGTCTGTTTACTTTTCCAATGGAGAAACCAAAGACCGTTTAAACAATCACAAGTTTGTGATTTTCTGGTGGTTAACTTTATCTTAATAATGTTTTTAATCACACTCCATCAAAATATGTCACCTTTTTTATCCTGTATATACATGTTTTCATGGAATCCAAGTATGGGTTATATTATTCGATCATTTTAGTTCACTTTATTTATTAAAATGTGATAGTTTTATAGACACTTTTTATGTGGGTATTTTAATAATGTTTCTTGAGCCTAATTTTAAAATTGTGAGGACACAATATCTAAAAGGGATGAAGGATGTAACATCCCATGTAAATTAAGAATAATAATATTTCATATTTATTAATATTTTTTAATTAAATTTTAATTTTACTTTAATGGGGATGTTATGTTCGATGGAATACTCTATTCGCAACAATGGGTTTCATTGAAATCTTATGTTGCACACAACATTGGGTCATGTAGAAAAATAATAATATAACATTATTTTAAATTATATTTAACCCCTAGCTGTTTTATTGGAGTGAATGAATAAAACTAACTAAAATATGATTATACATGTTTGTTAAATGTTTTTACCTTTCTCCAATAAATGTATGAGGATTAAAATGTGGATGAAACAAATTTCATGCATAAATACTCTAATATTGTTTAAAAGGTCAATTTACAGCCACATTATGGAGGAACCTCATTGAATATAGTTTGGTCACTTTAATATGTATTATTTGAAAAAATAAAATCCTTCTATAGACTCGAGACATCAATATTTACATTTGGTAATGTTTTTTATTTTTATGACAACATTTATTTTTATGAATATTAAAAAATATTTTATTTTAAATCAAAAATTCCTTTTAATGTAATTAGATTATTTGGATATATTATATTTTTAATTTATCTTAATGTTTATTTATATTATTTTGTTACCTTTTTATCCAATGTTGTCCATTGGAAGAAATTTAACATTGAAAGTGGACATAAACATGTGTCAATCTTTTGATAGTTATTATTTCTTAAAAGCACGCTGCTTGTTTGACAAAAATATTTAATTTCAAAATAATTAATGCAGCCTTTATGATTTGAATATTGTAAATAGAAATAATTTTTAAATTCAGAATATCAATTATATCATAGTTTTAATTTTGTAATTTTTCGAATAAACATCAATTTTTTATGAATGGTGAAAACACTGGGTTGTTGTTAAAAAACCCAACATTTCTTTTAAATACAAATTTACTCCTTATATGGATTGAATTTCAAAGATACTAAATGCATTGTTTTTATTTGTAAGAAACTTTTTGGTTCTATAAGATGAAAATAGTTTTTGGTGAATAACAATGTTTGACTTTTATTTACCACAGTTAAAGTTAAATTGGGCAATTTAAGGTAAAAATAATATTATAATAATATTGAATTACCCAATAATATGTACTAATTCAATTGGTTGATACATTTATGACCATTGATATACATGGGTCTATTTTTTGACTCCATGTTTCCACTTAAGAGTGATAATGAAACTTTATATTATTTAATTTAATGTAAGGAAAAATTTGACATAAAAATTTATATTTTAGTAAATCAATTTTTACATGAGGTTATTTAAGTAAATCATATACTATAAATTTTAATTACAAATATAAAAATATTTCCTACATCATGATATATTTTTTTTATAATTTATGTACATGAAATAAATAAAACTATTTATGACACAATAATGTTGCAGTGTTTACCTCATTAATGAATTATTTAAATAAATAATATTATAAAGATTAAAACAATATCCACGACCTATATAATTATTATTGGGTGATTTTATTTCAAAAAATATGAATATTATATTCATCTTTAATATGTGTTTGACATTTAGAAACTTAAAATCATTATATAATAAAATCATTTTTCCAAACATTTCTAAAGAGCCCCTCCCCCTTATAAAAATTCCTCACCTCTTACTCATTACTCACAACTCTGAAGCCCCTTGGATTGTCCAAAAACTTCCCAAATAATATTTCAAGATACATATATTAAACCTATAAGCCTTACCCTAGGCACAAGTCACTTCAAAAATCCTTTTGGTTAAAACCAAAGGGAGTTACCTGATTTAAAGGTAACATCTTCTCTAATGTTATGTTCTTTTATTTTATTTCTCAGACCCACTAAAATAATTTTAATAATTTAATATATAAAAACATCAGTATGATAAATAAAATATTTCGTTTTTATGATAATGATTCTAACTACAATTTCACACACCTCAGTCTAATGGGTAAGGGTCATTGTGTTTCTGTGTACGGTGAACTACTGCTGCACGAAATGATGATTGTTCAAACTTCTCTAACCACCTATTATGGTGGCCATTAAGATGGAAATTTATTTTAATTTGATATATATTTTTAATATATTATCACTATTATACTTTATTTTTCATTTATATCATACCTTTATGGTTTACATAACGGTTAAATATGATAATATAATTTTAGGATGTGCGGACTACGACGCCCTCAAAGTGAATTTACTCATTCATGCCATACATGGAACGTATAGAGGATGGAGTTAATTATATTAAATAATTTATATATTATAAGGGAATTATAATATACATATCTATTATAATGTTTTTATTCCTTTAAATATTAAATTTAAATGAAATTAGCGTTCATGTGTACGTACGACTTACCGTCCCCATGAACAGTGCACTTCATTTGTTAACTCCAAATTAAATGGAATATGATAAATACATATACACTGGATATAAATGATATATATGATATATAAATCATTAATATAATTTTTGAGATAATTTACTTTCTGCAACGTGGAAAATTTGTAATTATAACAAGTTCTTTTTTGACTAATGTTTTGAACATCGACAAAATGTATGATATGAAATAAAATAATTAACTAATTGTAATAGAAAGGTAATAAGTGATATAAAAGTAAAAATAAACTTAAAAAACGTTCTTACTGATTTATAAATTAACTTATGTTTATTATTCACGATAAAGATAGAACATACGAGTCATGTCAGACACGAGGTAAGGGGTTTCTTATCACACTTTTAATTTCATGAGATTTTCATTATTAACCCCTTATTTATATCATGTTGTGTATTGTGTGCATAAATTTTATATATATTATTTTGATTCTATTTATATTATTGGTATTCTATTATTAATTTGATGGTCATTAAATTTTGGTCTTAAAACTCATTTGATTACAATGTGGTAAGGGGTTTTTATCTAACTTTTTATTCCAGTGAGATTAATGCTATATTGGAAACTATTTTATTATGGTGTATATACTGCCTATAATTTTATTAATTGTGTAATATAATATAATATATTGGTATTTATATAAAAAATTTATGATCTTTATTTTATTTGGTGTATGTTTTGTATGTTACCAAATCGGTGAGTGAATATTCCACCCACCTCTTTTTATACGACTTTATTTATGTTATGTGTTTTAAATTTACAAATTATTAAATTGGGATATGTCATTTTATATCCTTATTGTCATTAATTTCGCATCCATGTTATGATAGAACCATTTTCTCTCTCATTAACACATTTTCATTATATTTAAGTGACACTGTTATACTGTCAAATTTTAGTAAGAAAACATTTTAAACCAATTTAAATTTATTGGCTTAAACTTACACTTCTTGATTATTTTATTATGTGAATATTTTTGAAAAACCTCTGATTTATTTAGACATAATATTCACATATATTAATTTTATTCTTAATTTTGACACATAAATATTTCTTTGATTTATCTTTAATATGAGGATACAATCTTTGTTAGGGACTTTGTCTCAATTTACATTCCATTGAGACTTATTTGTTGTTAAACACCATTTCACTTTTATATGGTGTATATAATTCCATTTGTCAAATTATATCATTAATATACTTATTCTCATGATATTATATGGTTTTATTAATTCTATTCCTCAATTATTTTTATTCAAGCGTTTTTCATTTGGATAATAAATCCTTAACTAATGAATTGTTTTTGAGATTTATTTTTCAAAATATCTCTCATTAATATCCATGTTATAAAAAATGTTTTTAGGATTTATTTATATGTATATGAATGTTTGAAATGAAAATAATTTTTAAATCTATCAATGTGGTATGGGACATATTGATTAAAAATCCATTTATTAAATGTTTTAAATGGTTTTGAAAATGGTTTGATAAAGCATTGATTATGGAAATATCTTGAAATGATATATTGTGTTTTCAATGTCGAAATGTTATCTTTTAATTATGCTTGATTTATGAGTTATAAATATGTTAGGGTTATTGGAAATTTTTAATGTATACGGGCAGTTCAATGAAAACATGGGGCGGGTAAGCCTGAGATAGCTCTCCAATGCATTGGGTTACGTGAGGGAGGTAAATGTTAATGTTTCTTCTAAAGGATTTAGGGAATATACTAGGAAGGGTATTCCATATGTAACTCCCTATATAGATATGAAATATAAATTTATGTATGATATGGATGACCTAAGTTAACATTATGATTTATGATTTCTATTTGTCATTCATAATACCTAGGATTTCTTGAACTATGTTTGAAATATTATGTTTTATATGTATTGATGAACTAATGTTGTCATTATTCATTTTATAACCATTATTGAGATTTTTATTCTCATCCAATGTTTCTAGATTGTTTTTCATAGGGTATAAGGAATGGCAAGAGAACTGAATGCCTCCAGAAGATTTATATCAAGAAATGAATTATTGTTTTCTTTTAAGAATTATTATTTTATGAAAAAATGAATACTGAATAAATGTGTATACTTTGTAATTTTTGAGATGTAATGTAATAGTTATGGGGTAATTCTATAAAACTCTAAACCTGAAAATATCTTCAATTTAATTATTAACATAATTCATGATTATGTAATGTTTAAGGTTGGGGCCTTATATTTACCACTTGATTGTTTTTTCATTTTTCGTTTTTGGGTTCAATTTTTTTAACTAGATTTTAACCAATAAGTTTATATTTTATTAAAAATATAAGATAGATCCTTTTAGAAAATTCTATTTTTCTAAAACAAATTTTAATAAATTTATATTATAATTTCATATGTAAATAATAGAAAATTATATTTTAAATTATAACATTTAATGTAAGAAATTATGATCAATAATTAATATTATTCATACCATTAAGTGTTCTTAATATTATATACAGTTAATACAAATTTAAATTATTGAAAAATAATTCAATAAATGTTAAATAATGAGATCAATGTCATTATATAAAATATCTCATTTTAATTTATCAGTTAAAAATTACACAACATTAATAAGATATTTCCATGAAAAATATTCTTTCCCCATTATTAGGTCACTAAATTTAAGCATAGTTATCATTATTTAATAACTCAAATGAAATTTAACCAATTAAATAATATGAACACGTTGAACTAATATATAAAATAATTTTTCAATATATTATCTATATGTTGTGAAAAGTAATTTTTAATATAAGAAAATAAATATTATTTTTAGTGTAACATATTAGGTATGTTTCCAAAAATGATAACTATGGGTTTTAAAAATTTAATACAGTGTTTAAATGATTTAATTTACATTATAAATATGTTTATTTTTATAAAAATTGATTTAATTTAATTTAATTAATATGTGTATTATGATATTTTCATAATTTTGATTTTATTTTAAATATTTTTCTTTTTGAGAATCCACATGAAATGAAGCTATTTTAAGAAAATTTAAAATAATAATAATAATTTAATATTGACAAATTTTATTAAAAAATGATGGTAATTTTTTATAAAATATGTTATGAAATTTAAATATTTATATTTTAAATGAATCTTCAAAATATATTTTATTAAAAATTATATTTATTTATGAAATCCTTATTAATATATCATTTTCTCTTAATAATATTTTTTCATTTTATAATCGATTAAAGTTGTTTATTATTTTAATTATATTACTCTTATAGTTTATTAATTATATATATATATTTTATCTCATTTTGGATCAAAGTTACATGAATAGAAATCTATTAAACATCATATTATTTAGGGAAATATATATTTTTAAATACATTATATATTAATAATTAAAAATTTAGGGAATGGAAAAATTTCATTATTTATATGATATTAACTTCAGAACCATTGAGTACAAAAACATATCATTAAAAATAAACATAATTGGAAGGATTGAAAATTTTATAAAGGTTAAAATTTTGGAACCCTAAATATGGTATAATAATGGCATGTGTAATGCATATAATGACTGGTAATATGTGAAAACTTATTATTAATAAATATAATATATGATAATAACATGGAATTAAAATCATTTGAGTGCATTAAAATGAAATTAAATAACCTTATAACAGAAATATGGGAATTTAGGAGGAAATTAGTGTATTTAAGGAACCCTTACCATGAAAGGGAGTTTATTCAAGAATTAGATGAGATACATTTAACATTCTAAAATATTTGGTGAGAATTATAGGAGGGGAACTGAGAGTATATTAATTATGAATGTTTTTAGAGTAAACAATAATGGCAGAGTTTATGGGTATTTAAATTCAATAAGTGGTGGTGTTTTTAATTTTAGAATATTTTCCTTGGAAATATATGTTGTGGAAATATAAATACTATTGGCTACATGTGGTTTTACTTCTTGGAATTTTATATTAAACATATTTTATTAATAAATTTTTATTTTTTAATTAAACTTCATTATTTTATATTTCTGATTTCTGGGTAAATGTAAATTTCCCCCAAAATATTTGTTTTTAAATCATTAATTACTAATCTATTTGTGAAAAAGTTATATATTGGTTTGGAAAATAATTTTAAATAATTAAAAATAATTATATTACATATATAAAATTTTACCCCATGAATTTTTAATTTTTATTAATAAAATAATATTTAAATCATGATGATTTCATCAATCATTTCATTTATGATTACATTATGTCACTAATTGAAAAAAATAGTCAACCTCATAAAATTTGGAAAGAATAAATACTAGATAATGTTTATTTTTTGATACAAAATGAATAGTATTTTTAATAAAAATAATTTTCTATGTAATAGTATTTTTATTTTAATTAAAACTCATATGGTGTGTGAAACCAATGTTTTTAGCACAATTAAATAATAATAACTCTATATAGTTTGTACAATTTTGTTCTAAGGATTTTGAATACAAATATATATATGTATATTTCAAAATATTTATTATTATTAATTATTGTAAAAATTAAGATATTTTAGGAAATTTATATTATACATGAAAATATGGAGGTAATATATGTTTTATAATAGTCATATTCTTAATGGTTAGATTCTAATTGTCAGATTTTTCCAAAAGTCTAATTACAATGGTGATACGTCCAATTATATATACACTTGATTTTAATACATAAAATCAATATATTGTTAAAATATCTCTTATAAAACTTTTATCCTAATTATTATTTTCTTATTCATTATAGATAGGTACCTCAGATATTGGATACTCTTTTTTTACATTGATCTTCCATTGTACTATATTATGGTTTTGCAAAAAATGATACATTTTTTATAGTATAAATTTTAGCATTAACTGTCATTCTTATTACCATGTTTTTTATAATAATATATTGTATTTTGATGATAAAATAATATAATTTATAATTTTTTGTTATTGAATTGTTTATCTATTGATATAGAATATATGGTAAAACAATATACTCTTTTACTATAATATATTAAAAAAATGAAACTATGTAACCTGTATATAATTTTAAAAATGATTAGAAATGTTAAACATAATAATGTTTTAATACATAACCTCATATCACACTGTCATAATCCATAAATATGAGGTTTGAAATGGTGGTACATTCATGGGGTGGTTCTACCAATATTTATGGGTCGTGCACTATACTATCATGATCTTTTCCCACAAAAATTTCTACTACAACCATGTTCATTGAATTTTGTCTCGCCATGTTCATAAAAAACCCACTGTGATGTTACCTTATTCCCAATAATTGGCAATGAAACATCATAATGGATGTTACATCTAGTCGAATATGTAGTTCATCCCTTATGTGATAAATAACCATGGTTATTACTCTTATTATAAACTAATAAAAATAGTATATTTATTAAAACTATGTTACCAACCATCATAATACCCAATATTCATAATGAACAATGTTGATAATGCCCCTGGTTAAAAAAACAATAGCCAAAATTTTTAATGACCATAATTTTTAAATTTAATTTTAATTAAAAATAATATAAATAATACCTCTCATTGTAAAAATGTAGATTATGTTGATTATATTATTAACATTTAAACTATGCATATTCAAATTATTATGTCTTTTAATGAATAAAATTTAAGATATATATTTTTTACATGAATTATTAGTCATTGTTTATTATCTATTATTGACTATATATAATTGTCAAATTTTTTACTTCAATTTGTAATGAAATATATTCTAAAAAGTAGGTTAGTTATATATTATAATTTAACATACAATTACATAAGAGAGTAAGTAAACAAATTAAAAATTTATTCTAAATTTTTATAATGATATAAATATATGTAATTAATGAATTTAAATGTATGTAAATCCATATAATGAAATTTAACATTAATCATATACATATTGTCATTAGACTTATAGCATAAAGACAAAATGGTCATTTTAAATATAGTTATTGTATTTAATGGTATTCAATATGTAAATTGAAAAGAGGTAATTGTTATTAAAAAATTAATATTAATATAATTCATTAATATTTAGTAAATATAGATTTAATTTAACAAAATTTCTGAAAATTATATAGTTTTAAATTAATTATTATTTCTATATAACATTTTTATAATTATCAAGGAAGGATGAGATATTTAATACATTTTAAAAATATTTATAATACTAAATGGATTGGTAATATTTAATGTTTTGAATATAATAAATTTTAAATTAGACAAGATCAATAAAATTTAATGCTATAAAAATATAATTTATCAATGAAATATTATTTCAATGTGTTGTTAATTTTTTTCTTAATAAATTAAATCAATAATAATTAAATGATGATTATAATAAAATTCAACATACAAAAAGTATATTATGACATTTTTATGTATTAATTGATATATAATGAAATTAAAAACTCTTAGTGAAAAAAATAAATATCTTAAATAAAAATAACGATATTTAAATTCTATTATGTCATTTTAATGATAAATTCCACATATTAAAATTTTTATTTATATTAAATAGATTTATATTTTGAAACAATATCACTGAAATATTTTAATATTGTTCATCATATATATAGTAAACAAATTACAATTGTAAATAATATAAAAAGACAAAATCTGTTTAATAGGGATAAAAAAGATGTAAATATAAATGATATAAAATTTGTATTACTAAGTTGATATTTATAAGTTCCATAAATATAAATTTTCTACTGGAAGTCATTATTAATATAGTTGACGAATATTTTTACATAATTACTATAAAAAAATAATATACATCAAAAATTACCTTGTAGGTATCCGATAAATATTCGAAACATGCTCATCATGTTTTCCATTCCAATGGAGAAAAACTATACATTTCACATATTGAAAATTGTGATGAATAAATAATTAAAATTATATATATACATATATATATCCTTAGATAATATGGAAATCAATATAATATTATCAATAAACTAGGATCAACATTTCCATTACAAACCGTGTACGGAACAATATATATCACATACATTTGATTATGAAAATAAACCATAAATAAATAATTCATATGTAATAAATTATTATAATTAATGAAAAATAAGGGAATAAATTGGTATATATTTGTAAAATAATTTATTTATATGGTTATCATTATTATATAAGTGTTTAAATCCATTTCGTGGATGACATGAGTAAAGTTAAGGGTATCCTTACCAATCACCCATTGAAATCAAGATTGTTTGTCACTAACATTATAATAAGTTAAATAATATGTTACTTTGTATTAATGTATGATATATTTTATTCCACCTATTTATATCAAGTATTTACATATCTTCATTGAAGTTTCACCTCTATGTGGTTCATTAAACAATTAAAAATGTCCTTATAAGGGGAGTTAATATTATCACATACTTTTTTCATGGGATTAATTATCCTCCATGACCATACTCATTATTAGTTTTCTATATTCGATTCAATACAAATTGATGATTTTTTAAAATAATTTTATAGTCGAATTATATTTTATTAGATAGTTATTGATGAAATCACATTAATTTTTATCTAAACTCGGCAGTCCCTATTATCAATGACTTTATTTATAAAAGATTAAAATTAATAATTCTAAAAAATATTTCTCATAAACTAACGTCCCCCATATTCCTAAATTTTCATTACAAAGATTCCTTTCTATGTATTAAGTTATTTAAAATATAATAGTTATTCCCATTTTGGTATATATTATTTCATTTTAAAAATAATTTTTTTAATTAAAGGATATATCATCTTATTTTTTAATGAATTTTCTAATGATATTAATATTTGTATTTTATCTTTAAAAACTTTAATATCTCTTGTGTTTCACTGCATATATTCCCAAAAGATAATATCCACATACATTTTTCATAAGGCTCATGATTTTATAATATGGATTTTTTCTTGAAACCCATTTTACCCATGGGATTGTAATGTTGTGATGGAATTATATAACTTTTCTCATGGAAGTCATTTTTTTGTTTTTTACTAGGAGATGGAGGGGTCCATAGTTATATATCTCTCTAGTGAATTTTTTAATGTTTAATATGTTATGATTTTACCAGGAATGGGTAGTAAACTGAAACCCTTAAATTAATATGTCCAATAAATGATAGGTGGGCCAAGAATTATATTACAATACAATTTATGTGGAAAATATTTATACCACGTATTATGATATCTCATGGATTTGGGAGTAATACTGATTAAAGTTAAATCTAGGACCACTGTGTGATAATGGTCTTGGTAGTGAGACATTATATAACACTTGATTTTCTATGATTTTGAATTTTCTATAATATTATGATGTATTACACTGTAATTAAATATTAAAATTACTATTTTCATGGGTTATGAATATTCTTGTATTCATAGCACACTTCTATAACTCACGTAGTATGTCATTCTAAAAGGATTATTTCATAAATCATGTCATATGATAAATTTTTTTATTAATTATCATTCTATTAAGGTATTTAAATAACCCTTAGTTATGAACTGATATATGTATTCTCATATTTGGTTCACTAATGAACAATAATTGTTATATATTTTTTTCACACCTTACAGAACACCGTAGATCACCTATTCAAATGTCCAAATTCAAAATGTTATGTTTAACACCCATAAACATGTGAATGAATATGATTTTATTTTATATTTTATATTACATGAAATACCATGTTATCATTAATTATATAAAATCCAGTGTTTAGATTACATTATATGTAAGACTGTGTTTTACTGAACAACAATATGCTATAAATTTTATTTAATATGCGAGTTATCACCTAGATTTGGTAATGGTGTGTATAAATTGGATTAAATATGTTTTAGAAATATATATTTTAAAAAATATTTTTAATTTATTAATTATAAATAATAGTATGAATCATTTAAAATAAAAAGATATTTTTTTTGGAATAACTATATTTTCCAGAAAGAGGATTTATTCGCGTTATTCACACAAAATTTGAAATTTAATTTTAAAAAAATTATACAATTATTATAAAAAATACTAAATTTATTAGTTCTTAATTTTAAAATATTCTTATGATTAATTTTTTGTAATTTTTTGAGAAGTTTTATTTTTTGCGGAATAGTGAAAAATACAGAATTTTTTTTGAAAAAAGAATTTTCATAAAAAAATTAAAATGTTAAATTATATATTGAATTGGTTTTAATGAAATATTATTATAATTATAATTATATTAATCTAATATAGATAATTTCAATGTTTTTTATATTGAATATAGATTTAAAAACAGGGTTAACTTAAGAGCATTTAACTTTTAATATCCCCATTTCTTGTCCTCTCTAAAAGATCAATTTTAAATTTAATATTTAAAATTATGTGAATTTAACTTGCAAAAATATAATCAATTTTTAGAATAAATATATATTATAATATCTAATATGTTCAAATATCATTTTCCCCAAAATTAAAATAGAAAACAATTATAGTTATTCACAATGACTAAGATAAAAATGAGTTTATTTAGTGGTTAAACATAGAAATAATGTTTAAAAATTAACCAAATTTTTTTTCAACCATTTTATATTAATATATATACATCCTAACTTATAGTTTTGATTTTTTGATTTTTTCATTATTTTTTTAATGTAATATTGCAGGTTCACCAAAAAAAAATTAAATACCATGTATATTCCATCACCTACATATAAATAGACAACACCTATCCCCCTCAATTAAAACATTTAAAAACAATTTATTATGGAATATACCTATAGAAATATCTCACAAATATACATATCATAATCCTAAAATACATTTTATTCTAATAAAATAAATATTTTAATGTTTTAGTGAAATTTTAAGGATGGTACAGAAAGTGGTTGTAATGTTCTTCTAAAAATAATTTTTATTTTATTTCATTTTCCACCTCTTTCAATTAATATTATTTAATTATTATATATTAAAAGTAGTATTATATATATACATAGATCATTTTATATTAAGGGTATGACATACAACCTCCCAAACATTGGTTAAATGGGTTACAAATCTACATTCATGGGTATGGAAGACTACTACCGTGCAAATAGTTATTGTTCATGCCTATCTTAACACATTTCTAGGTTGTAAAAAATGATGTATTTATATTTTATATATTAAATTTTTGATATTTATGATGTTATTATTCTTTTATAATTATTATATCAATCACACGTTTATACTTTCCATTTTGAGGGAAGATGATAACGTCACTTCTATGTACAATAGACTACTGTCTCGCAAAGTGATCCAATTCATTCATGATTTACATGGAATATATTAATGACTGTAAAAATAAAAATATCTAATATATATGAAAGAAAAATTATAATTAAATTATTGAATATATATATTTTCATGAACCCACCCGGGATGCCATCCAACCGGACACCCAAGGAGATCGGCGTCTATAAGGCCCCAGCCTTAAACATTAATTAATATTTAATTAAATGAATAATTCACATTGACGATCTTTTAAAGTTTAGAGTTTTAGAGAATTAGAACATAACTACTACATCTCAAAAGATTACAAAGTAGCCACTTCTACTAAGATTCCATAGAATAAAAAAACTATTAAAAAGAAACAGGTATAGTTCCATGTTTTATATAGCATGACTTTCCCTTGATCCCATCCTTGACCCTATTCCACCTTAGGTCATGTGAAGAACATTTCAAAAAAACTTGGGGTGAGCATAAAGAGCTCAGTAAGGGATACACAAAGAATAAAAACTGTTAGTTTGTCAAACCAACAAGTAAACCATGTATACTTTATCAAAGTAATACTTTACACCTTTATGAAGTAGAATAAACTCTTCACTGAATAAAATATCATTACTTACCCTTTTGTAACCAAAATATTACCATAAAACCTATAAAATTATCACATAACATATAAAGGTAACTTGGGACATAAACATACTTAAGTGGAATAACCATACGGTCGACTTCCACACATATCACTTAATGGAATAGCCATACGGCCAACATCCATACATACATAATGGAATAGCCATACGGCCGACTTCCATACCCAATGCATTGGAGGTTATAACGTAACCACCCGTCCTGGTATTCACGACACCACTTGTCATATGGTTTAACACGTAACCACACTTCAAATGTCCATGTACCATTATAAAATCATAAGACATAAAACAAACACAATGGAACGAAAACATTTCCAAACTTTGCTCACAATATATCACTCAAATATATTTACAAAAAAAATCCATTATAAAATCCATTTTCAATACCAAAATACATAAAAGATTATATGGTATTTATTTCAAAAACATTACGGCTTGGTCAGGAAGGCAAAGACCAAATAATACTCCCGGTGGTGGAAAAGGTCGTTGTCACCACGTACATTAAAAGAAACATTCCTTTTTTTCATTTTGTAAAAGGATTCGTAGAAAAAAATTCCTTTTTTATAAAAGTAAAAGTCAAAGGAGTTTATACACCACATAAAATAAAGTTGTGTATAAAACGAAATATGCCTCAATAAAAGGTGATTGAGATGAAGTCCCATACCTCGGGTCCGTCTTGACTCGATCGTTCTTTAACCTCCTGAATAATAAACGTTAGTTAATTTCTACTTTCATTATAACCTTTTTCAAGTTCATTATTCCTTTTATATCACTTATTACCATGTCATGAACACTATGTAATTATTTAAGTTATTAACGGTCGTTTTAACGATCATTGGTACTTGAGTCAAAAATATGCTCTTTATAATTACAAGTTATTCATGTATCCATTATATCTAGAGTTAAACTCATGATTTAGATGTCATATATATCATATATATCCAGTATATAAATGAATTTATAATATTACATAATAAGTTAGATGTAAGAAATGAAATGCACCGTTCATGGAGACGGTAAGCCGTACGTTCACATGAACGCTACTTTCATTTCTATGTCATATTAATGGAATTAAAACTAAATGAGAGGTATGTATATTTTAATTACAGATTTATATTAATCATTTAGATGTAACATACATCATATATATCCATTATATATATGTACTTATAATAGTACATTACATTTGGGGATAAGAAATGAAATGCACCATTCATGGAGATGGTAAGTCGTACGTACGCATGAACGCTACTTTCATTTCTATCACATACTTTAATGTGAAGAAACAATAATGATATAGAGGTATATTATAATTCCAGTAAAACATAAACATATTATATATCATATATAAATATAGTTTCATCTTAATGGCCACCTTTGAAAGTGTTAAAAGAATGTTGAGCAATCGTCGTTTCGGGAGGCAGAAATTCGCCATCCACGGAAACAGTATGTTTTTTAACCATTATATGTAGATGTGTGTAATTTTAGCTCTAAATATTATTATAACAACATCATAGTATATTTAAGATACTGTATATGTTACAAAATAAATGAATAAAAATAGTTTAGGGGTTGGAGAAGAAAAATAAAACAAAATAACACAAGTGAAGACATCAGCTTAAAATCGGGTAACTCTCTTAGATTTGAGATCAACGACATCCTTGGGCAGACTTCTGCCCAAAGTGAGGCTTCAAGGAGTAATAGAGGGATGTTTAGATACAAAATGAGCTGGGGTTGGCCGAGCCACAGGCTTTGGAAGTGTGGGTAAGGTGGTAGAGGTGGGGGCCATTTATAAGAGGAGTGGAGGGGCACTCTTGGAAAGTAAGGAAATGTTACTTTATTTTAGAATGCGTTTCGGATATTAATGGTCCCACAATGATATAATTTGAGGATAATGTGATAAGGGTTCGAATTACACCCAAAAAATAGGTTTTGTAAATGTGTGGGTTATAGATTTTACATTATCTTTTCATTTTATTTAAATCCTTGTTTAATGAGGTAATCGCTGCATCATCATGATGTCATAAATAATTTAATTTATTTAGTGTCTAAAAATTATAAAAAAATATCATGATCTATGAAATCTTTTTATCTTTCTAATGAAAATTAATAGTAAAAAATTGGACTTGTATAACTCCATTTAAAAATTGTTTTAGTAAAACAACTCATGTTTGTGTCATTTTAATTTTAACATTAAATAAAAAAGTTATTTATGTCATTTCCAAACCAAAGTGGCTCCATGGGGTCCCCAAGTTGACCCATGGATTTTCGTGGTCGGCTATGACACATCCAATATGGGTAGGACATATTTCATGCTCATTTCATATTATTACAACATTGTTTTTTCCTTAAATTACACTAATTACCACTAATCACGATTAAGAACTTAAAAGTTACTATTCACCAAAATATTATTTTAATCTCATTGAACCACATTTTACTTCTTAATGACAACCATGTATGTAGGATTTTTGAAAATAAAATTACAGAATTGACAATGTTTTATTCAAACGAAAAATCAGTTTCTTTAACTACCACTTAGTGGTTTCACTATTCATCAAAAATTGAAGTTTTTCAGAAAAATACCAAAACTTCACCCTAAGCTATATTTGATATTCCGAATTCAAAAATGAATTACATTTTACAAAATATAAAACATATAAGTTTAATTAATTAATTTTATAATTAATTCCCGCTGTCCGAGCAAATGGTGTGTTTTTATGAAACAATAAGTATCAAAATATTGACACTAGTTTATGTCCGATTTCAAAGTGAAATTAATTCCAACGGCCACTATTGGATTTAATGGTAAAAATATATTCTAATTTCACATTAAAACCAATTCAAAATATAATCTAATCATATAAATAAATTAGATTAAAAATAGGTTTTGAATTAAAATACAACATTTTACACTATTCATTAAAAAAATGATCTTTATCGGAAAAATAAAAAAAAATACACAAAGTAAATTTTGATGTCCCAATTCTAAAGAAGAGTTTTATTTGGTGCAATAGAATGTATAAGAGTTAATAGAACTATATTTAATGACGGTTCTCCATCAAAAGGCGATAAGTGAACCATTTGTGAAAACTGGGCCATATACGCCTAAAAATGAATTCTTTCCATATTTTAATCCTTTATCTTTTATTAGATATAAGTAAAAACATTTAAAAAACATATATAATCATGTTTTAGTTATTTCTATCCATTCCTGCCAATACAACAGATATGTGTTAACTACCATTTAAAATAATATTATTTTATTACTAGTGTGCAATTTAAGATTTAAAAGAAACTCTTTGTTGCGTATCGGGTACGCTATCGAACATAGAAACCCCGTTAAAGTAAAATTAATATTTAATTCGTAAATATTAATAAATATGAAAATGTTTTATTCATTATTTACCTGGGATGTTACATCTTTCCCCCCTTTTGGGAATTGCGTCCTCGCAATTTTATTCACATATCAAAATAAGTGGGGGTATTTATCCCTCATAGCATTTTCAGATTCCCACGTTGCCTCTTCAACCATATGGTTTTTCCACAAAACCATTACCTAGTGAATTACCTTATTTCACAACACTTTCTCTCTTCGGACAAGAATCTGGACTGGTTATTCTTCATAAGATAGGTTCTCTCCAGCTGAACTACCTCTAGACTCAAAACATGAGATGGATCTGGCATATACATCCTCAACATCGAAACATGAAAAACATTGTGTACCTGAGATAAACTCGGAGGTAAAGCCACTCGGTAAGCAACTGATCCAACTCTCTCCAGAATTTCATATGGTCCAATGAACCTTGGACTTAGATTTCCTTTCTTACCAAATCTCATCACACTTTTCCATGGAGAAACCTTGAGAAAAACCTGATCACCTACCTCGAAAGATAGATCCTTCCTCCGGTTATCTGCATAACTCTTCTGCCTTCTTTGAGCTATTCTCATGTGTTTCTGAATCAACTGAACTTTTTATGCCATATCTTCTACCAATTCTGGCCCCATCATCTTCCATTCACCCACTTCATCCCAAAATTCTGGAGTTCGACACCACTTCCCATATAATGCCTCAAATGGTGCCATCTGTATACTGGAATGAAAACTGTTATTATAAGAAAACTCAACTAAAAAAAGTTGTTGGTCCCAACTTCCCTGATAATCCATCGAACAAGCTCGTAGCATATCCTCAATGCTCTGAATTGTTCACTCTGACTACCCATCTGATTGAGGATGAAAAGTTGTACTAAAATTTAATTCAGTACTCAACAACTTCTGATGGCCTTTCCAAAAGATAGAAGTAATCCTGGGATCACGATCAGACACAATGGAGAGAGGAACTCCATGTAACATGACTATCTCATTTAGATACAAATGGGAAATTTGATCTAGTGTAAAATTATCTCGTATAGAAAGGAAATGAGAATATTTAGTCAAGCGATCAATAATAACCCTGATTGCATTATTAACTCGAGATGTCCTCGGTAATCTCACAACAAAGTGCATGGATATGTTTTACAATTTCCAATCTAGAACTAGTAAAGGCTAAAGCATCCCTTTCTGTAACTGTCGCTCTGCTTTAACCTGCTGACAAGTCAAACACTTCACAGTAAAATTAACAATATCTCTTTTCATTCCATCCCACCAGTAATACTCTCGCAGATCCCTGTACATCTTAGTACTGCCATGATGAATTGAAAACGTGGAACTATGAGCCTCACATAACAACTCATTCTTCAACTGTGAATCACTAGGCAGACATAATCTCTTCCCAAAACTCAAAACACAATCATTATCAATGTTGAATTCAGGGAACTTAACTTTCTAAACCAACTCTACCTTTTTCTGAAACTCATTGTCCTGCATCTGTGTTGCTTGATTCTGTCTGGTAGAGAAGATTTCACTGATACATTTTCTACTCAAAGCATCGGCCACTTTATTTACTTTTCCTGAATGGTAATGAATTGTACAATTATAATCCTTGATTAATTCCATCCATCTCCTTTGTCTCATGTTCAACTCTTTCTAAGTGAATATATACTTTAAACATTGGCGATCAGTATATATTTCACACTTTACTCCATACAAATGATGCCTCCATATTTTTAGAGAAAAAACAACAGAAGCTAATTCCAAGTCATGTGTAGGGAAATTTACCTCATGAGTTTTCAACTAACGTGAAGCATATGAAATTACCTGATCATTCTGCATAAGGACACAACCAAGTCCCTTCAATGAAGAATCATTGTAGATAGAAAACTCACCATTCCTGGAAAGAATTGCTAAAACTGGAGCATTCACCAATCTTCTTTTCAACTCCTAAAAACAATCATCGCATTCTTTTGTCCAGATAAACGTAACACCCATCCATGTTAGCTTAGTCATAGTACTAGATAAATGTGAAAAACTTTCAACAAACCTTCAGTAGTAACATACCAAACCAAGAAAACTACGGATCTCGGTTACATTTGTGGGTCTTGGCCATTCTTCAAAAACATCTATTTTAGCAAGATCAACAGTTATGCCAACTTTTGAAACAATGTTACCCAGGAAAGAAATTTGTTGTAACCAAAACACACACATGCTGAATTTTCCATACAGTTTCTTTTCTTTTAAGGTTTGCAAGATAACCCTTAAATGACTTTCATGCTCCTATTTACTTTTATAAAACACCAAAATATCATCAATGAAAACAACCACAAACTAATCTAAAACTCATGGATAATTCTATTCATATGGTCCATGAATACAGCAGGTGCATTGGATAACCCAAAAGGCATAACTAAAAATTCATAATGGTCATATCTAGTATGGAACTCAGTCTTCAGAACATCTGCTTATTTTACTTTCAAATGTCGGTACCCTGACCTCAAGTCAATCTTCAAAAAATACTGAGCTCCCTGAAGCTGATACTACTTCATTCGATGGCCCAACAGCTGCTAAAGTTGTTGAAAAGGATTTCACCACCCCTTTCTGCTTGTAGTCTGGCTGCTTTCCCCCAGTTGGGATCTTAGTTAGACACTCATTTGCATAATGACCCATTTCATTACACTTAAATCATCTTACCGTCGGCTTTTCATTGCCTGTTTGATCATCCTCCTTACAGTTACAAGCAATATGACCAGACTTACCACAACTAAAGCACTTACCAGACTTTGATAAACATTCTCCAGGAATCATTTTACCACACTTCTCACAGGATGGATATTTGGTTTTCTTACCGCATTGCTTCTTTGATGAATTCTTCCCTTTTTCCTGCCAACTGGACCTCTTATTCTGTTTTTTTTCATAGAACACCTAATCATCAAAAAATTCCATTTCCACCTTCTCCACACATCAAACATGTTTTTCATAAATTTTGAACTCACGAGAAGCTAAAGCCCTTCGATACTTTAGATTTATCCCTGAGAAAAAACGGTTTATTTTACTATAAATATCTCGTATGATGTTTGGAGCATACCTTGCCATCGAGTGAACTTTTATTCATAAGTAGACACTGAGTCCTCCTCTTTCCTCAATTCTATGAACTGTTTTTCCATCCTAAGAAGAACCACCTTAGGAAAATATTTCTCAAGAAACATACCTTTGAATGTGTCCCAGTAAAGATCATCAATCTCATCACTATCCCTGATATTTTTCACCATCGACCACCACTGATCAGCTTCACCTTCAAAACGGTAAACAGCAAGACTAACCATTTGATGTTCTGAACACCCCATGACATAAAAAATCTTCTCGAGTGCTTTAATCCACCCTTCAGCTTGCACAGGGTCAGATGATATTTTGAATGATGGGGGATATTGCCTCATGAAATGTTCCACCACTGACATGTTCCTCTTCGGTTGATCTGGATGATCTCGTGCATGGATACCACCACCATTTATAGCCTGAGTCAACTATGCCATCACTGCAACAAACTATTCAGTTCCGATTCCAACCATATCAGGTTGCTGATTTGGAGAGTTGTCTTCCTCCTGATGTCGTCCCAACATAGCTACTTTGTTTCCTCTGCGGAAAACCATTCTGAACATAGAAATATCATAGGTGAAGCAACATGGTAATCATTAAATGCTATATCATTTCAATCATACCATAAATTAACTTATAATTTTACACTTTTATAACTCCTAAAGTTCCCTAAACAGACCTCTGATACCAACTATAATGCCCCAGCCTTAAACCTTACATAATATTGAATTAAATGAATAATTCACATTGATGATCTTTTCAGATTTAGAGTTTTAGATAATTAGAACATAACTACTACATCTCAAAATATTACAAAGTAGACACTTCTACTAAGTTTCCATATAATAAAAAAACTCTTAAAAAGAAACATGTCTAGTTAAAAGTTTTATATAGCATGACTTTCTCTTGATCCCATTCTTGACCCTATTCCACATTAGGTCCTATGAAAAAAATTTCAAAAAAACATAGGGTGAGCATAAAGAGCTCAGTAAGGGATACACAAAGAATAAAAACTATTAGTTTATCACAACAACAAGTAAACCATATATACTTTATCAAAGTAATATTTTTCACCTTTATGAAGTAGTATAAAATCTTCACTGAATAAAAGATCATTACTTACCGTTTTGTAACCAAATGATTACCATAAAACCCATAAAAAGATCACATAACATATATAGGTATCTTGGGACATAAACATACTTAAGTGGAATTACCATACGGTCGACTTCCACACATATCACTTAATGGAATAGCCATACGGCCAACTTCCATACATACTTAATGGAATAGCCATACGGCCGACTTCCATACCCAATGCATTGGAGGTTATAACGTAACCACCCTTCCTGGTATTCACGGCACCACCCGTCATATGGTTTATCACGTAACCACCCATCAAATGTCCAACTACCATTATAAAATCGTAAGACCTGAAACAAACATAATGGAAAGAAAACATTTCCACACTTTGCTCACAATATATCACTCAAATATATTGACATAAAAAATCCATTATAAAAACCATTTTTAATACCAAAATACATAAAAGAGTATATGGTATTTATTTCAAAAACATTACGGCTTGTTCAGGAAGCCAAAGACCAAATAATACTCTCGGTGGCGGAAAAGGTCGTTGTCACTGCATACGATAAAAGAAACATTCCTTTTTGTAGTTTGGTGAAACACTTCGTAGAAAAAGATTTCTTTTGTATAAAAGTAACAGTCAAAGGGTTTTATACACCGTATAAAATAATTTTGTGTATAAAACGAAATATGCCTCAATGAAAGGAGATTGAGACGAAGTCCCTTACCTCAGGTCCGTCTGGACTCGATCATTCTTTAACCTCCTGAATAATAAACTTAAGTAAATTTATAATTTCTTAAGAACCTTTTTCAAGTTCATTATTCCTTTTATATCACTTATTACCATGTCATGAACACTATGTAATTATTTAAGTTATTAACGGTCATTTTAACGATCATTGGTACTTGAGTCAAAAATATGCTCTTTATAATTACAAGTTGTTCATGTATCCATTATATCCAGAGTTAAACTCATGATGTAGATATCATATATATCATATATATCCAGTATATAAATGAATTTATAATATTACATATTCATTTAGAGGTATGAAATGAAATGCACCGTTCATGGAGACGATAAGCCGTACGTACGCATGAACGCTACTTTCTTTTCTATGTCATATTAATGGAATTAAAACTAAATGAGAGGTATGTATATTTTAATTGTAGAATTATATTAATAATTTAGATGTAACATACATCATATATATACATTATATATATGTACTTATAATAGTACATTACATTTGGGGATAAGAAATGAAACGCACCGTTCATTGAGACGGTAAGACGTACGTACGCATGAACGCTACTTTCATTTCTATCTCATACTTTAATGGGAAGAAATAATAATTATATAGAGGTATATTATAATTCCAGTATAACATCACATATATAACTTTAAATCAATCATTTATAGGTCCCACAAATGGCATTAACGAATCAAATCACTTTGATGGGGCGGTAGTCCGCACTTCCTAAAATGAAATTATCGTGTTTACCCATAATGGAAGCCATAAAGGTATGCTCAAAATGAAAAATAAAGAAGCTTAAGGAAAACATAAAAATATTATATATCATATATAAATATAGTTTCATCTTAAAGGCCACCATTGAAGGTGTTAAAAGAATGTTGAACAATTATCGTTTCGGGAGGCAGAAATTCACCATCCACAGAAACAGTATGTTCTTTAACCATCAGATGTAGATGTGTGTAAGTGTAGCTAAAAATATTCTTATAACAAAATCCTCGTATATTTAAGATACTGTATTTGTTACAAAATAGATGAATAAAAAGTGTTTAGGGGGTTGGAGAAGCAAAATAAAACAAAAGAACACAAGTGAAGACATCACCTTAAAATCGGGTAACTCTCTCAGATTTGAGCTCAAAGGCTTCCTTGAGAAGACTTATGCTGAATGTGAGGCTTCAAGGTGTAATATAGGGGTTTGGAGAGACAAAATGATCAGGTGTTGGCCAGGACAAAGTCTTTGGAAGTGTGGTTATGGTGGTAGAGGTGGGGGCCTTTTATAAGAGGAGAGGAGGGGAACTCTTGGAAAGTAAGGAAATGGTAATTTATTTTAGTATGAGTTTCGGATTTTAATGGTCCCACATGTATATAATTAGAGGATAATGTGATAAGGGTTCTAAATCTACCCATAAAATAGGTTTTGGACATGTATAGGTCATAGATATTACATTATCTTTTCATTTTATTTAAATCTTTTATTAATGAGGTAATCGCAGCATCATCATGTTGTCTTAAATAATTTACATTATACAATGTCTAAAAATTATAAAAAACTATCATGATCTAGGAAATATTTTTAGATTTCTAATTAATAATTATAGTCAAAAATATGATTTGATTAAACCCATTTAATTTTTTTTAGTAAAACAACTCATGTTTGAGTCATTTTAATTTTAACATTAAATAAAAAGTTATTTATGTCATTTCCCAACCAATGTGGCTCCATGGGGTCCCCAAGATGACCCATGGATTGTCTTGGTCGGACATGACACATCCAATAAAGTTAGTACATGTTTCAATCTCATTTCATATTATTACAACATTATTTTTTCCTTAAATTACACTAAATACCTCTAATCGTGATTAAGAACATAAAAGTTACTATTCACCAAAAAAATTATTTTAATCATATTGAACCACATTTTACTTCTTAATGACAACCATGTATGTAAGATTTTTCAAAATCAACTCACAGAAGTGAAAATGTTTCATTTAAACGAAAAATCAGTTTCTTTAACTACCACTTAGTGGTTTCATTATTCATCAAAAATTGAAGTTTTTCAGAAAAATACCAAAACTTCACCCTAAGCTATATTTGATATTACGAATTCAAAAATGAAGCCCATTTTAAAAAATTTAAAACATATAAGTTGCATTAATTAATTTAATAATTAATTCCTGCTGTCAAAGCAAATAGCATGTTTTTATGAAACAATAAGTATCAAAAGATTGACACTAGTTTAAGTCCGATTTCAAAGTGAAATTAATTCCAACGACCACTATTGGATTTAATGGTAAAAATTTATTCTAATTTCACATTAAAACCAATTCAATAGATAATCCAATCATATAAATAAATTATATTAAAAAGAGGTTTTGAATTAAAATACAACATTTTACACTAATCATTAAAAAAATGAACTTTATCGGAAAAATACCAAAAATTTACACAAAGTAAATTTTGATGTCCCAATTCTATATAAGAGTTTTATTTTGTCCAATAGAATGTATAATAGTGAACAAAACTATATTGAATGACGATTCTCCATCAAAAGGCGATAAGTGAACCTTTAGTGAAAACTGGGCCATATACGCCTAAAATGGAATTCTTTCCGTATTTTAAGCCTTTATTTTTTATTAGATAAAAGTAAAAACATTTAAAAAACATATATAATCATATTTTAGTTTTTTATATTCATTCCCGCCAATACAACAACTATTTGTTAACTACCATTTAAAATAATATTATTTTATTACGAGTGTGCAACGTAAGATTTAAAAGAAACTCTTTGTTTCGTATCAGATACGCTATCGAACATAGAGACCCATTTAAAGTAAAATTAATATTTAATTCGAAAATATTAATAAATATGAAAATGTTTTATTCATTATTTACCTGGAATGTTATAGCGTCAATTCCCGAATGGAGTTCCATATCCCAATGGGCTTGAAAATAGTTTCAATACATCGATAAAACATATTGTGAGTAGTATTTGCAAAAAAAATAAGTAAACACCACATGGATAAAAATAAGACAACTTGGCCTGATTGAAAAAATATTTTACAAAATCAAAAAAAATTACCATAGAATGCTACTACCAAACTAAAACCAAAATGTGAAGGGGAACCAACTAAAAAACTCACCTCCATGCAATAAGATGGTTTCATCACCATCATTATACCTCCACCAAGACTAGAGAAAGATGATGTCATAAAGAAACTGATCCACAACCCATATAGAGATACACCATGCCTTATCCTAGGACAAGAGAAACATGATTTAAAAACATCAGAGGGTATATGTATGGTTTAAGCCAAATCTTCGAAGGATACAACTAGATAATAGAGTTAACATTATTTTGTTAAATAGAGAATTCACACTTGTATATATTATCTAAAATAAAATAAAAATCACTTTAAACATAGTTTTTATAATGATAAAATTAATTAAATAAACATAGTTTACAAAAACATTTAAACTTGATTTTTTTAAAAAAATAAAACAGTTAACTGTGGATACCTATTAAAAAAAGGGAAGGAAATCAAAATATTTTTAAATAAAATATTTCCAAACAAAAAGGCCATTTTTATGGAAATAATGTACACCACCGTATGACAATGACTAATATCACAGGTAGGCATGATCACTATGAGAAGTCCCAAGCACTACCATTGGTGGGACCCTAAGACCATGTAACTTTTTAAAAAAGATACAATATAGAAATTGTTACCAACAACGTTCGTATGCAGGATCCACTAGAGGGGAACTCATCCCAGGTTCCTGTGGTCTCCCATCATTATCATAAGAGTTGAAAACTTGGAATCTAATTACATTTCAAAACCATTTTTAACGATCATAACATCAATTTTAATCATTTTAATTTTAACAAAAAATAACTTCATTTATGTGAAAAATATAAAACACACATCTTCATGAGAAACAAGCACCATACATAACCTACACAATAAAACCTTCCACTTTTCACAATTATTTTGTTTTAATATCCAAGAATGTTCCATGACCAGTATGTGATGTATTTATGAACAAAACAAAGGAATTTCACTTCCCATAAAATAATAAAAACTAAGCACAACTCATAAAAAATATTCCTTTCTTGGGAAACATGTCAAAAAATCCAATTCAGGCAACCAAAACGGATTCACTTTCAACTTATAAAAGATTGTGATGTCCAAAAACATTATCAAACCTATAGTTATCACATTCCCCTTCAAGACCAAACAATTATCTTTAATTTAAAACAATAATTCTTATGTGAAAACCGAAAAATACCTTTCTTAATATAAAAAATCTCAAAACCACAAACACACATCAAATCCACTTAAAATTTAACTTAAAATTGCATGTAAATTTTAAATAATTCATGTTAAAAAACATAAATAGATTAATCCAAAATTAAATATTACATGAAATCACCAACCTCAAAATAGTGGTGGATCGATAGAGGCAAATTGAAGCACTACTACTTCAATGGAAGATTCTGAAACATGACCAAAGCTAGAAAGAAAGATGAATCACACAGCATAAAAATAATAGAGAAGTGAAAAATAATTATACCAAAAACCATAGGGTTCGGACGAAACCATCACTATTATGTAGAGGAGAAATAATGCTAGATTGGGGGATGACAAGAGATATGAGATCCATATTGAATATTCCACCATAATTCTTAAATTAATCGAGAAAAAAAACTGCTAAAAAGAGATCCATGGAAGAGGGTGGTACGGTTCCATGGTGGAATGGAGAGGATGGATCATATGACCATGGGGAAGAAAGTAAATAGATGATATTTTTAGGGAAGAAAATTTATATAGAAAAAATAAATAAATGATAGAAAAAAGGAAAATAAATAAATAATGGAATAAATGAATAAATGAAAAACCTGATAAATAATAATAAAATTTAAACAAATAAAAAAACTAAAATTATAAAAACCAACCACATTAATAATAAAACTATTTTTTGTTATTATTTTTATGACTACAATTTTTTTATTATGGACTAACACACCACACGGTCACACAACCGTATAAGAATAAATTTAATTAAAATTTATAAATGTTCGAACTAAAGATCAAAATAGAGAGGAAAAATAAATAAAATTCCATGATGCATCGGGTCATGTTGTGACAATTATCTCCACCATGAAACTTTCTAGCCTCAGAATGTCTTAAAAGACATGATCATCCCAATATTCCTGTCAATGCTATGGAGATACATAAAACAAAACTTCAATCAACTGAAGACCATGAATTCAGAAACACCCCATCACCAAAGACTCCATAGATCTCAATACTAAAACCAGTAAGAAAAATAACCAATGATGAGAAAATCACATCTTAATAGAACGACAACATGGATCACATCGACCCCTGACTTATTAACCCCAAAGTCCTTTTTAGTCCTCTAAGAACATTCTTTAAGAGACCCACTACCTGAGAACCCAAATTACCATGTTCAGGGTTGGGTGTAGAAGAATAAAGTTATTTCCCAACAAATCACACCTTTAAGATTGGGTTTTCCATAAGTTCATACCTTGGAGTCTACCCCATCATATTATAATTCTTCTCAAATATTGTATTTACAAAAAAACGACTCACAAACCTATATAAAAACATCTAACATAGATATCACTCTCTATGATATCCATGTTAAAAAAATACAACACAAGTGGAGAAATTAGCGAGTCATGTAGTTGGTCTCCCAATATTATAGAATTTTTCTAACAGAACAACATCCACGCTGCCATTACTGGTTTACTCTATGTGATATAGTCTGAATTATTTTGCACAAACCCACCAATAAGGCCAAAATGCACAGAAAATTCCTATAATGGACAATACTCCACCACATGGGATGGTTTTCATAGTAGAAACCTCAAACCAAGAAGAGAACCAGATATGCACACATCAATTCCAAAAGATATGAGCATCTCATAAACAAGTTCAATTTTGATCCATAATCGTCCCACATGAAGGTGAACTATTAAAGATTCTTTATTCACATATCACACCCACTATATTTAAAAGAGAACGTGATCTCCGATCCTCTATAATGAACATGAGAAACTCTCATAAATGAAGATCAAAACAAAAAGATAAGGCCTTTATCCCCATTATAATAAAAAATTAATCCTTCAGATATGATTCCACATTAGGGAAACGTACCTCATCCCCATCTGGAATCCATGGATTTAATTTGGACCATGATATTTCCACGCCTACTGATTATTGACTATATGTAAGATTCACCCCATGACTTATATTTGGGCCTTTTATATCCAAAGAATCTACAACCTCATATTCACAATCTGACCACCTCCGATTGGAACATCTACCTCAATAAATGTAACATACATAATTTTATTTCTGACCTAAGAGGACACTCCATCAACCTACCAACTAAGAATTAGGTTGAATGAATTAGAGTACCCAACTGACCACGCTAGAGAATAGCGATTGAGTGGTATATCATACACACAACATGAAATGATGGAAGGAGCACTCCAAGAACTATTCCCTTCTATTAAAACTTTTTATCAGATGTGGAACCTTCACATACCACACTATGAACAATACCAACAACTATTAAAAGATGTAAACAATCTACACCACACTACCTCTGGGTAACATGAAAACAAATCTTTGGAAAGGTCAACACACCTCTTTCACTATCTGTTGATTGTTTGAGCACCTATATTCTCCAATTTGTTCCATTTCCTTCACTACTATCGGTGCAACCACATGATGAACCTAATATCACAGATCACTCAAGACATCCACATTCACAATGATAATTGAAAAATCACATTTTAGTTATCTAGTCCTTCTCCTATAAACATACATGAGACAACTCACACCCACACAAAATTTAGATTTGCTCAAAAACTAGAGAAACAACCAGCATTCCAAAATCATTGAATGATATTAAACTGACCTAAAAATATAAAAACAACTGACACAATACAGTAGAACCCAACTCTGCCACTCCACTAATAGTCTGGAATGAGACATGAACTGAGAGAGAAATGTTGGAAACCAATGAGACCTTTTTAGGGGGAAAATATCTAATAGGAACCACAAAACCATCCATCCATAGAACCAATCACCTCACTAAAAAATATCCACACCAAAAAAAAATCCAATAATTTCATCTTAACCTATCAATTCACTATCAATGAAAAAAACCTTCTTGAAATACCATGAATTGAAAAAAAAATTCCTAGAATCTAATTTTAAACCATAATTTTCACTCTAGATTCAAAACTATTTTAAATTTCCAAATTCATTTAAGTATAAAACACCATTTTAGGTGAATACTAAATTTTATTATTAGTACATCTAAAATAATTCATCCCAACACTCCCAAATTAACAAAACAAACATGAACCCCTCAAAAAAGTTCAAATCTATTTATCCAAATACAGTTTTTAGGAAACAAAGAGACATAGAAATAAGTCACCTCCACTAGTATTCTATTATGGCACATAGATATGCATGTATATTCCACATAGGAACCCATCTAAATTATCCAACAAAAGTCTACTAATCACCACCACAACCACACATGGGAACCCAAAGGAATTACACTTGAAAAAATAAGGCTCCTCCAATTCAAAAAATATATTTCAAATATTCGGAAAATAATTTTATGAAAACCACTTACAAAGGTCCATAAAATTTTCAAAAGGTTTTTCATTTATAAAATTACTCACTTCAATATCAAATAACCCAATATGTTCTTTTTGAAATCCAATTCCAACAAATTAATTGTCAAATTCAATAAACAAGGTCGAAGGGAAACAAACTGAATAATTTATGTCAAACTGACACTGATATAAAATATGTGAAACCCAAAAAATCATTTTAAAAACACCATCGCACCAAAAAAACATAAAAAGGACATCACCAACACTAAATCACCAGGACGAAGAACTGGCTATCTATATTAACCTGGATACATGGTTTAGAAAACCATTAAGCAAGTGAGCGACAGTCACATAGAGTGTCTAAAGCTATACTATCAGGCATTACATGGGTCACTAATCTATCTGAGACCATGCATATTACCACTTTACTCACGATTTCATCTCTCATACACACAGACTAAAGACAAAAACATAAATCCCACAGTACCCCTGGTGATGAAAGGATCAGAATGAGAAGGTGTTTGCAACGATCTTCCCGGACCAACCGGTAGAGTCCTGATATTATTATTTTTTACCAACAAAAGACCCCAAATAACAAGAAAAAAACTTTCTCTGATACCATTTTTCTTAAACCAGTCTATGATCCCATCCAACCTGACACTCGACCAGATCATAGAAATGGTCCAAAGGGTCTTCCTGATCCCCACGAGCTAGAAACTAGTATTGATTCATCGATAATACAACTTTGTAAAGGTTTATACCTAGAATAAATAAAGACAAAAAATATCAAAAGAAAGAAAATCAACCAGATGATAAAATATATTACAAAATTAAGATAATTTACAAGTCAAAAATCCATCAATACTAAAACCATAATGGGAACGGGAAATAAATAAAAAACTCACCTATATGCAATTGAAAGGGGTCATCAACCTCATGTTACCTATACCATGACCAAAAAATGTTGAGGTCACATGGAACATGATCCACAAATTCCATCGAGATACACGATGCCACAACTTGGGTCATGAGTGGTAAGGTCTACAAACACCAGAGGGTGTATGCATGGTGGGAGCTAGAGCCCCATAGAATACCAAAAAACAAGAGATCCAATATTGTTTCATTAAAATTATAATTCACACTTTCATATTTTATTTAATGAAAATGAAATATAATTTTAAACTAGTTTTTTAACATGACAACATTCTTCAAATAAATAGTCTTGAAGAAAAAATTTAAAATGGATTTAAAAAAATTAAGGCTTTTCTCTGTGGAAAGAGATTACAAAAAAGAAAGGAAATTATTTTTGTTAAATAACACATTTCAAAAAACCCTGCCCCTTTTTGGGAAATAAATTTTACCCTTGTATGATGAGAGAGAATATTTCAAGAAGGAATGTGAAATATGAGAAGTTTATTGATCTATTATCAGTGGGACCATATAACCGCATACATCAATGAACCAAATATTTTATAACAACCATGACAAACCATGTTGTCATGCATGATCCACTAGAGGGAAACTTATCCCAAGTTCTAAGGGAAACCCATCATCATCACATAATTTTTTTCATTGTTTCCATCATCAAATGATATAGATGAAGCTAGGTCACTCCTATTCTATATCATCTAGTGAAATAGTCATAGGAGACCAAACTATACAACAAGGATTTTCACCAAGAGCTCAATTCACATTTAATACCATGATGACTAGAATATTACTCATGCCCCAAAAAATTCATGTCATTGAAAAAACATTAAAATCAAGAAACATTAAAAAAATCAAACATTTAACAAAAAATGAACGTTCTATGGGTGATAAACACCAAAGCTAATTCACACATAAAAGAACCATTTTACCACCAGAGTTATACACATGATATCCAATTAAATTCCATAAATATTTTTAAACACCTTCCCATAAATTTGAATCATTTTTTCTATTTCACAAAAAATTTATTATTTTTGTAAAAATTATAAATTACACATTTTCTTATTCAACAATCACCAAACAAAACATACACACTATAACCTGACAAATTTCACAAAAAATATTTTATTAAATCCAAGAATGTTCCTTGAATAGTAGGTTATATATTTATAAACAAAATATAATAATCTAACATCCCATAAAAAATAAAAATTTTGGGCAACACATGAAATATACACGTTTCATGGGAAACATGTAACATATCCAATTCACACACCAAAAACTGATCCACATTAAAATTACAAACTTTTTTCGAAATCCAAAAAAAATCAAACCAGTTGTTATCACTTTCCATATCAATATCAGAAAATATCTTTTCATTTTAAATAATAAATGTTATGTGGAAACATAAAAACAATTTTCTTCTTGGAAAAAATAGTGAAACACAAATGCACATCAAATCCTCTTCAAATTTCACTTCAGATTGCACATTAAATATAAATTTCAAATGAGGTAAAGCAAAGTATAAATGGAATTTTACAATAATAAAAACAAAACAGAATCACCAACTTCAAAATGGTTTTTCATGGATCAATACAAATTTAAACGATGCAGATTCAATTGAATTTTTCTAAATATAAACAAAGGTATCCGAAAAGACCGATCACCCACCCTAGAAACAATGTAAAAGATAAAAAAAGGGTACCAAAAACTCTAGGGTTCATCTGGGACTGTTGGGATGATGTGGAGTAGAAATAATTCAAAAACTAGTGGTGAAAATAGAGAGTGGAGATCCACCCATAGAGATTCCAATATGATTATTGATGAAATTTTGTAAAGCAATAAATACATTGAGCTCCATAGTGAATCGTAGTGCGCTTCCATGGAGAAAAGAAGGGAAGGGATCATGTGAAAAGGAGAAGAAATAATGGGGAGTAGTGTTATGGGGAATAAAAATGAGAGAAAAGAAATGGTACGAACGAATAAACATAAAATAAATCGTAAAAGGAATATATGAATAAAAGAAATCCATAAAAAATTACATAATTAAAACAACCAAAATAATAAAACCAACGAAATTTATAATAAAACTATTTATTATTTTTATTTTTATTATTATTATTTTTATTATTATTATTATCAATATAAAATTCTCTTATTAATATTGGACACCATACAGAATCATACACCCTTATAAAATACCCATTATTTCTAAATTAAAACTAGTTCGAACTAAAGCTCAAAAGTGACACCCAAAATAATTAAAATAAAATAAATCATCGAGGAGTGGAGTGACACACACACACAAATATAATTATATTTAAGTTAATTTTAACTCTTTTAATGTGATAATAAAATGGTACAATCGTTTATGCGTACGTATGGTCTATAATCTCCCTGAAAATTGTTTTTCATTTTCTACCCCGAGATTTTTTTGAATCAAATAAAATACATATTAATTGAATATATATTATATTAATATCATGTTTAAAATTACATATATGATGATATCATATCCTAAAAAGTTTAATAAAAAATATCAAGTCAAAAAATACTCGAAAAACAAGGCAATCACTACACAAATTAATGAATATAATGAATGATTATTAACAAAAAGATGATAATATAATATTAAATAATAATATATTAAATTATAAATATTAATAAGGTTATTTAATAAGTTAATATTATAATTAAATTATTTATATTAGAGGATAAAGGGTTTTAAATCAAAATGAATCATTATGTAAAAGATTTCATATAAATTTTTATTCCATTAAGACTTATTTGATATTATTTACTAATTAGCATATATGAGGTGTGCATAATACACCTATTACATGTAATTTCAGGAATAGGTTATTATTCAGGAAATATCGTGATTTAATTTGAATTATCTCATCCAATTGGATTTGACATGAAAATAAAAAAATGGAAAAATTTATTGTTTAACATCACATTCTTTTGTGAATTATAAATATATCATGATACGATTTCATTGTTGTAATAAATTTTCATCAGAAAATAAATTTATCATATATAAATATTTATTATTGTTTGATGGATAATATTATTTCTTAAACTGTATACAATTTTTAAATACATTGTTCATTTTGAATGTTATATCACTAATGTGGGAAATAATGATACATATATATTCATTACTAAAAATATAAATATTTATAGAGAACATTATTAAGATATTATGAGACATATGCAAAATTTTTGGTCTTTTATAAACTGGTGGGGAATGGTTACAGATACCCTAGATGCATCATTAGTCTAATGAGAATAATCAGTTGGCCAACTCAGATAGGGTTTTTACCAAAATGTTTTAAGCATTATGGAAAATAGATCAGGATGGTAAAGGTATAATATACCTATTAAACTATAATCTAAAACATCATTCACTACATATATTAAGATTTTAGTTATTATTATCCCTGAAATGTTCAATATGGAGAAATAAATCAATGCATTTAATTTTCAAAATATTAATTAAACGACATCTGTGTTATGTAATTCTGTTTCTACACGAATTATTCCTTGTCTATTTATTTAAATCCATTTTTTTAGTTATTTACATTCCCATACTGATTATTTGTTATTGATTCATGATGAATTTTATTTTACATAACTTTTACTATGTATTTTATCACTCCCTTATTTTTTTGATTCCCATGTAATGAAAAAGATATATTTGAATAATTATTCATCGATTCAGTTTATTACATATTGTTTTGTATTATTTTTTTTCCCATTTCCATTTTATAATTTGTACCAAATTTTATCTATTTTTAAAAAATTGATAAAGCAGTTTTTTCTTTTTGGATTTGAATTATTATATCTATGAAAATTTAATATTGTAAGGCACTGGACTCTGAAAACTATGGTTTGGTTCATTATAGTTGGTATTAAGTAATGTATACTAGAAACATTGGAAAATTGATTATGGAAAATATTGATTCTGGAACATAACTCTAATATAGAACTGGAGGATCATTATAGAAGAAAATCATGATGTTTTCGGATGGTTGAAATTAAATACTTAATCCTAGAAATTTATCAAATTTGGGATAATATATGTGTAAATGGTTCTATAATAGATGTGCATATGGGTAATAACATTGAATAGGGTGTGTCGATCATGGCTGGAGAATACCATGGAAAATCATAACTATCCGGACTTACTAACTAGTTTGAAAATCTATATGAATATATATAGAAAAATTCACATTTTCATTACAAACTATTAGGATAGAATTGAAAATAAATATAACACCAAAGGATCTAGGTTTAATATTTTGGGATTTGAATGAATAAATATTAATTTATGAAAAGTGTTGCTTTAAATTATAAATTATAAGTTTTCAGAATCATATGAGATAACGTGGAAAATTATATTATTTAGAAATGGAACATGGAAGGAAGAAATTTATCAATACTGAAGGATAATATAGGGGATATTTTTTCTAAGGAAGCTGATATAACTTGTATTAGAACTGACCATGTTATGGAAATATTAGGTCATATTAATCATGTTATGAAAAATAAACATTCCCATATTGAGAAACATTTTTCACAAATGGATTATTTGATATAGGATCACTTTATACGATAATACCATCCCTAACTTATTGGTAATAAAAATCTAATTATAGATTATCATTTAATTATGTCTTGCGAAATGATCTTATGGCCTTCTGATTTGGTGAAAAGGAAATGGTTGCAATTTTGGAATATTTGAAAAAGGGTGATTCTAATCAATGGGGGTTGTTGAACAAGAATAAGAATGAATATGAAATAAAATTCATGGAATGGAGAAAATTTAGGGATACATTAATTGAAAAATATTTTCCATTTAACAAATAAACTGACATGAATAGAAAGAACCTCATTATAAAAAATTTAATAAGAACATGTTCTATGTTATGATTTTATATTTATAATTTATATATTAAAGTTAAGTATTACATACATTTGATGGAGTGAAATACTAAATTCCTAATTGAAAATAATAAGCTAAGTCTATGATGTTAATTTTCTCTTAATCATGTTCCCTGTATGATGAGATTGATTTATATGCTACTAAAAGGGAGAATTAATTTCCCAGAATCAAATATTCATGTGGAATATAAATAATAAGATGTCATATGAACACCAATATAAATGGAATGCTTCATAAGAGTAGGTGAAGAAGTTTCCATCATGTGAGATCTATGGAATAAATCTCCAAGTAAAATACTTGAATGGTATAGATTATTTTAATATTTGGGGAGAAAAGGTTCATTATATTTAATAATGAAATGGTAATATGGAAAACGCCACTATTCGTTGTTATAATAGAATTACGATATGATATTTTACAAATGCGTTCCCAAAGATTAAATGTAATAACCCACATAAGGGGCACTGGGGAAAAGTGCAGGCATATGCTATTGATGCATATAAAGTTAGATGATTAATATTATAGTGTATTTGGATCCAATAAATATGTATTAAGGTTATTTTAATGATGATTTTATGAAATATAAAAGGATTTTAGTAAATTAATTTTTCATTGAGGATTTAGGAGAATATGTTAAACGGTACTGATAACCAGGAAACATGATTTAAGGGAAATTTGAACTTCTTGTAAATTCCACTATTTAGTGAAAGATAACCACATATATGATCTTTTTGTAGAGATAATTTTTTAGTGAAAAAATATATGTTTGAAATGGATATTTAAATTTAATAGTATTGACTAAGTTAAAATTATTTAAATTATTGGATAATCCAAATTGGTAATAAATAACGCAATTATATCCCCACATAAAATTTCATCACCATTATTTAAATTGGTATTGAAAAAATCTCATATTAAATTACTATTTTATGATTCATATGGTTTCTTAGATCAACCTTTATTTTTAGGCACTTAAAAGTTTTGTTATCATTCCCTTTCTTATGATCAAAGATTTCTATTACTCTCTCTAATAATATTTCCTTTTCATCTATGTCTACATCAACACATGAAACAAAAGTTCTCTTAAAGGGAAACATATTCATGTGATTGTTCCCTATAAAAATTTTACATACCTTTCTATATTTTCAAAGAAGGGTATTTTTATCTTATTTTATGATGTGGATTTTTTAAACAATGGAATTTTCAATTTTCATATCTATCATTACTGAGATCAAGTTAATATTATGAGGGTGAAATTTATTTAAGATGGGGAGAATGTAACACCCTAAAAATTATAAATTATTAAAATAATTCTCTATATTATATTTTACATTCAATACCATGTTACAATTCGTTACAATCAATGCTAAATTTATCTTATGTTACAGGAAAGACCATGTTTTACTGAACATTAAAATACTATTATTATTATTTAATATGACATGTATCTACTATTATTTGGATTTTAATGAATAAATACTATTTATGAAATAATGAAAATATATAGTTTAAAAAAAATTATTGCTTGCAATCATTTAAAAGAAAAAGAAATGTTTTCAAAAAACAATTGTTTAAATAAATATGTTTAGTAACACTTTGTAAAAATATATTAAAATTAAAATCAATTGTTTTCACAAAATATATAATAAAAAATAATTTTTTTTATTATGAATATCAAAATTATCGTATGGTAATTTTTTGGGATTTTTTAAGAGGATTTATTTTTGATGAATAGTGAATATACTAAATATTAACAAAAAATTGCCTCTCCGTATAAATAAAATAAAACGTAAAATCGTATTTTAATGATGAATTAATGTAAAAGTATATCAATTTACCACCTATTAATTCAATTTATGATAATTTCACTATTTTCATTTTGATGAAATATATAAAAACTTTTTTATGTTTTAATCATTTTCCATTTAAAATTATATTTGTTGTCCCGCCTATGATGTTTATTTTTGACATAATTTTTTACTTATATTATTGGAATATGGGAATAATTATAGAATATATGGATTTTTATTATTTTTAATGTATAAAAATTATAAAATAATTTTTGAACCAAATTATTAGTGAAAATAGTATAGGTTATTCATAGAGTATTGATGAAAACTTGTTTATTTACTGGTTAAACATAGAAATTAGGTGACAAAATAAAATATATATATATATATAACCCATTTTATAATCATATTTAGACCATATAAATTCTTTTATCACGTTTTAGAATTATTGGATACCATTTTTCGGTTTTAACGTGGATTGATAGAAATTTATTCTCAAAATACTAATTGTGTCCTCTCCTCAACTTATAAAAGGCTACCCCTCTCCCCCACTCTTAACACATTTCCAAACACTTCGGTTCATGAAATAAAATCCTTAATCACACAAAACCACCCCTCCACACTTTATAGAAACATTATTTTAGGAAAAAATAAAATATTTGAAGGTTTTAGTGAAATCATATGCATAATACACAGAGTAGTGGTAATGTTCATCTAAAATAGTTTTTATTTTATTTAATTTTACATACCATTAAATTTTTATTATACCAAACTTGTATAATAACCTTAGTATATCACACATAATTACATTTAGTCTTTTCTTGTGTATTACCTAAAACTGTACACATTTTTATTAAATGGGTTTTGAAATTATCATTTGTGTTTGTGACGACCTACCACCTCCGAAACCGATGACATTGGGTTTTTCATCAATGCCATTAATGGTTGTAAAAAAATGATGTATTTAGAGTTCATAAGTGTTATATAAGATATATATGGTGTTATAATGATTCTTTAATTATTATTCAACACATACCTTCATACTTTACATTTTGTGAGAATATGATAATCTCGCTGCAATGTATGACAAACTACCACCCCACCACGCGATTTGATTCATCCACGCTTCACATAAAATGTTTTATGAATATTTTTAATAAATATAAATGAAATAAATGTAATTAAAATTACATATAAACAATATTAAATTTATATATAATTTTTATTTATTTCATTAATTACAATATGATAATGGAAACATCGTTCATGGGTACATATTGTTTACCGTCTTCTTGAACAATGTGTTTCATTTACTACCCCCAAATTTAATGTATTACTATATATATTTGTATGTGTGTAAATTTATATAATAATTATATCATGTTTTCGATACTGCACATGGTGAAATCATGATCAATGATAGAGGAAAAAAATAGCAAGTCAAATCATACTTGACCAAAAATAATATTAAAACACAAAAAATTGAAAATAATTATTTTTCATTAAAAATTATTTATAGGATGTTTAAAAGGATTATATATAATATTATAAGTATTAATATAGTTTATCTATATTTTAATAACAATCCTAAAACCATTATACATTAGGATCAAGGGAGTTAAATTAATAGAAAGCATGAAGTACCGGATTTCTTTGAAATTTTAATTCTATTTAGTATTATTTTTTTTCATGCACCAATTAAACTTTTTGGGGTGTGTATATTACTAATTTCAAATTTTATGTCCTAAATATCTGAATATCTCTGATATTTTATATTTAAAATTATATTATTTCATCTAAGTCCATTTAACTAGAAAATTAACAAATGGTAAATGTTCTTTTGTAGATTAGCGTTAATTTTTAATTGTTATATTTATCTTGATATAATCACATTACTATAATAATTTAACATTGTAAATGAAAATTATATTATATATCAATATTATTGTATAAATAATATTTTTATTTCCTAAACCGTATACAATTTTTATTTAATGATTTCACTTTGAATGTTATTTGATTATTTGGGGGAATATTGATAAATATGTATTTTTTACTCAATATGAAAATTATGTTAAGGAACATTATTAAATATGTTATTGGATAAATGATGAATGATTTGGACATGCAGACAAGTGTGAGGCCTAATTAAATATATCACATTGATACAACTATATTCTCATGAGATGAATCATTTGGCCAAATTAGATGGGTTTTTACCTTGTAGTTTTAAGATTCCCTCAGAATTGGTCTTGATGGTAATGGAATCATTTGCCTCAGAAGAATGACATCATATATTTATTTACTTCGGGAATATATATTTCAGTTTTTGTTATCGATTATATTTTCACTATGAAATTTTTTTTCGAATTATTTCATTCTCTTCATATTGATTAAATGGAATGTATGTTCTATTGTTTACCTTTCCATATAGTTTTCCTTTCCAATGTTATTTAAATGGAATGTATGTTCATCTATTTTTTTTTCTCTTTTTTATAACTCATTATGGATTCATTATAGAAATAAATTTAGACAAACCATTTTATTTATTTGATTTCATGTATTTTTTTCATTTCCCCATGATATAAAGAAGAGATATTTGAATGAGTTTTCAAGGATATAGTTTATTATGTATTGTTTTGTAGGATGTTTTATTTTCAATTTGACATTTAAATGTGGTAGCATGTATGTATTTGGCTCTCCCATACATCTAAACTTATTAAAATTTAGGGATTTAATATATAATATCAATGAAAATGTATCAAATTAAAGACCTAAAATTCGGATACTAGGGTTTCGGTATTTCTTCAATGTAACAGAGAAATTTTGGTAGAATCCTTGTGAACAAAATTTAAGAAAACATTGATTAAGGAACATTAAAATATGATATACTTTTTAGAATTTCTATAATAATTTAATAATTTTTTAGTACGGTAGAAATTTTTTGGTCCACCATAGCAATGCATCCATGTCCAGATAGTACATGTGGAAGTGGTTCTGGAATTTATGTACCTATTGGAAATAATATTGTAAGGGTGTCTCTTGATTGACTTGATAATAACATAATATTGGTTAATACACATTAATTTAAAATGGGTTTGATACTACTGGGAGGATATGCATAAGATAATTCAAATTTTCTTTATAAACAATTATAAAGTATTTGAAAACAAAGATATCTGCAAAGGATCCATGTTCTAGATTTTGAGATTAATAATGCATAAAATGTATTCTTAAAAAAATGATACAATATATTTGTAATTATAAATTATACAAAATCTTATGATCTAATCTTGATATTTATATTATTTAAAAATATAATATTGAATAATGATTGGTATCATTACATGTGACTATTGTAATAGTTTCATAACCGAGGGTGCCGATATTTAATGATTTATTTAAATATTAGGGTACTCTAATAAATTTATTAATAATAACCATTCCTAGAAAGAGAAACGTGTTTCCTAATGATAATTCCTGATGTTATGATTATTTATGTGATATTAATCACATATATTTCAGTGGGACAAGTAATCCATTATAGTCGAGAAATGGGTGATATCTCTAGAGAGGTTCAATTTGAAATTAAGATGTGTCTAAATGGAAATGGTTTCTCTTTGGGGTATTATATCATTTGTGATTATGATAAATGGTTGTAAATGAACCATAATAATGGGGATTAATAATAAATATATCTATTGGAATGGAATGTTTTTAAATATATTTTATTCCATAAATATTTTCCTTGTTAGAAAATAATGAGATGAAGAGAAATACTATTTTCTTACAAAAAAAGAAGAATGGTATATATTATATGAAGTTACCACAATAAGTTCAAATATTTATTCAATAGATTAGATATCCCAGAAGTGGAACATTTACTACATAATTTATGGGATGAAGCCTTGAATCCAATGGGTGAAGATATCTTAAACTAGTTCATCATATGATGAAATAGTTTTCTGTTCCATCAAAAGAGTTAACGAATTTTAAAGAGTAAATATATTCAATCGGAGTCAAGAGAAAAAGAGGTTATATTTACACCGATATAAAGGGAATGTGTCAAATAAAAGAAGAATAAATTTTTATTATGTGTTATCTATTGAAAGAATCACCCTTGAAAATTGATTTAAGTCATGAGAGATTGTAATAAGTTCGGAAAAAATGGTTATCATTATATATAATTCAATGTAAATAAAGAATAATCTACTTTTCATTATTGAAATATAAAAGATATGGGAAACAATGAATATTAATCCTTTATGAACCATGGGATTCAACCCTAGAAAGAAGCTAATTGGATAAGGAATATCAAATTCTCTTAATATATCCCAAGTGGAATGATTATTATTTTGGTGTATTTGGATCCATGATTTATTTTGTAAGAGTATTTAATTCATAATATTATGAAATATATGTGTAGTTTATTACAATACTTTTTTGAAATCCTTTGTTGGATGGTGCTAATGAAAAAGAAAAATTATTTAGTGGCAAGTTGAACATATTGTAAACCACATGATTGATAGAATGTGAACCCTTAATATTATCTTGATGTGGAGATAATGATGGTTGGATACATATATGATTGATATGGATAAAAAAAAATATATTACTAACTACATTGAAGTTGATTAATAAATAATTGATAAAATTATTTATTCTATCATTGATGGAGTCAATAATATTATTGGATTTATGAATATATCTAGTAATTTGTTTTTTTATTTAAGGTATATTTATGCATGTGTGTTTAAGAAAATTTTTTATTGAAATTATTGTTATTAAAATATTTGAAAAGAATAAATGATGATGTTTTTCAGATATATTACCTTGACGACTAATATCTAATTAATGTTGATTGGATATTAATGATAAGAATGTTTTGTAAACTTCATTATCATCATTATAATGTATTCGATCATAATGTTTTGGATGTTTTATAAGTTTAACCATTTAGGAAATGGTTTATGTTAAAATTTTAAAAAAAATAACAAACTAAATTATTACTTCATATTATTATGCAACTAATCATAATTGATGATGTAGAAATTGTTCATGGAATAATCGATAGATGATATTATACCTATGAAATGGGATTAAAGGATGTTAGTAGATCATCCCATGAAAGTGCATCAATATTATTAAAAATATTATTGAAATGAAATATTTATCTCATTAATTTCATATATTATGAATCACATGGTCACTAAAATAATTATAGATTTATGGTCTTTAGTCTCCTAACTACACATTAATCATACAATATCCTATGATCAATATCCTTTATTAGACACTATAATTGTTTCATATTTTCTTCCATGTCAATATATTCACTTGAAGATAATTATATCCAAATCTTACTCATTGTTATGTGATTATTCTATATAACCATTTACATCACTTTCTCTCATATTAAGATGGTATTTTATTAACTCTTTTTATGTTTTCTATTTGTTTAGCAACCATATTTCTAAATGGAAGACCCTATATTACATTGACTATGTTCAAATTACGGGGACATAATTTTTTTATGTTGGTGATATTGTAGAACTCCAAAACAATAATATAATAATTTATTATTATATACCCTATATTATGTTAAATACTAAGTGAGAATACATTAACCGAAACACTAACATAAGCATGTGTTACATACAATACCATGTTTTATAGAAAAACAATATAATATTAATATTTTTTAATATGATAGTTATCACATATACATTTAAATGGAATGAATAAACAGAATTAACTAATTTAAAAAATTGTATATTTTATACAATTTTACTCTATATAATTTTTTTAAAATGTTAATAATATTCATTTGAATGAAAATAAATCGTTCTTGGAAAAAACATTTTATTAAATGACATTTTAGTCACGCTTTGAACAATTAATTTAAAATTGATTTTTAACACTTATAGAAACTCTTTGAAAAAATTAAAATAATTTTTTTGAGGGAATATCAAAATTTGTTTCGGTTTTATTTTTTGGGTTTTTATTTGATGCTTGATATTTTTATGGATAATTAAAAATAATTATTTTAATTGAAAATTATAGTTTCACCAAATAATTTACTATGTAAAATTACATTTTTAATAATTTCTACTTTAAATATTGTCAAATTATACGTATATTATTACAATTTAGGATATTGAAATAATATTCATATGAATATATATATATATAAACAATGTGAAAATCTGAACATTTAACTTTTAAAAACATTTTGTATCATCCCATCCACCGGAAATATTTTAAATTTAATTTCTTCAATTATGATATTTATTTTGGAAAATTGGATTCCCTATTTGCAATAAAAATATTTAATAATTTATTATAAGGCCAAATGAATTTTTCAATTAAATTATAACTAGAAACATTTAATGTTAATCTTGGTTTTAAAGATAAATACATGTTTATGTAGTAATAAAATATTAAAATAATGTATAAAAATGATCCCAAAACATCATTAAAACCATTTTTGGTCAATATTTTAACCACAAAACCTATAGGATATTTTTTGGGGAATTATTGTATAATTTTTCAATGTTAAAATGTGGGTAAACGAATCATTAGTTCCCAAATAACAAGTACGATTTGTCCACAACATATAAATGGCCACCCCTCTCCTCCCCAATTAATAATATTCAAAAAAACATTTCTCAAAAATACCAACACTAAACAGTCCGCATATTCCCTCACTTAATATTATAATCATTATTTGGTTTTCAATAAAATATTTTATGTTTTCACTAAACACCTATTTTGTATACTAGACTAAGATGTAATGTTATTCAGTAAGCTCTTTTTTGTTCTTTCATTCCCCACATACTTCAATTGCAATTTTAATATGATTAAAAAATAATCTTAATATATTCAATATAATGATATGATATATTGTTATGTGTATGAAATACAACATAACACACTTCTATAAAATGTTTTCTGAAATCATCGTTTCTTTGTAATACAAACTACGACCTCACGAACGAATGTCATTTATTTTTCATTACCACCATCATGGTTGGGAATAATGATTGATCTATACTTTATATTATATATATATATATATATATATTTGTGTTACTTAGTATTTTACTATTATTCTTGTAATATTATATCACTCATAACATGATGTTTTCCATTTTTGGGAAATATGATAACATCGACTATGTGTATTAAGATCTACCGCACTAGGAAGCGATGTATTTAATTATCACCTTACATGTTATGTATCGAGGATGGGATTAAAAAACTAATATATTTTACATAAAAATGGTACTATAAGTATAATAATTATATGTTTTATTTTATTTTAGTTTTATTAAAATGACACGTAAATTGAAACAGTTTATATGCGAATGGCAGACATAATGTCACCATGATTTGTCTATTTCATTTACTATCAACAAATATTTATGATTACAATTAATACATTTATAATGAGTATTTATGATATTAAAATTATTTTTTACATTTCAAAAAATAGTAAATCAACATCAAAGTATGCATAATATAAAATAACATGTCAACCCATACATGAAAAACAAGGTGATTAACACCAAAAAATGAATATAATTAATCATTATGAACAGATCTGTGATAAGTTGATATAAAGGGAACATATAGGATATTGAAAATATTAATATTTTTATTTTATAAGTTAATAACATAATGAAAATTATTATACATGAGGATAAAGAGAGTTCAACTAAAAGGAAGGATGAGGTAAAGTTATTTCATCTCAATTTTCACTCCATTGAAACATATTTGTTTATATGCATCAATTAACTTTTATATGGCCGATATACTAAACCATTCAAATGAAATATCATGAATAAATCGTTATTAATGGTATTTTATATTTCAATTTGATTTATTTTGTCTTATTGGATTTCACAAGTAAATTACCAAATGATATAATTTATTTTAAATTCACGCTTTTTTATTATTAATTTACACTTTAAAATTTTACTTTTTTCATAAATTTTTTAAAAAAATATTCTATTAATTATCTCTAATTTTTCGGATGGATATGATTATTTTCAAAACAATGTACCATGTTCACATAAAGTGTTCAAATTAAATGTTTTTTGATAATATGGGGAATTATTGATAAATCTATGATATTTACTCGATACTTTTTTTGATATCTCGCATTATTAAATTTTTTATTAGATATATTAGGAAATAGTTGGACATATAGATATGAGTGGGTCCCATTAATGATATACCCTCGATGAATCAGTAGTTTGATTATATGAATCATTTCACCAAATTAGAAGGGTTTTCTATAAATAGTTTTAATATGTCATGATAATTGATCTTTTTGTTAAAGGTATCATGTTTCCAGGAAATATAAAATCCCATAATTAAGCATTGCATGAAGAAAAATTTCAGTTATTATTCTCCATAATATTTTCACTATGAAAAAATTTATAGATTCACATGATTATCATCTTATACAATAAATAAAATGTGTATTCAGTTATTTTCCATGTCATACTGATTATGCCTTATCAAGTTAATCAAATTCTAGGGATGTTTAGTTATTTAAATATTTAAATCTATTGTTAATTATTTATTCATGATATATTCCACTATAAATAATACTTACTCAGCATCGGAGATCACCCTAATTTTTTTGTTTCTCAAGAATAAAATAAAGATATACTTGAATGAGCAACAAGAATATAGTTTATTTGGATTTTTGTGTATTATATTTTATTATACATTTCAAATGTACATTGGGAACCATATATGTATTTGGTTTTCCAAAACATATAAATCAATCAATCTAGTAATATTCTAATTATTATATACATTCCATTATGATAAAGAAGGGCACTATATACAAGATTTTGGGGTCCGAGTCTTTTTAATATATAATAGATTACTGTGTATGTTGTAACACCCTGAGATTTTATGAAGAATATTCTTTTAATTTCATTTATGTCTTCTTTTGTACGCTACACCAAAATTAGCTTGTGCTATACGCGACACCGTATTAGCTTGCAGTATACGCAACACTATTCTTGGCTCGTGTTACACACAATTTCAAGCTTGTTTTGTTGAAATTATTCTACGCAACATTAAGTATAGATTTTGTTTAATATATAAATGAAATACGTTTTGAATTATGTTATACACAAAACCAAAGGGAGATTTTACTACACGCAACCCTGACGTTTCTTGCATTACACGCAATCACGACCTTCCTCAATAGCGTGTGTTGTACACAATACATTGTTTTACTAAACAAAGATATATGGTTGTAATATTATCAGGAAACATACATTATGAATAGTATTAACTACATTTTTAATTTTATTACATTATTATTCATCTTACTCATTTTCTAGAACATAAAATGAGAATAAAATAAATTTTTTTTCGTGTAAATTAAGTATTTTAAAAAAAATGCATTTTTTCCACCTTTTGAAGGAACACCCACATTAAATATAGTTTTTGAAATGTTTATAAGTTCAATATGACAAAATAAAAATCTTCTTTGGAATCAGGATATAAAAATTTACTTTGGATAAAATTTTCATATTATTCTGATAACTTTCATATTTTAATGAATTGTAAAAACAAGATATATTATAATTAAAAACAAAATTTTTCATCATAATAATTTATGTGGTTAAATTATAATTTTTAATGGTTTTAATGTATAAATAGAGTATATATTTACCATTTAATAAAATTTATTTCATTAGCATTGATTTTACATTGAATTCGTAGGTTAAATCAATTCAATCTTTTGCAATGTTTTAAATAAAAACCCATTTTCTTTCGACAACGTGATTAATTTTATTTTAATTTCTGGAACTTCTGTGTATTGAATTTGGAAAAATGGATTCCATATTTGGAATAAGCAGGTCCAAATTATATTAATATACTACTATTTATTTTAAGGCATTGTTAATAGTAACTACGGTAAATTATATTTACCATAGTAAAAGGTAAATCAGGTAATTAAGGGTAAATATAATATGATAAAATTATCCTAAAACCTGTCTTAATACAAATGGATACTTATAATTTCTCCTAAGTACTATTTTTGTCGAAATGGAATCCATTAGAACCCACTTGGAGGTAATTAATACCTTTAGTTAATTTTATTTAAAGGAAAGTGAAATATGTCTCACTCAAACTTTAATAATTAAAGTATTTTTAATATAAAGTTATATAGAATATAAATTTGGTTATAAATACTTATTTTAAAGATAATTTTTTTTTATTTATGATGGTAATTTATTTTTAATTTTTAACAGTTACTTAATTACCTTATTAGTTTATACATTAATGATGCAGAAATTATTTATTTAGTAAAAAAACCAATATTATTGTTTTTATTGAAATAGTAATACATATAAAAGGGATCACAAACCAGAAAAAACTTATTGGTAGTGTATATATACACCATAAGCATTAAATTACCGAATATATGACCGTTTGGAGTCTTATGAAAGTGATTATGACACTTATATTATTTTATTTTATATGATTTCAAAGTTGTCACCTTCGTAATTTAATAAATATAACATTTTAATATTTGGGTGTTTTAGAAGATAAACCTGACTAAATGTATTATTATAAAATATATAATATTTATATTCATCATAGTAGTTTTTTTAATTTTTATGCAACAAATAAGTATATTTAATAGTCAAAAAAAATGTTGTAGAAATTATTTTATTAAGAGAAATATCAAATAAATGGTTTTATAAATAGTAAAATAAATATTATATGAACTATTTAATGTGATAAACCAATTTTATTGTTTCTTATGACATGTTATGAACCTATTAAATATTTTAGTTTGAATATATATTCTATTTGGATTTAATTTAAATTCAAATAAATGAATAGTGTCAAAATTGACACTATTGTTATTTTATAAAAATAACATATTATTAAATTGTTTAAGACTCGCAAAAATATTTAAAAATTATAAATTGAAATTTATATAGTCTAAAATGTCATAAATTATCTAATTATGGATAATTCATAGTACATAAGTAATTATTTATAACAATTTAAAACTTATAATCTTATTACCACAAATAAAATTTAATATATTAAATAAGGACAAATCAAGTTGATAATGATTAAAATAAATTCCCTACATGTATAAATTTAATTGTTTAATGCGATTACAACACTATATCATCTAATATTTTAATATGTGTCATTTTTTGAGGTTTTTAAGTGGGGTTGGAATTTATTATAAATTTATATTTCTTATAATTCCAAAGGCTCCCCTCTCCTTCATTATAAAAGGGCACCTTCTCCCACTCCTCCTCACACCATTTTGAGCCTTGAAGCTCGGCCAACCACTTCCCTTTTAACTTCCCCATTTCCCTGGAAAATTTATAGAGGTACTGGTCTTCTCAAAAGACCACCTCTAGTTTCCTAAGAGGAAGTTCAAAGGAGGCACTTCGAGAAAGAGGTAATACCTTCTACCGATTCATTCAAGTTTCATTCTTCTTATACTTCATCTTATTTAGTGTTTTCATTATGATGTTATAAGATACGTATCCCTAATATTCTGATATGATATTATAAATATTAAACAACCTCATTTCACCTTCTATCCATCCAAAGTAAAACAAAATCACAGCGCGTGCGTACGTACGGAATACCGTCTCCACGTCGTGTTGTAATATGTTTTTTCCACCACCACCTTACTTGGATGGTTATAATGGTGAAATGAATAACTAAATATTATTATTATAACATCATACTGATTCTAATATATTATATCAATCACTCTAATTCAATTCGATAAAAATGGGAACGATATCATCGCTCGTGCGTACGTACGGATTACCGTCTCCACAACGTGATGAGATTCATTCTTCATGTTTACCACTGAAGAATGATTATTTATTATATATAATTAATAATAATGAAATATATGATATGATAATTCTACTGGATATATATATTTATATATGTCATCTACTTACTTCAATTCTAGTCAATATGGAAAGGAAAATAGCGTTCATGCATACGTATGGCTTACCGTCTCCATAAACGGTGTGTTTTATTTCATTTATCTATATATTATATATAAATACTGAATATATATGATATATAAATCATTATTAACATTATTAAAGTATGTAAATAATGATATAATTAATAATAATATCAAGAACAACAAGTCCAAACATGCACAATAAATGAAACGATTTTACCCAAAATGCAGCTTTATCATGGATTTACAAATGAATGGGTAATATAAACACATAAGTGAACCATATATGATATCATAATAATGAATATGAATCTGTAATAAGTCAATGACATTATTTAAATCATTATACAGGAGGTTCAGATAAGTACGAAGCATATCAGACCTAAGGTAAGGGATAATTTTGCAAATCTCATTTTAATCCGAGATTGCTTATTCATAAGTATTACTAGGGTTATTTTTATCATCAAAATACATGTTTTATAAAAGTGTTTTCATTTATGTTTAATGTACTTTTTTACCCATATTTACTTTTACCCCTTCGTAAGGAAGTAATCTTTCTTTTGTTTACAATATGAGGCACTTTTTGACTTTTTCGACAAAAGTACGAGGAGAATGTTTTTTTAACATATACGACATGAAATGATATTTATGTTTTCATAACGCCTAATTTTCATGAAGCTTCCTCTATAAGAATTCAGGAATATTTTCTAAAAAATCCTTTTCTTTTAAAATTTAATGGAATTTTGTGTAAAGAAAATGATTTTCAAGAAGAAGGGATATTTTCATCGAAAATTCATTTCAAGTGCTTTATCAAAACCATTTTCCATCTAAGATGAAATTATTTCATTTGTGTATGTTTAAAGTATAATGTATCTATGATTTATATGGTTTCACTTTTCTTATGATGAAATGATATCAATTTGTTTTATATGGATTATGTTACGATGTGATGATGTTTATGAAACCCATTTTTATTCATTGGGTAATGATGAATGGTTTATGTTTATGTTGTGTCACAAGTAAGAATGATTTAATTATGAGATTGGTGGGACCTATATCTTCCTTTAATGCATTGGGTAAGGATTTATAGTTCATGAGATAGACATGGCTGGAATAGTAATTTAATCCGGTTCAGTGTTACAGGACTGAAACGAGGATTGAACTCGATTCAAAAATGGACTTTGTCCACTAAGATGGTCTTGGAAGTAATTACATGGCTACTATGGAAATGATATCATGTGTTTAATGTTTATACACAATTAAAAGTTTTATTTCCAAGCTATTTTATCATGATTTATGTTCCATTATGATCTATTCCTTACGTGCTTCCATGTTTTTGTCATTGCTCAGGATTTTGATGTTTAAACATTATGTTCATGTTTTTATGTTCAAATGTATATGGTTTGTTATATTTTCTCCATGCTTACCCTTACTGAGCATTTTAGATCACCCTTTATATTTTTTATTTTCACCAGGATATAAAGAAAGGTTTTTGGTATGAAACGTAAAGGGGAAGTCCTTTAAGGGAGATGTTGAAGATCATTCACCGTGATTAGAAGTTTATGTTCCATGTTTCCAAAGACACTAAACTATTACAGTCCTTAAGTGTTAGTTATTATTATGTATTAATTATTCCGCAAAAGTAATTTAATGTCCATGTATGTAATTATTTGGGTCTCTACAGTTGGTATCAGAGGAATGGTTTAGTCAACCTTTGGAAACTAGGATGCGAAAACATTAGTGAGATCCCTAGAGATATTTCTAAGGTATGTCTAGGGATGTCCCTAAGGTTAAGTATACGTATATTTTATTGTCCTAGAATTACACTAACGATATTAGAATAAAACCGAAGATGTTAGATGTCGAAGGTACTCCCCTTGATTATGTTATTTTTCTTGTATGATTTTTGTATCACATAGAATTCTTTAAGTGTTTTAGTCAATGGAGGGAACCAGAAGGAATTCGGTTAACAATGAATCCAATGGAAAAATTGGTGACTATGAGCAATGAAATTATGTAATTCCTAGAGAGAAAGATATTGTGATTATGTCGAATCAGTCATCGTGATATATGATTAACAAGGTGAAATTTAGTGGTATTCCTAATTCTAAAAATAAGAGGAAGATATAATTTTATGCATGTTCTCATGTTGAGGATCATAAAGAAATGAATATTGAGATTTCCAAAGAAGGGAAAAAGAACCTTGATGAATACATAAAACAGAGGGGAATATGTTTTCTGTGTGGAGAGAAGGGTCATAGAGTGAATGATTGTTATGGAGTTCAATGTCTTATCTATGGAGAACATGGGCATTACCCAACTCAATGCCCTGACCTAAGAGGTTACTTCTAAATTAAGGATGGACATATTCCATGAAAATCATTGAAGAGGGTGTATTGAAGTGTTTGTGTATTGGTATTAAAGAAAAATGTTTTTGAGGTACTTTTATGGTATATTGGAATATCTATGTATTGGTCAATTGTGGTTTTCAATAAGAATATGGTACTGGAAACCATGAAAGGTGACTGAAATATTTTTGTAAAGAACATGATATGCGCATAATGAATGGATAAGGAGAAAATAATATGTTTGATAGTATTCATGAGCTCATGACTGGTATAAGGACAATGTTATTTCATGGTCTGAGTATATGGAATATTTGGGATTTTGGTATGTGTAAGGAGTTAACTTTTGATATAATTTGTGTTTTCACTAAGTTTCTATGGTAATTTATGTTTCAAAAGAATACATGATTATGGTATTCACATGTTTGGAATGTGACCAACAAGATATGTCATATGAAATATGGGGGATAAATGATGGTATTCACATGATCAGTATATGACATTTATAGTAATTGTTTTCTTTATACTATGAGCTTAGACAGAAGTATTTTAGATAAGCCTAAATATTGGAATGAATTATGTTGGACATAAGTTATTATTGTTTAAGGCTATAAATTTTTTCGATATTATTGATGGAATGTTATAATAGTGTAGTTTAAGAAAGGGGACAACATATATAATGGGTGACAACCCGTCGCACCGGACAAGGCTGTGGGAATTGAACACACAACCAAAGTGCGACAGACCTTCATCGCCTACCACTGGTCTACATGAAGTCCCTGGTTTGTATAAATTAGTTCTATTTTATTATATAGTATGATAGATGAATTATAAGTCCATTATTGGAACCATGTATGGTTAACCTCGCCATAGATGGACTTATGTATATTTAATATCTTATACTCACCATTTCTTGTGATAGAGACATATGAAATGACCTATCATTCAAGAATGTCAAATTTAACATCATATCTTTAAAAAAGAGATGAAGCAGAAATTGTTCATGGAATGACCAATGATGATTTTACACTGAAATCAAGTAAGTATTTATCCTTATACAAAAAATAATCAACATTGGGGAAATGATCTTGAAAAAAAAATGTTGTCCTTGTACTATCATATCAGATGACTCCGATGGTACCTTAGATCATCAGAAATTTATGGCTTTGTGATTGTTGGATTTTTCATAGACATGTTCTCTACCACTCTCCATTAGAACATGATGGTTATATTTCTCTTCCATATCCAAATATTTCACCTATGTTATCCTAGGTGGAAACCTAGTGATTAGTTAATTTGGGTAATTGTTATGTTTCATAATTTAGTTTTTAAATTTAAGTTTTGGTAATCCTTTTTACGAGGTGGGTTTCTATTAAAGAAACTTTCAAGTAGTAAACCATTTATAACCCCGACGAATTTCGAGGGAAGAATTCATTTTACGGGGTGTAGAATGTAACACCCCGAGATTTTATGAAGAATATTCTTTTAATTTATTTTATTTATTCTGTTGTACGCTGCACCAAAATTAGCTTCTGCAATACGTTACACCGTATTATCTTCCAGTATACGCAACACTATTCTTGGCTCGTGTTACACACAATTTCTAGTTCTTTTTATAGAAATTATTCTACGCAACATTAAGTATAGATTTTTTTTAATGTATAAATGAAATATCTTTTGAATTATGTTATACACAACACCAAAGGGAGATTTCCCTACACGCAACCCTGACCTAGCTTGCATTACATGCAATCACGACCTTCCTCAATAGGGTGTGTTGTACGCAATACCATGTTTCACAAAACAACGATATATTGTTATAATATAATCACGAACTATCCATTATGAATAATATTAACTAAATTTTGATTTTTATAACAATATTATTCATCTTAATCATTTTCTAGAACATGGTATGTGAATAAAATAAATTTTTTTCGTGTAAAATAAGTATTTTTAAAAAAATGCGGTTTTTTTGCCTTTTGATGGCGCACCAACATTAAATCTATTTTTGACATGTTTATAAGTTAAATTTGAAAAAGTAAAATTCTTATATGGAATTAGGATATAAAACTTTACTTTGGGTAAAATTTTCTTATTATTCTAATAACTTTCGTATTTTAATGAATCGAAAAAACACACTATATTTATATTAAAAACAATTTTTTATCATCGTAATAATTTATGTGGTTAAATTATAATATTTAATGTTTTTAAGTATAAATATAATATATTTTTACCATTTAATATAATTTATGTCATTATCATTGATTTTACATTGAATTCGTAGGTTAAATCAATTCAATCTTTTGCAATGTTTCAAACAAAAACTCATTTTCTTTTGACAATGGGATTAATATTAATTTAATTTCTGAAAATTATGTGTATTGAATTTGAAAAAATGGATTCCATATTTGGAATCAGTGTGTATGAATTATATTAATAGACTACTTTTTATTTTTGGGCATTATAAATAGTAACTACGGTAAATTTTATTTACCATTGTAAAAGGTAAATCAGGTAATAAAGGGTCAATATAACATTATACAATTACCCTAAAACTTTTCTTAATACAATTGGATGATTATATTTCGTCCTAAGTGAAATTGGGGTCGAAATGGAATCCATTAGAACCCACATGGTGGTGATTAAGACCTTTATTTTATTTTATTTAAAGGAAAGTGAAATATGTCTCACTCAAACTTTAATAATTAAAGTATTTTTAATATAAGGTAATACAGAATATAAATTATGTTATAAATACTCATTTGAAATATAAAATGTTTTTCTTTATCATGGTAATTTATGTTTAATTTTTAAGAGTTATTTATTTACCTTATTAGTTTATACATTAATGATGCAGAAATTATTTATTTAGTAAAAAAGTCAATAATATTGTTTTTATTGAAATAGTAATACATATTAAAGGGATCCCAAACCTGAAACAAAATTATTGGTAGTGAATATATACATAATAATCATTCAATGAAAGAATATATGACCGTTTGGATCCTTATAAATGTGATTATGACACTCATATTATTTTATTTTATATGATGTCAAAATTATCACCTTCAAAATTTATTAAATATAACATATTAAATTTTTAGTGTTTTAGGAGATATATTCTACTAAATGTATTCTCATGAAAGATATAATATTTATATAAATAATGGTATTTTATTTTTAATTTTTATGCAACAAATAAATATATTTAATAATTATACAAAAATGTTGTAGTAATTATTTTATTAAGAGAAATATCAAATAAATGGTTTTACAAATAGTAAAATAAATATTATACGAACTATTTAATTTTCGCCACTAATTTTCTAAAATACTAAGAAATTTTATGAACCTATTATATAATTTATTTTGAATATATATTCTGTTTGGATTTAATTTAAATTCAAAAAACTGAATAGTGTCAAAATTGACAATATTGTTATTTTATAAAAATAACATATTATTAAATTGTTTAATAATCAAAAAAATATTTAAAAATTATAAATTGAAATTTATATAGTCTAAAATTTCATAAATTATCTAATTATTGATAATTCACTGCACATAAGTAATTATTTATAACAATTTAAAATTTAGAATCCTATTCCTACAAATAAAATTTAATAGATTAAATAAAGACATATCAAGTTGATAATGTTTAAAATAAATTTCAAACATGTCTAAATTTTATTGGTTGATGAGATTACAACCCTATCTCATCTAATATTCTAATATGAGTAATTTTTTTAGGTTTTTATGTAGTGTTGTAATTTCTTATAAATTAATATTTCTTATAATTCCAAAGGTCCCCCTCTCATTCCTTATAAAAGGGAACCCCATCCCTCTCTTCCTCACACCATTTTGAGCCTTGAAGCTCGGACATAAACTACCCATTTAACTTACCCACATCTCTGGAAACCTTATAGAGGTACTGGTCTTCTCAAAAGGCCAACTCTAGTTCCCTAAGAGGAAGTTCAAAGGAGGCACTTCGAGAAAGAGGTAATACCTTCTACCGATTCATTCAAGTTTCTTTCTTCTTATACTTCATCTTCATTAGTGGTTTCATTATGATGTAATAACATAAGTATCCCTCATATAATTATGTGATATTATAAATATGAAACAACCTCATTTAACCTTCTATCCATCCTAAGGAAAATTAAATCACCGTGTGTGCGTACGTACGGAATACCGTCTCCACGCCGTGGTGTAATCTTTTTTTTCCACCACCACCTTACTTGGATGAGTATAATGGTGTAAATAATAACTACATATAATTATTATAAAATCATAATGATTCCATTAAATTATATCATTCCCTCCAATTCCATTCAATAAATATGGGAACGATATCATTTCTCGTGCGTACGTACGGATTACTATCTCCACGATGTGATTAGATTCATTCTCCATGTTTATCACTCATGAATGATTTTTAAGTATATATAATGAATAATAATGGAATATATGATATGATAATGCTACTAGATTTATGTTTATATATATATGTCATCTACTTACTTCCATTCAAGTCAATAAGGAAAGGAAAACAACGTTCTTGCGTACGTACGACCTACCGTCTCCATGAACTGTGTGTTTCATTTTATTTATCTATCTAATATATATATAAATATATAATGAATATATAGGATATATAAATCATTATACACATTATTTATGTAAGTAAATAATGATATAATTAGTAATAATATCAAGAACAACAAGTCCAAACATGTACGATAAATGAAACGATTTTACCCAAAACGCTGCTTTAACATGGATTTACAAAAGAACAGGTAATACAAAGAAATAAGTGAACCATATATGATATCATAACAGTGAATATTATTATTTAATAAGTCAATGGCATTATTTAAATCATTATATAGGAGGTTCGGATACGTACGAAACATATCTGACCTAAGGTAAGGGATAATTTTGCAAATCTCATTTTTATCTGATATTGCTTATTCGTAAGTATTTACTAGGGTTATTGTTATCATCCATTTACATGTTTTATAAAAGTGTTTTCATGTATGTTTAAAGTCTTTTTTACCAATTTTTTCTTTTACCCTATAGTATGGAAGAAATCATTCTTTTGTTTACCCAACGAGGTACTTTTTGACTTTTCCCGCAAAAGTACGAGGAGAATGTTTTTTAACTTATACGACATGAACCGATTTTCATGTTTTCATAAAGACTAATTTTCATGAAGATTCCTCTTCAAGATTTCATGACAATATTCAAAAAAACCCCATTTTCTTTTGAAAATGAATGGCATTTTGTGTAAAGAAAATTATTTTCAAGAGAAAAGGATATTTTTCTCAAAAATTCATTTCAAGTTCTTTATCAAAACCATTTTCCATCTAAGATGAAATTATTTCATATGTGTATGTTTCATGTATAATGTCTCTATGATTTATATGGTTTAAATTTGATTATGATGAAATGATATCCATTTGTTTTATATGGATTATGTTATGATGTGTTGATTTTAATGAAACTCATTTTTATTCTTTCGGTTTTGAGAAATGGTTTAGGATTATGTTCTGGAACAATTAAGAATGTTTTCATTATGAGATTGGTGGGACCTATATCTCCCTCCAATGCATTCGGTAAAGATTTATATCTCATGAGATAGACATGGCTGGAACGGTAAGTTAATCTGGTTCAGTGTTATAGGACTGAAACGAGGAGTGAACTCGAATCTGAAAGGGACTTTGTTTACTAATATGGTCTTGGCAGAAATGCTTTGGCTAATATGGAAATAATATCATGTGATTAATTTTTTTCCCAAAATTACAAGTTTTATTTCCAAGCTATTTTATCATGATTTATGTTACATTAGGATTTATGCCTTACGGGCTGCCTTGTTTTATCTCATTACTCAGGATTTTGATGTTTAAACTTTATGTTCATGTTTTTATATTCAAATGTGTATGGTTTGTTTTATTTTCTCCATGCATACCCTTAATTATCATTTGAGATCACCCTTTATGTGTTTTCTTTTCCCCAGGATATAAAGAATGGTTTTTGGTTTGAAAAGTAAAGGGTAAGATCTTTATGTGAGATATTGAATATCTTTCCCCACGATTTGAAGTTTATGTTCCATGTTTCGAAGGACACTAAACTATTTCAGTCCTTGAGTTTTAGTTATTGTTACGTATTAAGTATTCTGCAAAAGTAATGTAATTTCCATGTTCGTCATGCTTTGGGTCTCTACATATGTTATGCCTAAAAGGTTATCATGAGGTATAAACATTTTTAAGATATTTGGATAAATAATTATATATTAGACTGGTTGTGTATCTAATCTCAAAATTCACTAAACATATAAATTATAGGGTGTGATTTATTTTGAGATTTAATTTTTTTAAGTCAAAATAGTGTAATGTATTTTTATATTATAATTTAAGAAAAACAACATTCTTCTTACTCAATTTTATGAATGGTTTTGAGGAGGATCCAACAATTTATACTTATATTATCACCCTTATATATATTTCAATTCCATATGATGTAAATTTTGAATGAGTAAGTTTATACTAGCTCATTGAGATTGTTTGAGGGTAAACCATGATAATTATTTCATCCATATGTGTTTTCATGGTATATTTCTATTTTGGTTGATGAATTGTTTGGAAATCATGTATTTTGATTGGTTTGGATATTATCATAATGCTTATTGGATTCTATTAATCATTTACCTAGGAATAGTTTTTTATTACCCCCATTTTATATGTCCTATTTTTTCGGTGATAGGAAATAATATGTGGCATATAAGAGGATGGATTTTATGGTCAATATTTTTGTAAAAACTATTATAATCTGCGTACTTTCATTTTTTTTGTCACAACGTTTTATCATAGCATTAAGTTTTAATCTAAGATGGAAAATGGTCATAATAATTGTTGAAGATTAGCTATGTTTGTTTGGAAATATTAGTAATGGACCATATATTATCATGCAAAAAAGGTTGACATATAATTATGGATAAGAGCATCTCCACATATAATCTATTTCAACTTCCTTCAAATTATTTATTGAACAAGGCATAATGAGGATGCATGAATGGTAGAGTCATTGTAATGATTATGTAACATGATTGTTTGTTCATTTGTTAAATTGGGTAGATGATGGAAGTTAGGAAGGATTAAAAATATTTAATAATAATTATTATATATTCTAGTAATTTTGGGACCCTCACATTTTAAAATTTTTTATAGATGGATCTAGGCCAATGTCCTTTTCAATATTATGTCAAAAAATATCTATAGTATGTTACTAAAAATTATCATAGAGTTGAGGTGGATGAAGATGACTCTTAGAGGAATATTATTACACACCATGGAAGAGACCTTTTCAATTACATGAGATAAATGAAATGTTAAATTCAAAAATATTCACATGGAATTTTATGTTTCGGGATTTGGAGAAATTGAATAAATATTTATTAATGTAAACTCATTCCCTTTTCATTCAATACAATTTTTTTACAATTTTTAATAAACTAATTGATAAAAAATAATCCTTATTAATCCCAATAGACTCTGCATATAAGAGACTTTTCTTATCCCATAATATGTAATATTTTTCATCAATATCAAGAGAAATAGTGCTTTAACAACGTGGTGACCAAAATTGACTTGTAATGGGTAACATAACTGATATAAATCAATGATCATAATTGAGCATAAGATGATCATATTTTTATAATCATGTTACATAATAAATTTATACCAATTTAAGAATAGATAAAAAAATATTTCATAAGGAATGGAATAAAATAAAGACAATTCATATAACATCTACATATCATAGAAACAATGAATGCAAGAGAAATGTGGCATAACCATATTTATAAGAAAACATCCCCTTATTTAGCCACACACCTACAACCATTCGTGCAAATAATCATCATTATACCAACTTATATAATAAATTCATGAGTCACACACTTTCACTAATTCTAATGATAATGTAAATTTTGTCTTGTAAATATGGCTTATGAGTTATTAATATTAACCTATGCATTGGAGGATGAAATAGGACCCTACCCATTATCTTCCATATATATGAGTTCTACTTAAAATCAATCATTGAGGTTATCACAAACAACCCATGAAATAAAAATAGGATTTGTATCCTTTCTAAAAAAATATATATAATTAAATCATTAATAATTCTATTAACAATCAAAAAATGATGTTCCTATAGAAAATAAATAGGTATATAAAAAAAATCAATAAATTTATATGAAAATAACTATAAATCAAGATAAAAATGAATATAGTATTTAAAATATATTGGTAATGGGAATAAGGTTAATTCGGTAATTTCATTAATAAATCATTGTGTACGGTGTTGTTCAACACTATATAATAAATTATTTGGATGATATGGTATATATAATGGGAAGTTATTTAATTAAATGATATTCCAATTTAAATTGGAAGATTAAGAGAGTTGAATTTTTTCAAGGACAACATAAATTATATAAAACATCATCACACTATCCATCCATAAAAAATTAGGTCAAATTATCAATATATGAATATACACTATCAAGAATAAAATATATCTATGTAAAATGATATGTATTTCAAATATTAGTATATGTTTTAAAATTCACATTTTTAATATCATAATATCAATGAACATATTAAATAATTCATGAAGATATATTTTATAAAATTAGGAGATATATAATTTATTTTAGCAAAAATAAATATATAGAATGAAATATTCATATAGAATGACAAAGGTGGGGAAAGTTACATTCACATGGAAACCTTTAGAGATTATTTTTTCAAAAAACAAAACATATGAATTATATAAAAATTAAATTATTCTAAAACATTTTAATTTAAATTAATGGTATTTTAAAACTAACTTTTTATTGATTTTAAAAAAATATTGGGTTATCTAAAAATGTGGAACTATGGATTAAATGTGAGATAAATTGAATGTAAATTTTGTTGAAATAAAATTACATATGCGGAAAACCATAGTTCTTAAAAATATTAATGAACATCAAATTTGTAAAAAATAAGTATATGAGGAATATCACATCAAAGTTAACTATATGAGAAAAAATTATTGTGATATAGGAATAAGAGAATATAAAAATTCCATAGATGGGTTTTCAAATTTGAGAGTTATTGTTTCTAAAATGTGGTTGGGAAGAGAAACCTTACAGTTTGAGTGAAATATGAATCCAAACCTTTGAAGGATAGTTATATTGAAAATAATCATTCGGTATCACTAAAAAATATAATTCATGATATATTATACAAAATAGGTAGTATATGATGTATATAAAATTAATTAGGTTCATTAAAATAACAATGTATCATGAAATAATAATTGATACCAAGATACACATTCATGTATGATATTAAATGAGGAAAAACTAATTTAAAAATCATTTTATAAAGAAGAAATGAAAACCATCATAATAGAAGTAGAAAAAATAATGAAAATTATCTAATAAGTAGAATAAAAAAAGGAAAAAATCATTAAGAATGTTTTGATGTCACTGGAAGAAAGATTATGGTATCATAAACACATTCAACATCACTATGTTTGAAAGAAAATACTAATGAATGGAAGAACATTATAGGTATTTTTAAACCCCATTGATTGAATGAAAATTATTATAAAGGAAAATCCATGTCTAACATATATACAATAAAAAAGAAACAATTGGTTAAAATATGAATTATATCTTAATTAAAAAAATTGATCTAAATCTATTACATTGGTCATCCTTTTCCTACGTATGAACCTAAATTTCAGAATACAAAAATTAAGTATATTATATATATTGATATTAATATTATACATATATTTTTCATTTAATATCTATTTATACCCGAAGTCTATATATTATTGGATGATGTAAAGAAGTTGTTAAGCATGAAAGGGTTATGGTAATGTTTTCAGATATTGTTGAGAACACCTGTGAAATGGTACTATTGTGGTAGGTGATTCATTGTCTAGTTGTTGTCTCAGATTAATGTTTTCTATAACCGATTTTAATTTCACCCATTAAGATTATAATATTAATTATAGTCTCTAACCCCATGTATCTACATCCAATTATAATTGTTACCACTAGGATTATATAGGTAGTTTTCTTTCATACTATTCAATGTCAACCACTAGTATAGTACACTGACCTAAGTGGATATGCTACTACTAGTTGGAAATTTTACCCCCACATGGGTATTATAGAGACATGTGCTACCTCCAAAATATGTCATAATTATTGGGCATACACTATTTAGGATTAACTATTCGCATGGAACCTCTTAATGAAGAAGATAATATCTATGAGTTTCATGATATTGATGATACAATGAGATAAATATGATGATGATAAATAATATGTTATTCTAATGATTAAATATCATGTTATTGACTATAATGAATCTTGCGAAGGATCTGTTTAATGATGGAATAGGTAGGAAGAATCAATATCTACTGAAACTTTTATAATACACTAAAAAATGTCCAATTTCAGAAAAATTCCACATAAAGTCCAAAACATGAAAATGTGTATGCTCAATGTTGTGTAAGGTTACCAACAATATCTCTATAACAGCCTAAGTGTTCTTCTATGGTTGTGTAAGGGGATTGTTCAAAATTTTAGGTTGAATATGTGTATCCTAGCAATGTGTTTATTGGTAGAACATGTCATCCATTACCAATGTAAGGGTTAACTGACACACACATAATAGAATAGTTGAGTTTCTACATCAAATTTTAGGGTAACATTTATTGTAAAAAAGAAGGAGATGTTGCGCCACTAAGAATAATTTCATGATTGAATCTATTGTTCTTATGTCTCTACATCATGCATGAATTTATATATACATTTTCTTTTAATATTGATAAAACATTGTTTTAATGAATAGTAAAGGAACAATTTTGTTATGACAATATGCAATTACAACCAGCTATGTAATCCATTTCCAATGGATATTATTGATGTAACTAGATTATATTACTCATTTAGTATTAATATAAATAAATTTATATGGTATAATAAATATTTTAATTATAATAATGGGGAATATTTATCCTATGGTTTTTGATAAATATTTATCTAATGGTAATAGATTTCCACTCATGAATATGAAAGTATTAATATATAGAGATATATTTCTCTTTATATAGATGGTGGTTACATGTATCTCTATACATCTAAATCAATGTGAATACATTCATGTGAAAAATTGAAGAATAATAACAAAAACAACATCTCAGGAAACTGTATAACTAGATTTATATCAATAGTGGGAAGATGTAACTATATTCCCTTAAAATTTAATGTTTTTCTTAGTGTGGTATTCACATATTATTGATGTTTTCCAAAATAGTTTGTAGATTTGATAATGAATCCTAAATAAATTCACACCACTTTGTGTTTTACAATTATATTCAGGGATCATGTGATAACATGTTTTACTAGATTATTCAAAGGAAATGTTTATCCCATTGAGTAGTTAACCCGGTAAATGAAATGATATATCACTATTTGTGTTCTTATGTTTGGAATAACATCAATTTAATTACAATCAATGGTGAAATTCACTATAAAATATGAAATATCAAATTAAAAATTCAATGATTCACCCACCCCACATAGTGATTCTATGATAAAATGTTCCAACATATTCTCCTAAAAGATATTTCCAAGCATTTTTTATATTTTATTAAATGTATTGTTTCTGAAGTATTAATTGTTTTTTTAATTACTAAAATGAAAAATTTATATAAATTTAATAGAAAATGGATTCCAATTATTGATATGATTGGTTTCATATATTCGAAGATAAAATTATTCCTTAAATGTCATCAATATTATATGCTGTTCTAGAAGAGAAGAAATTGATATTTTTTCTATAAAGTTTATTCATCCATTAATAAATTAGATAAGAAGGGTTTTATAAATAGAGTAATTCAATGAAATATGTTTTATCATCTCTATTAAAAGGTGAATTGTTTAGTTAATAATATAAAAACTTAAAAATATTTATCGTAGAATCTAAAAATATTATAAGAAAGAAAAACTAAGATGATATAGGTTATGTTATCATATTTTGAGAATCATATATAGAAATAGTTACATTAATGGTGTGGTGAATATCGATAGATTATTTACATGTTTCAATGATGTTTCACGTTCTATCAGAGGCTATGGTAAAAATTTGGATTCTTAATTTCATTTTTATAATATTTTTACCTTTTTAACAGATAAATTTCATTCTAAAGTATCTTTTTCGGAAGAAAAGGATCTGTGTGATATACCTATAGATTATCTACATATTTTTATAAATTTATATGGAATAATGAAAGATATCACGGTCAAATTTATGTAAAAAATAAAGAATTAATTAATATTAAAGCCTCTAATTTATAAAATATAATGTTTAGTTGTTGTTAGGATTATGCATGAAGATATTTAATATTAGACTCTCATATGGATTTGACATTCTTTAAAATGATGAACTTCATCTAAAAATGATATTAAATTCAACTGATTATTTAATGATAAAATTTCCCTTCCTTAATTATTTTTTTAATTTCAAAATTTTATAGAAATTTTCCTAAATGGAATGAAGAAGAATTTAGTGAAGAAAATGAAGTTTCCCTTAAAATATTTTTAATGAAGAAATCATCCTAATGAAAATTAATTCTTAAAAAATATTATAATAATTTAACTATGAAAATAATGGGAAATTATTTTTCAAATCATGAGGAAATTAAATTTAATAATGAGAAATGTAAAAAAGATCATTAAAAAATTCAGGTCAGTGAAGATATTATTATTTCAAAAGAAAATTAACAGGTCATAAATTGTGATGAGAGTCGTATCACTAGAAATAAAAATAAAAAAAATGATTGTAATTTATTCTTCAGAGTTAATTGAGAGAATGTATTTATAAAAATCAAAAAACTAAAATGTATAACAAGATGATAAATAAAGATGATTATACAATTAATAGAATGAAAGAAATATATAATTACGGATAATATAAACTGCTAATAGACACTAATATTCATGAAAAATTTCATGACACTATGAAGCCTTTGGGTATCAATATAAAATAATATATTAATGGGTTGGAAAAGTATTATGACCATAATGGGATGAGAAATATCAATATAGAAAAATAAACGAACCTTTCTGGGATAATATTTTATTACTGTATTTATGATATTGGATAATGATGAAAAATTAAGGTCATTAAAGGAACCATGGCTTTGATAAAATCAATTGAGTCCCAAACATATAATAATTTTGATGATGCTAACATTGATTAAAAATAATCTACTTCTAGTAACTCCAAAAGTGATAAAATTAAGTATATTATGAAGAGAATTATTAATAGATTATATCAATATATTTTTTATCAAGATAATATAGAATATTTTTTAAATTAATGAAAAAATTAAATGCATGGTTATGGAGAAAATGATTTGTTCGAAGGTATATACGAATATCATGTGTATTTTTCGTACTATTGAAGAGTTATAAATTCATATATTATGTATCATTTCAATAATAATCATTATAATAAATCTACTGTATTTTGGATTTAGAATTTGAGGGGAATTTAACCCACTCAAAGGAGGGAGATTAAGAAACAACGAGAATATTTTTTATAACACAAAAATTAAATCTGAGTTATAAAAAGAAGTGGGTAAGAGATATATCCTTCTCGGCCATATTGTAAAATAATTTCTCACCAATAATATATCTTAATATGAAAATATGTCACTTGAAAAGTTAGTGAAATATATTATCTTTTATGAGTTTCTCCTAAATCTTTAAAGGAATAAAATCCATGGATATTCCATAGTGATTTATATTTGAATATGATAGAGTACATGAAGTTGATGATTAATGTTTTCATATGTAAATTAATCTTCATTACATTTGTAAATGATTCGTCAGTCATTATCAAATTTATTTATTCTATTCAAATTTGGAATACAAAAAGTTAAATCCAAGAGAATTATTTATGTTGATGGTTTAAAACACATATTTTCAAGGGTTTGAAAACACTTTGATGAGGGGACTAAAGAACCCATCAAGAAAGATAGTTTATATATATAAACACACAATTATAGAGAATTCATTAAAAATGGTTGTGAATAAAGGGAACATTATATCAAATTGGGAATTATCATAATTTATTATATTTAAGAATGAATGCTTATAATAAACATTAGTTTATAAGGCTTAGTCATCTAGAACAAATAAATATCCCAATGATCCCTCAAAGGGAAATTTTCCAATACATTCAAAAATTCAATAGGGAGATTTATCAAATTATATATATTATATATGGGTAATATAATTATTTTTAAACAAAAAAGATTAATATTTAGAGATCACATCATATGAAAGTAATAAAATCATATATCACTGGGCTCATGAGGAAGTTGTCCACAGGTGGAAAGAAATAGTTTATTTCCTTAATTGATGACTTTAATTATATTAATTGTATTATATTTATGAAACATATATCAAAGTCTCCAAATCCGTTTAAATTATTTAGTATAAGTGTTGAAAAATGTAGCTATTTTATAAAGTGATTTTGAATAGATAATTGTTTTGAATATACAAATAATATGTATGAATTTCATATTGACAAACATTGACTTCAATATAAACTCAGTACACCATACACCAAAAAAAACGATGTTGATGAACTTAATAATATAATACATTCTGAGATAGAATATAAAATATTGATATAAAATGATATTTCTATGAATTTATGGAGGAAAACTGTTAGATTAGTAGTACATTTCTAGAATCACTACTAAAAAACCTAATTTGGATATGAATTGATCTGACATGTAATACAAGAAGAATTCATGCATAAATTATCCTAAGGTGTTTGGATTCTATATAATCCTATAAATTAGTGGGAATTTTTTTGGTAAGTTTATGCCATGGGGTGATCCTGGAATATTTCGTGGTTTCCATTTAAATATAAGAGGATTTCACAATAATCACACTAAGACTATTATAATTTCTGATATGTTTGATGTAATTATCCGCAATATATGATCCAAAATATTTCTTGAGAATTATTCATCTTTATTACATATACTATTTTAATTATTACTAAATATATTTCGTATGGCTTTTACCTTGGGTTGTGTTTGGGTAGAAATTTGTCAAAAATGGATGGAATAAGAATGTGCATGATTGAGGCACATTTTTGGAAAACCATTCACCCCATCCGAAAAAATGCAACCATAGATAGCAAGTAATTACATGGTTGGAACACATTTTTCTAAATGGTTTTTTCTATTAGTAGTAATTGTTCACCCTATTAAATGAGGTACATATTTTAGTATCATGGTTAGCGGAAACTGTGTGCCCCTTCCCAGTAAATTGTGAATGAAAAAATATGATCCCAAAAATTAGTTTTAAAAATTAAAAAACAACCCATTTTAGTACCATATCGATCCACATTTGACCAAATTTCTTATTTCAAAATTTTTTACACTTCCATATTGAATTCATGCCTTCCTAACCTTCATTCTTCACGATTTGAAGCCCAAATTGTTGTTTTTCACCCCTATAGGTATGTGAATACAATCATGAATAGTTAATCATTCAATTCATTTCTTCTCCCTTTCTATAATTGGTTTGTATTTCTATTTTGTATAGATATAGATATGTTTTTTTGATATAGATCAATTTTTTATCTACATCAATATTTGATGATCTTGATTTTTTCGATGTTGATTTATTTACTTATATCTGTATCTCATTCTATATATTTTTTACATGTAAAATTTCATGATTTTCATTGGGTGATTGTTCATAAATTAATTTAGGTAGGTGGTACATTATTAAAATCTCAAAGTATGAATTTCAGTTACGTGTATAAAATTTTAGAATATCTTCTAGATGATTAGAAATTGAGTTCAAGATCGAATTGATTATATTGGCGAATTAATAAATTATGGAAAATTGGAAATTGGGAATATTATTATTTTTTATTGTGAATAATTGATTGCTGAATTAAAAAGGGGATGATGAGATTATTGTATATTTTAATTAATTATTGAATAAATATTTGGATTTTTGGATTTTGAATTTGAATATTTAATTGTGGAATTGATTATAGGATAATGAAATTGCGAATTGTATAAATATTTACTGAATTATTTATGTTATTATTGGGAATGTATAGTTTGGTTAATTAATTGGTAAATATATTATTGGAATTGATGTGATAATTTATGTAGTAAAATTTTTAATGATATTTAATGATCAATTAATTGTTGAGATAATTATTATGATCGAGATTATTAATGATTTTTTGAGTTAACTATTATGATTTAGATGACTAAATGATTTTTAAATTAATAATTTAGATTGAGAAGATGAATTGATGATATATCTAATTTATAATATAGTATGATTAACTAATTTTTGAGTTAATTAATAAGAATGACATGATTAACTAGTTTATTATAAAATTAATAACTATGAGATGATTATATTATTGTTGAGTTAATTAATGAGATTGATAAGATTAATGTCTTATTGATATAATTCATGACATTATGAATATTGATAAATTTTTTAGTTAATTAAAAATATTGAGGTGAATAATTAATTTATAAATTAATTAATTTAATGATTAATTGTAACAATAGAACTTATATAACAATTGAGATCTGAAATGGTAGAAAATGAATTATTTGATTTTGATGATAAAAAATTGTATTAGAGTCACTCTAGAACATTATTTCCCTCATTTATTATTTAGACATTGGCTTTGGATGACGTAGGTATTGATTTTGGAGTGACATGAGAAACCTGGGGGCTATTTGATTAAATAATGAATAATTGATAATTTCATAACTATTTACTTATTAATTGTTTTGAATTATTTATACAACTTTATAATTTATTCATGATTATATATTTTATTAGACAACATTGGTGGTGGCCTACTATGTTTTACTCACACCTTATATGGCATACCTGATTAGTACCCAATGCGATTTCATGGTTTTTTTATTTTTAATGTGTAACTGCACTATGATAGATGAATGAGTTGGGGATGGAGAATCAATGAGCGAACAATAACTGGTTTGAGTCCCAAATGTGAGTCATTATGGTATATATTTTGAGATTTCATTTTTACAATATATATATATATTATAGTGTTATATCTACTATTAAGTTTTGATATAGTACTTCCAGTTTTTTTCCTCTTGATATAATTGTATTTTTATAGTTATTAAATCATTAGGTTATTGAGTTTTTATTGTTTCTCTACTTCCATTTGATTATTAATTTGATAAAGTAGTTTATAGTATCACAATTAATGATATTATACTCTTAGTTTTATTCAGTAACCTCTAAAATTAGGGATGATGCACATGAGGTCATTTGGTGAACCAGCTTGGGGCATCAGCTTGTGGAACCCATTCCAATATGTTACAAAGTGGTATCGTATGGGTTTTATTTTCATTAATTTTTTATTAATATATTTTAATTATATACTGGATATTATAAATATTCTATTTTTGGTTTTGAGATCATGCATTGGTGTATCTTACCCTTGTATATGGGAGAACAAAATTTCCCTGGGGGATTGTTTTTATTTCTATTTTCTTGTAAATTGGAATATTATATCACCATTTGAGATGACCTTGTGGTGTGATGGGATTTCTATTTCTAATATTTATGATAATTGATTCATAGTCTTGTATGGCATGATATTTGAGTTTTCATGCATCTAAATAATCACTTTGGGTTACTTGTTGACATTCATCATTTTAAGAATGCATAGAAAATATGATTGGTGTAAGATTTTTAACATAAAATGTTTTCTATTTCTTGTGAAATTGTCCAAAAAATGATTACCAATTTCGAATTTAATGTTTTAAAATGATTCATGATGAGAATAATTTGTTTTCTAAATGAAATTCGTGAAAAATTAAAATGATTTACCCGTTTTTACCATAACAGTGATGTAGGGTGGTCAACATAACTGTTAACGCCATAGAATTGATCATGTGGTAGATCTAGGAAAAAATGTGTGTTGGTCATTTTTATGTTTTCTTATAAATGTGTTATTGAATTGAAATGTATCTTAGGGTGTGTGTTTTTATTGTAGATTTATGCCTCACTGAGAACATTTGTTTAGGAGAGGATAATGGGGCATGGATATGGATATCCTATGATTATGGATCCTAATGATCTAATACTTCTAAGTGAGAAATTTTGAGGGTAATTCTAGAAGGAAATTCCTTTGTTCTTGAAATTCATGAAAAGAGACTCATGGATAGTCGAGAATATAATCTTTGCAATAATATGGGAGTTTTAGTCGATGAAACATCCGAAATTTTATAGTGACAGTGGATCTAAGGGTGCACTGTTATGGATTCATTCTATCTAGAATACACAAGTTTACTTATATAACCCAACTATAAATAGTGTCATGATGACTTCTTATATGTAATGGGGATCAACTAAGTGATCGTTGGATGTTCATTATATGATAACATATTCTATTTCTATTTCATGGAAGGATTTATTGTTGTGGTTCTTGGAGATCGTATATCTAGAGATGTTTTGGAGGGAGAGTTTTGATGTGTTCATGAGGTTGAATTAGGGTAGAATGACCGTGATGGAATTTATTGGATTCTTTATGGATTTACAGTACCTTAATCCAATGTTGGCAGAAAATGATGAAACATTAGTAAAATTATTTAATTAAGACTTTGGGGGGAAAATAAAATCCTTGGTGAACATATTCAGGATAAATACGTTCTTAAGAGTGGTGAATCGGGATATCATAGCTGAGGGGAACCTAAAAAAGGCTTCTTTTGTAGGATAGATTGTTACTCCAAGAAGATTAGGATGTACGGCTTCCGAGAGAAGGAAGAATCATTATGAGATCCTTAGCTAAAGTAGTAAAGAAAATGTGGCTTAGGGGAAATTTCATTTAAACGAGTCCATTTTCTAGTCGGGTTCCACCTTTTTGGTTGGTTCAGACAATATTGTGGACACTATTCCCAACCACCAATGGAGTTTTAATCTGGGATCACGTCGGGAAATCTAAATATGTTCCACAGTAACCCATATTTTAATATTAATGATGGGGAAACCAAACAGAATTAGACTATGGGAAGGGGTTCTTCTATACCATATGAGGATGTGACTTGCATTTCTTCTAGTCTCAACTGTAGAGGTTGAGTACATGGTTCTTCTGGGAAGGATCTCCCATATCCGAAGTGTGGCACAACACAGGTGACATGGACACCATCATAGGGAAGTGGGGCTGGATAATTACGTTCAATAAAACCTACAGTTGTGGATAGTGAGGCAAGACTGTCAATAGAAATATACAATATTCATGTATATTATACATTGTCTAGTTCCTCATTTAATATTGGTTCCTCTCATTCATTTATTCCAACAAAAAATTGTAATGTTTGGAGCCTATTGGTTGAGTTCATGAGTTGGGTGTTAATGATAGATATAACTTTCAATGTACATTTTAGGGATAATCGTCTTGTGAAGGGGATGTTCTCGTGATATGGACAAGTATTTTTTTATATTAGATCTCAATATTCATGATATATTAAGATTAGAAGTAATAATGGGTATGCAATGGTTTGAATAAAACCAATTTGATATATATTGTTACTATAGGAGAGTGATGTGTATCTCTCCTAATGGTGAGAAGTAAATTCACTATAGAGAGTAGGATATCTAATCAGTTTGAGCAGTGTCAATTCATTAGCATCTAAGAGATCTCGCAACCCATATAGCTAGTTTATTGTGAGATGATGGAGGTGAAAATAAGGATTAATTTCCACTTATAGTGGATAGATTTTTGTATGTGTTTCTTAAATATTTCCTAGTGTATTCACCTGAAAGTGATGTTGAATTTACTATTGATCTCATGCATGGAGTTGAACCAGTTTCTATTCAACTGTACATAATAGCACTAATAGAGCATCAAGGGATAAATCCTCTGATAGAGGGTTTTATGGATAAGGGGTTTATCCATATTAGTGTTTCAACTTGGGGATCACGTGTGTAATTTTTAATGATGTATGACATTATTTTTCACATGTATATCAATTTCTTGATGATTAACCAGATGACATTGAAGAATCAATATCATCATCTGAGAATCGATGATAACTATGACACATTTAGAGGATCTTGTGTATTTTAATTTATTGATTTGAGATCAATGTATCTTTAGTTGAGAGTTCTAACATATGAGGTACCGAGGACTTCCTTTATAATAAGGGATATCCTATATGAGTTCATTGTAATTCTGTTTTGGTTGATAAATGCACCAGTAGTGAATTTAGCCTTAACAAATAGAATCTTCTATCTTTACTGAGATCTGTTTGTGGTAGTGTTTGTGGATGACATGTTGGTATACTCCTTCGCTAAATATTATCATGTACAATAATTTTAGATCTTATACACTATACTTATAAAGCATCAATTATTCTACATGTAATCTATGATTCAGTTTTTAATTGATTAGGTACACTTCTATGGTCACATTATCTCAATGGAAGGAGACTTATGGGACACTAAGAAGGATTGTGAAGTGGTTTCATGGTTTCATCCCAAAAAATTCATCAATATCAAAATAATATTGGTATTAAAATAATCTTATTAGAGGTTTATTCAGAACTATTTATGATTCGTAGTGCACTTTTTGAGATTGATAAATAAGGGGATAAAGGTTGAATGGTCCAAAATTTATGAAAATTCCTTCTTTGATTATGGTATGCACACAAAATTGCCCCCAATCATGATTGAACCTGATCCAGGCAGGAGTACTCAATGTTTTTTGATACTTATGGGATATTTCTTAGAGTAGTGTTTGTGAAGGGAGGTCGATTTGTGGTGTATGGGTCTCCATAGCTAAGGCCACTGGAATGGAATTACCCTATCCATGCTATTGAGTTGCTTTTTAGTTGTTTATTATTTGATGTATTATTGTCATTATATATTGGATGACATTTTTATTATGTATATATACCACAATATCTTTGTGTATATGTTTTCTTTGTGATATTATAATCATTGGAGGTAGATTTTGTTGTAGCATATGAAGTCATATTATATTGAACTAGAATATTTTACTGGGAATGGAAAAAGTGTTACTGATTCATTATGAAGAAAAAATAAGACTTAGTTTATTCATGAGTCTAGTTATAAATATAAGATAATGATTATATAAGCTCGTATGTATGTGGTGGTTTAATAGAATGTGGTGTTGATGACTATGGTATCTGTTTCAGTTTAGTGTTAAATTTTTAAATATATTAAAGATAGGTATTATGAGCTTAATGATATGGATGGATCCATTATCCCTTATCTCTCTCTCATGTGACCTCCTCTTAGCAAGTGTTTTAAAAGGGGTGGCATGTTCCACTTTCCTTCCCCATTTTTCTTGTCTTCCTCGCTTATTGTTTCTATTATTCGATACACCTCTAGTGATTCAATCCTCATGATTTTACTATTATCGTTATTGGTTTTTTCATCCCATGTTTCTCCAATTGATTCCCTTCTTGGTGTTATCATTAGTGTATATACCAACAATCTAGTGGAAAATATAATCTTTTTAGATCGAATATCCCACTAGGGTGGTTACCCTTAGGCCATGTTGGTAGTGATCCCAGCCCTGAGTTGTGTTTTACCACATTCTTGGACATAGAGGTGACACAGTTCGTTTGATGTACATCTGTCTACCTTGGTTGTGGCATTGACTGGGGATGAAAATTATCGATGGTTCTTTGACTGATTATGAATGTTGTTTATGGGGGTGTTCATCCCTATTGTTCTCCTTCACGCGATCAACTTTGGATTGTCTTCCCATCAATTTCATTTTTCCCTTTCGATTCATTTTCTGGTTTGTATTTTATTTTTCATCGGAGATGTTGGTTATTTATCTCATGGATGTGGTTTCAAGGACGGGTTTGAGATCCCAGTATGGCCCCTAGTTTTCTTTCATGGTGATTTTTTCATTCCCTCATGAACTTTTTGGCGTGATGGTAGTTGATTGTTTCTTGTTTCTTTTGATTCGTTTTTCTCAATGTTTTTTTTGTATCATTATTGTGAAAGTTATGATTTATTGTTTAGTCATTAATTGGATTCATGGTCCTTTAATCATCACCAGTTCAATCTAGTGTTGTGGATATCAGTGAATCTTTGAGATTTGTTGTTCGAGAGGCAATCAGTGTTCCAGGAGGTGATACCTTCGTTATGTGGTGAAAACTAATGGTGATAGTGTCTAGATGGTGCAATGACTCGACATAAATTAGGATGAGATAGTACTAAATGAAGGATTACTAGGAGGAAATGTAATTTTTTTGTGTTGGCATGTATGTTCAGGTGTCTTCCTTTTGAAATTGTATTTGGATTTTCTGGTTTGAATTTTGAATGGTGTCTGTGTAATTTTATCTTTTTGGTTTCTACTTTCTCATCAAATTAGATTTTTTTAAAATAAAAAATAATAATTTGGATATTGGTATTATGAGGATCCAATATTTTTATCATTGTGGTAAAACCACAAAATTTTGGAGATACCATCAATCTAGTTGATATATGAGGATTAGATCATCTACATGAATAAATGGGTTGTATTTTCACCAAGTATTTTGGTAGAGTTGATGTAGAAATTTCATTCCTTTATATGGATGATATATATATGTTAGACCAAATTTACCATGACATACAATGATAGTTTTGGAGGCCAATCATGTACATGAAGATTGAATTTTTCACCACATGATGTACAAGTGTTTATAGGTGAAGGTGTGACTTAAATTTCTAGGGGGATTTCAATATATGTTTCCCAAATTAGATTGGACGTGGGATGACATGGACCTGATTTTTTGGTAGGTCTACTGAGGACAAAAGATATTAATGCATCCATTTTGTTATTATCGATAAACAAATTAATGTAGCACATTTCTTGCTTGTACAAGATACATTCAAAGTGGACCAGTTGGGAGACATGTACATTTGGGAGATAGTCTATCTTCTTGGGAATCCATGGAATATAGTTTCAATTAATGACTCATGTTTTACCATTAGATTCTACAAGGTCCTATATAAGTTTTATAGTTCATAGGATTTTATGAGTACATAAATCATAACAAAAGTAGATTGTAAGTCAAAGTGTACTATACAGGTTCTTGAGGTTTTGTTTTGGGCATGTGTTCTAGACTTTTGTCTATCTTGATAGAAGAACCTGTCTTTTTTGAGTTTTCTTATAACAATAGTTATTACGATTTGATTAATATAGAACTACATGTTTCTCTTTATAGTAGGTCATACAATTCTTCTTTAGGCTGGATGAAGGTTGGTGAGTCAGAGGTTTATGGATCGGGTCTTATGTAGGGGACATCAGAGGAGGTTCAGTTAATTTCTATGTATATAGATGTAGTATAGATTAGATAGAAGTCATATACAAATAGACACCTACGTCCCCTAGATTTTATAGAGTGTTATTATGTTTTTCAGTGGGTTTCACCAATATTGGATCATTGTAGGATATAGATAAAATAGATTCTAGAACCAAGATTCATTGGGTAGTGTGAGGTTGTGGAGAGAATCAGGTCGGGGGTGTACTGATTGGTTCTTCCCAAACATATACACTATTATTCATGATTATTTTTAGGTTTTACATATATAGTGTAATTTTATAGATCCTTATGATAAGGAAAATGAGGATCTTGAGATAGATGCGACCTTTGATGAGCATCATATATTATAGTTTGATCGTTGTTAGAATGTTTTTCGGGGAAATACAATGGTGATAGTTCATTTGTTGAGGAAACATTAAAATGTCTTAGAGGATACATGGGAAAGATAATTATATATTAGTGCTTAGTCTATAAATATTTTTTACTTGTAATCTTGAAGATTCTTCGAAGTGAAACTCAAGGATGAAATTTTATTATGTGGGTGGATTGTAAAATATTGTCCTTTTTTTAATGTATCGGGCTCGATTGTAGTTACACATTTTCTTAATGTTGAGTACTTTTATATTGGTTTTTACCTTGGGTGTTTCTGTGTATAAATTTTGTTGAAAAATAAAGAAATGGCATAGTGCTCGTTTAGCATCTGGTTTTCCCTAATTGTGTGCCTCCTCCAATAAAACCATTCAAACTTGGACTGAGTGAAATTATATGGTTGGAATATGATTTTTCAAAATGTATACCATATTAGGAGTAACCATGGAGCCCTATAAAATGAGGACGTAGTTTAGGAAAATAGTTAGGGGAAACAATGAACCCCTTCCATGAGAATTTTACATGGGGATTAAATTAACCAAAAATTTATTTTCTAGAATTCATGAACATCAATTTTAATCCAAAATCAACCCCATCTGACCCTAATGCCTCTTTCACAATGTCAGATCTCTAGGAAAATATTACAAGCCTTACAGACCACAATTATTAAAGTTTTGATTATTGGATCGAAGACATGCACCCCAATCGATTAGTGATTTTTATCTCTATTTCATTATCATTCCTCTTACATTCTTCTCCCACTCTAGAAAGGGTTTTGTCTTACATTTATTTTTCATCTATATCAAGTTTTGTAGAAATAGATCTTGGATTTTGGATCTAGATTTAGATTTTATGGATAATTATTTGTACAATATTCATTTAGGGTTTTAGATCCATATCTTGTTTGATGTCATTGTGCTGCTCAAATTTTGGGGATTTTTATTGGGAGATCATTCATCAATGAATTGAGGTAGGTGGTCAATAATTCAAATACCAATGTATTGATTGCATTTATCTGTATATAAATGTATAATTTATTTTAGATGTTATGAAATTGAGTTTGTGATTGAATTTATTATATTAATGAATTAATTAATTATTGATAATTGTGAAATTTGGGATATTGGAAATGTGGATTGTGGAAAATTATGTTTTGGATTATTTATGCAATTTTGGTATTGTTTAATTGAATAATTAATTATGGAATTTTTTAGAGGATTTTTAGATTGTGAATTTGAATATTGAATTGTGGAGATAAATATAAGATAATTATATTGTGAATTGAATAATTCAATGATTAATTAATTTTGGGATTAGTAGGATGATCTATTATAATTAATGAATTTGAAAATTAATGAATGGAATTAATTTGAGAAATTTATTTTTGAACAATAATTAATTGAGAAGATCAATTAATTGTTGAGTTAATTAATAGGAATGGGATAAACAGTAAATTGTTTAGTTAATTATTATGATTGGGAAGGATAATTAATTAATTAAATAATTAATTATACTAGGAAGATTAATTATTTGTTGAGATAATTAATAAGATCGAAAATATTAATTATTTTGTAAGTTAATTGAGAATAATGTGAATATTAATTCATTGTTGAATTAATTAATAGTGCTAAGAAGAATAATTAATTTTTGATTTAATTAACATGATTTATATTATTACATAATTGTATAGGTAATTAATGTGAATGTGAAATTATTTAATTGTTGATTTAATTAATGGTATTGAGATGATTAATTAATTATTGAATTAATTAATGAAATGACGAATAGTTACAAATGAATTCATAAGATAATTGAGATCTATAATGATAACAATTACATTAAGATATTAAGATGATGTATATTTTGAACATTGGAATCCTAAAACAAGACATACCATATGGATAATATAGAATCATATGTGGTCCGAATAAGGTTTTTAGTTTATTATGTCCCTATAATATTTAGGGATTATGAGGCCCAATAATTTATAAATGAAAATGTGATAACTAATTACTTAGGTATTCTTTATATTTATTTATTCAACTATATACACTATTAGTGAATGTATATTGTTTTAGAAAATGTTGGTGGTATCCAACTATGTTGCACTAAGACCCTACTCGGTTTTCTTGATTGGTACCAAAATAGATTTCGTGGTTACATGATAGGTTAAGGCAAAATTCCTTATGTTAGATGAATAATTTAAAGAAGGAGAACAGATAAGGGAATCCGAATATATTTGGGGATTTCTTGGGAGTCTTTACTGTCACTATTTTGAGTTTAAATTTAGAAACCTAACACCTATTCCACCATAGAATATCTTCAATTTATTTTTGATATTAAGATTCCAGTTTTGGTCCTCTCCAAATATTTGTAGGGTTCTAGTTATGATACCATTTGGTTATTCAGTTGTTATTGTATATTTATTTCCACTGATGTATGACTTTGATAACATATTGTATAGTATACCCATGACTAGTATTTGTACTTCGCTTCTAGTCAACCTCATATAGATTATGAGAAGATGTGTTTGAGGTTACACGGTGAAATGTCTTATGGCACTATCATGTCACACCCAGGTCTGGAAATTACACTAAAACATTCAATGAATAACGTTTTTTAATAATGAATCTATTACAAGAATTGACGTTTTTGCTCATTATTTATAGATTTAATAAGAAAAACAAAAAAAATTAATTTTAGAAGATATTTAGATAGAATTTGAACATTCAACCATCCCATGTGATGATGAAAAATCACTTCCAACTCATGCTAGGCTACTAAAATATGTTTATATTCAAAAAAATCATTGGAAATCAAGAATAGTGGATGAAACCATGAAGAAGACTAATAAAAACATATAATATTTCAATGACCCACCAAGATAATACTTAATATCACGAATGATATATACAGAATAATGAGTGGTTTTGTATTGTTAATGTATAATTTGATCAAATTGAGATGATTAGACTAGAAAATTTATTTATAAATCAAATGATAATAATATAATTGGTGGAAATTGGGATATACAATATAAATAAAATTAAAAGGGTAAATTAGATTAGAAGAATCCATGATTCAGGTCTAATGACTATTTACATATTGAATGAGTTTACATTGATTAAACATTTTCACTATTTTCATGGATTAAAAGCATTCAAATATTCTTTATTTCTGATGTATAGTTGAATTAATATATATAATAAATTGATATTAAGTAATTATTTTTAATTGGATAATTAGATTAAGATATTTACTTCAAACATCCATATTGGTTTCGTTTTAGAGAATACGAATATTAATTTTTTTGGATAAAAAGTCACAATATGTTCTGAAAAACCCCATGAGCACAATATTTTGTTCTTGAAACCTTCATAAGGAGGTTTAATTTCAAAATGTGAAGAGAGGATAGAAATATCGAAATCACAGATAATAAATATTAATCACTCCATGTTACTTTTTAATAAATTATGACATTGTTTCTAGATATTATAATGAAATGTGTGGTATTTTTACTAATGAAATGAATTATTTATTTGAAAATTCTATTCTTATAAAGATGAGGTATATTCCTTATTTTCAAATATCTCTAGATAATTTTCACAATTTTGATTCCCAATGTTTGTATGCAAAGAGAATCATGGAAAAATTCATTATTGATGAATCAATATATATTTACACACCAATATCACAGGTAATATTGTTTTCCAAAGATTAAAAGGAAATGAAGTTAGTCAAAGTGATTTTAGAAAGTTTATTAGTTGATTATTATATATTGTAGCTATTGGACCTGATATTCTATAGAATATAAATCCTTGTGAAGGATATCAAAGTTATTATAATGAATAACATTTTATTATAGAATAAATTATTTTTATTTATTTTACTTGTTAAATATATTTTCAATTGAAATATCATGGAAATGAATTTTGAAATATATTTGATGTGTGAAATATGTTTGGAGAGTGTAAAATTTTGATTTCTTCATTTTTCAATATGATTATTGGGCATTATTTATTGATGAATGAAATTCAACAATTTTTAGAGTTTTATATATTTGTAATTTTTTTTCTAAACACAAATAAGTGATTTTTTAACGTTCAACACTGAGGATGTATAATAAATGGCTATAATACAATCTATAACTCAATTGATGTCAATGAAATCTTATATGTAAGATATTATGGATAGTGTAAAATTTCAACCACATCTTTAATATCATAATCAATGTTCAGTCAATGTTTCAAAGAATATGGGTTACTATTCTAGGTGTAATAACATTTATATTCAATATCATAACATCATGAATCATTCATATAAAAATTATTTGAATTTATAATTTTTTCTGTCACAAGATTATATTGATGCCACACTCACAATTCAATTATCTAATGATGCATTATAGAATCTATTGTAAAATCTAGGGTTTCCGCATTACATATTGCATGTATATGGAATATAAATTATACCCCTCTATCTTGTTTTATTTTGATGATGCTTTCATAGGATGAGAAAAATACCAATATATTTTATCCGTTGATATATGTTTTACATCGTTAGAAAGAACATGTATTTGGGGTTCTTTTTAAATGGTGTAAGATATCAATTCGGAATATGTGACCAATTTTTATTGTTTTTTATATTGATACAAGAATTTGTTTTTACACTTTTAATTGATGTTCTGATGAGATTATTTTCTAAAGAGTGTATGGTTAAAGATCCCAAATTTATAGAACAGATGACATTGTTTTCCAGTATGATTGTTTTATACACCTAGAGTGCTCAAATATGTAGATAATTATTAGATAATTCTCAATTAATTGAGTGTGAGTTATCCTGTGATTTATGTTCTGTGATTTATGAAAAATTGAAATGGGGATATTTTTTAGACAAAGAGGCCACATATTATTGGATTAGTTAAATAAAGTAGTATGGATGATATGGAGATGGTTATGTTTTTAGATTTTATTATCAACGCTTTTGAAATTTATGTAGGTGCTACCACCACATTATAATGATAGGAGATTCTACCACCACATTTATCTTATATTTCTAGGTTTATACTTATTGTTTTATTTTATACTACCAAATATAGTTGTTATAGACATGTTACTCCTAATTTTTTTTTTATATTTCTATTTTACGACCATCTGTTGTTGTTTTTTCCCTAATGTTTACACTGTCAGTTGTGTATACTACCATGAGGATCTATCTCCAGTTACAACTTCTAGTGTTGGGGTGTTAGAATTGATGTCCTACTACAATAAAGTTACTATTTTTATGTGGACTCTTGTTGAAAAATTGATAAATTGTGAGTTTAATGGTATTAATATTTCTATAAAATAAATATTATATTGAAATTTAATAATTTATTTCAATGATAAAATATCATGACATTGACAGTAATGATTCGTAAAAAAGATATATTAAATAATTATGGAAGTAATATGCAATGAAAACCATTGAATCTATTCTGATTCACTGAATATAGGTTTAATTGGAATAAGATTGATTTTAATATCCGAATATTGCATACAAGTATCACTTAAAATACATAAGGGGACTGAATACATTCATATACAAATGTTAGGGTACCTGTGATTATGCATAACGGTAAATGACATGTTGGGATACAACATAAGGGTATCATCATGGCCTATGTAAGAGTACATTGGGTATTATATTACATTTTAAGGGTTTAATTATACAGTTGAAAATGTATATATATGTTTTTTATAGCCTATATAAGGGTAAAATGTGGAGACAAATATGTTTGTTCATCTTTATGAAAAATAATACCATGATTAAATCTTTTTTGGTCACTTACCTTTATTATTAATGAATTAATACATTTATGTGGTTTTATTGTTCCATAAATATAGTTTTAATGAATATTGAAAATATTATTTCTATATGACTCGATAGACTGAAAAATAGTTTGGGAAGCTATCTCAAATAGACAATATTTATTTAATAGATCTTATGTTTATATGAGTTTGAATTAAAATATATTTATACTATATTATTATAATTCCCCGACACAAGTGACCCAGATTCGATGCATTGTTACATAATATTGGCATGTTCAGAGGGGATAAAATCCAGAAAGACCAATCATTTTAGTATCATTGGAAGTGCTGCATACATTCATAAGTTTTACATTAAATCATTAAATAAAAACATCAACAAAATTATTTCCCCACTGAACAAACTTATATAATTATACAATCCCTATTTTTTATCCATAAAATATTTCTTCACATCTAGGAAAAAATAAAATATAGAAAGGGGTGATCTCAGATTCTCAATAAGGATAACAATATAGCAGAAACATTCATAAATAAGCATAAAAAATAAGGAAATGTACAAAACTAAAACACAATCCTTTTAAACATAAACTGCGTCATTTAATGGGAAATATAAAAAAAATAATTCCATTAAATTATTCTCATGGATATTCTACTAGTATAATAATCAAATACAATATAAATTTCCAATTTCATATTGATGGAATGCATAATGCCAAATTTCATAACCAAATAATCAAGGCCTTGTGCCGAGACTACTAATAAGATTTTGTCAAGGCCTTGTGCCAAGATAGTAGTTTGTCTCATGAGACATACCAATTCATTGAGGAGATATAGCTGACTCCACTCGTCACTTACTAAGTCATATGAATTCCTCATATGAACATGATTAAACATAACATAAGCATTTGCATTAAAACTAGCTTACGAAATGTCATTAATTTATCTATAAACCATGAATGGTATAAAAATAACACATCCCCAGTCAAACATATCACAAAACATTAAATACAGTGTAATATACTTGTATCATAATAAATCAACCTCGATCAATAATATTATCCCATAATGGATGTTGACATAGTTTAAAATGATCAATAAAAAACATTGAGAGAAATATCCATTTTTCATGAAAACTTTTAAAAGACTCACTATTTATCAAGAATCAATTTAAAATTGATTTATGAATCAAAGATTCCCATACCAAATTTAAAATTTTAAAAGAAATTTCAATTTTAAAACATTAATTTCCATAAAAATAATACAATAAAAATATTTTTAAAACATGGACATTAGTGATAAATATTTAGAAGAATAATTTTTTAAAACATTTAAAATGATAATTTAGTTAGAGTTCTTAGCCAAATGAGAGACTAATTAATACAAATAAATTAGGTAATCAAAACCTATTAATATAATGATAATAAAGGGATTCATGATATACTATGTCAAAGTACATTATACAAACCAAATAAAAGTGAATTGGTGCATAACAACAAAGAAGTCTCAATGGAATGTAGGGTGACATGAATTTCTTTATAAAGATGGTATACCTAGGTTGAGAATAAATCAATGACATAACTATGTATGAAAAATATAAATACACTCAATATGATTAAATATTTACTGTGAATCATTCAGAGTACATTCACACATATACTTGTAAAAACAACACCAATGACTTGAACATTTAACTCAATGAATCGAAATTGAGTTAAAATTACTCTTATGAAGTTTATATCAATTACTTGATAATTTATCAATGGAGTTATTATGTGTATCAAAAGTATGTTCACACAAATTGTAGTATAAATTTCTACATATGTAAATAAATTGTGATTTCTCTCATAATCAAGGAGTAAAGTAATCAATGAAGTTTTCATAAAACTGAATGAGTGGAAATTGAAATTTGAAATTCCCTTAACGATTTGGTAACATACTAAACATACACATAAAAAATGAAGTATACTATAATTATGATGTAAATACCTATAAATTAAATTATATTCTCCAAACAATAAAATCTTGGGCATTACATACACCACACAAAAGATAATAGTGGCAAACATATCACGAATCTTATGGGAATAAAAGCGAGATGATAACCCCTTATCATGTTGTAATCAATCTAGTCGTATGAAAAAAAGTTAATAACCACGAAATGAATCAAATAATTCCATGAATATGAATTTAATCATGATATAATATATCAAATGGTAGTACACAGTACACGACATGCGATAAATAATTAGGGAACAATGAAAATCTCACAGAATTAAAATTTAGATAAGACAGCCATTAACTTGTACTTTTCCATGTTAGAGGGTAATTTATCCTCCTGTATAATAGTTAAATAATTGTTATTAAATTATATAAAAATTATATACATAAATATGATATCATATATGGTGCTCTATTATTTCTTTGTTAATAATATTTTAATAGTATCATCATTTCGGGTGTTAAAGGATCCATTTTCCTTTGTAGGCTCGGATACGTAATGTATGTTTTTTATTGATAAGATTCATTTTAGTCATATCCAGAATGATATTAAGTTCTTTAACATTATTTTTAATCATAAAGTTAAAATTATTCTTTAATGATTTTGATGGGGAATGAATCTCATTGCGTTCTTTGAGACGGTAGTCCATACGTGCGCACAAGCGACAATATCGTTATATTAATGGTGAAGTCGTTTGTAATTGGATGGTATATAATATTGAATGAATAATTAACATGTTATATTTATTATTAAAATCAGTTATACTCATTTTAATACCCAACCAAATTATGATTTTTTTAAAAACAAACTACACCACGACATGGAGAAGGTGAGCCGTGCGTAAGCACATACAGTGACTTTGTCATTTAAATGATGGATAGAATAATGAATATGGTTGTACCATTTTATAAAAAGATAAAAGTATATCGAATATACTAGAGTTATTATTTTATAATGGAATCAATAATGAAAGAGGATGTCGAACAAGAGAGGAACTTGAAATAGGTGATGAAATATTTACCACTTCTTTGGGTTCTTCCTTTTGATTTGATCAAAATCGCTCATTAAGTTGGATTTCTGACCAAAGGATGGCTTCAATGATTAAGGGAGGAAAGTTGGGAGGACATTATTCAATGTTTGGATGAGACAAATGGCTTGGGAGGTGTAAACGTAAGAGAAGTGGAAGTACAATTTTATAAGAGAGGTGAGAGTTACTTTATAAAAAACATGAAATAGTATTTTATAATAAAATCATGTTCGGTTTATAATGGCTTGAAAATAAATTATATAGATTATAAGGTGGTTATGGGTCGAAATACTCTCATAAAATAGGTTTTAGACAAGTTTAGGTTTCCTTTTTAACATTATCTTTTAATTTTAACTCTCAGATAAATAGTTTAACTATTATTGTGCCTTCTTGTATTCGTACACTATATGGTTAATAAATTTACTATATACTTCTGAGAGAACCTCATGTGGTTCTTTAATGTCATATATATTATTATTTAATTCCTTTGTCCGAAACATAGATTTTTAGGAATATTATATCAACCAATAATATTATATTTGATAAAAAAAATAATTAATGTCAATTTTGACACAATTTGGTATTTTGTTTTCTTGAATGTAAAAACAACCTTATCACATTGAAAAAAAATTCTTATCAACACTAACATGTCATATTAACCTATAAAATTTGTCTATTCCAAAAAAAAATTTAAATTATATTTATTTTAAGATCTATAATATAAACTATTTTAATATTTTAGTACGAAGGTATTTACTGCATCATCTTTGTGTCATAAATAGATTTTATTATATAATCTCTAAAAATTATAAAAAAAATCAATTATGTAGGAAATCATTTTATCTTTCTAATTTATATTTATATTCGAATTTATCTTGTGTATAACCCAAAATTAAAAATGGTTTAGTTAATAAAAATAGAATTTAAAACTTTTAACTATTCTTTAAATAAATAATAATTAATTTCCTAATATAATCCATGTGGACATAAAGGATCATATTTTATTACACATTTTTTTTTGGGTCGAATTACACTTATCCAATAGAATTATGATTTCTTAAAGTTATTATTACATCAATTTTACCTTTAATTTCCATATTTACTTTTAACCGTGGTAAATAAAAGTAAAAAGTTAATATTCACCAAAAATTAGTTTCATCTTATTAAACCACATTTTACTTACTGATATTAAATGTGCATCTCAAATTTTTGAAATTTAATTTACAGAAGTGGTAAAATTAACTTTCATGCAAATTTTGAAAGGCTTCTAGAAGATATTTAAAAGACGGTAAAAGTTCAATAAAATTTTATACATCTCAATTTTTTATAAAATGACTCCAATGAATTATATTTAACAAATATAGGTATTATATATATATATTTTGACTTAAAATAAATTTATATAAATTTTTTTTTTAAATAAAATATTTGTTTTAAACAATAATGTTGTGTTCTCCACTATTCATCAAAAATTGTATGTTTTAAGAAAAATATCGAATATTTAACCAAAGATAATTTTGATATTCTGAATTCAAAAATGAATTCTATTTTACCAAATTCAAATCATATAAGTTTCATTAACTAATTAACAATAAATTACTATTTTCAAAACCGAAAAGAGGGTTTTTAAGAAGTAATAAATATCAAAAGATTGACATATGTTTATATGAAATTTAAATGTGAAAATACATATAATGAACTACATTGTATTAAATGATAAAAATATAATCTAATTATACTACAAACAATTCAAATAAAATTTTTAACACTAAATTATTTCGATTAAAAAAGCTTTTTCGATTAATATATAGTATTTTTCAGTATTCATCAAATTATGAAAGTTATCATAAAAGTACCAAAAATTTATCCAAAATAAATTTTTATGTACAAATTATAAATAAGGATTTAATTTCATTAATTTTATTAAAAAAGTTTCCAATATTGGGTTTAAAAATGGTTTTCTCTTAAATGGTGGTAAAATTTCATTTTTTGAAAAATACAGTTTTTATTTGAAAAATTTAATTTTTTCTTATATTATTTCTAAGAATAAAATAATATCGATTCTGAAATTATATGGAGTATATAAAATTTAAAATTCAATTAATACTATTCATAAATTCTTTTTGAATAGCTTGTTTGGTAAGTCATGGTGCACTCAAACTCAGTGTTGTCTGTAGCATAAGCTAATGAATTACTTTTAAAAAATAACTTAATGATAAATATTGGGGTGTTACATTCCTCCCCACATTTAAAAATTTTATCCTCAAAATTTGAAAATTGGTCTTTGTAACATCATTTAAAGGCCGACATCAGAAAAAGAGTCAATAAAACTGTCCCTTTAAAATAATGAAAGAAAAAAAGGGTCACCTAAGTTAACCCTTACAAGGATTCCATGTCGAAAAACATTGATATAGAAGAAAAAATATATGTCACGTTCTAATGGAGAGTGATAAAAAATGTGATCCGGAGAAAGTTAACAAGAAGAAAACCAAAAACATGTGATGGGATAAATGGTCATTGGTTTCCCAATAAGAAAAGTAAAGGGACAACATATTTTGTTTTAGGTTCAATTTCGAGAATATGAGGAATTTATTTAGGATATTGACTATGAACATAAAGATATATACTTATTTTTAAGTAGAGTTTCATATTTAATAAATTTTTACCACTAACTCATATTTTTTTAAATGATGAGTATTCAAGATGACATGATCACACATGAATCACTAGAATCCTCATATTGAGAGTCACATTAACCACAAATGATAAACTATATATTTACCTTGTCTTAGAGATTAATCAAAACCAAAATGGTTAGTACAATATTAGATGATCCACAAAAAGGATAAACCTTTAGATAAAGAAATACTAATCTTAATTAATAAAATTAAACCAACTTTTTCCAAATTTTAATAAGTATTTTTCAATAAACAATTGTCCTTAAAATTCATCAATATAATCCAAACTAATATTAAAACGCAAAACATAGAAGAAATGAATTATGTTGTATTCCATGTTAAATTGTATTTCTAAATAACATCGACTACTCTTAAAGTCACATAAATAAAATTAATTAAACTAATCACATATTCTCTATGATAATTTAATAATTTTCTTAAATAAGACAAATTGTAACACTCCTAGATTTCATAATATGTTATCTTCTTTAATGTAATTCAATAGTATCTACTACATGCAACACCGAGTTTAAGCGCACCCTGTCGTACCAGACTAGCAGTTCAAAAAGTGGTTATAAATAGTATTAACTGAATTTAAAATTTTATATACTATATAAAATTTTAGAATCCAAATTATGTTTTTTTAGACAAAATATAAGAACAAATTTAATTTTTCAGATAAAAACAGTATTTTTGAAAAATGAAATTTTACGGCCTTTTAATGGTGAACTCATATAAATCCAATGTTTGACACATTCATATATTCAATTTGACAATATAAACTTTTTATTTAGAATTGTGATACAAAAATTTAGTATTGATAAATTTTGGGCGTTTTTTTGATAACTATCATATTTGGGTGAATAGTGAAATATACTAAATTTTAATTGAAAACAACATTTTTAATAAAGAATATATATAGTGTTCATATAAACATTTTAATGGTATGGAAGTATAATTAGATTTTATTTTTACCAATTAATCCAATTTTTTCATTGAACTTAATTTCACTTTGAAATTATACATAAACAAGTGTCAATCTTTGGATAGTTATTGTTTTTTAATAACACGCTATTTGTTTTTACGATGAGAATTAATTTTTAATAAATTAATACAATTTAAATGTTTTTAGTTTGGTAAAATAGACATCATTTTATAATTCGGCATATCAAATATAGCTTAGGCTTAATTTTGGAATTTTTCTGAAAAACATCAATTTTTGATGAATAGTAAAACCTCATAGTAGTAGTTAAAAATTGACATTTTCATTTAATAGAAATTTTAATGTTTCTGTAAATTGAATTCAAAAATCCGACAAACATGGATTATATTATTAAGAATAATGTTGTTCAATAAGATGAAAATAATTTTTAGTCAATAGTAACTTTTGATTTTTATTTGTCGTAGTTAAAGTTAAACAGTGTCATTCAAGGTAAAAAGAAAATTATAATAATAAAAAATTACCTTAACACTTGTCCCAAGCTTATTGGATGAGTTATGGCCGACTATGTGAATCCTTGGGTTGATTTTGGGACACCATTGACCCACTTAGTAATTATGAATACACGGTGTTTTTAATAACATAATGTAAAGACAAAAATGATATTAATAAATATATTTTTTGTTATCAATTTTTACATGGGGTTATATATGTCATCATTTCAACTATAAATTATCACTGAAAATCTAAAATGATTTTCCACATTAATGTATTTGTTTAATAATTTTTAGACATCAAATAAATTAAATTATTTATGAAACAATAATGATGCAGTGTTTACCTAATTAATAAATTATTTAAATAAATAAGATTGTTAATATTAAAAAAATATCCAAAACATGTGCAATTATTTTAGGGTTATTTTTTGGAACTTGAGTCATCATATCTTCGAATTTAATGAGTTTTGGACATTTTGAAACCGAATATAAGTTTATAATAAAATATCATTTTCAAACATTCATAAAGAGCCCTCCCCTCCCTTATAAAAGTATACCACTTCTAACCCATCTCATACACCTCTGAATCCACTTGGCTTGACCAAAACCTTCCCAAATAATCACTCAAGATTCCTCTCTTCCACCTATATGCATTACCTTATGCATAAGTCACTTCATGAAGTTCGTTTGGTTCAAACCAAAGGGAGTAACCAAAATTAAATGTAGTGGTTTCTCATAACTTCTTATCTTTTATTTTACATATCTAACCCCTAAACTCTTCTTATTCAATTATTTTATAACAACACAGGTATCCTCAATATGTCAGGATGTTTTTATGTGATAAATTTGAACTACATTTATGAACACCTCTATATAATGGGTCAAGAACATATTATTTTTTGGATAGGAAACTAACACCTCACGAAACTATGAGTATTCAATTATATCACACCGCCTCTCATGGTAGCCATTATGATTGAACTGTATTTATAAATGATATATATTATGTCTATTTTTTCTTTATTATTCTGTATTTTTCATTTATTTCATTCTTTTATTGTTTCCATTATGGGTAAAACGTGATAATTTAATTTGAGGAAGTGTGGACTACCCCCCCCTCAATGTAATATGACTCATTAATGCCGTATTTGGGATGTATAAAGGATATATTTAAGGTTATAATATAATATATTGTACTGTAATTATAATATATCTATGCATAATTATGTTTTAATATGATTAAAATACAAAATAGAAATCAATGTAGCATCGAACGGCTCACCGTCTCCATGAACGGTGCATTTCATTCCTTATCTCCAAATGTTATTTACTAATATAAATACATATATATACTATATATATATATGATTTCTAAATAATATATATCATTCTATAGATAATGGATTTTTGGCCACGTAGAAAAAATGTAATTATAACAAGTTCATTATTAACTCATGATCAGAACATCGATAAAATATCAAATATGAACTCAAATAATTAACTAATTGTTATAGAAAGGTAATAAGTTTTATAAATGTAATAATAAACATAAAAAAATATTCATTATAATATAAATTAAGTTATTTTTAGTATTTAGGAAGAACAATGAACATACACTAAAAGTCGGACTTGTGGTTAGGGGTTTATATCTCACTTTTAATTCGGTGAGATTTCCATTGTTCACCACTTATATAATGCATGTGGTGTATTTTGTACTGTAATTTGTTTTATATTATCAAGATTCTCTTTATATTCATGTTATTCTCTGAATTATTATGTGGTTATAAACATTTGGTAATATGATTTTATTTATTACATTGTGGTAAGGGGATTTTATCTCACATCTTATTCCCATGAGATTCACGATGTATTACCACTATTTCCTTTTCGGTGGTGTACGTACTAGACATTATTGTATTTATTGTGTTGTAATGTCCCAGATCCAGGTGCCACACAACGAGTTCCCTAGACCCGTTTGGTCACATGAACTCAAGAACATTTCCTAAAATGCCAGAGGCTAACGACTAGCAGTGAGGGCCTAGGACTGATAGTGGGGAAACTATGCCCTCATTTTTCAAAGTGTAGCATAGCAGAATAAATATAAAGACCCATGAGTGGAAGCTGTAAACAATATAAACCTGAAATTGAAATCATTGATAAAGTAAAAGAAATCCAAAAGTCGTATATATGATAATACAACATGTCAATAAATCTAAGAAAGTATCCAAAACATGATACATTGTAATTAGATACAATACAACACAAAGTACAAGGTATAGTCAAACAAAACCAAAGCAGTGAAATATGAACTCAGCCGCATCACAAGCCTAATCTTGGTCTAATTATCTCATTCTCTATTGTAACAATATTTTACCTAAGAATGGACCCCTTACCTTATCAACACCTATAGAAATATAATCTTTTTGGGCCCATGACATGACCCAAATAGGGTGTGAGAAATAAATCCCATAAGGCAACCACCAAAGGCATGTGCCCAACTGTCAATGAAAATGTGCAACATCAGTGTGGAATAATGAAATGAAGGTAGCAAATAAGTACAAAAAATTAACCATTCCTATCAGTTATATTTCCATTTTAATAGTTATTTAACAAATCCATGATTGTGCATTACCTTGGTAGGTACAACGTATGAAATCACCATGGTGAATATTCATAGTAAACATTATCCTCGGACGTAAGAAACTCTTGCCCTCTGGATAATCAAAACCTTCCCTCATACTAACTAGAACCATGATATCATGCTAAATAGAACCTTTCCCTCAGGCTAAAAAAACCGTTCCCTCAGGATAAACAGAACCTTCCCCTCTGGGTAAACAGAACCTTTCCCTAAGTCTAAACAGAACTTTTAACTCAAGCTAAACAAAACCATGCCCTCATTCTAAACAAAACATTTACCTCAGGATAAACAAAACCTTTCCCTTATGCTAATCAGAACCAAAGAAAGTAGCCAGGCCAAGACCAAAGCATAAGCAAGCATTTCACATATTTTTCCTCTCAATAAAACTCAAGGAATGTTATAATCCTAGCATACCTTCTAGTATCCAAGCCATACAGCTGAATAAGGGAACCACACCCTCGGGTTGGCCCTAGATCAAAGATATGATCCCTAACAACAGTGTATACTTGTTCATTAAATTACCTATGCGATTATAGGTATCTTAACTGTCAAGGCCACAGCCATACGACACTCCATACATGGGCGCGTAGCATAACATTTCACAAAATCGACTTGACTGTTGTAAATAAACACCAGACACCTACCTCGATCTCCTCTGATCGATATACGTGAATGACGCCCACCAAATCAACCGAGGAATACATAGATCATGGATAAACATTTACCTATTCATATTCAAATAACATCCCTTTGGTAAATAATTGGAAGGAGAATTTTAGGAAGAGAGAAGATCTCACCAGCATGTTTCAAACGAGATTTTCGGCAAAGCAATCAGAGTCTCAGTGTGCGATCATGATCTCCTCCATGTTCCGACCTCCTCTTCCATAGCTCTCATAGAGTTCTATGATTCCTTTGTAGAATTAGGAGGCTAATTACTTTTTTAAATAAAAAACATTACTACACACCATGTAATCTGAAGTACACGGCGTGTACTTTCCATTTTTTTAATTGTTCCTCTGGTGGCCACTTTCCACCGCACCATTGTTCATCTGCCGACTTGGTTACATGGCATGTATTACTATCCACACAATGTGTACCATCATTCCACTGGAATCTACTTTCACAACCTTAAAGTTCACCATCCAACTGATTACATGACGTTTATTATTATGTACACTGTGTGTAGTTAGTTTTTACAAATGTAATCGCCGACAAGACAAGATGCCATGTATTCTCATCCCACTTGGCCAAAGTACACAACATGTGAAAAAATACACAACAAATACTCGTAAAATTGTGAATTTTTTACCATTTTTTATATTTTATAAAAAAATAATAGCGAAAGGAAAAGACAAACTCTTACCTAAAGAATACAATCCGGGATTATACAAACATTCCCCCTTAAAGAAATTCGACCCCAAATTTCTTTTCCAATGGTGGTGAAGATAATGCTGAGAAAAACTCTGACCACTGAGAACGTACATCGATCTCCAACTCCCAAGTTTATTCCTTCACTCGACCATGCTTCCATATCACCCGTACGAGAGGAACTGACTGCCCTCGGAGAACCTTCGTCCTCCTACCAACAATACAAATCAGATTCTCTTCAAAGGATGCATAAACCTAATGCTCAACCTCCTCGGGCTAAAAAATGTGAGATCAGTCTGTGTGATATCAGCACAGCTGAGATACATGGAAGTCGTCGTGCATGGCTGGGTTCCTCTGCAGTAACTGCCACCGATAAGTAACCGGCCTGAATCTCTTCAGAATCTCAAACGGTCCCACATTCCTCAGTGAATGTTTACCTTGTGTCTGGCTCTTCCTATGTCCAAACATCAGTGAAACACGAAAGAAAACTAGACCCCTGAACATGAACTCCAATCATAGTTTTTGTTGATCAACACAAAATTTCTGATGAGACTATGAAGTAGCCATCCACTTCTGTATCAACTGGACCTTCTCTAAAGTATCCTACACGAGTCGTGGTCCAAGTAAAGTTCTATCACCTGCCTCCAACCAGCACAAGCGTGATCGGCCTGGACTAAAATATATAGCCTCGTAAGTTTCCATCCCAATAGTTTCATGAAATCTATTATTGTACGCAAACTCTACTAGGGGTATGTGTTGGGAAAAAATCCCTTAAGGTATAATTGAAGAATTTTTGAGGTGATTGTGTTGTTGACAAAGTGGACATCTGAGTGGTGATTATTGACAAAGAATACCATGAAATACAAATTTTTTGACAAAGGGGATTTCATGGTGGAATGTCGAGTTCACGATCTGTGGTCAATGATCAATGTTTGCTTCATGAACTTCAACAAAGGAATGGATGATCTGGAGGCGGTAAAAAAATAACAGATACAAGGTGGCTCCGTTTTCTAGTGTTTGCCAAATTTTTGGACCTGAAAATCGGCAAATGAGGAAAACTGGTTTTTGGCAAAGGTACTTGCACGCTGTTTATATGAAGGCTTGAGAAAAATGCACACCATATGATATTCAATATCACATCATCAAAATATGTCAAAGGGATAAGTGTCGCGCCCGTATTGGTGGTGTCGCGCAGGTGACTTGCACGCCTTGAAGAGACTTGCGCGCCAATGCCTTGGAAGCTTGATAAGTTGCACACCTATGGTTTCTCAAGATTATAAGATCAAAATATAGAAAAGGAATGAGGTTCGTGCATGTTTGGAATTAGGTCGCGCAAAGGACTTGCAGGAGAAGAGACCTGCGCGCTGAGACTTGCGTGCTGAGAAGAGACTTGAGCGACGTCGCGCAGGGGTGACCAAATGCCTATAAATACTGAACCAACACTCTTCATTCTTCAATCGTAGTTCAAAACATTGAAGATTCAGAGCTCCTGTCACACAGGTGTGGTGGTCACACAAGTGGTGGTGTGTCACACAAGTGGGACTTGCGCGCCCGAGTAGGAAGTTGCACGCCAAATGTGAGTTGCACGCCTGAGGTCGTTTAGGCGAGGAAGGAAGTGAGTCGCACATGTTTTTAGTTAAAGAATTTTGAGTCGCGCAAGTTGTTGAGGAAGACTTTTGCGCCAGCTGTGACTTGCATGTCGATACATGTGCGCCGATATTGAATTGTGCGCCATGTAAGGTTTATTTCCAGCAGTGATTTTCGGGCTGCGTGGAAGCTGGATGATTGCCCGATACCTTCGGTGAAAAGAGATATTCATCTATGGGTGAAAGTTGGACTTCAATAGAGCATCTACATACAAAGGAATAAGCATTTCTTCATGCATGTGAAGAGACCTACAGGTCTATAAACTGTGAGTGGATCCTATCCGGAGTAGTGAGAAAAGGAAGACGATGAAGGTGATCCTATCCACTGGTAGTGAGCCAGAGAGAGAGAGAAACAGGGAGTGACCATTGAGAAAGTAGTGAGCTAACCCTAAACTCTATAAAGGCAGTTAGCCTGGGCATAGAATTGATCTAGCCAGAACCATTTTATCCACATCTAGTGAATAATTGTGGAATTAGGTACGACGGGAAACTTGTCGGCGTATGCCTCTTGGATGTACCCCAGTGAGGGTGAACCATGTAAAAATCTCTGTGTCTACTGGAATACATCTCTGCATTTCATTTAAATCATCAGCATCAGATAAAGAAGAAAATAATTGATCATAATAAACAAAAAAGTGCAAACAAAGTGACCCTTGTAATAAAGAGGTCAAGATCTAGTTGGGCAGGAAGATCTTTGAAAAAGAATATACATACACTGATTCACCCCACTCTCAGTGTATATAGGCCCCTATTGGTCCTAAAAATATGTGATTTCCCCATGTTCCCCCAAAGTCCAGGATGCATGAACTCAACATGTCCTCAAGCACCTGTATCATACACACTGACTGACCATCAACTTGATGGTAGTAACCAGTGCTTAGAAGCACCTGTGTACCCAGTTCCCTCTGAAAACACTGCTATAAATGAGATGAAAAATGGGCATCCCTATCTGAAACAATAGAATTAGGGACCCCTTGAAGGAATACGACCTCTCATACATACAACATTCCTATCACGTAAACACTGAATGTATCCTTGATCGGCAAAAAGTGAGCTTCCTTAATATGTCTATCAACAAAAACCCATACGGTATCACTACCTCAAGGTGACCTCGGCAACCCGGTCACAAAGACCATCACGACATCATCCCATTTTCACTCCAGAATGGGTAACTGTTATAACAACATGGCTGGCCTCTCTTGCTCCACCTTCACCCTCTGACAGGTGGAACATCTCGTACACAAACCTACTACCGCTTTTTTCATACCCAACCACCAATACTGACATCTCAAATTACGGTACATTTTGGTAACTATGGAATGCAATTCTAAAGATAAAGCATGAAATTCCCACATCAACTCCTCGCGTATATCCCCTAGAACCTACACTCATCGAGGGATACATAGTACCTCATCATCGCCTATGGTCCAACAAGGAGGAGGGTCCTCACATGCCACCAACTCCCGTAGAAATAGGCCTTCTGAATCTGATAGTTGTCTCATCCTCACTATATCAAAGAGGGTATAATTCACTTCTATGTATGAAATATAGGTTCACCCCTGACTATCGTGAACCTCCGAATGAATCTTAGAGAACAAAGTTATAATCTGCCACTCTCCACCGGCCTCCTACACTACAAGTTTGTGAGTCCTTCTACTCAGTGCATCAACTACTACGTTACCCTTACCAGGTTTATAGGCGAGCTCAATGTCGAAGTACTGATGGTATTCAACCCACATTATCTATCTCAAATTCAATTCACATTCGGTAAATATGTATTTAAGACTATTTTGGTTTGTAAACACAACAGAATGTTCTCTCAAGAGATAATGTCTCCATCAACGTAATGCATGAACAACTGCAACCAACTCGAGATCATGTGTCAGGTAATTCCTCTCATGTGGCCTCATCTTCCGAGACCCATGCACAACAACTTTATCACTCTGCATCAACACTACTCACAACCAAATACATGATGCATCACAGAAAACTATATATCTATTCCCTTCCTGTGGAAGTATAAGGACTAATGGTGATTTCAACCTTCCTTTCTGCTCTTAAGGAATCGCAAGCTTCTGACATAACAAACATCATAGCCTTCTTAGTCAAACCCTTTAATGGCACTACTATATTGGATAATTCATGTATAATGTTCTTTTAGTAACTATCCTACCCCAAGAAACTTTATTTTTCAAAAAAATTCTTTTCCTACTACTAGGAAATAACTAATCTCACATTCTATGGGTCTACAAAAACTCCATACTCTGAGATAATTTCACCTAAGAAGTGAATCTTGTCCATCCAAAAGTGGCACTTTGAGATATTAGAATATTACTGATTCTCTATCATTGTATTCAGTATGATCTCATGATGGGTGGCATGGTAATGTCGAGTGTTAGAGTACACCAAGATATTGTCCACAAAAACTACCAAAAAAGAATCATATAAGGGTGGAACACATGATTCATCAGAGCCATGAAAAATACTGGCGCGTTTGTGAGGCCGAACAGCATGACCAATTACTCATATAGAGCATATCTACACTGAAAGGCTATAAGCAGTATGTCTGATGGTCTAATGCACAATTTATAATATCCAGACCTCAATTCAATCTTAGAGAACACTAGTGATCCTCAAAGTTGTTCAAAAATAACATCAATACTTTGTAAGTTATATCGGTTCTTAATTGACAACTAGTTCAGTTTACGATAATCCACACAGAGTCTAAGGGTACAGTCCGCCTTCTTCACAAACAAGATAAGAAAACCCAAAGGATAAGTACTGGGTCGGATGAAACCCTTCGTTTTCAACTCCTCCAACTGCCTCTTGAGCTCCTGCAGTTCTATCGTAGCCATCCTATAAGGGGTAATGGACACTGGTGCCACTCCGAGCATAAGCCCAATAAATAAATCCACCTCTCCCTCCAGAGGTAGACCTGAAAAGTTGTTTTTGAAGACATCCCTAAAATAACTTACCACTTGGGGGAAATCCTTCTGACAAGTACCCCAATCATTCAGGTATAAACTTGCAATCTAGTATGTCACTCCACCTCACCCATGATGCTCGGTTCCATCTTGGCTCGCCTGGACATCCCATTCAACCTTGTATAGAAACACTCCTCCCTCTGTTGAAGTGAAACTCACCCTCCGATGATAGAAATCTAAAAATGCAAAAAAGTGTACCAACCAGTCCATCCAAAGAATGACAGCATAGCTTGTCACCTCTAATACATAGTGGTTCCAAAGAAAGTGATACTCACCAACCTCTAGGGGCACTCCATGGACTGATGCAGACCTTCCATTCTAATTCCCAATGGATTTTCTAGCATCATGATATCAGAAGTAGAAGAAGAAACACAGAGCCCAAGGCACTCCATAACAGGCACAAATATACAGCAATTCATAGAACCAATTTACAAAATTACTGATGATAAAATATAAGTAACTAGAATTGTACCTCTAAAAGTGGAAGGTCCAAGATCCTCCTTTTGTTGGGTCTGTTGCACTGTATATTCTTTCCAAGTGTTGCGGCCCTACGACACAGCTTAGCTATCCTGAGCTTACCCTCCCTACTATCTCTAAGATCCTGGTGTCCGGCTACAATGGCCATAACCACCACCTCGGCATGAATGTCCTGAAGTATTCCAATTCCCTGACTGGTAAGAAGCTGTTTCCCCTACACCTCCATGCAGAGTCTACAAAAAACCACTCTCACTAGTCACTGGTGGAAACTCCCTACAATAAACATTGAAGATGACCCATCTTGCCACTTTCTCGGCACTTCACAGGGTCAAAGGGACACTAAGTTCTCTTGTGCCCCTCTTTACCACACTGATAGCACATTACCAGGCCACCTAATGAATTCTTTTGTCTAGTGATGCAGCAATGAGAGAAATACATCTTCCTCTTCCTCTTGCTAGTAGAAATAGTACCAGAGACCGGGGTCAAACCACCCTGGTCCGCACCATTAGCTTCTCGTAGGTTATTCTAAGTAATCCAAGCCTAGTTCACAATAGCATGCACCATAGGCAACATAAAAATGTCCACCAATGTGTGAATGTAATATCAAATACAATCCTCAAAACATCTAGCTCTCAACGTCACATCACCCACCAGAACGGTTGAAAAAGCTATAGTTCCGTGATGCTAGCAGAATAGTCCATCTCTAACATTGCACCCTATATATGATTCATGAACTCTCGGGCTCGATCAACACTTAGAATCTATAGAAAGAAAATGTCATAGAAGACTATCTTAAAACCATCACACACCATGTGTCAGTGATGATCAGTTTGTGTGGTAACATAAAACCATCAAATCGAGAAATCACGCAACATGTAAGTAGATTGATTGATCCCTCTCCTAGAAGGTATTTTCAGATGATAGAAGATCATCTCCATAGAATCAATCCATGAATCTACAGCCTGTGGTCCGCCATCCTTTGAAAATGTATGTGGATGCTGCTGTTGGAATATACGCATCAGCTCTGCCATAGATGTGGAAACATTTGGTACTCCCTGGAAGGTCTTAATGAACTGCATGAAGCCTTCACAGAGGATCTATCGGCAACCCATGGCCTACCATCTCTAGAGTATAATTTTCTCCACTCTCTTGGTATGAAACTCAAGGTCATCTCGGAATCATGACTCTATAAGGCCAAACACATGAATTGTATTAAGATCATTAAGGACTAAGAACTAGAAATGTATGAAGGGAATAGTATAAAGAAAACAATGCATTTTTAAAAAGATAACAACGCCCCGTGTTGTTAGCTACACGGTCAGATCCCAAGATTAACTACACGACGTGTTTGGAATTTACATGTCATGTATAAGATATGTTTTCTCCGTCCATGTTGTTAGTCACATGGGCAAACACAGGGTCAACCCTACATGGCGTGTACAACCAGTACCTAGCATGTTTCTCCAAGAACTCCCATATCCTGTGTCGCTTCCCATACAACCTATGACATGGTTAGAGATTACACGATATGTACATAAGGTACATGGCATGTAATTAAGAAAAAATGGTTTCTTCCCAAACAGAATAAAACATGGTGTGTAGTCAAAACTACATGGCATGTATTCTTGGTTTTTATTGATAGTAAGCCTCATAAACTATGTCGAAGTCCAAAAAACAATGTAACGAACACCATAGTGCCAGATTCCGATCCGTGAGGGCCCATACTCCCTGCGACCCAATGCTTGGCATCTTATACATTTTATAACAAGATAAAAAAGTCAATGATCCACCAAATTCTAATTTATGAGGGCTCATACACTTCAGGATCAAATTTTTGGCGTTCATTCATAAAACCGTACATAACTGTACCCTATCAAATATCAGTTATTTTATCAAGGCATCTATCACAACATCATAAATTTTCTAGAACAACCTCTATCACAACAACATGCAATTTCTAATACACCTATAGGGCATGAAAAATATGCATGGAAGGTGATTATAACATGTGCCTAAATGATGCATGTGATGGAATACCCTCATTTCTTCAGGTTATGACTAAATAGAACCCATGTAAATAAAATAAAATGAAACCAAAAGTGCATCACCCAATGGTGAAAATCAAATAAACAGAAAAATTACAAGATATAAAAACTGTAATTAAATGAGGTAGATTGGATTTTCCCTGTACAAGGGTTAGCTACTCCTGGGAACAGATTATTACCATGTACTTATTCATTCATATCCCTAGATAAGGCTACAAATAGTATTTCATGACAAAAGAACCCAATGATACCACTTTGTAACATCCCCGGTATGGGTGCCATGCAATGGGTGACCCAGATCTGGTTGGTCACATGACCTCAAGTGCATTTTCCCAAACTTGAGAGGATGGTGACTGGCTGCGATGGATCAGGACTGATAGTGGGGAAAATATTCCCTCATTTGTTAATGTTTAGTGCAATAGAATAAATATAAAAACAAAAGAGAAGAATAAGTAAGAAATATAAACCTGAAATGGACAATTGAAATGATGTAAAATATTACCAACTGTCATATATATTATGATGCAACATGTCACTAATTCAAATAAATGATCAAAAACATGACACACTATAATTAAATATAATAAAAAAAATTATAAGGTACAGTCAAACAAAACCAATGTAGTACAGTAAGAAATCAGCTGCATCACAAGCCTCAGCTTGGTCTCATGCTCTCCTACTCCTCTTCAACAATCATGTACCTTTATAGGGACCATTTCCCTTATCAACACCTGCATCAATATAATCTGTTTTCTCATGAGACAATATGTAAACAGGGTGTGAGAATTAAATCCCAGTAGGGAACCACCATAGCCATGTGCCCAACTATCAGCGAAAATGTTCAACAACACTATGCAATAATAAAATGCAATAAACTAGGAAGTACTCAAAAGTATCCATTATTTCCGTTTATATTTCAATTTTTATAGTTATTTATCAATTCAAAGCCTGTTTTTTAGATTTGCAGGTACAACATAATAAATCACCACATTTTATATTCAGTGTAAACATTGTCCTCAGACGTAAGAAACTGTTGGCATAAGGCTAAAGAAAACCTTACCCTCAGGCTAAACAGAACCTTGCCCTCAAGAAAACTAGAACCATGCCTTCGGGATAAAAAAAATATTTCCCTTAGGCTAAACAGAACCTTTCCCCCAGGCTAATCAAAACCATTCCATCTGGATTAACATAACCTTTCCATCATGCTAAACAAAACCTTTCCCTCAGGCTAAATAGAACATTTCCCTAAGAATAAACTTAATCATGACCTTTGGATAAATAGAACCATGACATCAGGCTAATCAGAACAAAAGCATGTAACCATGAAAATCCCAAAGCATAATCCAGCATTTCACATATTTTTTCTTTTAAAAAATTCAAGGCATGTTATAATCTAGGCGTACCCTCAAGTATCCTGGCCAAATCGCTAAACAGGGGAACTGCACCCTCGGGGTGTCCCTGGATCAATGAAATGATCCCAAACATAATTTTATACTTGTTAATTAAATTACCTATGGAATTCTAGGTATCTTAACTGCCAAGGCCTCAACCATATAGTACCCCAAACATGGGCGCGTTGCAAAACGGTACACAAAATCAACTCGATAGTTGGAAATAAACACCAGACCACCTACCTTGATCTCCTCTAATCGATATATGTGAACGATACCTCCTGAATCAAAGGAGAATGATGTAGATCTGGGATAAAAATTTACCCGTTCTTATTCAAATAACTTCACTTAGTTAAAGAATTAGAAGTGGAGGTTCAAAAAGAGGGAAGATTTCACCCGCACGGTTCAAACGAGATCATCAGCGAATTAATCAATGTCCTAGTGTGCGATCGAGATCTACTCCAAGTTCTGGCCTCCCATCCAACGGCTCCCATCGAGTTCTAAGCTTCCTCTATCAAAAAAAGAGGCTACTTCCTTCTTTTACCAAAAAAAACATAACTGAACGGCGTGTACTCTCAAGTACATGCCGTGTACTTTCAATTTTTTTAATTGTTCCTCTGGAGGCCACTTCCCACTGCACCTCCATTCATCTGAAGACTTGGTTACACTACGTGTATTTCTATGTACATGACATGTACCATCATTCCACTGGTAGCTACTTTCACCACCTTACTGTACACCTGTTGACTAATTACTCATCATATATTACATAGTACACAGTATGTAGTTATCTTTTTCACCCTTAATCATAGAAAAGCCAACACACCCTGTATTATCATCCCACACGGCCAATGTAAAAACTGTGTACTCATAAATTTGCGACTTTTCCATCATTTTACATAATATCTCAAAAAAATTAAAAGGAATGGAAAAGATGACACCCATACCTTAAAAATAAAAATCAGATTCTTATATGTGTTATATAATTTTAGTTATGGGTATTTACAACTTCATTATATGATCCTTCATTAATGGGGTGTACGTTTTGTGTGTTACCAAATCAGTGATTAAATGTCAAATTACAATTTAAACTCATTGGGATATATGCATACTTCAATGATTATTTTACACCAAGGATATATGTGAAATCAATATTTATGATTTATGTTGTAATGATAACTCCCCTTTGTGTGGATATACTTTTGATACACATAATCACTCCAGTTATAATTTCTTAATTAATTGATATGAACTTTATAAGATTAATCTTAACTCAATTTCCATTCGTGGAGTTAAACCTTCAAGTCATTGGTGTTGTTTTTTCAAGAATATTTGTGAATTTCCTCTGATTTATATACAATAAATATCCAATAATATACAGTGTATTTATATTTTTCACACATAATTATGTCATTTATATATCCTTAACATAATTATATAGTCTTTATAATGGGTTTCATCTCAATTTACATTCCATTGAGACTTAGTTGTTGTTATATGCAAATTAACTTTTATATGTTGTATATAATGTACTTTGACATAGTATATCATGAATCCATTTATTCTCGTGATATTATAATGTTTTTATTACCTAGGTTTTTTATATTCAATTGTTTCTCATTTGGTTATGAACTCTAACATAAATATCATTTTAAATGTTTTAAAGATTTATTCTTCTATATATTTCACAATAATATCCATGTTTTAAAAATGGTTTTATGTACTTATTTATATGGACATTAATTTTTTAAATTTAAAAGTTACATTTAAATGTTTCAAAGTTGTATGTGACACTTTTATTAAAAAATCTATTATAAATGGCTTCTTGATAAATAATGTGACTTTTAGCTTTTTTCAAGAAAAGGTGGATAATCTTCCCTAATAATTTTGATGATTATTTCCATCTATGTCAATATACTTCATTATTCTCGATATATGTTAATCTATTATAATACAATCATCCATATTCTATCGAATGAGTTATGTATAATTGTGGACGTTCTATTTATATGCCATTCATGGTTGGTGGTTAAAATATTGACATTTCGTATGCTTGTTTTAATATGAATGTTGATATTATGTTTCATACATTTAATATGAGGAATGAATTGTAAATAGTAAGGGATGGGTGGATCCCGTTATAGTTCCTTGATGAATCGGTAGGTCTCATGAGACAAACTAGTGTCTTGGCACAAGGCCTTGACAAAATATTATTTTTAGTCTTGGAATGAGGACTTGACTATGTGGTTATGATTTTTGAATTATTCATTCCATCATTATAAGATTAGATATTGATATTTCATGAGGTTATTCTACTGGTAGAATACCCATGACTATGATATATTATGGAATTATTTACTCAGCCCATATTCCTACCATAAATTGTTCATTTTTTCTATTTGTAAAGGTATGTGTTTTTAATTATTCACCATGCCTAATGTTTATGTTATTTTTTGTTGTATTGATTAATCGTACTGATCATTTCATCTCAAACCATTATAATGATTTATTTTCCAAGGATATAAAAAAGTTAGTTATGAGTGACCTGATAGAATAATCTTGGAAGCTTGAATGTTTCAAATGGAACAAATTATTGTCGTTTTTCTTTTCAAGTTGTAATGATGAACTTCTGTTTGTATATTTTTTCCAAGACAACTAAACTGTTCGATACTTTTGGACACGATTCCTAGTAATCATGCCAATTATTAAAAAAATCACCAGCTCCTAGATTCTGGGGTCGGGGTGTTACAGTTGGTATCAAAGGACGTTTAGTACAAACCTTGGAAACAATATATGGATAAACATTGATTAGAGAACACTACCCTAAGATAGACATTGAGCATTAGTATAGAATAATTTCTTAGAATTTTGGTAATGTAGATATTTTCACTATTTTCCAAGAAATTTATCCATGTCTGGATAGAAGCATGTATAAGCGGCTCTAGCACAGATGTACCTAGGAGTGAAAATTCCAACAAGGTGTTTCAAGCTTGACCTGGGGTATCCTCGTACATGACAATGGTCCTTACTACACTTGTGGTAACATCACACCTATGAGATATTCTTAGGATAATTTAATTTTACTTTTCAAACCAATTTGAATGATTTTAATATAAGATGATAATAAATGTCCATGGTTAATCTTAAGGTTTTTTAAATTGAAAATAAGGTTTCATGATATTATCAAAACGACTTTATGACTATTGTTACTAACTCAATGCTTTCTGGTATTTGTCAATGGCTGGATTCCAAAGAAGTCATAGTAACATTAAGCATGACGTACAAGGTGGGAACAGTGGTAGAAACGAGAAAAAGAAAATTGAATTTTCATAGGCCGAAAACATATCATGTTTATTCCAATTAATTTTTCCACAAATATAATCGACAACATATATATTAACCAACTCCCAGACTCAACATAGAAGACAAAGGTGAAGAATGGTAAGAGCTCCAACAGTGGGGACCATGGAGAAAAGAAAACTAAAATTCTATCATACAGGAAATGTTGAAGGAGACACCTAGGAAAGTGGCTCAATGGAACAAAGAAAAATTTTATTTGTTGGAAAGAAGGACATAATGTAATGAATTACCAAGAAAAAATTAATACTACTATAAAAAAATGGTCCCAATAATACATTTAAATTAAATTTCCGTAAATGTAGTGGACCTGGCCATTACCTGAGTGAATTCCCAATTCTACAGGATATCCATTTTGTAAAGGAATAATCTTTGTGGAAATAAATGTATGGGGAAATGTTTAAAATTATTAGTTCTCTTTATTGATGGGATTACCTTGGATAACTTTTCTATTGTATTTTTAACACTGCAGTTTGTCATGTAAAAATGATATTTGAGGAAGTATTTTCTTCTCTCTTGATGATATAGTTATAAATAACAATTTGGTTTTATATGATCATTGGGTTTGAGGAAATTACAAGTTGTTAAATTTTGGGATGAAAATGTGAGGTATGAGATAACATTTGTGGTTAAATTATCTTATGGTTATTTTGAGTAATTTATCTCATTTTTTTAGTGTTATATAATATAGTTTTTGAAAAAGGACAACACATATACTATGTGACAACCTCTCACGTCGGTAAAATCTGTCGGAATTCAACCCACTACCAGAGTGTGAATGGGATTTATCACTTACCACTAGACTACGTGATTTCTCTTGTTAGTGTGACTAATTATTTTTTGTTAAACTATTTTTTTGATCAATAATAAGTTGATTTGGGGTCTTATGTCTTTTAAAATGCATACCATTAGTATATGAAAATTATTTTGTGATTTTGTGATAAATATGTTTTTTTGAAGATGTTTTCTCTGTTGCGAACACTATATGACAAATAATAGAATACTATGGGATTTCATTTAAGTAGTAATGTTGGATTGTTATCTATATTTCTATTTTGGATTTATAGTTATTTTATTTATTTATTGAAATGATTAACCTATCATAGAGAATATGTGATTAGGTTAATTTCTTTTAATTATGTGATATTTAGAGTAGTCGATGTCATTTAGAGATACAATTTAACATGGAAGACTACATAACCAAATTCTTCTAGGTTTTGGATTTCAATATTAGTTTGGATTATATTGAAGGATTTAGTGGACAATTGTTTATTAAATGGTATTTATTTAACTTTTTGGTATTGTTGGTTTAATTTTAGAAAATAAGATTAGTATTTCTTTCTCTAAAGGATTATCCTTTTTGGGGATCATTTGATCTTGTAATAAACATTTTGGTTTTGGGTAATCTCTAAATACTAGGTAAATATATTGTCTATCCTTTGTGGATCATTTTATTCTCTTAAAGTTGATTCTGGCTCTTCCGGTGTGACCAAGACATCTTTAATACTCATCGTATATAAAAAAGTTGATTTAATGGTAGAAATTTATAATAGAATGAAACTATACTTAAAAATTAAGTATTTATCTTTATGTTCATAGTCAATATCATAAATTAATTCCTTAACATTATCAAATATAACTAAAAAACATTGTCCGTTTACTTTCTTACTGGGAAACTAATAACTGTATATCCCATCACAAGTTTTTGGTTTTATTGTTGTTACGGTTCTACTGATCATGTTTTCTTTACCTATCCATAATAACTTTACACTTTTTTTATCTTCCATATCCATGTTTTCCTACATTGAATCCTAATATGGGTTATCTCAGCTCACCTTTTTTACTTCTCTTTCGTTATTTTAAAATGATAATTTCATTGACTCTTTTTCCAATGTGGGACAATCAATGAAGTTACCAAGACCATTTTTAAAAATTATGAGGATGCAATTTCCAATATAGGGAAGAATGTAACACCCCAAGATTTCATAGTAAGTTATCTACTTTAATGTAACTCAATAACTTGTGAAACACACAACACCGAGTTTGAGCACAGTTAGACTTACCAATCTAGCCATTCAAAAAGTGGTTATGAATATAATTAACTGAATTTTAAATTTGATATAATACATATAATCTTAAAATTGATATTTTGATTTTTAAACATAATATAAGAACAAATTCAATTTTGAAGATAAAAAAATTAATTTTCAAAAATGAAATTTTACGGCCTTTTAATAGTGAACCCTTTTAAATACAATATTTTACACATTTATATATTCAATTTGACAAAATAAAATTCTTAATTAGAATCAGGAGACAAAAATTTAGTTTCGATAAATTTTCGTGTTTTTTCTGATAACATTCATATTTGGGTGAATAGTGAAAAAAAATTTAATTGACAACAACTTTTTTAATTAGAATAACATATAGTGTTTAGTTACAAATTTTAATTGTATGGAAGTATATTTAGATTATATTATTACTATTTGATATAATTTTTGTCATTGGAATTAATTTCACTTTGAAATTATACATAAACAAGTGTCAATCATTTGAAAGTTATTGTTTCTTAAAAACACGCTATTTGTTTTCATAATGGGAAATAATTTTAAATTAATTAATAAAAATTATATTATTTGAATTTTGTAAAATAGAAATTATTTTCGAATTTTGAATATCAAATATATCTTAGACTGAATTTTTGGTATTTATTTGAAAAACATCAATTTTTGATGAACTGTAAAACCACTTAGTAGTAGTTAAAAAAACTTTTTCATTAAAATAAAATTTAACCACTTCTATGAATTGAATATAAAAAATAAAACATACATGGATTTTATTAGTATGTAAAATTTGGTTCAATAAGATGAAAATAATTTTTGGTGAGTAGTAACATTTGACTTATATTAACCGCATTTAAAGGTAAATAGGGAAATTCATGGTAAAAAATATATTATAATAATACAAAATTACATTAACACTTGTCTTAACATTATTTGATGAGTCATGGCCGACCACGGTCATCCTTGTGTCAATTTTGGGTCCCCATTTATCCACTTAAGAATCATAATGACAATTTATTTTAATTAAAATAACGTAAAGAAAAAAATGACATTTACAAATATCTTTTAGTATATCAATTTTTAATGGGTTTATATAAGTCATCTTTACAACTATAAATAATCAATGTAAATCGAAAGACATTTTATTCATTATCGTATTTTTTTATAAATTTTAGCCATCATATAAATTATATTATATATGACACCGTAATGATGAAGTATTTACGTCATTAATAAATGATTTAAATAAATAAATTATTAATATTAAACAAATATCCAAAACCTGTCCAATTCTTATTGGATGATTTTATTTCTAACATTAGTCATCTTTTATTCTACTATAATGAGTTTGTGGTACTTTTGAAACTGATGATATATTTATAATTGAATAACATTTTCAAACATTCCTAAAGAGACCCTCCCCTCCATTATAAAAGGACACCACTTCTAACCCATCCATCACACCTCTCAATCCCCTTGAATCGTCAAAACCCTAACCAAATAATCTCTCAATATCACTCTATTACACCAAGAATCATTACCTTAGGCCGAAGGCACTTCAAGAAGTTCATTTGGCTCAAACCAAAGGGAGTCACCCGAATTAAAGGTAGCGGTTTCTCTTAACTTCTTTTCTATTATTTTACTTCTCTAACCCCTAAACTCTTTTTAATTGTTTATTTTATAACCACAAAAGTATCCTAAATATACTAGGAGTTTATTATGTGATGTATATAATCTACACATACACACACCTCCATCTAATCGGTAAAGAATATAGTGTTTTTGTGGATGGAAAACTAACGCCTTACAAAATGATGATTGCTCAATTATATACTACCGCCTCTCATGATGACCAGTAACATGTAATTGTATTTATATTTGATATATTTTATGATTATGTTTTCTTTAATCTTATTTATTTTTCATTTATATCAATCCTTTATGGTTTCCATTATGGGTAAAACACGATAATTTTATTTGAGGAAGTGTAGACTACCACTCCTCAAAGTGATATGACTCGTTAATGCCTTATGTGGTACATATAATGGATAGAGATAATTATATTATATATGATATTATATTGGAATTATAATATACCTATGTATCATTATATTTTAATTCCATTAAAATACAAAATAGAAATGAAAGTTGTGTTCATGCGTACGTACAACTTACCATCTCTATGGAAAGTACATTTCATTTCTTATATCTAAATGTTATGTACAATTATAAACACATATATGTACTATATATATAATATATATGTGATATATAAACAATTTATATCATCTTGTAGATAAGAGACTTTTGACAACGTGGAAAATTTTAATTATAACAAGTTCATTTTTGACTCAACTTCCAAACATCGATAAAATATCCAATATGAACTCAAATAATTAACTAAAAGTTATAGAAAGGAAAAAAGTGGTTTAAAAGGAATACTAAACTTTAAAAAAATTCTTCTTCAAGTATAAATTAACTTATGATTATTATTCAGGATGAACAAGGAACATACAATACAAGTCAGACTCGATGTAAGGGGTTTTTTATCTCACTATTAATTCTGTGAGATTACCATTATTCACCACTTATTTATTGCATGTGGTGTATTTTGTAATGTAATATGATATATATTATCATTATTATATTAATATTCATGTTATTCGGTGAATTATTTGGTGGTTATTAACTTTTGTTCAAACGACTCGATTGATTTCAATGTGGTAAGGGGATTTCATCTCACTTCTTATTCCCGTGAGAGTCACATTGTATTGACACTATTTCCTTTTTTTGGCATCTGTACTATCCATGATTTAATTCCTTGAGTAATATAATTTAATCTATTGACATTTAAAACTTTATTTTATGATCCTTCATTTGTGGGATGTATGTTTCAGGGGTTACCAAATTGGTATGTATATTTCAAATTACAATTTCCACTCATTGGAATTTACGCATACTTCATTGATTATTTTACTCCAAGATTAGTTGTGGTATCACTATTTATTATTTATTTACTAATTTACACTCTCCCATGTGCAGATATAATTTTTATACACATAATCACTCCATTGATAATTTCTCATGTCCTTGATATGAACTTGATAAGAGTAATCTTAACTCACTTTTCATTCATTGAGTTGAACATCCAGGTCATTGGTGTTGTTTTTTCAAGAATATGTGTGAATTTCCTCTGATTTATTTACACTAAATATCCAATCATATTGAGTGTATTTATATTTTTCACACATAATTATGTCATTGATTTATCCTTAACCAAATTTCACAGTCATTATAAGGGATTTCATCTCAATTTACATTCCATTGAGACTTCTTTGTTGTTATACACCAATTCACTTTTATATGGTGTATATAATGTACTTTGACATAGTATACCATGAATCCGTTTATTCTCATGATATTATAATTTTTTTATTACCTAAATTATTTTTATTCAAGTGTCTCTCATTTGGTTATGAACTCTAACTAAAATATCAGTTTAAATGTTTAAAATATTTATTCTTATAAATATTTCTCATTAATTTCCATGTTTTAAAATGGTTTTAAGGATTTATTTATATAGACCCAAATTTTTTAAAATTAAAATTCCTTCTAAAATTTTGATAGTTGTATGGGTCAGTTTGATTCAAAAATCTATTTTAAATGGATTCTTGATAAATAATGTTACTTTTAATGGGTTTTAAAAAAAGGGGGATATTTTTCACAAATAGTTTTGATGACTATTTTCATCAATGTCAATATCCTCCATTATTATTGATTTAGATTAATATATTATAATACAATCTTTCATATTGTATTGAATGAGTTATGTTTAACTATGGATATTCTATTTTTATGCCATTCATGGTTTGTAGATAAAATATTCACATTTAATATGGTTGTTTTAATATGAATGGGGATATTATGTTTCAACCATATCATATGTGGAATGAATTGGATTTTATAAGTGATGGGTAAAGCACTCTATAGCTCTTTGATGCATCAGTAGGTCTAATGAGACAAAGTAGTCTCTTGGCATAAATCCATGAGAAAATCTTCTTTGTAGTCTTGGCACGATGCTTTGACTACGTGGTTACGATGTCCGGTATTATAATTCCATAATTATGATATTGGATATTGATATTCCATGTGGTAGTTCGACTAGTAGAATACCCAGGACTATGTTTTATTATGTCATTATTTACTCATCCCATATTACTACCATAAAGTGTTCATGTTTAATATATTTAGTGGAATGTTTTTTCAATTATTCACCATGACTAATTTTTATGTTATGTTCCATGGTATTTCTTACTCTTATAGTGAGTTTGAGATCACCCATTTCTTAAGTTTTATTTTCCATGGAAATTAATATGTAACTTATGAGTGACTTTCATGAATAATATTGGAATCATGGATGTTTCTAATTTAATAAATTACTGTTGTTTTTATTTTAATGTTTTTATGTTGACTTTATGTATGTATCATGTTTCCCGTACTACCAAATAGATCAGCCCTTTCGGGACGTGATTCTTAGTAATCATGACAATGTATTAAAATAATGCACTGGCTCTTGGATTATGGGGTCGGGGTGTTACAAAAATCTCTAAAAATCAAAAATAAAAACATAGATAAAAAACCAACATTACTCCTCAAATGATATCCCAACTTATCTTATTTTCCTTAGGCATATAGTGTTCCCAAAAGAGATAAAATATTACAAAATATAATTCATCATTTAATCACTAAATCAATTTTTTATTCTATGGATACCCATTTGATAAGACATTAGATCCCAAATCAACATATTATAGATAAATAAAATCATTTTACTAAAAATAATTAGTCACACTAACCAAGGACTTCACAAAGTTCAGTGTTAGGAGATAAATACCAATCAAACTCTGGTTGTGGGTTTGATTCCTGCAACATTGTCTGACATGATGGGTTGTGATACGGTTTTCATGTTTTTCCTTTTCAATAAAAATATTTTTTAACATTCCCATAATGAGATAAATTCCTGAAAATAACCACAACATAATTTAACCAAATGTTTTATCTCATACCTCACATTTTCATCCAAATATTTAATAACTTGTAATTTCCTCAAAATCAAGGATCTTATTAACCCAAATGGATATTTATAACTATAAAAACAATATAAAGATAATTATTCATAAAATATCATTTTCACATAACAAACTGCAGGGTTACAGAAACAAGAGAAAATCCTTCCAAAGTTATCCCATCAACAAAAGCACTAACACTTTAAAATTTTTTCAATCCATTTATTTCCACATAGGCTTTTCTATGACCAAGAAGATATCCTAAAGAATATGCAATTCACTAGGGTAATTCTTAGGTCCCTTATATTTACAGCAAATGACAGTAAATGGATTCTTGAGATCATTTTTATTTTCTTCCATAGCACTCTTCATTTTTCCTCATCAATTCATTACATTATGTCCTTATTTCCTAAACATAAATCATTTATTTGATACATTGATACACTTTCCTAGGTGTATCCTTCCACAATTCATGCATGATGGAAATTTATATTTCTTGTCTCCATGGTCTCCACTGGTGGTGATTTTATCATTCACCGCCATTGTCTTCATTGTTGAGTGAAGGAGTCAGTTAATAAATATATTGTAGATCATATTTTTAGAAAAATGATACGGCATGAACATGATATCTTTTTCACCTATCAACATTCAATTTTAATTCTCATTTCCACCATTGTGCCCAAATTATACATCTTTTTCATTGTTATTGTGACTTCACTGGAATCCAACCATGGACTAACACTAGAAATCATAGTGCGAGTCACAAAATAATTTAGAGAATATCATAACACTTTATATTCAATCTAAATCACCTTAGTATTAACCACGATTTTTTTCTCATCTTATATTAAAAATTTTCGAAACATTTTGTAATGAAAATGTGATTTATCATAAGAATATCCCCTAAAAGTGTCGTAACCATGAATGCAGCAAGGCCTTTCGTCGTGCACCGGTTCTTGTTCAAGTATAGCTCAAAGTGGTGTTTTTGGGTTTTACCCAAAGGTACATCTATGCCAGAACCACCTCTAGCAGCTCGTAAATAGACATGAATGCATTTCTTGGATAACTCTCAAAATCTCTACAGAACCAAAATTCTAAGAAGTTCTTCTATACAAATCCCCAAATCCTATCATAGGGTAGTATTCTATAATTAGAGTTTTTCTAAATCTAGTTTTCAAGGCTTGAAATAAACATCCTCTGATACTATCTATAATGCCATAACCCCTGTTACTAAGATACAATGCATTATTACATAAAATTGTAATGATCACAACTGAACAAATATCAAAAGACCGATCATTTTAGTAGCCTTGGAAGTACTAGATATATTCATAACATATACATTCTGTCATGAAATAAAAAATAAACGGAATTTTTCCCCATTTACCCCACATATATCATTAGTCTATCAATTCAGGTCAACCATAAAATATTTCATCTCATCGAGAGAAAAATAAAACATATAAAGGCTTGAAATAGAATCTTAGTAAGGATAAAAATATACCGGAATCTTCCATAAATAATCCTAAACAATTAAGGAAATGTATAAGAGTAAATCATGATAATTTTGGAAAATAAACTTTTGAATAATATTCACAATATAAATCAAAAAAATTTAATTTACATATTCACATAGATATTCTACTAGTTGAATAATCAAATGCAATATCAATATCTAAATATCTAATGATGGAATGCATAATTCAAGACTTCATAACCACATAGTCAAGGTATTGTTCCAATAATACCAATATGATTATGTCATTGCCTTGTCCCATGATACTAGTTTCTCTTATGAGACCTACCGATGCGTCGAGGAACTATAGAGGGCTCCACCCATCACCTACTACGTACAAAGAATTACCTATATTAAACGGTTCAAACATTACATAATCATTCATATTAATACTATCATATGAAATGTCAATACATTATTCATAAACAATGAATTGTTTAAAAATAACACATCCACAGTCAAACATATCACAAAACCTTCAATATAGTATTAAATATTTTTTTCATAAAAAATCAACCTCGATGAATAATAATATCCCGTAAAGGATGTTGACATAGTTGAAAATGATCAGTAAAAATCATTGAGAGAAATATACCTTTTTCCTGAAAACATTTAAAAGTCTCACTATTTATCAAGAAGATGTTCAAAATATATTTTTCAATCATGGTGTCCCGTATCAATTTGAGTCTTTTAAAATAAAATTCAATTATAAAAAATTAATGGTTATATAAATAAAATCGTAGAACTATTTTTTAAACCTGGAATTTGATGAGAAAAATTGTGAAGAATAATTTTTTAAAACATTTTAAATGATTGTTTAGTTAGAGTACCTAGCCAAATGAGAGACTCTTGAATAAAAATAATTGAGGAAATAAAAACATTATAATATCATGAGAATAAATGGATTCATGATATACAATGTCAAATTAAATTATATACACCAAAAATCATGAATTGGAATATAAAAACAAAGAAGTATCAATGGAAGGAATGTTGAGATGAATTCATTTATAAAGACCATATCTGTAGGTTAAGGATAAATCAATAACATAATGATGTGTAAACAATATAAATACAACCAATATGATTGGATATTAAATGTAAATAAATCATAATACATCCACATATATTCTTGTAAAAACAACATCGATGACTTGGATGTTTATTTCTTTGAATAGAAATCGAGTTAAAATTACACTTAATAAGATTATATCGATGACATGAGATTTTATCAATTGAGTGATTATGTGTATCAATTGTATATCCACACAATGAGTAGTGTAAATTAATGCATAAGTAAATAAATAGTGATTTTACACATAATCTTGGACTAATGGAATCAATTAAGTTTGCGTAAAACCAAATGCGTATAAATTGAAATTTGAAATTCCCTTACAGATTTCAGAACTTACGAAAAATACATCCCATTAAAGAATGATCATAAAATGATGATTTCAATACCCATAAATTGAATTATATTACGCAAACAATACAATCATGGGCATCACATACTCCACACAAAATGTAATATTAGTAAATATAACATGAATCTCATGGGAATACAAGTGAGATAAAAATCCCTTACCACATTTTAATCAATCGAGTAATACAAAAAAAGTTAATAACAACCAAAATAATCCCCAAACACAATGAATATAAAGATTATTATGATTATATATATCAAATGTTAGTACGAAATACACCACATGCAATAAATAAGTGGAGAACAATGGAAATCTCACGAAATTAGAAGTGAGATAAGAAACCCCTTACCTTGTACATTTCCTTGGACGAGGGTATGTTAACCTCCTATATAATAGTTACATCATCGTTATTAAATTATTAAATAACTATATACATAAATATGATATCATATATGATCCTATAATATTGCATTGTTAATAATATTTTAGTAGTATCATCGTTTTCGGTGTTAACTGATCCATTTTCCATTATTTGCTCTATTACGTAAGGCATGTTTGTTATGGATAGGATTTATTTTATTCATATCCAGAATGATATTAATTTAATAAAAATTAGGTTTAATTATAAAATTATAATTATTCTTCAATGATTTTTATGGGGAATGAATCTCATCGAGTTCATGGAGACTGTAATATGTACGTGCACACGACCAACAATAACATTATTTGATGGTGAAATCATTTTTTATTGGATGGTATATAATATTAATTGAATCATTAACATGTTATATATATTATTTAAATAGGTTATACTAATTTTTATACCCAACCAAATAATGATGTTTTTTAATAACACACTATACCACGACGTGGAGAAGGTGAGTTGTGTGTAACCACGTATGGTGACATTGTCATTATTATGATGGATAGAATAATAAATATGGTTGTAACATTTTTATAATAACATCACCGTATATTGAATATATTGGATTTATTATTTTAAAATGGAAACAAAAAATAAAGAGGATGTGGAACCAGAAATGAACTTGAAATAGGTGATGAAATATTTACCTATTCTTTGGGTTATTTCTTTTTATTTGATCAAAAGGGCTAATTAGGTTGGCTTTCTGACCAAAGTATAGATTCTATATTGGAGGGAGTAATATTGGGCAGATATTTGGTCAGTGGTTGTCCTAGAAAAATGGATTTGGTGGTGTGAAATTAACAGAATGGTAAGTACCATTCTATAAGAGATGTGAGGGTCATTTTAAGAAATGTTTGAAATATTATTATATAATAAAATAATTTTCCATTTAAAATGGATCAAAAATAATATATTTCAAATATAAGGTGGGGATGGATCTAAATACTCTTAAACAATAGGTTTTAGACATGTTTTTTTCCATTTTATCCTTATCATTTAGTTTTCACTCTTAGTTAAATAGTATAACGTTTACCTCGTCTTCTTGTAATCTTACACTATATTGTTAATAAAAATACATTAATATTACAAGAGAATCTCAAGTGGTTCATTAATGACATATATAATATTATTTAATCCTTTTTGTGAAAATAATATTTTTTTTTGAATATTATATCAATGAATAATATTGTATTTGTTTTAAAAACTAATTTATGTCAATTTTGACACTATTTGGTACTTGGTTTTTATAAATGACATAACAACCTTATCAATTCAAAAAAAATAACTAATCAACCCTAATATTTATAATTAACCTAGAAAATTATTGGATGTCGTATAAACTTTTAAATTATGTTTATTTTAATATTTACAATGTAGTTATTTTTAATATTTCATTAATAAGTTAATTACTACATCATCATTGTGTTGTAAATAAACTTAATTATATAATCTCTAAAAATTATAAATAAAAAACATTATGTATGAAATCTTTTTATATTTATAATGAATATTTATAGTTGAATTTATATTCTGTATAACCATATCTTAAAAATGGTTTAGTTAATAAACATTGAATTTAATACTTTTAACTCTTCTTTAAATAAAATAACAATAAATTTCTGTATAATTCAAGTGGAACAAAAGGGTCATATTTTTTTACTATGTTTTTTTGGAATAATTAAACTTACCCAATAAAATTAAGAAATGTGTCAGTGTAATTATAATATCATTTTTACCTTAAATTGCCCTAAAATTTTTAACTGTGGTAAATAATAGTCAAAAGATAATGTTCACCAAAAATTATTTTCATCTTATTTAACAAAATTTTACTTACTGATATTAATTGTGTCTCTTGGATTTTTGAAATTCAATTCATTGTAGTGGTAAATGTACGTTTTATGCAAATGTGAAAATGCTCCTAGAATTTGGGTAAATGACGACAAAAGTTCAACAAACATTTATACATCTACTTTTTTATAAAATGACTCTAATGAATTATATTGAACTTATATAGGTATTATATATATATTCTTTACTTAAAATAAATGTAAATAAAAAAAATATTTATTTAAATAAAATGTTGGTTTCAAAAAAAACGCAACGTTTTTCACTATTCATAAAAAATGAACATTTTCATAAAAATACCAAAATTTACCTTTATATATTTTGATCATCCGAATTCAAAAATGAATTCTATTTTACCAAATTCAAAACATAGAATTCGAATTAATTAATTTACAATTAATTCAGGCTTTCACAACTGAAAGGCAAGTTTTTAAAAAGTAATAACTTTAAAATGATTGACATGTGTTTAGGTCAAATTTAATTGTGAAATTACATATAATGACCTAAATTGTATTAAATTATAAAAATATAATTTAATTATACATCCAAATTAATCAAATTCATAATTTAGTAATATAAATTATTTCGATAAACAAGTTGTTTTCATTTAAAATTTAGTATTTTTCAGTATTCGTCAAAATATGAAAGTTATTAGAAAAGTACCAATAATTTATCCAAAATATATTTTTAGGTCCTGATTATAAATAATAATTTAATTTCATTAAAATGATTATAAAAGTGTCAAATATTGGTTTTAAAAAGATGTATTCATTAAAAGGTGGTAAAATTTGATTTTTTTGAAAAATAATTCATTTATCTGAAAAAAAGTATTTGTTCTTATTTTATGTCTAAGTAACATATAATATGGATTCTGAAATTATACGGTGTATATATAACTAAAAATTCAGTTTATGTTATTCAAAACTGCTTTTTTGAGTGGCTAGTTGGGTAATTCGTGGTGCGCTCAAACTTAGTCATGCGTGGAGTGCAAGCTGTTGAGTTACTTCAAAGAACACAACTTACTATGAAATCTTGGGGTGTTACATTTATAAATATTATAATTAAAAAGAATGAGAGAATTGAAACCACAGTTTATAAATAATTTTTCATCTGACGGATTCATATTATTGTTGATGAATATATTATCTTGGAGACTTGGCGATAGAGAGGCAGATAGATGATTATATAAAGTAATAGTGGTAACATGTCATGTTGAGGATGTCAATCAATGTAAATTATTTCATGAGAAAGAATAGAAGAAGAATAATATAAATATACCAGTACACTGGATAATTGAATTACTATATACATGAGAACGACATATATATTTTCCCTTATCATATAAATTTTTTTACTATAGTATGAGTGTGACATGTAGGACACACATAATATTTTGGAGACTTTGTAATATAGTTCTAAGTATTCTCCATAGTCATCGAGGATAAAAACTATTTTTTTGAATCATTTGGTGATGATTTTAACTAGGTTAATAAAAAACCTAGCTACTCACAATGATTAGTGAATCTTGAAAATCACATGTTCCACTTGTTTGTGTGTGATTCTTTATAACTTCTATTCAACATTCAAATTTGTTATATGGAATTTTAGAATGGAAAATAATAAATATATGATTTACTATTTCACCTACCCCCATCAATTATTTCATTATCTTATGTTCCCACACTATATAACATTTATTTTTATTACCTATTTATTTATTATATAGTGTTTTATTATGTTTTATATTTGATGTAATCCAATTATATTATATATAATTCCTGTAGTATGTTATCCGTGCTTAAAATTTATATAGAAAAACATTACAATAACTATAATTTATGGGATGAATTTATTTTATTATTTTATTAGAATATTTTTTATACAGTTATAAAGGATTTTATAAAATGAATGAGTATTAGTAATGATATCATGATATTCTCATTTTTGGTGGTAATGTTTTACATGAATTCTTTTTTTAATGTCACATGTAGAATGTAAAAAATTATCTTCCAATAATAATAATACTTTCATAAAAAATAAGCTGGTACCCAATATATATTTTTCATTCCATCCATATTATTTGGGGATATATCAAAATGTATACCCTTTAATAGATGTTGTATTTAGAACACATGCACAATAAATATTATTTTAGATGAAGCAAAATAAGTAAGGGTTGTTCCAATATCATGATAAATCATAAATAAACTAAGGAATCTAAGGTAATTATATTACCATATTTATTATAATTCCTAATGATAATGACTAAAAATAAATGGATAAGTATTTTGTAATATTCAAGTTGGGTCTATGAACATTTCCACGAATGTATCCTTTGAAGTAAATGTAATAGGAATGCTTAGGGTGAATAATATAATTATTCCATGAAATTTATTTTGTGAAGATGAAAATTTCATTGGGTTTAAATAATGAATAATAGAGGATATTAATGTATGAGATTGTGGTATTTTTCCCTTCTATAAGTTAAGAAATGGGATGTTCTGTGTTCAAACAATATTTTCTAAAAAATGAATTATAGTATTAATTGGTCAATTTGTATAAATGTATCAAATAAAGGAGTATGGGTTCATATAATGTTAATAATTATTTGACTACTCATTTTAATAAATATTTTAAGCATTTATAATGTTAATCTAGATTTTTATTTTACATCTTTTCATATTTATTTTTTCTTTGTAGCTGACTTTAAATAAAAAATAAACTTTTAAAAAAATATTAAAAATTCCAATTATAATATATTAATGTGATGAAACTAATAATAACATAATTTTTTTCAAATAAAATTTCAAAAAAAATATAAATTTAATTTAATTTGATAATTATAATCTATAGAAATCCACTGTATTTCTGAAAAAATGATATTTTACCCATTATGGGTTCATAATCATGTTTTGTATTAGTAAATAAATAACTAATTCTTAACATTTTTTATTTAAGATTAATAATTATATGAAATTTATTTTTTGAGAGGATATTAATTTATCTTTTTTAAAAAATAGATATTGTTAATAACAAAAAAATCATAGAAAATAACCCATTAACAATTGTCAAATAGATTAACATTAATCATAAAAATCATGAATTTATGACTAAAAAATTGAAATTAATAAATTGTAAGAATATATTGATATAAAATATTAAATTTTATTTTATATATTTATTTTCATCAAAATATGAAAACTTATTTTTAATATAAGTGAAAAAAGAGTACATAGAGAAAAATATTATGTACGCTTTTTCAAAACATTAAACATGGGTTTTATAAGAAAATAATATTGTCCTTGAACTATTTATATTACTTTAAAAATGTTTATTTTTAAAAAAAATTGGTTTTAATGAATTTTAATTCATTCATTCATAATTATTATTTTATAAAAGTGAATATATCAGAAAAGAATTTTTTTTAATATTCAGAAAAAAAAATTATTTTCGAAAACAATTGAAAACAATTATTAAAATATATTGACTTGGTGGTTCCACAAATAAATTTTATTTTGGCTATTTCATATATAATAAATATTTAAAAAATCATAAATGAAATTATAATTTATAAAGAAAATCTGTTTTTATTGGGAAATCCCATTTTAAAACATTTACTTTTCTTAATCAAATTTTATATGAATATTTATTTTATTAAAATATATATATTTATTAAATGATTTATTTACCTTAGAATATTTTAATAATATTTATATATTATGTAACATATCATTTTTTGGGTTTGTATCTAAAATAATCTCTTAATACAATATTTAATTAATGAAATCATTCATAATAGATGCTTTGGTATTACATTCCCCCCCATCGACCATAAACAAATTTATTAATTTTAATATAAATTATTTATCATGAATAAAATACGTAATGGTTTCTATAATATTGAAATAAAATAATATTTATTTTTTAATGAGGTATCCTCCTCATTTTTCTTGGTTTTGACAAGTGAAATATTATATTCTCTCATAATCAAAAATGCTAAGTTGTTATATTTAACATTTATGATATATACCAAAATAAAATGTTTTTATTTTTATTATGATTATGTAGTCGTCCTTGAAATAATTTTTTCCATGGTCTAATTTTTAAATACTAATTTTCTATCATTTCAATTAACGAGGCATCTACATAAAAAGGGAATATCAAGTCCTAATTACATATAAAATTGGGCTAAATAAAGCATAATATTATTTAATATGAAGAAAAATAATATCAAAATAGATTATATTTTAGTTATATACATGGAATAATATAATAAAAACACTATATTGTTTAATTAAATGTCTAATATATTGTCACACCACCTCTAAACTAGGTTCTAACAGTGTTAGTAGGGGTAATATAACAATTATCATAAAGCATTTTCTACACAAGGGATGTTAAGTGGAAGGATTTAAAAAAACTCATAAAAAGTATCATTAAATGGAGTTTTATCATCACTAAAAAATGGGTGTAAAATGCCCCCTTTAACATTTATTTTTTAGCACTAGTAAATGACCCGAGTAACAACATTTTTATTGGCACTACGAAGGGAGTCCTTTAACTATTCTTTTTTATCAATATTAAACACCCCCATTATTATCACTAAAAATAAAACTCTTTATTTGGGTATAATTATATTATTTATCATTGATAAGGTGTTGACAACTTTATCAACACTTCCACAACCCCATTAGCAGCACATCATCGCCCATTATAAACTCTTTCCACCCCTGTATTCTTTTATTAGTGCATTTGGAATTTCTAGCATCCTATACATACCAGGAGTAAAAACGTGAAAATATCCCATGAAAATAGAACACCTTTACTACTAATCCGTGTTTTTTAGTGATATTTATGTTTACTTATATATATCATTACATATGTATTCTATTTTTTATATTTATATAATTATTTTTAAATATATTTTTAAAATAGATTTGTATGTTTTATATATATATATATATTCTTATACTTAATTAAATATATTATATTATATATATATACACTATAATATAATATAAATATATATCTCTTTATTATTGTACACATATATGTTTATATGAATGTTATATATATTTCTGTATAATGTAAAGCATGGTTAAGTATTGTTTCAAATACAATTTTTGAATACTTATATATATATATATATTATAATATACAAATACATATATTTTTTATTTACACATACATATTTATATAAGAAAATTACTTTTTAGGTATATTTATACAAAATAGTGCATTTATATATGGTGAATAAAATGGATATTTTTTTACATTAATGAAAATGCATAATAAATAAATATTTTATATATTTAAAAATATATTTCAAATAAATTATTTTTATATATATATTTATTTAGGATGATTATAATAAGTAAATAAAATGAAATATGTATCTATTTAATTATAAATAACACTATACTTTGAAAAATGATGAAAATTAAAAACCATAATATCAATATGTGTTTATTAACTAATATTAAATTCAATCCCCATAAAAATGAAGATAAAAAGTCCCAATTAAATGAGGTGATGCTCCATAGTATATTTAAATATATAGGATTCCCCGAAAAAAACACAGTTTTGGAGGACTTTTGGGACTTTTGGTTTGGAAATAAGTGATCGGGGGTTCCACCCAGTCAGTAGTGTGTATAGCTCATCACAAGCTTCAATTTTATTAATTTATGAGCCTTGATAGACACTCAGATCAAATATTATGGCTATTTTAAGTTTAATTAATGTTTTCCACTTATCTCTGACTATTCATTATTTTATTTAATTTTTATTTCATCCAACTATTATAAAATTACTATTACATGATTCTAATTAAATAATTTATAATTAAATTTTTATTATTATTTTAATCCATTTATAGTAAATATCTTTTATATTAATTTAAAATTACAATTTATCAATATATAAAACATAATTACAAAATAGGTATTATTCTTATATCAGTATCAATATATTTAAATATTAATAATTTATTTTAATGAAATATTGTTTTTCAATGAAATATACCCTTTATCATCACGAGAAAAGAAGCACTCATAGTGGGTTTTCCCTTCTTTGTGTTTTTTTTATAAATGTAAATAAAGGCTGGTCTTTATCAGTGTCCTTTCTTGCACTAATTAAGCCCCGCCTATAATCAGTTTTTTTAAAGCACTGATAAAATACCACCCATTTTCAAAAAATATTTTATAGAACTAATAGAAGGTTTTACCAATGCTCTTTTACATGTAATCATAATCCCCCCCCACAATATTATTGTTAGCCCTATTATAAATATCCCTTAACATTGCTAAAAAATTCCATGTTAATGCCCCAATTTTACATTACTATTTCATGAATTGAAAAATCATTTCTTTTCATTATCTTTTATGAGGTTCTCTTAAATACGTGTCTTTGGATAATACTAGTTCCCTAATAGAGGATATTTTATGTTCATAGAAAAAATTTGAAGTACATTTTGTTATATTGAATATTATATAAATATAAAATCATAGTTATTGATTGGGTGATTAATGTTTTTTATTCCATATCAACTTCACAGACAAATTTAATTTAATTGGTTCCATATGTTTTCCCTTTTAATGGAATATATTGGTCCCTATCATCCTTGATTTCCATTTGGTTTGGTAATTGACATGTATAACATGTATCTTCCAAAAATTTATGAAATTGAACTATTAGATGTACTATTATGTGAAATTTAATTCTTTTATTGTGTCAAAAATAGTCTTAATTTTTTGTTGGATAATATTTACTCTTTTCCACTTTTTCCACACATAAAACTTCACTTGTTTCCTTTAATTCATTCCCTATAGGAAATATTAAAAAAACATTTGACACAATGTAAATTGACTCTTATTTCACCCATTGTCTTCATCACATAGTCATCCTTTAAAAACACCATTCTCTTCTTCACTGTGATTGGGTACTCAACATTCTCCACATTTTATATTATAATTTTAGACTATTGTTTTGGTATGACAATAAGACTCCTTAATATTGTTAACATCCCATTAGGATTATCATTGAGACATTCTATGGGTTATCCATGGAATACATTATTCACTTATTTACTTCAATATTCAATCAGTAATATCAAAAAATGGTTAAAATAATCATTTATACATAGAATAAGATTATTTTCAAATGATAATATCAAGAATTATTCATCCTTAAACTATCTTACAATTTGAAATTATTAGCATTAAGTTCTTCTTAAATCAATCTTGGTTCAATCTTGGTTTCTTTAGTATTTGTTATAACATGTTCCCTATCCTAATTACTTAACATAGTAAAACTTTAATAAAATATTATATATATAATTTCATTGTAAAATAATATTTTTAGGAGTGTCTAAGAAGGTGTGTAATCATAGGCCCATAAAACATGCTCTAGATTAATGATTTATTTGATACAAAACCATAATTATTAAGTAATTATCCCTAGTTTCATGTATTCCATAATTTTATCCACTTTATTGTATCCCAAGAGGAATATAAATTATAGGATAAACAAGGAATAAATATATAACAGAAACATAGAGATATTATATTTTACAATGACTTATCTAGTAGACTTATCACATTCAACAAGTAAAATTATCTTTTCTAAATCCATAAGCAATATTAATTTTTCATTATTACCTCTACATTATTAGTAACTATAATAATAATTAATAACAATAAAATATAATCAGTTTGATTAAATGGTCTTATAGATAAATTGAGGTTACATATGAAAGTTAAACCTAATGAATAATAGATCAAAAATCATGGAATAATGTATGACATAACATAAGACCATTTCATGTATCTACTTCTTGTAATATTAATAATGAATTATTTGGAACTATGGAACATCCATAACCATATAGAATCATAGACTTTTTTTATCACAAACTTTCACCCATTATTGTGAGACAAAAAAAATTTATTAACATATAAATGAACATACGAAGCCACACTGTCCAACCCATGCTTGTGAGAAACAAAATTGTTCCCATTAATATATATATATATCATTATATATAAACAATTATCATAAAAATTTAGAGGGATATTGGACCCCATAAACTATCATCTATACATATGAGTGCCACATTATATGAATTATTTATCATATAAAATCCTAGGAACCCAATCCATTTAATTTTAATTATAAAATAATCCCTCTTCTTAACTAGATTATGTGGGAAAAAATTTCAACATTAGAGTTACATATGTATATATAAAAAATTACAGGGCTTATATGATAGAGGTGACAATTGATTACGTTTACTAATGATGTCACTATATTGGAACAGCCACTTCATCAATCCTCTTCAAATCACTATCTTGATCACCATATGATATTACTAATAGATTTCCATTTTTTTGTGATGAGCTGCAAGAGTGGGTGGATAACACAATATCCCTCCTTCAATATAGGGTGTGGTTTTATATTCATAGTCACTAAATATTCTCTGATCCATTATCTTGAGGTTCCTCCTATAATTTGAAGCTAATATGATTCATGTAATAGAGAACCTCTATCTGTATAGACTGAATAGTTTTAGCTTGTAGGCCATAGGTTATGAAGGCCTATGGATAACATTGTTTAGATATGAATATATGTAACAATATTGTATCCCATAGACACATTATGGGTAATAAAACAATATATAAAATTTTATTATAATAATTATATAGTAACATAGAAATAAACCCCCTCCCTGATTTGATCTTCGATATTTCATGTCTTTTTAAAGGGAATTTAATACAGACAATAAAAACTACGTATCATAATGAACTAATGGGTTGAAATTGGTATTATAACCATTATATATGGAATAAAATTAGATAAAATTTATAATTCCATTCAGTAATTTTATCAATCAATTGATGAATATATACTACATGAACAACCTTCAATTACGGAAAAATTAAAATAAATTAATCACATATGAAATACATTATATCAAATGTTAAACCTATTCAAAATGGATAGTGCGATAATAAAAAGATAGTGATGGATCAGACATTTAACATAAATTAACATTATATAAGTCATCAATTGAAATAATTTGTATGGTAACAGTTGAAAAATATCATTGATCAAGAATAAGATATGTCTAAGTACAACCACCTAAATTAAAAACACCCTCTAATTGTCTTATGGACAATCTTTGGAAAAAAGAAATATCTTTGATCTTTTGAAAATAGTTAAAATGAAATATTTTATAAAACTATAGGAAAAATAATCTATTTGAAAATGCTAAAAAAATTTGATGAATTTTTTATAAAATTAAAAATGTTGTAGAAATATATTTACCCATAAAAACACAAAAAAATATTTTTTTTTTTGAAATTACCATTTTAAAAAATCAAAGAAAAATCATTATAAAAAATTCAAATATAATAAATGTATTTTAAAATTAACTTTTCAAAATTATGAATTTTTTTATAAAAAAAAGTTAAATTTTTTTTTATATGATGACTGAATAATAATTTTATTATTATTGAATAAAAATTAATTTTTTTAAAATAAAATCACATAAAAAATTTATATGAATTCAAATATTTATCAAGATAATGTTGAAAAAGGATCCCCAAGGATAACCATAATAGAAGAAAATGATTCGGAATCCATCACCTTAGTCATGATTCCTTCTACAAATTTTAAAATCCATTATATTAATTGAAATTATTTTATTAAATACCTTCTAATGGAACATATTCATCTATATTTTTTACTATATACTATTAATTATTATATAGTAATTATATATTATATATTTTTTCTATATATGTTATTTGAGGCAGTTTGGTAAATTTCTATGAAACTCTTTTGGTTTTTGAACATTGTTTAAACTACATAAGAATATCATTATGATATCTATATTTTTTTGACTTCGTTTTTCTATTATATTATGAGACTAAAATTTATATATTTTAAAAATGATATGACATAATTAAATTATAAAAGGTTTTCTGATATATTCATTTTAGGTAGATAAGTTTACAACCACCATTTATTGATAATATCTATAATATAATATCTAATATTATATTCATATAATATTAATAGTGTCTTAATAATCATTTTTGTACCTTGAATACATTTTTATGTCATTCAATCTATATAGTTATGGGAAAAAATCACAACACTTCATAAAAGAGGTAATCTACAATAATGCATTTTAAATGTACATTTGAATGGATAATAATTAGGAAAAACATTTTGTTAACATAATATCACTTAATTAAACAAATAATGTTGTGTTAATTATTTTACTATGGATGTTTTAGGTTTTTAAGAGAGATACTATAAAGAAATAGAAAATAGTTAAATAATACTCATTTTGGACTTTATAATTTCTCAAGAACATCTCCAAGTAAATTAATGTCATAGGATAAGATATGGTTTCCATGGTATTTAGTTAGTTCAAGAGTCATGAAATAGTGTAAAATTTGGTTGTTTTTAAACGAAATATCAATGTGGTTTTGTGTCTATGATAATATTGAATCATCCCTTTTATATTTGATGAATATGACACTGTTTGTGAACAAATGTAGTTTTCCTATAATTGAATTTCAGTATTAAAGGATCAACAGTTTAAAAAGTTATAATCATTGGTATTTAGGATATATATAAGGTTGATAAATTCTCTAACAGTCATTTTTACTCAAGTTTAAAACATGGTTCATGTCATTTTCCATTATTTGTTTTCATTTTTTATGTTTTTTACCATGGCCACTTAATTTTGGTTATGTAATAAATTTTTATTGAAAATATAATGTACATCCGTCTATAAAATTTATGTGTTATGGACATAAATTTATCAACTATTTAAAACAATCAAATTTCAAAATAAAAGATAATTTACGTTTCAATTAAAAAATATTATATAGTTAAATAAATATTATTGAATAAATGGCATAGTAAAAATTATCCCGTATTAATATAATTTAATGTTTTTCATGAATTAAATTAGTTTTAATATAAATATATATGTTCTTAATTATTATATTAATTTGTTTTTTTCATAATATAATGATTTATTTGATTTTATAAAATTTTTACAATGTTAACATAAACATTTCTTTAAAAATAACCATATAACCATTATCACAGTAATTAGTTATCATATATTTTTTTACTAAAATAAAATTTAATTTATTAAGTAATGTGAATATTCTGATCAAATGTTTGAAAAAAATAAAAAAACAATTTTGTTTCTATATGTAATGAGAAATAAATGTAAATATAAAAAAATACAACTTTTAGGGAAAAATATTATGTACATTTTCAAAATATTAAACATGTTTTTTAAAAATTCAACAATGTGTATTAAATTGATTTATATTAATTAATAAATATATATTTTCAAAATAAATTTCTTTTAATAAATGTTACGTTATTCTTTTTTAGATGATAATTAAATAAAAATGTTATTGTTATAAAAATAGGAATTTTTTAGGATTCACAAAAATATAAAAAAAATTATATTAAAATAATAAACCAATAATAAGATAATAATTATAGGATGAATCATTCAATGAAGATTATTTAAAATATATAAACCTATAAAATTAATAAATTTATCATCTAAATGAAAATACCATATATAATGAAAAAAAATTTTACTGTAAAATAACATTTAAAATCATTATTTGATCTTAATAATGCTTTATATGCATTAAAAATCAATTCAAGTATTTTTATGTATTATTAAATTATTTTTAATTTGTTATTAAATTTTTTAATCGATTACATTTTGACTCATTTTACTGTATTGTTTCATCCGAAACAATCTGTTGATACAATGTCTATTTAATGAAAAATTATATTGTAAAGTATTGTTGTGTTTGAAATATGTTTTAGGAGTTTCAGTATCATGGACTATATAATAAAGAAGAATATTTTGATGATTAAAATACTTTGTCATGGTTGGTGGAATATGAGATTTATTTCTAATTTATATATTCTAGGAATGGTCATTGGTCGCTAATCTTTATCACTATGGTACAAGGGGATCCACATCGGTGGTGGGATTTATTCCTTGGTGATCATTTTGAATTAAATGATTAATCGGAGAAATTATATGATAATTTTTTTGATGTTTTAATTTATTTAACCATCAATATATCCCATCATCTATAAATTATTTATCAGGTAATGATGAGTTCCATCACGACAGAGTTTGGTATTTGGTTCAATCAATTATTGTTTTATTTATCCCACATCGTACTAAATGATAGTCCTTGAGAATGTTTTATTTAAGTAAAAATGCATCCAGAAAATAGTTAAAGGTCCCCCAATAACATTAATTCATTTCATTAAGGAACTAATAAAGTAAAGGCATACTAAAAATAAACTATCATATACCCTTTCATCTTTGGAGGGGGTTAATTAGACTATATTGGGTGTTTAATTATGAGTATAGGATCTCAAATTCATATCCATTGATATATTTAGATAATATTGAGTTATCAAAAATATATTTATTATTTTTTCAATATAGTTTGTAGTTTATGTACCCTGGATAAGAAAATAAGTGTTTTTTTTTCATTTCATGGTGTGGTTATCTCCATCTAAATAAAGAGTGTAAAACATTCCTCCACAATAAACTTGGAGTTTGTATCCCACCAATGTTATTATAAATATGGTTGTACAAACTGAGGTGGAGACCAAAATAGTATATGTTTTATCTATGTTTTGTTCAATATGAAGGATATTAATCCAGATGTTTAGCGATCTGTGAGACCCCTCTTCCTTTAGAATATAAGGTACTGAATGACCACTGATGCAACAAAACATGATTTTATAAAATATATATAATTAAAAATAATATAGATTATATAATATATTTAGTTTCAATAAATAAATTTTTAATATTTTGTGACATGAAACACAATGATTATATTGAATTTCACACAACATCGAGTCCCTTTGGTGGCATATATTACACACAATCGTCGGTCTATCCGGACAACAATATACAATTCAAATTAAATATTTAACACAATATTTATCACCTAGAAGATGGAATTAATGGAATGAATATAATTCAATACATTATGAAATATAAGTTTTAAAACCTTATAATATATATTCATTTTTACCAATTAATTATAAATGAAAATAAATACAAATTGAATATAAAGGATTTATTTTATGAAAATCAATTTGTATAATCAGAATGTAATTCTGTAATAATAAACTAAATTTATTAAACATATTCAAATTTATTAATGATATTTATATTTTATATATTTAATTAATATTTTTTAAATTTATCAAATTAGTTCGATAGACATAATCTAAGAATAAATCCAATTTTAAGCATAAAAGTCAATATATTTTTAAATGGTTGTAATACCTTATTTTAATGGAATATAAGTTTTAAAACTATATTTAGAAAGATTTATTATTATTAAATGAAAGAATAATCCTCATTTTTGAATTATTAATATCAAAATTTATTTTGGGTTATTTTTTCATAATTTTTTGAGGACATTCATAGTTTAATAAATAATGAATGACACTAAATATTATTTGAAAATATATATTTTCTCCAAAATAATTTATAGTATTTAATTACAATTAATAAAAAATTTAATGTATAGTTAGATCAATTTTAAATACTTTAAATTTTTGATTGAATTCAAATCAATTTCACTATGAAATTGGGTATAAAAACAATTCAAACATTTAATCACTTCTCTTGAAACAGTCGATGTCTAAACCCATTTGCATGATTAATTACAAATTAATTTCTACCACATATAGGCTTTAAAATTTGAAATTTGGATTTGAAATTTGGAACAATAATAATTTATAATATATATTAATGGAAACATTATTTTTTTAAAAAAAAGTATCAGTGAAGGTAATTAAAATATATTATAGTGATTAATGAAATAATGAACTTATCTAGGGATTAAATAGGAATATATGGTTTAATAATGACACTAAACATGTCTAAAAATTAACACACACACACATATATATATTTTATATATTATTAAATAATTTATATATATAATGGTCCATTTTTACCCTTTTGAGAAATATAAAACCATGGGAAGCACTCAAATTGTATTAAGAATAGACAATGTGTCCTTTTACCCACTTACTGAAGGCCCCATATCCTCCTCATTATATCACACCTATTAAGACATTTGACACATCTAACCCCTAATCAAATAAGATCTAAAAATACATACTATTATCCTTAAACCCTCACTCTTGGATTAAATTAAAGAAATTGTGTCCTTTGGTTAGAACTAACAGAAATTTCACTAAAAGAGGAAACATTCTTCAATGTTTACATATATTTTATTGTTTTCTCAAACATACTAAATTATATATATTACAATATTATATATTAAATTTACTAACCCAAATATTCTACAATTTGTTAAGGTTAAGGGTTAGACTAACACCCACCCACACATCCATTAAATGTATAACCAAATAATTAACCATGTTTATGGAGAACTACTAGCTTGTGAAATGAAGTTATTTGTTTTTCCATTACCACCTATTATGGTTGGCTATTATGATATAAATAATATTATATATATTATATATATTATGTTTTTAATTTTTTCATACTTATGAAAATATTATATAATCATACCACAATGCTTTTTTTGTGGGAATATGATATTATCTATTGTGGACCTGTGGACTTCTGTTTACACAAAGCAGTGTGATTCATTCAAACATTGCATGGAATGTATTAAGAATGGATTTAAATAAAATATTGGATATAAATGAAAAATTTATGATTTTATTTTCCAATATTATATATATATAATAAAAAAATTACTATATCCATTTTACACGTTAAAAAAAGTAATAAAGTCTTTCATTGATGTGTGGACTACCACCCCCTCCATGTAATGTGATTCAACCCTTTTAATGAAAATATCACAAAAATAAAATATATATATATATATGTAGAACTAATTTCAAGGTATGGTATTATTATATAATTTACATTCAATAAATATAATAACTACATAGATTATTTCTATAATGATCATTAAAAATGAGAATGTTAATCATGCATACATACGACCTACCATCTTCATGATTGGAATGTTAGTTCATTTTTCAGAACCACCATTCAGAATTGATTTAAAATGTATAATTTATCTAAAATTTTTAAAAAAAATTGATGATGATTATTTTTATATGTTTAACATTGAGTATTGTTGACTATTCAAATATATTTTTGACACATATACCAAATATGGTCTTGACAAACAAAATAAACATTATTGTTTGAGTAGCTGTATTATAAATTTTAATAAGTGTGATAAAAATAATGATAATAATGAAAATTTTTTAATAACATAAATAAAAAACCAAATTTTATTATTCAGTATGGTATATGAATATCAGGATGAATCAAAATCTATGTAAAGGGTATCGTCACAATTTACATTCAACTGGGACATATTTTTTCTCATCAACATAGTTACTTATATATAGGGAATATAATACCCAAGCAATTTTTATATAACTAATTTCATTTATATATGGACATTAAATTAATTAATTATTTTTATTCTTTCACATATCCCATGATTCATAATTTTATCATGTATGAAGCGATTTCATTACTCAATTTTCATTCATTGCATTAAACATCAATGTCATTGGTAACATTAATACATGAATATGTGTGAAATGATATAAAATTTTAGTATATATAATTCCAATTTTATATCATAGATTTAAAATCATCACACATAATTATTTCATTAGTTTAATCTCACTCAAATGATATGATTATTTTAAGGGGTTTTCTATCTTCACTTTTATTAATGTGAGATATATTATATATTCACCACTTACATTTATTGTTTTGGGTATATATTGTATATTAATGTATTTAATTATTAATTTACATAAGATTTGTGGGGTTTCTCATATCAATTTTATGATCGATATTTAATAAAGTTTATAGTTCCAATGTTACCAAAGTGGTAATGCATTTTTGTAAAAATTTTCCTTTGTTGATAAGTTTGTTATATAATATACCCATCTTCTATTATAAGGATTAAATATTTCTCCATTGAAATGTTATGTCATCCACTATACATATTATGATTATTTTATAAGTTTAATTTAACATTATTCCATTATGTTGGTTAATGATTTAGTGGTTTGGAAGTGGTATCAGATTCTATGGAATGATTAAAGATTAATTTCTTCAAAACTATTTTAATTATACTTTAATGGGGATTCCATTAATCAAAGTCAAAGAACATTTTATTAAATATCCTACATTGAGGGTATTTTGTATTAAAATCTCCCAAATTATTATATTTTTGGATTAATATTGTTTCAAATAATTTTTTTGGAAGCAGTTTCTTTTCCACGGGATAACCGTGTTTTTATGTTTTCGTTATGGAACCCATTTCTATTCAATGGGTTAATCATGTTTTCAATAGAATTTTTTGAAACCATTTAATTTTCCATGATTTAATAATGTTATAAATATATTTTTTAAACCTCTTATTATCAATGGGATAATTTTGTTCAAAATAAATTATTATAGTTCCCATTTGTTTTCTATTATTAATCATATTTTGTAGAGATTGTTTTTAAAACTATTTCATTTTCATGGGTTAATAATGATTTTATGAGATTTATGTTATACACATATTTTTTTCTTGTGTTAAAAATGCCTCAATGATATTGTTGTTGAACATAGTTCTCTTCAATGGGTTAGTCATGTTTCAATGATATTGTTATTCAACCCATTTCTTTTACATGGGTCAATTATTTTCCTAAGGGATTCTTATTGATCCCAATTCTTTTTCACGTTTTTTTTGTGTTTTGTAGATATTAACATGAATTCCAGTTACATTCCATGGAATTATTAAGTTATAAAAGGTAAAATTGTTGTTAATATTATTTAATGATAAAATTAAATCATTTAGGTGTTATGTAATTGAAAGTGGTTATTTGATGGATGGTTCCACGAAAAAATAATGGGTGGTTATGTGATGAAAAATGATGAGTGGATTATATAAACCACAACAATGTAATGGGTATGGATGTTAACTATATGGTTAATTCATTTTAAAGAATGACATGAATAGATGTGTACTACATTTTTATTCAGTTTTTAAAAGTAACAAGTATTATAATATCCTGAGAAAACAAAATGTGTTTTTTATGCTTGGTATGGCCTCTTATTTTTTCTAACTACTGATATTAGAATATCATGGTTCAATGTTATTTATTCTTGTCAATCATTCATTTTCCATGATGTCATATATGATGATCCAACTATTGATTTTTATGATTTATTTTATGATTCACTCATGAAAATTTATTATTTCATCATACCATCTTGAATTATTAGTCTTATTGAGGACATTCAACTGTTAATAATTTTTTTTACCCTTACCGAGCATATGAGATCAACCTTATTATGTTCTCATTTTTCTATGTCTTAAATAATGATGTTTAATGAGTTATATCTAGAAGGTATCTCATATAGATTATGATTATGTATTAATATGCTAACAAAAATCTTTGTCAGGTTGGATAAATTCACAAATAATGTCATAAAAATTATTAATATATTACATTTTATTAATTTTATAAAAAATATAAAATTAAATGTTCTACAATATTGTTACAAATATATGATTTCATTTTTATGTTATACTGTTTTGATAAAAAATTTGGGTCACAATTATTGTTATCAAAGCTGGGAATGTAATGTTATAAAATTCTACGTAGGATCATGGAGTGTGGGTTTGGTTCAATTATTTATCATAACAACCTTTGGAATAGAAAACATTGGATAATCAGATATTTTAATATAATATTATAATAATATCTGTTGATACCATCATATGAATATATGTGTTCTGTTTATCAAATGTTCAATGTATTAAGATAAACCATTTGATGTTTTTAAGTAGTATAAATTTTTATGTTTTCAATGATATTTTTGGATATTTTTATTTGTTGAGTTATTAGTAACTCCACTAATCAAAATCAATATTTATTATAGAGGATTTACATTCAAGGATAAAATAATAAAAGGGGACAACCCATATTCTGGGTAGAAATATATCGCATTCGGCTAGGGATTGGGATTGAACCCATGATTTAAGGAAGATAGGGGTTTCACACACTACCACTGGATTACATGATGTCGTAATTATCATCAAAATAATTTTTTACAATTACTTATTATTTTTATTATATAATATTATGGGATTTAATTTTATGAATAATGGTTTTCTTATCTCGGAGGAATATATGATCAAAACATTCTCATATTTCAGTTTCAAACATTATAAAGACATATTTTAATAATTTTAAGGAAAAATATTTATAGAATAATTTACATTCACATTTGGTTATTAATTTTTAGTAATATTGTACAATATTATGGTTTCCTCGTTTTGGGAATTATTTATCAACATTCAAACCAATTTGGTTTTGGTTAATGTCAAAATATAGGTGTAATATAATTATTGTCCCTTTCATGGTTATCTGGTATTCAATAGTTTGTTTTTAGTGCATTGGGAATTAAAAATTCAAATTGAATACTCATCATTTGGATAAAATGACATGATTTTGGTGAAAATTTACTAATGTATGATATTATAATCATCATGTAATTAAATTTCCTTGTCAACTTACTTTTTTAGATTATAAGACAATTCTTCAACACTAGAAAAACGATTTTAAAAATGATTTTTATTCTTCTACTATATTTTTAGATGATATCGATGTCTTCTTCCACCCATATTTGTCTTGTGGTTTTTTTATAAATTCATTCCTCTTGACTAAATTATCTATAATTATATATTACATCCTGAGAATTTGTTTCCCTTAAAAATCCAAGTTTTAATTTTTCAAATTATTCTACTTAGGTGGAATCCTAGTGATGTGTATCTTGTATTTACATTTTTGTTTCCCAATTGACTTTTTAAGATAATGTTTTATTAAAACATATGATGAAGTGGGATTAAATTAACTAATTGAATAAATATTATTCATTTTATAATTAAGATGAATTTCGAGGGATAAATTCATTTTAAGGGGATTAGGATGTATCATCCAGATATTTTATAAAATATATTTTTTAATTTTGAATTAAATTCTTTAATAGATATATTTAAAAAATAGTTTATATTGCATCAAATGAAACAACATACTTATCTTTCATTATAAGCAATATCGAGTCCCATTGGTGACATATGTTACACTGAATCAAGAGTCTTATTAGAAAACAATATTCTATTAAAATTGTTTGTTTACCATAATTGTTATCACATAGCCATTGGAATGGAGGGAATAAAAATAATTCAATAAATTAAATAATCATTTTTACATGTTTTTATACAATCATTTCGTTGGTTACTAATTAATTATAAATGAAAATAATGACAAATTCAATATAAAGAAATTTTTGAGGGAAATATATTTTTACTTCCATAAAAATGTTTTATATTAATAAATATATTTATTCCCTATTATTGAAATATGTTACTGATATTCATATGTTATTTATTTAATAAAATATTTTCAATTCATTTAATAATTATGATATTCTAATGATAATAATGAATTCTATGTTATGCATAAAAATACTATATTTATAAAAGTCAGATTTTCTCACTTTTAATAGATGAAATTCATTAAAAATAACTTTTCATAGTTTTATAGTTTATATTTGAAAGAAATAATTTTTGATATAAAAATATCAATATTTTCATTAGGATAATTTTTGGTATTTTTCTGAGATCTTTATTAGTTTTAAAAATTGTGAATGACACTAAATTTTAATTGAAATTTTTTTCTCATCTATATATTTTTTATTGTTAAATTGAAATTTTATTTTGTTTTTAATTATAATAATATATATTACATATCATTTAATTCACTTCATTAATTAGAATAAATATCGCAAAACAATTAGATATAAAAACATATAAATCTTTGCAATATTTATCTTGAAAAACACCTTGTCTTGTACCATTTACGATATTAATTTTAAATTAATTTCTACCATATATATTATTGGATGTTTGAAAACTACATTAAATATTTTGAATCAGAATAATTTATGATTTTTTTTAATGGAAACATAAATTTTTATCAAAAAAATTTGTAAAAATATTTTAAATTAATTATAGTGATTATGTAAAAAATCAATATTAATTAATGACTACACATAAACTATTAGGTGAAAAAAAAGACACTAAATTTGTCTAAAAACTATTTTCAGGACATAATTATTACTTTAAACCTATAAGGATCTAAAATAGTCCATTTTGGACCCTTGGTTAATAGTAAGACGTGGTTTGAACTCAAATCATATCATGAATACCCAATGTGTCATTTTCCTCACATATAAATGTCCTCCTCTCCTCATCCTACCATTACAAAAATGAAGACCATTGGAACATATTTAAAAATCCAAAATAATATCTAATAATTCATCCTCTATTCCTATATGTTCTTCTATGGGATGAATAGAAATAAAGGAACTCCTTTGGTGAATACCCAATTGAGTTACATTAAATAGATGTAACTTTATTCAACGATCACATTTGTTTTATTTATTTCTCAATCATCATAAATTATTCTTAATATAAATTCATTCACAATAATATTATATTCAACATACTATTATATTGTTTCTTAAGTGTTCTTCCTGCACCAATACACACTTTTATCATCTGGGAAATAAAATCACCGTTCATATGTATGACGAACTACCGCCTCATGAATTGATTCCATTCATTTTTCCTTAAAAAAATCTTATTATTGGGAATTATGATTGACATAATATTTTTACATGATATGTATTTGAATTATTTTTTCTTTATAATTATCGAATTATTATATAATACACACCTTCATTCGTTCCATTTTCTTGGAATACGATATTGTTATTTGTGGATGTGAGGATTTTTTCCTCCCTGTAGTGAGGTGATTTTTTCCCAAATTACATAGAATGTGATCATAAATTATTTTGTTAAAATATAGTATATTGAAGAATTATTTATGATATTCATGATAGAATTATATTTCTGTTCATATAACATATCATTTTTTTAGTTCCATTTCACACACTAAAAAGTGATAACGTCGTTTGTGGACGTGTGGACTACCACCTCTTGGAAGAGATTTGTTTCATCCCTTTCCATCATCACAACTATATAATTAAATATATTTTTATATATAATTACAAACAAAGAAATATAGAGAATAATTTTTATTAATTAAAAATAAAATATTACATATATTATTTCCTTAATGAATATTGAAAAATGACAATTTTTATCCTGTGTATATATGGTATACCGTCTCCATGATTTTAACATTCATTCATTTTTCATAACCATAATTCCCAATTTATTTTTAATGTATAATTTATGTAATAATTTGAGAATGTTTTCTTGATTTTTATTCTACAAATATTTAAATAATGAACCCTTTGTCCACAATTGACCTACCAAAGTCAACATTGACAAATAAACCAAATATGGTCAAAAAACATGATGTAAATTTAATTAATTTCATAATAATATAAAATATAGTAATATTTTGAATATTATTTTTGAAAAAAATAAAAATTTTCATAAAAATAATATTTAACATATGTTTATTATTCTAGATGATAGAGGAAAAGCATAACGAATCAGTCTCAATATAAGGGGTGTCGTCTATATTTTAATTAAACACATATATACTTGTTATTATAAACCTAGTTACTTTTTTATGGTGTATCTATATAACTATTATTCTTTATAAAATCATTTTAATTAATTTTACAATGTTCAATTAATTAATTGACGCTATTATCTAACTAATATAAGGATAAAAAAGTTAATCAAATTTTACGAGATTTATTAATTCAATTTTCATTAAATATGTTAATAATATATGTCATTGGTTATGTTATAAAAATAATATGTGTGAAATGGAATATTATTTAATAAATATTTATTTAATTTTTTTTTTTGTGTTTTTAATTTTCAAAGGAAATTATTTCACTGATTTAATCTCAATCCAATGATATTATAATTGTATGGGTTTTCTCATCTCAGTATTATTTATTTAATATATGCTATATATTTGGAACATAGTTTTATTTTGTATTGTAAAACATACCATTAATGTAATTTATAATTATTATCATTAAATATATGGTGTTTTACATATAATTTTTATGATATATATTTCATGATGGTTATGGTTTCAAAGTTACCATAGCGGTTATGCATTTTTACCTAATTTTCATTCATTGAGACATTTGTTATGGTATAAACATATTTTCTTTTTCAAGGTTTATACACAGATATATTGACAGGTTATATCATGAAATATCCTTATTTTCATGATATTGTAATTTTAATTTAATTTCAATCAATTAATATGGTAATCAATTTAAATGTTTCAAACTACCATCAGACAATTGTTAATGATTAATAATTTTATTCATTAAGAATGAGTTAATTATATTTTAATAGTATTTCCCTTAATCAATGAAATCATCCCTTGTAACTCCTAGACCCTAATTACCCAGAGTTGAAGCATTATTACATAATATTGGCATGATTACAAGAGATCATGTCTCTAATGACTGATTATTTTAGTAGCATTTGAGGTACTAGATATATTAATAAGTTTTACATTACATCTTGAAATAAAAAAACAACATTGTGTACCCTTTGGAAACACACATATACCATAGCCTATCCCTACAGTTCAATCATAATTTACTTCTTCCCGTCTATGAAAAAATAAAACATAAGAAATGGGTGTGCTCATATGCTCAATAAAGATAAAAATAGAGCATAAAACTTCGTAAATAAGAAAAAACATTTATGGCAATATATAACACAAAAACAAACTCCTTTTAAACATAAATTTTAATATAATATGGAAAAGATAAAACAAATAATTCCATTTATCTATTCACATGGATATTCTAAAAGAAAAATAATCACATGAAATGTCAATAGAAAGTTCTATAATGATGGAAAGCATAATGTCGGACATCATAACCACATACTCAAGGCCTCTTGCAAACACTAAAATTCTATTATGTCAAGGCCTTGTTCCAAGACACTAGTTTGTCTCATGAGACATACCGATTCATCGAGGAGCTATAGAGGGGCCACCCATCACTTAATAAGTACAATTCATTCCTCATATGAAATGGTTGAAACATAACATAAACATTCGTATTAAAACTCGCATATGAAATGTTAATAATTTAACCATAAACCATGAATGGTATAAAAATAACACATCCATAGTCAAACATATCACAAAACAATCAATACAATATTAATGATTTCATTCATAATAAATCATCTTCAAAATAGTGTAAAATCTATCAAAGGATATTGACATATATGAAATCAAAACTATTTGAGGTAAATATCTCTTTCTATTTTTTAATAATTGAAAAGACACATACATATAATAGAAGATATTTATTTTGAAAATATTATTATAAGAATGTAAGGGAAGCATCGAAGGAGTTATAATAGTAGAAAATAGCAACAACTGTCGTACAAGTTAAAAAAATACATTCTTACCTTAATTTGGCGAAAAGGTCATTATGTACCTCGATTGGAAATGGATGGAAAGATTACATTCAGAACATTTTATTGAAGCTCAAAAAATGGTATAAATAAATTTATCCCCTATCATAGAAAATATTAAGCATTTTTTTAAATAAATTTTTAAGAATCCCTGATGTGTATGATAAAGAATTCCATGTAGATAATCATGATTAAACAACCTCGGATAATAAAGATATTGTGAAATTTTATCATTACCTTATACATTTCCTTGGTCGAGGTTACGTTAACCTCCTATATTATAGTTAAATATTTTTTATTAAATTATACAGGAATTATATACAGAAATATGATATTATATATGATTTTTTAATATTTCTTTGTTAATGATATTTTAGTGGTATCATCATTTCGGGTGTGAAGTGATTCTTTTTCCTTTATATTTTTTGTTATTTAAGTCATGATTGTTATGGATATGATGTATTTGATTCATATCCAGAATAATATAATGTTCTTAAATATTATTTTCAATAATAAAATGAAAATTATTCTTGAATGGTTACGATAGGAAAGGACATCTAATCGCGTCGTGGAGACAGTAAGTCGTACATAGGCAAGAGCAACAATATCATTTTTATGGTGAAATAATATATAATTGGATGGTAAATCATATATACAGAATAATTAACATGTTTTGTTTATTACTTACATCAATTATACTCATTATTATACCAATCTATATATTAAAGTGTTGAGTAACAAACTATATCACGACGTGGGGACGGTATGCCATACGTACACACATATGGTGACTTTATCATTCACAGGATGGATAGAATAATGAATATAGTTGTACCGTAACTATAATAACATCAAAGTATTTATAATGTGATGAAGTTGTTATTTTAATATTTAATCAAAAATGAAAGAGGATGTGGATGAAGAAAACAATTTTGAAAGAGGTGATGAAATTATTTCCTCTTCTTCAGGTGCTTTCATTTGATTTGATCAAAATGGATCATTAGGTTGGCATTATGATAAAATTAAGGCCTCTAAGTTGATGTGAGGGAATATGGGTGGATATTTAACTAGGTTTTCACTGAGCCAAAAGGAATTGGAGGTATGACATTAAGACAAGGGGAAGTACCCTTTTATAAGAGAGGCGCGGGTCATATAAGAAAAATCATGAAATATTATTTTATAATAAAAACATTTTTTGTTTATAATTGCTCCAAATGGAATTATTTCAAGGATAAGTGGTTATGGGTCATAAAACATTCAACTAATAGGTTTTAGAAATTTTTAGGTCACCATATTAACCTTATCATTCAGATGTAACTATTGGTACAATTGTTTATCATTTACCATGTCTCTTTGTATTTTAATATTATATGGTTAATAAAATTACAATAATTTCAAGAGAACCCATGTGATTCATTAATGCAATATATATCATTATTAGAGTCCTCTACATGAACCTAGAAGTTTTAGCAATATTATATCATTTAATAATATAGTATTTTTTTTAAAAAATCTTTTCTGTCAATTTTGACACTATTTGGTATTTTGTTTTTTAGTGAGTCATAACATCATGATTACATGGAACCACAGTTATTTAATCAACCATAACATGTCCTATTCAATTAAAAAATTAGTTCCTGGCATCAGAAATTTCAAATTATATTTTATTGGATATTTATAATATCAATTATTTTATTCATTCATTAACAAGTTAATTGATCCATCATCATTGTGTAATATATAAATTTAATTATTTAATTTCAAAAAATAATAAATATAATACCGTTATTTAGGAAATATTTCTATATTCCTAATTAATATTTATATTCTAATTTATTTAGTGTGTAAACCTATATTAAAAATGTTTTAATTATGAAAACATGAATTGAACACTTTTGACTCTTCTTTGCATTAAATAATAATAAATTTCATAATCTAATCTAAGTGTACCAAAATGATCATATTATAATACTAAGGATGGTTTTGGTCGAAATAATCCATATCTAATAGAATTAAGACATGTTTTAGGGTAATAATAATATCTTTCTTACCTTTAATTACCATTTTTACATTTAACTATTGTAAATAAAAGTTAAAAGATACTATTCAGAAATAATTATTTTCATTTTATTGAAGCACATTTTACATACTAATATAAACTGTGTCTCATGTTTTTGAAATTTAATTCACAGAAGGTGTAAAATTACATTTTATGAAAATTTGAAAATGTTCCTAGAAGGTGGGTAAAAGATGGTAAAAAGTTCAATAAAATTCTTTATATATTATTTTATTATGATTTGACTCCAATTAATTTCATTGAACTAATATATGTATTATATATCTATTTTTAAATAAAATAAATTTAAATAAAATAAATAATTATTTAAATAAAATGATGGTTTTAAATAAGAACGTAGTGTTTTTCAATATTTATCAGAAAACTAATGTTTTCAGAAAAATACCAAAAATTCCACATAAGCTAATCATGATATTCTAAATCAGAAAACAAAGAAAATTTTTCAAAATAAAATTTATAAAACTTACAAAAGTTAGTTTGACTGTTCATAATGGAAAGTTTGATTTGTTGTGGTGTGTAAGAACTCGAAGTTGCATACAACACAAGCAATTGAATTACTCAAATGGAAGCAAACCGTGGAAGCATGGGGTGTTAGATTCATCCTCCCTTCAAATAATTTCATCCTAGAAATTTTTAATTTTTCTTCAAAAAAAGCTAGAAAATAGAATATACCTTTTTGTAAAACCCACAATGGAAATAGGGTTAATGAAATTATGTCTTAATAAGAGGGAAAGGGAAATGAAAAAGTCAAAAACAAATTATGACCTCTATTAGTAGACCATTGGTTGAAATTAGAGACACATAATTGGATGGAAAACATAAATATTTATAGGGAGTGATTGAGGTCATCAATCCGAAACAAGTTTGAAATTGAGGGCCTCAAAGCCATCAATATTTGATAATTTAAAATATCATCAGTTCAACAAAACATAAGGTATTAGGATAACAAATTTTTGTATAATCCCTTCCCTAATGTTTATGAAATAATATCTTCATATAATAAGAGAAAAATATATACATGTCAAGTAGAGTTTTATCCCTCAACTAATTCCAACCACAAACTCAAATTTCAATCAAAAAGATAATATAATTCAAAAATATTCTATTTAACCTATTCATATAAGGTTCCAAATATAATCATATACCATTTAAATGAAGAAAAATATTTTTTAATTACCAGGGAATTCCTATAGGATAGTGGGTGGTGATAAATCCTTGTCGCACTTTGGTTGCATGTTCGATTCCTGCAGCTTTGTCTGACGCGACGTGTTATTGGACAACGTGGAAGTTTCCCTTTTTATAAAACTATATTCTTTAAAAATTCCAAAAAAATATATTAATAAATGATTTAACCTTAAATAATACTATCCAATGTTCAACTTAATTTATTCTATCCTTCATAAGTATCCATAATACCTCTGTCCAGACTCTCTATAAAAGGTCTCAAAATTACAAAATCAATTCTTACATCAGATTCCCCAAGAAAAGTAACGTTTATCTTGTTGTCACATACTAAAAATATGATTATATTCATCATATTATGAACTTAATGAAAAAAATAACTACATTACAATCCTTATATATATAACATTATGATTATAACCAAATTGCAATTCTTGAATCCAAAACCACAAATACATTAATTATTCAACGTCAACTATAGTAATATCATAATTTTGGCCTTTCACCCTTGGAATTTTATGAGGTATGTTTCCTTGGTGATTAGGAAATTCATTTTTATAATTCCCCATTTCTCTGCAATTTTAGCATTTAACATTGAAAGCAACTTTTTTACCTTACAATCACAAGACTGATGACCTTTTCTCAACATTGGTAATAAACATCCATTCATTTTAGGCAAGTAATGGGGTGTTTCTTCCCTCAATTTTCACATAACGGAAAATCCTTCATTCCATTTTTCAGTTTATTTGTCTCTTTCTCTTCCATTCTCTTCTTCTCTTATTTTACTTTATTATCATAAGTCATAGATAATTCTATTTTTGTCTTGATAGCACATAAGAATATACCATCATATGATGAGAATTATTGTTAGAATAATGAAAAATGGAGAAATGGTTTTAACCCATCAAATAATCGATAAATATTTCTCCTTAGGATACCTATATAATCAGAAATATTCCTTTCCATCCCTGTAAAGTTGTTCTCATACCTTGAAACATTCTCATCCCACTTTTGCCTTAGAATCAAAAATTTCCTTTCCATATCTAGTTGATGGTGACAAGAAAAGTATTTTATAAGAAAAAATCACTAAAAATACTCCATTCCATACTTGATACGTCTTCATACATCATTTTTTAATCATTGACCACCATTGATATGCTTTATTATGAGGTGATAACCTATCATGAAAACCTTTTCCCTTCCACAACTTCCCAATGAAGGAAATATTTTCTCTAGATAACATATGCATTGCTCAACTATAGATGGATTTGTAGTCCCCTTGAATATTGGTGGCTGTTTTCCCATGAAGTGATCTAACATTGATCTTATATGTTCTGTATCAGGGTGCTCTATATGGATACGATTGTTATTCATAACAATAAAGACTTGTCCAAATATTGTTATAAGTTGTTCAGCACCAGTTTCATCACCTGCTACACTATAATTTTATTGAGTATGAGGGAAATTCCTACATGGAATATTTTCATTGATATGGTTTCCATTCCTTCCACTAGGCATCATTTTTAAACCATATCATTGATTATATTAGTTTAGGAAGAAAAATACATAACTCCAAACTGGTAAAATACATAACATAAATTGAACAGTTTATGGATATAATCTATAATCCTAAAAATAATCATTCTTTGAGGAAGTATTTACCTATAAATAATGTATAATGGTTTGTATGAAATGTGAATTATCCTAGGACTATCTTCTAGGAATGTCGTAAACAAGAGTGCAGTAAGGTACGTTTTCATGCACCAGTTCCAATTTGAGTCTACCTCAAAGCACTATTTTTGGGATACCCTTAGGTACATCAGTGCTTGAGCCTCCTCTACCTGCTTGTATCTAAACAAGGATTTATTTTCTTGGAAGACTCAAAAAACAACTACATTGACAAAAATTTTGGATGTGCTTCTATAGTAATCATCATAGTCTATCACAGAGTAGTGTTCTATAATAAGAGTTTATCTAAATCTAGTTACAATGGTTTGTAGTAAAATTCATTCGATACAAACTGTAACACCCCGACCACAATTACCCAGAGTCGGTGCATTATTACATAACATTTGCATGATACCAAGAGATCAAGTCTCGAATGACAGATTATTTTTGTATCCTTGGATGTACTAGATACATTAATAAGTTTTACATTACATATTTAAATAAAAAAAAATTGGGTCCCCTTGTAACATGCATGTATCCCATAGCCTATCCCTGCAGGTCAATCATAATATAATTTGTTGCATCATTGGAAAAATAAAACATAAGAAAGAGGTGATATCAGATGCTTAGTAAGGATAACAATATAGAGAAACATTCATAAATAAGCATAAACATTTAAGGCAATTTATATGAATAAAACACAATCCTTTTAAATAAATTCAGCATAATATGGCAAATATTAATCAAATAATTATATTTAATTATTCACATGGATATTCTATTAGTCGAATAATCACATGAAATGTAAATATCCTATTTCATATTGATGGAATGCATAATGCAGGATATAATAACCACATAGTCAAGGCCTCGTTCCAAGACTACAAATAAGATTTTGTCAAGGCCTTCTGCTAAGTAACTAGTTTCTTTCATGAGACCTACAGATGCATTACCAAGCTATAGCGGGCTTCACCCCTCACTTATTATGTCCAATGAATTATTCATATGAAGTGGTTCAAACATAACATTAAAATTATTATTAAAACTAGCATATGAAATGTTAATACTATGACCATAAACCATGAATGGTATAAAAATAAAACACACACAGTAAAACTTATCACAAAACCTTCAATAAAATATGGATTATTTGTGTCATAATTATTCAACATCAAACTAGTGTAAAATTCATTAATGGATGTTGACATATATGAAATCAAAACTATTTGAGAGAAATATCTCATTCTATATTGAAATCATATAAAATACACATAATTATAAAAAAAATCATTTTGAAAATATTTTTATACGATTTTAAGGTAATATTTAAAGGTGTTATAACCGAAGAAAATAGCCACACCCGCCGTATAAGTTAAAAAAAGGCATTCTTACATTAATTTATCAAAAAGGTCATAAAGTACCTTGATTGGAAAACGACGGAAAGATTCCATTAAAAATATTTTATTGAATTTCCAGAAAGGGAATAAATGATTTTTTCCCATATTCTAGAGAATAGAAAAAATGTTTTGAAATATATTTTTAGGAATCACAGTTTTGGATGAATAAGAATTCCCAGTAGATAATCACGTATAAAAAACCTCAGATAATAAAAAGATTGTGATATTTAACCCTTACCTAGTACTTTTAATTGGTTGAGGGTACGTTAACCTCCTATATAATAGTTAAATCTTTTTTATTAATTTATACAAGAACCATATATAGAAATATGATATTGTATATGATCTTCTATTATTTCTTTGTTAATGATATTTTAGTATTATCATCGTTTCATTTGTTAACTAATTAGCTTTCCTTTATATGGTTTGTTAGGTAGGTCATTTTTATTATGGATATGATTTATTTTATTCTTATTTAGAATTATATATTGTTATTATATCTTATTTTTATTAATCAAATGAAAATTATTCTTGTATGGTTACGATGGGGAATGACATCGCATCGCATCATGGAGACGGTAGGTCGTACGTACGCATGTGCGACAATATCATTCTTTAAATGGTGAAATAATATATAATTAGACCATATATCATATATAAAAATTCATAAACATTATATATATATATTATATCCATCAATTATACTCATTATTATACCCATCGAAATATTAATGTGTCGAGTAAGTAACTACACCACGACCTAGAGACGGTAAGCCGTACGTACACGTGTATGGTGACTTTCCCATTCACAGGATGGATAGAATAATGAATGTGGTTGTAATATATTTATAATAGCATTTCATTATGTAAAAGGTACTAGATTTATTATTTTTATATAGTAATAACAAAGAAATAAGAAGTTGAAGAAAAAAAGAACTTTTTAAGAGGTGATGAAAAGTTTACCTCTTCTTCGGGTGCTTCCTTTTGATTGGATCAAAAGGGCTCCTTTAGTTTTCTTTATGATAAAATTAAGGCATTTATGTTGTTTTTAGGGAAGATAAGATGGTATTTTACTGGGATTTGGCCAAGCCAAAAGTCTTTTCATGTGTGAAATAAGAGAAGGGGATGTACCTTTTTATAAGAGAGGTGAGGGTCACTTTAGGAAAATCTAGAAATATTACTCTATAAGATAATCATTTTCGGTTTATAATGGCTCCAAATGGAATTATTCCAAGTATAAGGTGGGGATGGGTCATAGAAGTCTCAAACAATAGGTTTTAGACAAGTTTAGGTCACCATATTAACCTTATCATTTATATTCAACTATTGGTTAAATAGTTTAACATTTACAATGTCTCTTCGTATTTTTATATTATATGGTTAATAAACATACAATAAAATTCAAAGAGAACCACTAGTGGTTCATTAATGACATATATATCACTATTGGTGTCCTTTGAATGAACCATATATTTTTCGGAATATTATATCATTTCATAATATAGTATTTGTTTTTAAAACACTTTTATGTCAATTTTGACAATATTTGGTTTTTGGTTTTTTTATGAGTCATAACAGCATGATTACTTCAAAAAAAATTTAATCAACCCTAACATGTCATATTAAACATAAAATTCGTGAATGGTATCATAAATTTCAAATAATATTTTTTTGATATTTATAATATTAATTATTTTAATCATACATTCATAAGGTAATTAATGCATCACCATTGCCTATATTTAATTATTTAATGTCCAAAAATTATAAATAAAATAATATAATTTAGGAAATATTTTTACCATCCTAATGAATATTTATAGTCAAGTTTATCTAATGTATAAGCCTATATTAAAAATGTTTTACTTATTAAAACGTGAATTTAACACATTTAACTCTTCTTTACATTAAATAATAATAATAACTCTAATCTCATATAAGTGGACCTATTAGATCATATTTTATTCCTATGGTTGATTTTAATTGAAAAAAAAATTCCAATTAAATTAGTACATGTGTTTGGGTAATAATAATAACATTTTTACCTTTAAATACCCCATTAACATTGAAACGCGGTAAATGTAAGATAAAAGATACTATTCACCATAAATTATTTTCATCTTATTGATCCAAATTTTACTTATTGATGTCAACCACGTCTCTTAGATTTTTGAAATTTTATTCACATAAGTGGTAAAATTATGTTTTATGCAAAATTGAAAATGTGCCACGTAGGTCGGTTAATGTCGGTAAAAAGATCAGTATAATTGTATTCACCTAATTTTATTATAAAATGAATGAAATGAATTTAATTGAACTAATACTGGTATTATGTATCTATTTTGACTTAAAATAAATTTAAATGAAATACACTATTATTTAAATACAATGTTAGTTTTAAACAATAACGTAGTATTTTTCAATATTCATAAAAATTTGTATGTCTTGAGAAAATTACAAAAAATTCACCCTTATCTAATTTTGATATTCTGAATCCAAAAATGAAGTCTATTTTGTAAACAAAAATTTAATAAACATCAAAAAGTGGGTATTACTATTCATAATGGCTTGATTGATTGGTTGTGTTGTGTTAGATCCCAATATTGCGTACAACACAAGCTATTATATTACACATATGGATGCGTACTATGGAAGTTGGGGTGTTATATCACTTTTGGTTAGTTATCCTATACAAGGGATATTTTTTATTTATATTATCCACATTATTGTATGAATGTATTAATATTATGTAAAAGAGGATATTGTGGAAGTATATTCTTTTCAACGAGATATCTATGTTTCTATAAAGTTGTTATGGGAACCAATTTCATTTCTTCTATTCAATAATGTTTTAAAGGGATTCGTGTTGACCATATTTTATAAATGGTTTAATCATGTTCAGTATTTATTTTTACAAAACCCATTTTTTTCAAGAGATTATCTTGTAATAAATAAATATATATGTAACTGATTTCTTTTCCACAGGTTAATCATGTTTTTTAGAGAATATTAATAAACCAATTTATTTTCCATGGGTTAATCATGGTTTTTATAGATTTTAATTTAATCCATTTTCATTCCATGTGTTAATCATTATGCAATAATATTTTAATTTAACACATGTGTTTTTCATGTTTGAATGATGTATTTAGTATATTTTTATTGAACCCTTTTCTTTTTCATGGGATAACTATTTTTTGTAGAGATAGTTATTAAACCAATTTCTTTTCCAAGGATTAATCAAATCTCAATAAAATTGGAAAGAAACCTATTTATTTTCCATTTTTTTATTATGTTAGAAATTGGATAATGGATTTTACTATTTATTGATGATAAAATGAATGATCTATGTGTTATGTAATTATTTCTTGAAATTTAATGGGTGGTTCCATGATAAAATAATAATATTTGGTAACATGATAAAACAATGAAGGGTGTGTCAATTTATTTGCAAAAATTCATTGGGCGTGTCTGTTGAGTGTGTGGTTATTATTTTTGGAAGAGTGACATGTATGGAATTCAACTGTATGGTTATTCAATTTATAACAATGAAAAATATAATGATGTACCAAGAACACATTATGTGTCTTAAATTCATGTAATTGGTTTATAATGTTTATAATGTGGATATTGATTACATAAGTATCATGACTATTTATTTTGACAACTCTCTACTTATTCATGTTTTCATACCTAATGATACAAATATTTATATGTGCGATTTACTCTATGACTCACTCATGTACTCTGATTATGTCATCATTACCTTATTCACACTTATCATTATTTATGTAATTCAATTGTTAATTCTTATGATCGTGCTTAATGATAATCTAAGCAAACTCTTATTGTGTTTCCGATTTTATAGGTTTTGAGGAATTATTTTTAACAAGTTTTATATTGAATGAATATAATGTGTTTGATGATATGTGTTATTATGATAATGAAAATATGGGTTATGTTGGGATATGTTTTCATTTAAATACATGTGAATTTTTTATGTTGGAGTTAGTTATAATTTTTTGAAACTATAAAACAGAAAGTTCCTCCAGGGTGATGGTGATCCAATATTTCTTCATGATGTAGGAAATTATAAAAGAAAAATTGAGGTCACAATTTTCAGAATTAATGCTAGGAATGTGAAGTTATAAATTTTAACATTGGATTAACCTGTGTGGGTTATGATATTTTATAATAGTGGAGGTCAGAATTATGTCCATAATTTTTATGTATCCCAATGTGGTGAGATGCACAACGTTGTGTTATCATCATGATCTGATTTAAATGTCGTACATGTTACGATATATCGATAATTAATGTGGGAGTATAATTTTTTTAATGGTACTCACTCCATTGTTCCTCCTACCATATTATATTCCCATAGAATTTAGGTATACATAATTCATGTTCTATTGGTGAGTACGATTCGAGTTAGAGTTTTAATTTAAATATATAATGAACATAGATACTTTGAGATAATATTTGGGAAACAACAATCTTAAGGAGACTTGATGTGAATAATGATTCATCCATTTTATGAAATACTTGGTATTGAAATGTTATATTTGACAAATGATATTATATATCATTTCATACAAAGTGTTATATTTTCGAATATTGTTTATGAGTATTTCATTTTCATTTGATATTGGGGTCATATGATAAGATAGATACATATAGACTTCATTTATTCTATGATAGAAAATATGATGTTGATTTTAGTGGTTGTTCGGATTTTTATGTTTCTGAGGGATGTGGATGATTAGGATGTTATTTACTATGAAGATATTCTAACTCTACCACATTGATAAGGTATTGATTTTTGGATATATTTTTTGTTCGGTGTGTCTCCTATTTTAATGCCTCTATATAATATAAAATGTTATGAGTTTAGAGAGATGAATTTTCAAATTGATGGTCTTTGACTGAAAGGTTTTATTTATCATTGTTTTTATCATTGGTGTTACATTTTTGTATTACTGAAGAAGGTGGATGGAATTCTATAAATGTGTATCAATTATTATATCATGTATTTGGTGATGTATGAAATTTTTATCCACTTCCAAAAATTGATGACCAATTTTATCAGCTGAATGGAGCTAGTAGGTTCTCAAGGAACAATTTGATGACTGAGTGATATAATATTTTGGTAGAAGTATAATATATTAAAAATATTAACACCTTGTGTTTCTATAGGAATTAAGAGTTTGGTTTAATGCCATTTGGTGAGATTGTTGCAAAAACAATGTTCTCAATACTTATAAATTCAATGCTCCAAGAGTTCTCAAATCAGTTTTAGGTTGTGTTACTTAACTCTAAACTTTTGTATTATAAGATTGAGGAGAACCATTAACAGAATTTTCTAGCTTCATTGGACTATATTCAACATCATATACTATTTTTGATGTATTATATTTTTATTATATGGGAATGGGATGTAAACTAAGTATGAAATGTCATGTCATGATGAGGATTATTTGTGGATATTTTAATGAAATAGGAAACCTATTATTGTGTAACCCCCATAAATATAGTGGAGGATTAGTTTTTGTCAGTACTTTTATGTATTTCAAGGAGAAGGTATTTTAATGTATTGTTATTTTTCTTCCAAATATATAGTTATTTGTGGTTTTTTCTTCATTTATATGTATCGTGGCATTAATCCATGACTTGAAACTCTGGTTCTGATCTAGAGATCCCCATGGCCTTATGCATTCATCCCATTTAAATGAAACTTATGACTAGTTATGTGGGGCTAATGAATAGAGTGCAGATGATAATCTATTATGACTAGTTGAAAATTAATGTATTAAATAATATATAATAAAATATAAATAAAAAATAAAAAATAAATGGATATCCATCATAGAATAAGAACATTTAAATAATACATCCCATGCAGTAGAACCATGTTTTAAAAAATAAATAAATAATCATTAATCAAAAGGATCTAATGTATATGTAAAAATGTAAATAAAAGAATTAGTGGATAAAACCCTTAAAATTAATCCATTATTATTTTCATCTTAACGCTCCACCCACTCAACCATGAACCATGGGGCCCTTGAGCAGTATGGGATCTTTAGACATAAAAGATATAATTAAACATAAATTATATAGTAGAGTGTGATTAAAAGACTCAGTTGTACACCACTAATTTTCCTTAGTATAATTTTAGAACATATTAAAGGAAATTCCATGAATTTAATCAATTTATATATATATGAAATACATGTTAAAATGTAAAAAAACATATATCGGGTCATTAAAAACAAGATATACCTACATCAGCACCAATCTAGTAAGATCATTATCTATTATCTTGGAATATCACAATCATATAGAATTTCCCAAACATTTTTTTTACATCTATGTTAAATGGATAGTCCAATTCATGTTAAATTCAACCTAAATCATCTTCTAAGGGGACGCTTACCCCGCATAATGTACATGATCATCTATAGAACATGGGAAAATATAAGATATAAGATGAAAATAATAGATCAAACAACATATAATATAAACTAGTTTCTTTATGATAAGAATCCATATACAACTTCAACATTAATTAGTTAAGGATACAATCACACAACTCATGTGGCCAAGCATTATATATAGGTTTCTCAGGGATTGACATGAACTCTAATAAACCTGCCAATAAACCTTATGAAATAGCCACCAATGACAAGGGAAACCTACCACAATCTCGTTTATTAATAAATCCAATGGTTCCCTAAAGAAAAATAAGTATAACTACATCCACATATTAGTTTGTTCAAAACACTCTCTATGGAATCCATGAACAAATTACAATTATTTTATTTCTAAAAGAAATTAATATATAATAAGTAATTATAGTTTTTCTCTCCCTGATAATTTAGAAATTATTAATTTTTCCAAATACATGTGTTAACCATTTAATCACTAGTGAAGAATATGTATTACATGGGATGATAATTTTTTCTCTATAAAATAATCATTTATAATAAATAGAAAATAATTCATTAAAACTATTCAATAATTTTTAGATTTTTATCTTGATGAGATATTTATTCACTTTTTCTAGAATGTAAAGGAAGAACTAGATTAAATTTTTCACATTAAAAGAAAGAAATTGAATATGAATACATAACAGGGTAATTTTCTATATTAAAGAAACCTCACCCAATAGATAAGACGAATAGTGGGTTCTATGACACCTTGTAACTATATGAAAACATGGTTTAGTCCAAAAATAATTTATATATATTGTGTAAATTAATTTATGGACATATCAAAAATGAGTGGATCTTAGAATTCAAAGGCGCCAAATCATTTAATGTTTTAATAATGAAAACTGCATAAAAGTCTACACCATTAGAAAGAAAAATTAAATTAAATAAATATTTTTTAAAAAATTAATTAATATATAGTCTTTAAAATAATTTATAAATTGTTTAAAAAATCTAAATGAGTTAAAATAATCAATTCTCATTATTAAAAGAAATTATAATCATGAAACCCATTTCTTGTTAATGTTTTACAAGGATAATCAGAAAAACATATTCAAAACAGTTTTTCCCCAAAAACAGTAATGAATAAGTGTAACATGTTTTCACCATTACCTATATTTTAGTTGTTGTGTAATGATACTGGGATACTTGTACAAATCTTTGAAACCAATAATTACCCTTACATAGCTCAATTTACCATAATGTGGTATCTGGGTTACTCTTACGTAACATTTGGAAAATCAATTTTACATTTATGTAAGACAAGGATTACCATGATGTGGGAATTGGAAATGCACTTCTACCATTACATAGTTGACGATAACCTTTACATGATCATGTATATACCATGATTAAAGACATCATGATGTCTTTATGTTTAAAAAATAATGGTATACCCTTACATGAGATAGATTGAAGTATTTACCCTTATGTTAATAGGTGTCACCCTAAAGCGAGGTTTAAACTACCTTTATTTGAGAAACATAATTCATCATTCACCCATAAATAAATATATGGGTACATTTAAATTATTATTTGGATCATTGGAATCCCCTTAGATAACTCCATAAAATAGCACAAACCCTTATGTTACCTATTAAAAAACCACTCCACCAATACACAAAAAATGGTTAATCATTTTTTCTTATATAAAGACCATTATATTCCTCATACATTTTGGACGAAAAATTTATACCTTTACATAGGCCCAATTTCAAAGGTGAGGGTAAAAAAATGAATAATAGTGAATATTCACAATATTGATATATAATTTATAACCAAAAGGTCTTAAAAAATGATTATGTTAAAATTATCCACCTCTAATGAAATCTCATCCTCAATAACTATTTATAATGATATTTCTTTAACAATATTAGAGAAATCCAACATCTTGAACAAGTAAATGTAAAACCAAATTCACACACAAGGGTTCACAACATGTTCAAAACTATGATTCAACCCACAAAACAAGAAAACAAACCCTAAGAACTTCCACAATCCTATACATGTCACATTTTCTTTCAAATTATTCACATCCATGTATATACACTGAAGAATAAAACACACAATGAGGAAATAAAATAATGTTAAGAATAATCTAGTAAAAACCTAAGTTGTAATCAAATAAATTTATAAATCCCAACATACAGTGATAATGATTTTACATAAAAATTATAATATTTGAAACCCATTTTATTTGAACATGATCATAAGAATCTCCACCATCCAACATGATAAATACAACTTATTCACTTGATCCACCAATTCCAAATTCATTTAAACTTCCACAATTTTTTCATCATCTACAAAAATAAAAAAATATGTGGAAACAATGTCAATGAACCGGTGAGTATAAATATTCCATGTATGATTCAACAAAGTATGAAAAAATATTTTATATCACAATTTCAGGACAAAAGAATAAATTTATATATTCAATTAAGATAAAACTTATCTGAGGAAATGGAGGAAATCAACTAGAAATGATCTCAACTCTATTATTTAATATAATTACACACATGAAATACTCATAACAATACCTGACCCAAATCCCCTAATGTATCTAACATATGTAATTATATATCATTTAGCAATGATAGTATTAGTAATAATTGATGACTCATACATCATAAAATATTATGTCATCTGAGATGGTTACCAACCCTTGTAGAGATACCATACCCTAACTTGTGAGGTGTTCATTATCTGAGCATATTGTTTCCTATACAAGTTGATTATGTTTAAAAAATCCTTGTGGGTGGTTCCACACCACCACTATATACATAAATGACTTTTTACCAGTGAAATGAATTTTCAAAGAGTTTTATAAACACTATATCTACTCTAATTTTCCATCCACACAAACCATTGAATATAATAATATTAGAAAAATTAAAATATTTTATTTCCTTGAATATAAACACAAAAAGTAGAAGTTATAAATTAAATATCATTCTAGAAATAATATCAATCATGATGGACTACTAATATATATATATATATATATGAGACATGTATGGAAATATAAAAAGAGTTTTAAAAATTTGACAATAAATAGGTTTTATCTCTAGGGTACATGATAGGTGAGTCACTCAGGTAGGACATTCAGGTACATTTATCACCATTGTTTTAAGAAGGAAAATTCTTATAAAGTTAATATGGGTGAACTCCATGTTAGGAATTTTAAAAAAATCATGAATTCTCTTATAGGATAATCTATTCGTTGTAATATAGTTTATGACTATATTCATGGTAAAAAATATATATGTACTATGTAGATAATATGAATGCACAACATCTACTCATCATATAGTATTTTCTATGATATATGATTTTTGACCCCATGCCACATGGTGTGTTATGTTTTAAATCACATGACACCTTAACACTAATCAACTGGTGTAATATTATGATTTTTCTTATGAAATGAACTAAATATTTATAGAATAATATATCTTCATAAAATTTAATAATTTTGAATAAGATATTATTTTTAGGTTAAATATTACACTTCATATGATAGCATACTCAACTCTCAACAACGAGTTTCTTTGAAATCCCACTTTGCACACAACTTTGAGTTATAAAAAATATATAATATTATTATTATTTTAAATGGTTGATAAATCCTTGACGTTGTATTGGAATGAATGAATAGAATTGACTATAATATACTTATAAAATAATTTTAAATGTCTTCACATTTACCAAATAAATGTTAATGTCTTAAAATAAGAATGAATCTAATTTGATGAATGAAATACTTTCAATTTTTTTAAATGAATGTTTTATAGCCTTTTTATGGTGAACCCCTTTTAAATGCAGTTTTGGTCACTTTAATATGTTCTACATGACAAAATAAACTACTTCTATATAATCGGTACATCAAAATTGACTTTGGATAATTTTTTGGTAGTTTTCTTATAAAGTTCATTTTAAATGAATATTAAAAAATACTGCATTTAAGTCTAAATTACATTTTCATCTAATTTATTTATATATTAATATTTTAATTTTTAATTTTTTATTGTTAAATTGCATTATAATTTTAAAATTTTATATTATTTTGGTCATTGGAAATAATTTCACACTTAAATTGGACAGAAACCTATAACAATTTTTTTGATATTTATTGATTCATAAGAACACTTTTTTTTGTTTTGATAACAGAAATTAATTTTTAATTACATTAGATAAAATTTTATGTTATGAATTTTAAAAAGTTATATCCATATTTGGAATCCAGAGATCCAAATTTTGAAAATAGGTACCTTTTATTTTTAGTTATTATGAATTGAAACATCAGTGACTATATTATTTACCATGGTTAAAGTGTAAATATGGTAAACAAGGGTAAAAAACTAAGATTATAATATTATTCAACTACCCTAACACATGTTCAAATCCTATTGGATGAGATATGTCCAACCATGGGAACCCTTGACTTATTTGGTGACCCCGTGGAGACACATTGATGTGAAAATGACATTTTATATGAATTAATATAAAGTAAAGAAAAATGTAACATAAACATGCATCTTTTAGTAAAACAATTTTCATATGCTATAATATATAAGATATATAAAACACTAAATATTCATAAGACCAATTAAACTATTTTATATATCATGGTATTTTATTTAAAATTTTAAGACATCATATAAATAAATTTATTTAAGACACAAGGATGATGTAGTAATTACCTAGTTAATGAACGATTTAAATAAATGAGATTATAAATATTAAAATAAATTTATTATGAAACATTTTATTCCATAAAAGAATTTTATGGAATCTTATGACATTTTATAATTGAATTAATGAAGTTTTTTTGAATGAATAAATATGTTAAATATATTTAAAAAGTCATCATATGAATAGTATAAAAATTGACATAAATGTGTTTTGAAAATAAATATTATTTAATTGAATGATATAATAGTCTTAAAAATCAATGATATGGCCAAATTACATAGATATGTTTAACAATTCATTAATTAACCACTTTATATACAATTTAAATTTTATAGTAATAATATTAACCATGTAGTATGAATATACAAGAAGACATAGTAAGATTCCAATTAGTTAACTAATGGTTAAAGTTAAAAGGTAAGGATAAATTTTTTGAAAGATAATTGTATAAAACACTTTGTATGGTATTTTTTGGACCCAAAAGAATCTTATCATTTAAATAATTGACTTTGGGACAATTTTAAACCTAAAATAAATTTATAATAAAATAATACAACAAAACTTTTTTAATGTTCTCATCCCCCCTCTTATAAAAGGGAATCGCCTCTTCCCATTTAATAAAACCTCTCAATCCATTTTAATCATAAAAACTATCCCAAAGTAATATTCCAAAGGCCCTATATTCTTCTTAGAAGCCTTATCTTTGGAATAAGGCAATTCATGAAATCATTTGGTTCAAATCAAAGGGAGTTACCCGTTTTAAGCTTTAATGACTTCTCTAACGATCATTTCCATTATTATACTTCTTCACCCCTATTATATACTTATTAATTGTATACATAACAACACCAGTATCCTGAATATAATAGGATAAATTTTATGAGATTTATTGGAACTACACTTACACACACTTCCATCTAATGGATACAAAGATGTTGTTTCTATCCACTTCGAATTGCTGCCTCACAAAACATTAATTGTTCGATTTTCCCCTACCGCCTCTTATGGAGGCCGTTATGATGGAATTGTATTTATATATGATATATATTATATTTATATTATCATAAAGGTACAGAAAATTTTATTTACATACATACCTTTATGGTTTTCATGATGTGTAAATATGATAATTTCATTTAAGGATGTGTGGACTAACGCCCCCTCAAAGTGATATTACTTGTTAATTCCATACATCGAACATATAAAGAATGTTGTTTATGAACATATGTAACATATATAAAATATTATATTATAATTGAATTATGATATACCTATTTATCATTTAGTTTTCATTCATTTAAATATGAAAAAAATAATAAAATTAGTGTTCATGCGTACGTACATCTTACTGTCTCCATGAACAGTGCATTCATTTATTATCTCAAAATGTTATGTACTATAAATATATATTATGGATATATATGATATTTAAGTCATCAATACAATTATTGAGATAATGTAATTTTGAACACATCGGAAATTTATAATTATAGCAAGTTCATTTTTGACTCATGTACCGAATATCGATAGAACAACGGATATTAAGTTAAATAGTCATACGATTTTTATAAAGTCATAACAAGTAATATAAATGGAATAATAAACTTTAAAAAGGTTCTTAATATTGTAAAAATTATCTTATGTTTATTATTCTGTAAGAACAAGGAACAAACATTATGAGTCAGACTGAAGGTAAGGGAACCTTTCACCCTACTCTTTTAGTAAAATACTTATTTTATGTTATGTCATTAAATTTTTACATTCTTATGTTGGGATATATTATTATATGTATTTTTTTCTGCACTATGTACAACTGATTATAAACCCTTTTTCTCTCATCAACTCATTTTCTAAATTTTTATGTGACATCGTCAGGTTGTCCAATTTTTTAAGGGAATTTTTTACCCGATTTGTAACATTTTGTTAGTATTATATTTATTGATTATGTCATGCTATGATTATGTGAGATATAAATTTTCATATCATATCCTGTATTTAGTCTTTATATATGTGTACTTATAGTGAACACACATTAACAATCTTTTTTATTTACCAAATGATCTTCATAATAGAATTTATTAAACTCAATATCCACTCATCTAGTTTTACGCATACTTCTTTGATTATATTATGACAAGATTATTTGTGTACTCCGTTTTTATTTATTAATTGTATAATTTTCACTTCCCATTTTTTGGATATACTATTTCTACCAATATTCACCCCATTGATAAATTCATACATCATTTATACGATCTTTGTAAGGGAAATCCTAGCTCAATCTCCATTCATTGAGATAAATATCCATGTCATTGGTTTTATTTTTCCATGAATATGTGTGAATGACCTATGTTTGTTTTAAAATTAATATCTTCTTCTATTGGGTGTATTTATATTTTTTCACACATAATTATATCATTTATTTATCCATAATCTAAGGATATGATATTTTTAAGAGAATTTGTATTAATTTACAATCCATTGAGAAGTATTTGTTTTTATACACCATTTCACTTTATATGGTTTATATACATCCATTTTACATATTATAACATGGATCTCTTTATTCTCATGATTTTATATATTTTTTTTTAAATTTTGTTCTGTAATTATTTTTATGCAATTATTTCTTCAATTTGTAAAATACTCTTTAACAAAAACACTGTTTTAAATTAATTAATGATTTCTTCTTATAAATCGTTCTCATTAATGTACATGGATTCAAAATATATAGTAGGATTTATTTATATTGAACTTAATTTTTAAAATTGATAATTCCATTAATAGTTTCGATTGTAATGGGACACATTGATTAAGAAATATAATTATTAAATTTTTTAAATGGTGTTTGAAATCGGTTTAATATTGAAATATATTAAAATGATCTATTGTGGTTGATGTGTGGAAATGTTATTTTTTTCATTTTTCTTATTTTATGTCTAATTATTATTAAATCTTACTTGTACATTTGATAGGCGGTTATGTGACAAACCAAATATAGGTATTTCAATGATAAACCTAGGGCGGGTGAGCCTGAGATAACTCTGTAGTTTATTTGGTAACGTGAATGAGGTAAACGATAAGGATTCTATAAGATATTTATGGAATATACAGTGATGGGTATTCCGAACCTAACTTCCTATGTAGCTGTGAAAGCTATAATGTAATTATTTTATGGATACCACAATTTACCTCTATGGTTTTTTTGAGTTATTAATAAGTAATAGGATTTCATGAGGTATATTAAAGTGATTCTACTTTATGATTGAAAAGTATGATTTTAATGATTTGTATATATTTATTTACTAATGTTTTTTTCCCTATTTTATAATCCCAACTAAGATTTTTATGCTCATTCTGTGTTTTTGAAATGTTTTTCATAGGATATAAGGAACGTTATGAGAAAGAATGAATTGAATAAGATTTATATCTAGAAAATAAATCATGTTTTATTTTAAGGAGTTTTATTTTTTTGAAAAAAAATCCAAAGAGAATAGTGTCTACTTTTTAATTTTCAATATTTAATGTAACAGTTACAGACTAATTCTCTAAAACACTTAGACTGAAAGAGTCCTCAATGTGAATTTTTGACTTAGCTCAACTTTATGTAATGCTTATTTTTGGGGCCTGATAGTTGGTATCATAGCTCGTTTTAAATAACATTAGAGGTTATAGTGTTATTTAAGAATAAGTGAAAAGACCATAATGGTTATCATATTAGATAGAGTCATAATTATTATATGTAAATGTCTAAATCTAGTAGGCACCAAAGTAACAACAGATGTAAAAGAAACTGTGGTGGGATTCTGAATATGAAACTGAATGAAATGAGAGCGATAATGGGAACTCTTGTGGTTATTTTAACGAAATATCTGGAGTCATGATTGACCACTTAAACCTTATTGATTTTTTATGGCATCTCATATGAGGTAAACTAATCCCAATGGTAATTATACTGGTAGTATATTCAAAAACCAATGTTTTAATGATATTGAAATAAAAAAATAAGAAAATATTTTAAATGGAAATGAAGATGTAATATATTTGGTAATGAAGGACATAAATTAATAACCTTCCATGAATATAGGAAGTAATATGTTGACTCTAGGAAATTGAAATAAGGTTTTTTTGAGGGATCAATTGAATGTTTTAAATATGGTGTGCATGGTCATTTCATTAATAGATGTCCTATAAATATGTTTTGGGAATGGGATCAGTATGACCATACACATATTTGTTTACCAATAATTAATGAAATTATAATTGATGATGAGGAAACGGAAAACCACCTATGAATGGTAATCATTATTTCCTAGATCATGTTTTAACAATATTGAAATATTTAAGAATATCTCATGATTTTGTTTGATGGAATGATGTATAATTAAATAATATGGGAAAACATGTGTAAATGATCATGAAGATTGATTAATTATTATGATGTCTACATTTTAGGAATTTTTGAGTTATGTCAGATATATTTTGATGATATGTTTATATGTATTAATAATGGCGTTAAATTGGAAGATTTCTAGTATTTTCAACCCTTATGTATCTTATATAAAATTGTTAATTGAGGAATAATTATATTGTATTTTGTGGATATATTTATAAATAACTGTTAGGGTTTATATGAATCCTGAATTTGATTAAATTAGGGGTTATTAATGTTTTGGTTGGAAAAAATGAGGTATGAAATAACCATTGATGTTAAAACATATTATGGATATTTTTATGGATTTTATATTATTTTTTAATGTTATTATAATTATACCATTTTTGGGAAAATGGAAAACACATAGACCGTGTGACAACCCGATGTATCGGAAAATGCTGCGGGAATCTATCCCACAACCAAAGTGTGGCAAGGATTTATCACCTACCACTAGACTACATGAAGTCCCTTGTTAGTATGACTTATTATTTTTTAGTTAAATGATTTTATGGATTAATAATATGTTGATTTTTGAAATATATGTTTTATCAAAAAGATATACTTTGTATATGAAAATTCTTCGGTGATTAAGTGACAAATATTATTATGTAATACATTCTCTCTTTTGGGAACTTTATATGACTATGGAAAATAAAATATTATGGTATTTAATTTGAGTATTAATGGTGTAATTTTTATTTTTTAAGAATCTATGTTTTTATTTTGGACTTATAATATTTTTTATGGAAATGATTAACCTATCTTCAATAATATGTGATTAGGATAACAACTTATATGTATGATACATTAATAGTATTCAATGTTATTTGGAGAAAATTGTTACTATTTATCTTGGATGACTATGTGATAAAATTCTAATGATATTTGTGTTTCAATATTTGTTTGGATTATATTGACTAATTTTATGTACAATAGTGTATCAAATAATCTTTTTTGAAATTTCGGAATTTGTTTTAACCTTTTTATATTAAGAGTAGTATTTCATTTTATAAAGGATTATCATTTTTTTATTATTTAATCTTTTACTAACCATTTTGGTTTTGGTTAAATTCTAAAGGCATGGAAAATTTATATAGTTTGTCTTTTCTATAATATTTTATTATCTAAAAGATGATTATAACACATCATATGTGACCATGTCATCTTGAATAATCTTAATTTAGAGAAAATATTATTTTTAGTAGATATTTATTAAAGGATGAAACTATACTTGAAAGGTATGTATATTTCCTTATGTTCTTATTCTAGGTTGTTAAAGAAATCATCCAATTTATTAAAAATAACATAAAATAAAAAAACATTTTCTTTTTCAACTAGGGAATCTATGAATATTTAACCCAACATATGTTTTTGGATTTATTGTGTTTAACATTCTCCTAATCATGTTTTCTTATCACTCTCTATCAAGAACATTATGGTAAGATTTATCTTCCATATCCATGTTATCATGGAATAATAGTATGTGTTATCTCATGTGACCATTGTACATCCCCTTATTTTTTTAATGTTATATTTTTAATGACTCTTTTTATGATGTGGGAATTTCAATTTTGTTTCTGAGTCGAATTTTAAAATTGTGAGGATGAAATTTCAAAAATGGGGAAGGTTGTAATGATCCAGGTATTTATAGAATAATAAATTTTATTATATATTAAAATTTATGAATAAGATATTAATTTTATATTATATAGGAGCCATTTTCTGATAGCTTAATCCACACACAAAAACGAGTTTCTTAGAAATCTAACGTTGCAAACAACTATGAGTCATACAAAAAAATAATATAAAAATTTAATTATTTTAAATGATAGTTAACTCCTAGTCATTGTATTGGTGGGAATGAACCTAAATAACTATAATATGATTATAATTTTCTTTAAATGTCTTTAAATTGAAATAATATATTTTAGAGGCTTAAAATTTGAATGAATTCAATTTTAGGAATGAAATACTCTAATATTTTTTAAAAAGGTCATTTCACCGCCTTTTGTTAGAGAACCCTTTTTAAATCTAGTTTTTTCCACATATATATTTTCTATTTGAAAAAATCGGATTCTTCTATTTATTTGGTATAAAAAAATTTACATTTAGTGCATTTTTGTCAATTTTCTGATAATGATCAACTTTTAATGAATAGTTAAAAATACCTCATTTTATGTCAAAACTGAATTTTCATATAATTTATGTATATAGATAGATTGTACGTTAAATTTTTTTACTATGTAATTGGATTATAGTTTTATAATTTAAAAATTTATTGTTTATTTGAAATAATTTTACTTTTAAATTGGATATAAACCCATGACATCCTTTTGATATTTATTACATCTTAAAAACCTTCTTTTTGTTGAAAAAGAGAATAAATTTTAAATTATGTACACAATATTCTATGTTTTGAATTAGGAAAAATAAATTCTATATTTGTAATCAGTATTTCCATATTTTTTAAATATGTATCTTTTATTTTTAGAAACTATGAATAGTGACTTCTGTAATTAGTTTATTTAACATTGTTGATGGGTAAATCTGATAAATAAGGGTACAAACAATATTATTGTAATATTAAACTACATTAACATGTGTTATAATATTTTTTAATGAGATATGTTTGACCATGGAAATTCATGTGTCGATATGGGGACACCATGGATCCACTTTGATGTTAAAATATCATTTTACAAGATTTAATTATATGTAATGTAAAATGTTACATAAACATGTATCTTTTAGTAAAAAAAATTTTTATGGGTAATATTTGTGATCATTTAGAAAATAGAATTTAATTAGAATGATAAATATATTTAATAAAATAGGGTATTTTATGTATAATTTATAGACATAAAAAATCAATTTCTTTCCAACAAAATGATTATGTAGTGGTTGCCTTATTAACGATTAATTTAAATAAATGAGATTATAAATATTAAAATAAATTTATTTTGAAACTCTTCATTCTATCCACGAATTTTAGGTTTACATATGACCTGTTATATATTATGGAATTATTTTTTTGGAGAATCAATTTGTAATGGATTTTTAAGAAGTCATAATATAAATAGTATAAAAAATGACATAAATGAGTTTTTAAAACAAAAACTATTTTATTAAATGATATACTAGTCCAAAAATTTAATATTCTGCCAAAGAACTTATAAAATATTTATCATTTCATTAATTAACCACATTGGGTTCAATTTTAATTTAAAATAACTATATTATCCATATAGTATGAATATACAAGAAGACATGTTAAAAGTTAAACAGGTTAACTAAGGTTTAAAGCTAAACTTTAAGGTTATATTTGTGGTCTAGAAATTCCTAAAACCTCTTTTTTTAGAGTTTTTATACTCAAAACTTTCTTATATTTTATATAAATTTCTGTGGGACCATTTGAAATTGATGTTCATTTCATAATAAATTAATACATCAAAACATTATTAATTTTCCCCTCCTCCCTCTTATAAAAGTTCATAACCTCTACCCATTTAATCCCACCACTAAGGCCCCTTGTATTGTCCAAAATCTACAAAATTAATCTCCCAAAATCCCTATATTCCTCCTAGATTCTTTACCTTGAGAAAAAAGAAATTCCATAAATCTTTTTGGCTCCAATCCAAGGGAGTTACCAGTTTTAAGACGTAGCGTCTTCTCTAAAGTTATTTTACATTATTTTACCTATTCACTAAATATTATATTATTAATAATTAATTAAATAACAAAATAATTATATCCAAAATTTACTACTATCATTTATATGATATTTATTTGAACAAAATTTACAATCGCATCCATCTAATGGATACAAACATATTGTTCTTGTGTATGGAAAACTGATGCCTCAAAAAATTATTAGTGTTTGATTTTCCCCAAACACCTCCCATTTATGGAATTGTATTTATATATTAGATTTATTATATTGATTTTTATTCTATTGTACTGTATTTTTTATTTACAAACATATTTTTATGATTTTCAGGATGTTTAGATACAACAATTTCAATTCCGGAAGTGTAGACTACCACCCCCTCAAAGATATATGACATGATCATCCCATAAATGGAACATATAAAGTATGGTGTTAATGAAATTATGTAACATATATAAAATATGATATTATACTATAATTATAATTTTACAATGTATCATTTTGATTTCATTCCGTTAAATATGAAAATGAAATGAAAGAAGCATTCACGCACACGTACGTCTTATTGTATCCATAAATGGTGCATTTCGTTTCATATATTCAAATGTTAGGTACTATTATAAATATATATATATAATAGACATATATTATATTTAAATAATTAATATCATTATGTAGGATTGATGGCTTTATTCTCCCCTGGCGTCTGACGCTCTTGCACCTCCATCTCCATCGCCAAGCATTTTTTCGCCTAGGGATTGTCCTCTACTGTCGCTTACTATTTCTCTCCCCTAGCCTTCACCCCTCATCCCCTTTTAGGGTTTCTCTTCAGTTCCATTCCCCATTCTTTCTCCCTTATGGCATTCGAGTTGCAGGTTCCCTCAGACGTTCAAACCCTTTCTGGCCTCAGGTTTCCCTATACATTTCCCAGTTGGATTTGGAATGGTGGTAACCAAGAGGCTTTGGGTTATGTGGTTTAGTGGATGATGGGATTCAAGGTGCGTCTGGTATCGATTATTTTTTTTCGTTCGAGTTCTTCCCCAGCTGCCTCAACCATGCTCTGACGTCGAATTCCATTTCTCCTCTCCAGGTCGGATATTGAGAGAGGAATATTCTGAGGTTTTGGGCAATTAGTATGGTGGTCGTGGGTCATCTTTTTTGGTTTCATCCTAGGTTTTGATCATGGTTTATCCCCAGTTTCCACTTTTTCTATCCCCCTTTCAGTTTTTATTTCAGGTTCTTTTCCTCCCTTCCTCAGATTTGTCTATATGGCAGTGATTTCATTTTTAGAATTTTTCTGTTGGTGGTGGATTTTGATAAGGAATCAATGGTGGAATTAACACCGGTGACGTGCCAAGGAAGAATGTGGTCATGGTGTCAAGATGGTAGGACGACTGTGTTGTTTTCAGAATCGATCTTGGTGGTGCGATGTCTACGACAACAACAAGGATGATGAGGTTCTGTGCGATGGTGGCGACGGTGATGGCTTCCTCAATGGTGACGATAGATTGGAGTTTTGTTTCTCTGTAAACGTTATTTTTTTCTATTGGATCAACTGCTTTTCTGGTGACTAGTGCTTCTTGGTAAAGGGCTTCAGGTTTAGTGATGTGTTTCTTGTTGTCAGGTGATAGTGATGATGGTGATTTTTGGAGAGATCAGTGGTGATGTATTTGTGAAAACGGTGGTGTGATGATAGTGGAAATGCAATGGTTGATGAAGTTGTCACGACATATTTCAATGCAGTTTCATGGATCGGGCCATTGATGTTGGCATGTGGTTTTTAAATTTGAAACAGGGTGTCTAGAGATGGTTTGAGGCATGTTGATTTTTTTATTTTGGGATATTCTGAATTTTGAAATTTGTATTGCTATCATTGTTTTTGAGGGGTCATGTATGGGTCCCACTTTTCTTTAAAGTGGTTTTTAATAAAAAAATCAATTGGCAGAAAAAAAATATCATTCTGTTGATAATGTAATTTTAATCACATGAACAATTTTTAATTATAACAAGTTCATTTTTGACTCAAATAAAGAATATCAACAAAACAACCAATATTAGCTTAAATAATAATGTAATTTTTATAAACTGGAAATAAGTGATATTAAAATAATAATTAAAATTAAAAAGTTTCAGATTATGTAGATATTAAATTATAATTTTTATTCATGGTGAACAAGGAACATACGTGATATTTCAGACTCAAGGCATGGGAACCATTACCCTCCTCTTTTAGTCAAAGTCTTATTTTATGTTATGTATTTTAATTTCTATTATCATAGGTTTTAATATGTTCTTATATGTATTTTTTAAATTCCATTTTATGTGAAACTAATGAGACACCCTTTTCGCTCTCATCCATTAATTTTCTTAATTTGTAAGTGACATTGTATTGGATGGTGAATATTCATAAGAGAACTTCTTAACCCAATTTCCACTCATTAGGTTAATCTTATACTTCATCATTATGTAATGTTATGATTATGTGAGAAATAAATTTTGATATACAAGATTTTATTTATAAATTATTTATGTGTACTTATATTGACTACACATAATCGTTCTGTTTTATTTACAACCAGATCTTTGTAATAAAATTTCAAAACTCAATTTCCACTCATTGGGTTTTTCACAAACATCATTGATTATATTATGCTTGGATTATATGTGGAATCAATCTTTATTTATTAATGTTATAATTTCCACTTCCACTATCTATGGATATACTATTGTTACACATAGTCACCACATTTATAAATTCCTACATCATTTATACGACCATTGTAAGGGAATTCGTAGCAGAATCTCTATTCACTGAGTTAAATATCCATGTAATTGGTTTTTTTCCAAGAATATGTGTTCCTGGTCACTTACTATTTAACAATTAATATCCAATTATATTGGTGGGTATATATATTTCACTCAAAATTATGTTATTGATTAATCCTTAATCTAGTGAGACGATATTTTTGACGGATTTTATCTCAATTTACATTCCATTGAGACAAATTTGTTGTTATACACCGATTAACTTTATATGTTGTATATAATACTCTATTACATATTATATTGTGAATCTACTTGTTTTCATGATATTATAATCTTTTTTAATGATATTGTATAATAATTTTTATTCGTGTATTGTCTCATGTGTTAAGGGACACAATAACTAAAACATTTTTTTAATTTTTTAATGATTTATTCATCTAAATATTTCTCATTAATGTCCATGTATTAAAAATGGTTTTTAGAATTTAAATATCTAGGCATTGATGTTTTAATTTGATAATTTCTTAGAAGGTTTCAAATTGGTATGTGACACATTATTTCAAAAATTCTTTTATTAAATGTTTTAAATGCTTTTGGAAATGGGTTCAATATTTCTATATCATTAAATTATCTCTTGTGGTTGTAGTTTGTAAATTTTATTATTTTTTACTTTATGCTTGTTTTATGTGTTATTATTGTTAAATTGTACTTCTACATTTGATGGTTGGTTATGTTAAAAACCAAATATGGGTGGCTTTGTGATAATGTATTGGGTTACGTGATGGTGGTACACGATAATGTCTCTACAAAGAGATTTATGTAATATACTATGATGGGTATTCCAAATGTAAATCCCTATGTAGGTGTGACAAATACAATTTAATTATTCTATTGATTCCATAATATATCATTATGATTTATGATTTCTGTGTGTTATTCCTGAATCTTCTGATTTCATAATGTATGTTAATGATATTTTGGTTTATGATTGAAAATTATGATTTTATTGTTTTTTATGTTTTGATGGGCTAATGCTTTAAATCCTTATCTTTTAACCCTTACTGATATTTTCATTCCCATACCAGTTATTTGAAATGATTTTCACAGGGTATAAGGAAGGGTAAAGGAAAGGAATAATTCAATAAAATTTATATGAAGAAAATAATTCTTGTTTTATATTAAGAAGATTAATTTTTTTGAAAAAATTAGATAGATAATAAGGGCCTACAATATAATTTTTGAGATGTAATGTAACAATTATGGCATAATTCTTTAAAAATCAAAACCTCAAAATATCCCAAATGGGAATTACTGACTTAACTTCAGATTATGTTTTGTTTAAAGATTCAGTCTTATATCCTGGTTTATCTACTTTATGGAATATATTAAAATATGGGTTTTCATAATTAGTGACATATATTTCACATGATAAATGACTATACATCATATAGTTATAGAAAATATAGTACATCAGAAAAATCAAATTTATTTCATAAAAACAATAATTTCTTCTAATTACTACTTTTCTCTATTATAGAAAATTCCCTCAATACCTCAAACCTCAATCACAACTCATTGATGTCATTTTAAACCATCTGTCGTCATTTGGTTTCTCTTTATTAAATCATTAATAGATCTACACCGAAATCCAACAAAACCATCACTTCTATACTCTTGTACCAAAAATTCTATAAACATACATTAAAGTGTAAATTTTCTATCATAATAAAAAAAAATTGGAATAACATAATAAATAATTTATTGTTGTGATCAATGGGATTCTCTACAACCTAAATACATGATCATGTGTCACTTCATTAAATAAAAAGTGTATGTGAGAAGGATAAATTTTATATTAATAGTGGAAAACTATCTAAATGTTAATAAGTTTTATTAAAAATATAAATATTAACAAATATATAATTCATCAATTAAAAAATATGAAATTAATATTCAAAACCATGAAATAAATCAATTATAGAAAAAAAAACTTGAAAAATTTGAAATTAAAATTCTTGTAAACCATAGAGGTTGTATCACCAGGATAATCCCTTGAAAATTATAAATTACTATCATTTTTCCGATTGACCATTTTTATTGAAGAATAAATATATAAAATAATTTTTAGGTAATGATCTTTTAGTCCATATTCAAATATTCTCTATAATGTTCTATAAATTATTTATTGATTCATTATTATAATATATATTAAATAAAATAAATTATCAACAAATAAGGATTAGAGAACTAATTTTTTTAAAAAATGTTACATGAAATAAAAACAATTATATATTCTAAATATTATGATTTTTTTAATATTTTATCCATATTTAATTATTAATCATCTTTACCATTTTTTGAGTCTCTTTACAAAATTAGGGAAATTTATATAGAATAAATGAGGTGAACAAAATAATTATAAGTCATACCACAATAAGAAAAGTCATTTAATCAATAATATAATCTCAAAACAAGATCTTAATTACTAAAAGAACCATGAAGAGTGTGTGGAACATCAAATAATTCCTTTCATTTGAAAATCCAATAGGGAGAGAGAGTGAGGGTAATCTTAAAAAATTTCCAACCACCTATATAAAATGAAGATGAGGGAGTGATATTCAAAAAAAGGGTGAAATAATAACTGAGGAAATAAATATTCACTTCCAAATACTCTCTTTATAAATCCAAAATGTAGTTCATATAAAAAATTATAAAATACTCTCCTGGTTATAATTATAAAATCCTCTCATAATATCATCAGATACCAAGAAAATCCCCCAAACCAATAACCCTTCACATGCCACCTCGGTGACCCTTTGTCACGAGGAATCAATGTCTTATTATGATAAAAAAATAATATATTTCTGTATAGGTTTTTAAATTATTTAAATTAACTCTATTAATTATCCATCTTAGTGTTTGATGTCTCACTATAATAATTGTATGAAACCAACGAGTATGTCCAAATTATGAACAATAACTTTATCACCCTGAGTTTTTGTGAACCATTATTTTTTAGTAAACTTATTTTATTTTAGGTACTAAATTAAAATATACATTATATAATAATTTATTTATATGCTATAGAATGTTATGATTTAGGATCACGAACCACCGACTTGGCTGACATGACACACAACTACGTGTTTATACAAAAAAATGCAACATCTTAATTATTTAAATTGGATAGTTATAACATAGTCGACAATAAAATTAATTATATTATAAGTAAATAATTTTTAAATATTATTTGTGATGGTTTTATCTAAATAAATCCTACTAAAAATATTCCATACAATTTCATCACAATGTTTTTATATTATTGAAAATACTATTTCTTTTTTTAAAAACCTCATTCTATGTCATTTTATGAATAATAATAATATTAATTTTATATAATTTTAGAAATATAAGTTTATAAACTAAAAATAATTTATTAATTCATATAGTAAAAATTATCCTATGGTAATTGTTTTTTGATTTTTGTAAAAACGACATTTTTTATGAATAATGAAAAATACTGAATTTTAATTTAAACATTAATTTTTGTCTAATTTATTGATATTCAAAAAAATTATATTAATTTACTATTAATATTTAACTACATAATAATACATAAATTTATCCAATTAATGTAATTATAACAAATTTTACATTGATTTTTGATAAAAAAACACCCCAAACTTTTAAACATTTTTGTTTAATGAACCTACTATCACGACACTTCAACAGGATTATTTTTAAGTTAATTTATACATCATATGTGATTTTAATTTGAAAAAATGGATTCAATTTTGGAATAATAGTAATTTATATGGTTTAGTAATGGGAAATTATTGTTTTACCACAAATATTAGTGAATGTTATTTAAATTAGTTACAGATATTAAGGATAAAATTATATTAAAAATATAAAACCAGTAAAAAAAGACCCAAAATGACATAGAATCATCCCAAAAAAACATTAATGGTCATTTTTCGACCCTATACTCTATTTAATCAGATTTGGTCCATTTTGGAGAAAATTGTTGTGGGGGAAATGCGGGTGAAATTTCATTTTCAATAATTTACAATAATGTCACTCTTACTTCACTATAAAAAGGCACCCACACCTCCCACTTATTCACATAACTCAAGATGTGTTTCTATGAAAAACTCATCCTACAAAACCAACCATAATTTCTACCTTTTCCTTATAAATTTTTAAACCATTAAATTGTTTTATAATTTATTTTTGTTTTTTATTATTTCAATTTTACATAAATTAATCCAATTTATGTCAATGAAACCAATTTCAATATGAAATTTGATATAAAAACCTTCCAATATTTTAAACACTTTTAAATATAAAAAACTCATGGCCACAACACACCTACATGGATTATTTTAAATTAATTTCATTAAAATATTTGATTATAATTTGGAAAAATGGAATCCATATTTTAAATATTAATAATTTCTCATTTCTAATACATTTAAAATATTTATTGAGAAAAAATATTAATTAAAGTTATTATATGATATTATAGAGTCTAAGGTAAAAACAATATTAATTGGCTTTTGAACATTAATCTAATGTGAAAAGAAATGTTGAAATTTTTTGAAGTCTAATTTATGGAAGTATTTATACCATTTTCCCATTTTAATATAAAATGGTATAATATTTGTGGCACATAATGTAACAATGACCTCTTATTAGTTTTGAATTCATTTCTATTTAAAATAATGCCAATCTTCCTCCACTATAATAGGGAACTAACCCCCACCTCTCATTTACTCATACCTATAATGAAATTCATAACAATGACATATCAACATATCCTCCCAATATCCCTAAATTCATCTTAGAATTATTCCTTTGGGCATAAATCTAACAGAAGAAAGACCTTTGGTTCAAACAAAAATGAGTTTCCCCAAGAAGGGATAAAATCCTTCATCAAGATAATTGTTATTATTTTATATCTCCACAAACAAATATATTCTTAATAAATAAGTATATAATAACTTCATTATTCAAAATATGATTATTTTATTATTTTAAGGATTGTTCCTTCATTCAAACAAACTTCCATCAAATGGGATATGCAATCATCGTTCATGTATATGACAGACTAACACCTCACAAACTGATGTAACTTGTTATTCTATTTCCACATATAAGTTTTGAAATAATGGTAGAATCTTTATATATTTTTTGGTGTAATTTTCAAATAATAGGTTTTTAAAATGTTTTCAATGTTTCTTTGATAATTATTTAATGTTATTTTAAAAGAAAATTTTTTCAAATCATTTTCATAATTTGTTTATATTTTTTCTATTTTATTCTCAAATAAATTATTTTAATTAATTTTCAAGATGAAATTATATTTTTATAAGGTTATTATATAATAAAATGTTTTCAGAAATGTTTTATTATGTATAAATATTTTTTTAAAAGAAGAGAGGATATTTTCCAAATTAAACTATTTAGAGGGTTTTAAATGATTGCATTGTTTTTATAAAAGATGTTTTAAAAGAAATAGACATTAAACAAACTAAATGTTTTTAAAAAGTGACTTTTAATGAAATAATATTATTATTCAGAAAATTTCATTGTGATCATTCACAATTCTTCCCTATTTTCGTGTACACCCTTTTATATACTTTAGTCATTACTAGGCATATGATCCAAGGACACTAAAATTATTATTTATTTTAATGTGATATATTAATATGATTTGATTTTTTTGAAACCCAATTCTATTCAACAAGTTATAACCTAAAAAATTGATTATGAAATCTTTTTCCATTCATGGATTATTCTATGATGAAATTATTCTAAAACCTGTTTTTTTCAAAAGTTAATGTTTGATGAAATTTTTCATAACACCCAATTCATTTAATGGGCCATTATTTGAAATTTATAAACCCATCTCAATTGTTTGGTGTATAGTATGAAGAATGTTGTATTATCATGTGGAAAATCCTATTTTAATTTAATTATTTAATGGGTGGGACTTATATCTTTTTCTAACACATTTTGTTAACAATATTTGTTTTATAATTGTAAAGGTTACATGGAAGGGCCTCATAATCCATAAAAATGGGTAGCCAAGATGAAATACAATGTATGAAACAATAGTGTACATGATAGTTCATCCTAAAAACAAAATAAGTGGTTGTATGGGATGGAATACAATTCCAAAAAGAAGATGGTACCAGGGAATGAATCAACAAATCAAAACAACATGGTCTGAAATATGGTATCCCAAGCATGAAACCAAGGTCTACATTTTAGGTAATACCATTCTTTGAGTAAAAGGGTACATTAGAGGGCATCCAAAGACTGGAACAAGATGATACAAGGGTGGAAATCTCACGAATGAAAAAACAAGTTACATGGGTACACATCCCAAGCCTAAAACAAGAGAAAAAATGGGAGGAAATCACAAACCCAAAGCCGGTACATGAGTAATAATACCATTAATATCTTGTTATTATGGTTTTTGTAGGTATCCTAGACATAGGATATTATTTTTTATGCAATTTACACAATTTTGTTACTTGTTCCATTCTTATTCTCTCATGTATTATGCTATTGATTCCCTTATTATTCATATATTATGAATGTCCAATTATTATTCCATGACTATTGATTAATATATTTGATATTCAAGGTTTATATTCTAATATTTTTATCCTATTCTTATACACATATCCTCATGTTATTCCTATATATCTCCCTTGTCTATCAATATGTACCATATTATCTCTCCCACTTATTATGTGTTTTTACCAATGCTATGATGAAGTATTTTAATTAGAACTACAAAAGGGGAATATCATTCACAAAGTTAAAATATTTGGTATCAAATTTTCAATTACTCAAAACTATTACAGTCTTCAAGAATATCTTTATCAATGTGCCAAATAATCATAAAAATGATTTTATATCCATGCATGTTACGTCTAGGAAACTATAGTAAAAGAGTATGACCTTCTAAAAAATTTGAGAGGAATCATAAGAAAATTAAACTCCTTGATCCTTATATATAATTTTTATAGAAATTGTACTCAACCTACTTTATGTCCTCTAATAACCACATTGGAAGTCGTTTTTTCATAAAAAAACATGACATGTGTTTATTGTTCCCATGTAAGGTTGAGTAATTGAATACGTACTACAACACCCCGAAATCACTAAACACATTCCACTAGAGGGAGAAAACTCTAAATCATAAAAAAGGGTATAAAAAATATAGTCTAGGTATACTTAATATAATCGACCATGTATCAAGGTGTGGTCTTTCCTCACACCAGTAATTGAGATTCTACTAGTGTCTCCTCACTAACAATCAAGTTATAAATCTAAATCATCAGATATTTCTATTAAGACACATCAAAACTGAGATTTCATACTCGTCAGGCCTTTCTGTCTGCAAGTAATAAGAAACTGGGTTTGATAATCTTACACACTAACTCAATTGGAACATGTATCATTAGAAGGTAATATATTAAAAGTCAAAATTTCAATCCACTCATGAATCAAATTGCATATCTTCCTCTTCAAAAATATTCACTATATTCATTGGATGACTATATCCAATAGAGTACCCTCTCCCCATTTGATCTCATGTGAAGTACCTCGTCCAGAGGTAGTGGATCCATAATTTCTATTTTAGGGGGATGTTAAAACTCTTCCTATATAAAAGATATATTTTACCTTCACCATAGTTGATCAGGAGATTACTGACCTTCAAATCACTTTGATTATAAAAAAATTGCATTATTATCGACTAATAATCATGTGAAGAAGTGACCTACTCATACCACCTCTTTTCGTATCTATATTGCAAAAAAAATACCTCCATTTCATCCTGTTTAGATTTATACTTATAATGGGTTACTCATTGGACTAAAACAATGTATTGAAGAAAGAGATACACACTGTAAGTGATTATGGGGGAACCACATGGAATGCAACACTATGGTTTATTGATGTGACTCACAATGTATATTAATTCACATGTTGTTCCTCATCGCACAACTTTTCCCTCTACATACATAAAATTTTATTATAATAAATGACGATCATAGAATTGGACGACACTCAGGGAAGTGTATTCTACCCATTATTAGTCTATTATCTTTTTAAATTGGGTGTTCATTGACACAGATGGTGTGTGTGGTCACTAGGCCTATTATGAATGTAACCCCGAAAATCACAATGCTAGTTATCGGAGTGTTTTATTATGTGTGGGTAACGCACATGCAATGTAATATTTATGTCTTATCATAAACTATAGGAACTAAATATGAGTCCCTCAAAAACTGTGTTCTTTAAAAGTACACACCATGTATATTAACATCTCATAGATATTATAGTATATTTCATATTACTCACTCATTCCACCCTCTCCTATTATTCCTCTAGGATTCGAGATAAATATACCTTGTTTCACATTGACCTGAAAAAAAACATTATTGGTGGACAAATTCTTCCCACACCTAGCTCGAGAAATGACCATACTCGAACCTAAAAGATACATTCCTAATATATAATGTGGAATAAGCATCATAGACATTATTGTTGTACTAATATCATATCTTCCATTCCGTTGATATCTCTCCAACACTAAAACTAAAGTAATAATAATGATATATTCAACCATATAATGAATCCACTATGATCTATTTCCTAGTTGTAGTTGAATCATCATCCAATTAAAAAACATATGATGAATGTTGAAGAATAGAGGGTGAATTTCATGAAACATAATAATGAAAATCAAAAGATAATGAACCTCACTTCACTACCGATTATAGAATATATATATAAAGAATTATAATTAATGTATTAAAATTATTAATAATTTTATTTTTAATTCTAGGAAAAATCTCATTATGATACTCAGAAATACATGTAAATGATTAAAATTTTAAAATAATTGATTCACATTAATAAAAAATAAACAAGAATGGGGATTAATCCAAGAAGAAAAATTCCATTATTGTGTTTAGAAAAATCATCAGTAAAGAATGTGCCTACATCAATTTCATGGGATATTCCATCTATATTTATTATTTCCTCTTCAATTAATTTTTTTTAATCATATATCCTGATATCACTCACCAATTCACATTCCATCGTATCCCTCTATCTATCCTATAAATAACCTATATTTTTGTCTTCTTTTCATGGGAATTAATCATAATGGTTTTTATAATAATTATTCTCTGTGATGGGATAAAAATTGATATTGAATTAATAAATTCATAAAATCAATTTAATCTCCACATGAATGCATTAAACTAAAATGTTTAACACTAAAAAATATATCTTGCACCATTGGTAAAAATAGTATATTCTATTTAAATTCTGTTTAAATTTTTCCATCCAATACAACATTCAATAGTTCTTCCATTAATGCTGATAAAATATATCCCCATGGTATATTAAATTTAATATTTTAGAATAGTGGTATAAAGGCACCACGTGCCTCAGAACTCCTTGTTGTATTTATAAATAACTTCAAAAATATTCTTCAAAAAATTATATAGTGTAAAATAATAATTTTAGAGTCACAACATTCACCCCACCTTCAATGGATTTCATATGAAAAGTGAACAATTATGTAGAAAGATGAAAATATTATGCACGAATTTAGTTCTTATGATCATATGATCTATCCTACAAGTTATAATACATCCAAAAATGTCACACTAAATTACACACTCACTCATGGAAGATCTTATCATACTGTCAATTAAACATCATTGGGTAATTTTGAAGGTAACCCCATCCTCAATTAACATATCACCGCAATCGATAACATGTGATAAGTTGTACATATATCTCCTCAAATGTGATACATAGAATACACTATTCACATTCTCTAGTTATAGTCGTTTATCAATGCATAATTCCATCCTTTCCCATATTAAGGAATATCTAGAAAAGGCCAATGAGTCATAGACATATATTGTCAATATAAGAAAATATATATATTACTTTTTGATGTGATGCATTAATGAATAAATTTCCTCCCTCGTCATACTCCAAAGGCATTTATGAACTATCAATAATGATATTTTAACATTATAGCGTAGTCATCATCCATAGTTTTTAATGCTTTCGTTGGGGCGCGTATCTGTCATTTGAGGACCCAAAATGGTTTCCCCTCATTTGGGCTTTTGAAAAGAAGGTGGTATCTGTCACTTATTAAAGAATGTATTCTTTTTTAATTGAACATGATGATGGGATGTCGGTTCCTCCCTCCATGTATTACTCCTCAGAACTTGTTTCAGAGTCAGGGTATCCCACATAGACATTAAACTTTGTTAGTGAAACACTTCTCATTGCCTAGTCCTCATGGATGCTTGTTAATTAGAATCAATCATTGAAGACATTCCATGGGCTCTAGTCAGGGGAGTAAAGGTTGGCCGAGGGAGTAGTGATATTCGACATCACAGGTTTATCAAGATGCTAGAACACTGCTTCATTTGGTTTTCTTCCCCTTATTATATGTATTCTTGAGGGTATGAAATCCTGAATCATCCCACTTCAAATGCAAGAAATTTTATGCCATAGGCATGTCTCTGAGATTTTTCTTAGCATCCCATTTTTAACACGGGGTATGTCATGAGATTAACATCTAGCATAGAATGATCAGACTGAACAAAACACTAATGGAAGTTGATCATATGGGTGTTACCTCCAGAGGGAACACTGATGTTGGGGCTGACACGTGTTTGGTTTCTTGATCCCTACTAGGGGCGATGATAAAGTTACCGATAAGATCTCACTTGGATGTGACGGCCTAGGTATGAATTTGGATGGATATGGAGGTTTTATTGAATAGGATGGGGAATGTTATGGAACCTTATTAAAGACAATGGTAAAATAGGGATTGGGCCTTGAAAATACTTCCTACATATCCCTATAGTAGGGAATAAAGGTCTGCGTAGTGCGGTGGAGCGATGGGATGCCTGAGGAGGTGACCCATGAGAATGGATACAAGGATGGGATCCGTAGGCTGTGAAACCTATATTTTGGTGCATAACATTCCCAAAACAAATAGACTCGAGGTAAAGACTAGATCGAGACATGAGTGAAGGTTTTCAACCTTAGATAGGCTTCCTATGTATCCCTGTGGTTGGGAATCAAAGTCCACATAGTTCAGGATGGGGTATACAATCAGGTTGTACACATACAAAAATGACACAATGATATATTGGGGATTACGCGTGGTTAGCGTCATGAGTTGTTATGACGCCATGGGGGTGGTGTAGAGATATGGTTCCCCAAAAATGGGGATACAATGTCTTACCATTAGTTGTGGTTCTGAGGGTTTACTGCTGGTCAGAATAAATGGCATACCGCTGATTGGGGAACACAACAGCTTACCGCTAATCAGGGAACACAACGACTTACCAATGATCGTGGAAGAAAAGGACCAACCATCGATTGGGGAACACAACGGGTTATCACTGATCATGGAAAATAATGTATTACTTATAATCTTGGAACAAAATGACTTACTATCGATTAGGGAACACAATGTTTTACATTTGATCTTAGAATACAATGTCTTACCGCTGATTAGGGAACACAATTGTTAAACGTCGATTGCAGATAATGATGGATTACCACTGATTTGGGAACACAATTTTGTACCGCTAATCAGAGTTGGACCTCCACGATACTTCCTACATACATTTTCTGGGATACAAGGATCAAATCCCTCACAGTTCGAATGGGTACAGTTAATGCCTTTCATGATAAAAAGAGGGGTACAGTTTAACATCATGTGGGATGAAGGAGAACCGGTGTAAGGAGGTCGGGACATTTAGGTGTTGGGATTTAACCCTAGGGAGACTTCCTACGTAACATTCCTCATTAAGGATCAAATTCCACGTAGTTCATAATGGCGGATATAGTTTTACATCATAAAGGACGGAGGTGAACCGACATGAAGGGGTCGGGACAAGTATGAGTTAGGATTTAACCTCAGAAATGATTCATATGTACCTTTCCATGTAAAAATTCATTGAAAAAATAATTATGACTGATGGATGTAGTTTAATGTCATGTGGGAGGAAGGTGAACTAACGTGAAGGCGGTCAGGACATGTAGTTGTTGTGCATGAACCTCCGGATGGCTTCTTATGTTCCTAGCCCTGGTAGGGATCAAAGTCCACACATTTATAAATGGTTTGGGGATTAAATGATATGGAGGCCTAGAGAGAATTTCATGGATAATTCTTACTCTAAAACTACTTGAGTCATGAACGGTGTGATAAACAAGAGGTAACAATGACCTAATTATCACATCGTGAATGGTGCGTCCAAAAGAAGTGGAATGGTTCATACACGTGGTAAGCGATCCTAAGAGGAAACATGGGATTAGGCATATTTAGTAGCCTAGAGAGATAGATATTAGTACATACTCTAGAATGGAGGCCTGATGGAGAAAAAACTCATTGGAGAATGATGGGGTAATGAAGGTCCTTTTGCTCGTCTCTCCACTAGTCATTGAAAATGAAGAGGAAAGGAGGAGCAGGTGCACTGCCACATGCACGAAAGGCTAAGGTCTTACACTGAAATGGTTTCCCTTCCCCAAGGATAGACACTTCCCCAATAGCGAGTATCTCATTTTATGTGAGGTATAACTCACTTCTTTGGAGATGAGTTGGTGATTGTAATGTCTGAGACGGGTCACCCTACATATGATGCATCGGGAAAGGCCATAGTTTAATATCACATGCTGAGGATGATGGCTCATTGCAGTTTATCCTCCTACATCTTGGATGAGGGAGGTTCACTCCACAACCCTTGGAATTATGTAATCAGCACGCTTTAACCCTTGATGAAGGGAAGGCACCAAAAATGTTGTGGTGAGGGGGTGTTGTGGATTGATCCACATAGGGTCCCACGGTAGCATGGCTATGAGAAGAAACGATAGTCGTCAGTGTGCCTATGAGAATAAGAATAAGGCTAAGCATTGCAACATAAATCACAACCCAAGGGACCTTGAAATCACATTCTACAAACCAAGGGAGGCATGCGAGAGAAGGGTTTGCGAAGAAAATGGACTCATAGGAAGGGGCCTTGTTGTGCTATGGTGGTCCTTGTAGTGGAGGGGCTTCTTAAAAAGGTATGCTTCGTGTGGATGAGTATCTAATCATAGTCATTGTTTATAGGTTCCAATGACGGGTGATTCATGAAGTGGAGAGGATTGTACTGAGTAGTACATTGCGATGCAATTGTACCATGTAAAGAATAGCACTGTGAAGAAATGCGCTTCATGAAGCATAGTGACCCAACCATAGTATATGGTTCATATGTGCATGGAGGGTAGTTTTTGAAACATGAGTGAATTGTAAAGACTCGAGTCCCCTTGGGTATGTCTTTCATTTAAGGTGGCATATAGGTTTCATGAAGGGCATCCCCGTTTGAAAAGGGTTAATATTTGAGCATTGGGAAGGGTACTTCACAATGCCCAAGAAATTGAATGTGCTCATTTTTCTCAAGGTTTTTCAAAGAAGAAGGTGCTATGTGATTTGAGAGTAGAGATATAGAAATTATGGAGTATCCTTCCTTTTGGCCTCGATGGGAGTCCAGTATTTAAAGGCATGGGGTGGTGCGATGTAGGTACAGCTCGGTGCGAAGCCACATGGTGCTCTGGGATCGGCCATAGATTGCATCATGATCATCATAACCATGGATTATACCATCATTCCTTCCTCGGAATGGCACACATTGGGGTGTTCTGTGCAATGCACGCAGAGGCATCTGTCCAGTTTGATGGGTTGTGGAGCTCGATTCAGCTCCCTCCACGGTGTGAAGCATCAGTCAAGTGAATCATATCTGTGGAGGCTCTCGTCTCTTTGATCAAGAGTGACATCAGTGCGGTGATCTAGCATCACGACAGCTATAGTATAAGGCTACAACTTCATGCCAACTATAGTGCAGAGATCGGTGAATTATGTACGTGAGGCAGAGCATGGGAAGTTGGAACATTTTTTGGGATGCATTTTCTTCTGCCCATATTTTAGTTCAAATCCCCCCCCCCCCAGACATGGAGCTGAGGATAAAACAAGGGTCTAACTATGAGTGTCAATCACTATAATTTTTTGACCAATCACAATGAAATTTCATGAAGCAGGATTGCACTGTAGGGAGGCAGTGTGTGGGTTGAGAGCACCACGAAGCTCAATGCAGACAGGCGCGCCGCAAAGAAAAAGGGGGTCATCACCTATAAAATGGGGAGGTTTTAATCTCTTTTATCCATTCCCATATCTGTGTTTTTGTTGATTGTGATCTCTATTCGCGATGATCCGCATGCTCTGTGGACGTTCTTTATTAGTCAAGAATTTTAGATTTGTGGCACACATCATGTCCTTCGACTATGCGAGGGTGTACTCTGCGGCTTGGGTCTTCTAGGACTATGGCAGGGCTCTTCAAACCGTCTCTGTTATTGAGCTTCAAATTTGATATTTGCGATCATAAAATGTGGTCCAAGAAAAAAATTCAAAAATTTAAAGAATAAATGGATCATCCAGAAACATCCAAGGGGTCCTTGTAGAAGATTCTCAGATTGTATAAATGGATATTTATATGGGATTCAGGAAACACATACAGAGCCATTCAGACCACGTTTCACAAGTGGAGCTACTGTCATCTGGTCAGAAGAACTATCCATTGTGCAGAAGACTACCTCTATATGTCTTCAGTTTGAGGAACGACTTTTTAATTTCTAAATTTAGTAGAGATGAGCTAGCCTACTGGTTTCGTACTCCGTTATGGAAAAATCAGTGGTTCAGGGTGGTTGGAAACCGTTGTTAGAATGATTTCACACCCATCAATGCTTACTTTCTATACAACCATGTGATTAATGATCACAAGAAGGAATTATAGCCAGAGACATCCCATCCATTGTACCAAATTATCTTGATGGAGTCCCTAGGGAACTCGGATAAGTGGTGGACTACTGAGTCAGATTTGCTCTAGGGAGGAAACTTCATGAATGATTGGCCGTGGGATTGTTTGGTAGGCACCACGTGCAAAGATTTAATGGCAGACTTGAGGCATGTTGGCCTGTTTAGGGTGTCTTGGGATTCCCAATTTTACATCTACTAGCCAAATTAGCTGATGTCAGAGTTCTTGAGTAGGTGGTCATCGAGAACCAATACCATCCATCATCACCATTGGGATGTTGGTATCATCCTCTGGGATATGCACATGATCTCTGTGGTTCCCAATCCTGGAATTAATTTACGTAAAGTTTATTCCTACCTCAAATATATGGTAAGTCCCGGAGCATATGTCACTACTAGAAAAGGCATTTATAGACCTAGTATCAGTGGAGGATAAACAGTTGGTGAGGTATATCCACTTTTAGTGGTGGTTCTTGCAGTTCATGAATTTCCCTAATGATTGATAGTTTCCTTTGAGGCCTCAGATATACCATATGGGGGTTCAGTGCGGCATTTAGCACTCATATTGGTGACTCCTAGAGGAATGCAATTGGAAGACAGAGGTATTCAGTGATTGTAATGTGAAACAACTAGTGGTTAGGTTGGATGTGTTCACCTCAGTGCTTATCTACGAATGGATTCCTCTGGTGATGTAAAGAAACATGGGTGTGCGACAAAGCACGTTCATCATGGTGTCTGCAATGGCAACTAAGAAGCGGGTCAACAAGGGAATACTGATTCTCGTTAAGTTGTATAAGGTGTTGTGGCACATCAGTGAGGAGAAGAAAGAACAGAGGATATGTGGGACATTAAATCTTTTTTATGGGTGGATACAGGCACACAATAAGGGAATTTATAAATATCCAATCCCCATTTCCCATCCAATATCAGGCTTCTGACCATCCATTCATAATGCGGTGGGGATGTTTCGACCAATATGACTCTGCATTTGTTACTTAAATGGGACTAGAAGTAAGAAAGGCTCGACTTCAACCCATTCCCATTTCCAAAATGTGTATTTTTCTTGATGATGTCCAGAGGAAAAAAGAGCATAGTTCCTACCTCTTGGCCTTTCGGGGTGGCATTCTAGTGGCACATGTTGACCATGATCCTCTCTGTGAGTCGTTCAACATTTATCACTTCGCATGGTAGTTTTGGTGCATGTAGAGATTGACCATGTGGGTCTACATGGGAGTTATCCACAAGGACCGTCCATGTGTAATGAAGGGAAATGTGTCTCATGTTCGAATGGGATGATTGGAATATGCATAATGAGCTAATTCCCCACAGAACTATCTTTGGACTGGTGAAAGAATACACCATTTTCTTGGAGGCTACCTACCTTCTCAAATGATAAAACAAAATCCCTCCATGTATGAGATGGAGTGCCTCCCAAACCATGAGGTCAGGGTCAGAATGCATTAAGTACATTCCATGGTGGCGGGGATATAGTGAAAGCACGACCCATTCTAGTCAGGAGGCAGGCAGTTGTGGTAGACCCGGTCGTCCAATGGGTGCAGAGTTAGCCAGATGAGAGGCCTCCCATGGGGTTCTGTAGGATACCCACCTAGGATTCTTAGAAGTAGTTTCACCACATAGACAAGCCTAAGAATGCTGAATTTTTTGAGTCCTGGGACATATGGGATGTCAACAGATAGTTCCCTAACTCATCCAAGATGTGGCATGATTTGAATCACTTATGGATGCATTTGTTAGGTATTGGTCCGGTCAGGGCCGACTTTGTTGTATCCCAGGAGGAGGGGGATCATTGCCTTGCCGAAATGGAAGAATTTTTGCACGCTCAGGGTTTTACACACCCAATGAAGGATCATGTAATGTTAATTATTCATCAAACGTCCCCATGTATTTATTGACTAACGAATTTAGAAAATGATTCCCTCAACTGGATGAATCAGACGTGTCCTCCAAAGTGGAGGAGGCCGATGGGGGGATCCCTCTAGAGGATTTGTGAGGTCGACAATATTGACCCGGAGATGGATGTGTTTGTAGAGTCCCTTGAGGTAAAACATAAACCACTTCTATGTAGTCTCTATCTGGATCATTTAGGACTTCTCAACTAAAATATGACCATTTCATGTGGGATTCATTAACAAAACCATCTCACTCTTGATAGTAGATGTAGCTGTGGGAACATCAGGATCTGTGCCCGCGGCTACATTGATCATCATGCCTGGAAAGGCTGTGACACCCTGGGTGGTCCTCTCAAAGCCTTTGGATTTCCAAAAAATATATCGAGGGCCATGCCTCAGTGTTCCGACGACAACAACCCAATAAAAAGTTGAACTGTTTAATCTCTGTATGTTTCTTTCAAAGAATTCTTAACTATTATCCATTGATTGTTAACTGATGTTCGGGGAATTTTTGTATGTATAGTTATTCTAATTGTTTCAATCGCCTTGGTGAGATTGGTCGGTGCTCCTGGTGCTACATTTCCCTGGGGAATGCTGGTGATCGTAGAAGTGGCTGTTCAAACTAAAAAAGACTCAGTGCTTTAGATCACTAGTTGGAACTTCAGTAAGATAGATCCCGAGATCATTGATGTGACATCCAATGATGAGGTTCAATTTTATAACATGAGTCCTGACATACCTACTCAAACATCAGATGGAGACCCTACTGATGAGTTCATGGAGGCGTTTCTCACATACGAAGTTGCCGACGCTGAGGACTGAGATGAGATGGCCTCTGATTAAGAGAAGAGAAATATCGTCTGTTTTAGGTCATGGAAACTGGTCAAGCTCTTCATTAGGAAGAATACTAGAAGAAAATTGGTAGACCATAATGGAAGGCATCATTCCCTAATGTGAGATCTATGTGCTGGGTGAGTGGATTCCCAACATCCTCATATGCTCATTCAAGATTCATGGTGGAGATGGTTCGGGAACAAGATTGTAGACATGTAGTTTGCTGGAAATGAAAGAAATAGGTTAAAATTAAGAGGATTTAGAAGGTGGAGAGGGAGGTTTAGTGGTTATGGGAATGAACAAATGAGTACTCGGTATTCCTTAATGCACAATCAGAGCTCATATCATAGCTTAAAATCCTTGATAGATTTGGACAATGAACGAATAATGGAATCTTCCAAGGGTATGCCCACTATCCAAGATGATGAAGAGTGGGTTCGGGTTGTGGCCGATGAACTACACCACATCGCAGTTGAGGAGGAGAAATAGATAAAAATGTTACAACAGATTTTGGATGCCAAAAGCTAGAGAGTGGAAGATCTAGAATGCTCTATCGAATGGTTCAACCCGTCCATGGGAGTGGTTGATCCTCCAGAGCTATAATTCATGTAAAATAATTAAACATTCATTAATGCTTCGATTGTTTATGCTAGCTGCATGTGTGTGTTCTGTTATTGTTTTTGGTTTACTGAATGTTTTTCACATTAGTGAAATATCTGGTGATCAACACCTAATCTAACGTGGGTGAACTCGATGTGATAAAAAAAGGACGACCGCATCATTTTTACATCTGAATATTAATGTTATAACCCTGGTTTATCCCTATAGGGGTATAACAAGATATTCGGATATCTGGGATGAAAGAGGGATGCCTGACTAAAGAGTGAAGCTCTGAGAATAGTCTAATTGACATTTTTCAAATATTCTTTGGTTCACGAGTGAGGTAATTATAGTGGAATTAGAATCAATCCAGACATATGGGAGTGGAAAGTGTGAATCACGATACAAAAAATTCATAAGGTATGACATGAAAATGAAGGATAACTAATGACCATGTTAAAAACAACGTATCCATATTGTATTAGCCTGAAATGGGTAGAACAAATGGGGACCGACCACTGACCATTTTAAAAACATAGGGAATGACACAAAATGTAATACATTAGTCTTCTAGAACAATGGATTTGAATAGTTGGAGATCCATAGGTCGATCATCCATACTGTTAGGGGGTTCCATCATGTATGAATGGGAATGAAGATCCAGATAATGGGTATGCAAATTATGGAGGGTGGACTGATGGGTTGTTCGAATGGGGTCCAACATTCATGAAATTATACCAACATGGGGGAAACACATTAGGTGGGTTCATTGGTCTGACCAGGGATCAAACCATCTTCTGAACTGGACCTTTTAGATAAATATTTTTAGTTCCTTGTAGTTAAATCTGATACACATAAGGGAGATAAACAGGTAGTTTATATGTTAAATGTTGAGAATGATGCACTTAGTTTTAAGTTCATAGATCCTGGACTAAGATCAGGGCCAAGGGGCCAGAAGGGTTAATGACCTTAGTGTTGGTCCTGAGGCAAAAGTCTCATACATTGCTAGTTATCACATATGGATGAGAATCAAGAATAACATAGTTTGTGAAGCACCGTGTGGTTAGAGGCAAAAACAGGTAGGGAGAATCCTCTATAGAGAGGAAGCTGATGCATCCCATAATTAACATGTGGCAACATAAACTTCTTCAGGGTGGGACTATAGTTTAGTGTCATGCGTCGAGGGAAAAAACATGGGAATATTAAAGCCATATGATAGGGCGGGGAGTGATGAGAAATATTTCAAAATGGGAGTACGTGACGCGGTAGCTATAACCCTAATGATAATGAGGACATAAGGATTCTGAAACAAACCGTGTATCCCCAACGGAATATTTTGAGGTCAATGGACTGAATTTGAAAGTTAGGACAGGCCCATGGAAATGTTCTGAGTCATTCCTATGTACCTCATTAGGATGGGAATCAAGCCGCATGTAGTTATGGAATCATTGTTTAATGTCATGCGGGAAGAAAGTCCCGCATGACATAGCAGCACCAATACATGCCCCACAAAAACTAATAAGACCACATGAGTTGTTCTTGATGTGGGAATCAAGGATTAGAGATGGGATTTCCTTGGTGCAGGGAGGAACACATTAAGAGCGATGGGCCACTAGGTTAGTTAGATTCTTGTATTACTGACATTCCATTTAATGCACCTACATGAATGGGGATAATAGATCTGAGTGTGTTGGGATTCCACTTGAATATAAGGGGGGAGGAAAGACCTGAATCATGATGCCTATGTTCTGGATCACAATGATAGTGGTGTGACGACAAAGGATTACTGTAGTCCATGGTTGAAAAATAGTATATGTTTCTCGTAAGCCTGAAATGGGGATAGAAAAATAACGGTTGACTACTGACCATGTTTGAAACATGAGACATTTCCCAAATTTTGTATGATGTCTTCAAGGGAATTGGACCAATATGGTAGCTGAGGTAATGTTGCATGTGACTAGGACACAAAGGGGGTCCCATCAGACATGGTAGATGAAGAGGATCCAAATAAATGGCTCATGAAGCATGGACATGAAATGAGGGAATCTCTATATGAGAGTTACACCACATGGGAACTTTGTCATGACACATCTGTATACAACAATAAGACGTATCAGATATAGGTAGTCAAGTCCCCTTCCAAGGAAAAGGTTCATTGGGTCGCATGCTTACAACATAAGGTCATAGGGTGGACCATTAAGTGTGGACAAGGTATAATGAATTTCTCATAGGGAGGAAAATTAGTCGAACCCAATGTGTAGTTACCATAGGGAGATTATAGTTTAGGGTCATAGAACATTGAACAGACTAGGAAGAGACAAAGAAAAAACATGGTTCAGTTTTTGTGAACCCTGATGCGAATGAGAACCCAATAAGAGCTCGCCACACCACATCCTTCTGAAAAAGGTTGAGACATAGTTTTGTGTAAGGGGAAATATTTATGATACATAGGGATGGATCTGCAGACAGAATGTCTAGGAATTCCTACATATCCCATATGGATTGGAATCAAGCCACATGTAGTTCTGGAAAATGTCATGGAGTCTAGTGTCCTGCGACAAGGACAGTTGTATCTTAGTTTAATTTTTTAAAGCTCGTAACATAGATAGAATGTAGGGAGGGAGAGTAATGGGTTAGTAATTATGAAGCCTGTTGTGAATGAGGACGGTTGGAGTCCATATCACACCATGTGCTCCCTTGGGAGTTTTTAGGTCAAGGGACAACAATTTAAAGTTGGGATGGGCCCATGTAAAAGTGTGTGGGTGTCCCTACGTATCCCATGATGATGGGGATCAATACATAAATTTTTATATAAGTTGTATGGTATGGTACAAATTCCAGAGACAATACTATCATGTTGGTCTGGCCCACACAGAAAGAGAAGCGACATTTGATAGATCTTGATTATTCTATAGGATTGATGTGTGTGTTTTTTTTTTGAGATGCAATTATACTATGATGGATAATCTAGGTATTTATACAAGAATCAAGATACATATAGGACATGGACAATGTAATAGTGGACGATTAATACCAAACATTATGTCCCCTCGAGTGAGGAGATCAGAAAGTGGTAATGTTTTTTTATGCACCTAGGGTGATAATTCCATAGTTTAGGGACATATGATAGGACCACACCATTTGTTTTAACATCTAATAGAAAATATATAATAGTTTAAAGTCTTGTGACATAAGGAATCATAGTTTAATGTCAAATGGATTGGACACATACATGAAAAATGAGTTTTTAATGGAGATTGTGCATGGCGTGCTAAAGCATACCAGACGTGAATGAGGAAAAGGCCCACACAATGCCACACAGAATTCTGGGGAAGGAACCTTAGGCCAAGGGGACAGAAAAGGTTAGAAAATGTGGAGCTAGAAATATGGAAGAAATATATAGGTGTTCCTATGTATACTATGAGGATGTGAATTAATCCATATTTAGTTCTAAGGGAGTAGTTTAACATCATGCAGGACAAGAAGAAGAAGGGGCTAGCACTTAAAATAGGGGTTTGTGCTGCGGAACCTGCAAACCCGAAGTGAATAAAGACTTAAGACAACACATGCCACACCACACAATCCTATGAATGTCATGGCCAAAAGGCTGAATAGAAAAGTTAAGTTATTAGAACCTGGGATTGTCCTGATGATGAAATGCATGGGTGTTCCTACACATCTCATGAGTTTGGGAATCAAGACATACATATTTCATTACGAGCTAGTTTAACTTCTTTAGAGAAGGATGTAAGGGTATCGTGGTTTATGGTCAAAGAGATCGAACCATAGATAAGAACGAATCTTCCCAATGGGCAAAAACCCCGACCATATACCTAATCCCACATGATATATTCTCGATGTGGGAATCAAGGGCGGAGAAGTCATTTTCAACACATGGAATACACGCAAAGGGGAAATCAGTTCAGAGTCCTTGATGTTGCCTCTCTGTGACTTTTTCCTCTTAACATGCCAATGCCCAATGGGGAATAGTACCATGAGTGTCAGAATTACACCATGACATGATATAGTGGAAATAGATTTGAATCATGAAACCGAAATTTAGGGCTTGATGGGGTGGTGTGACGATGGAGGATCGCTATTGACCATGTTTTAACCACAACATCCATATCTTGTCACCTAGAATGGGAACAAAAAAGTAGTGTTGATCCCTGGCCATAATTGAAATATGAGACTTTGTAAAATTGTCCTATGGAATCCTCAAGGACATTACCCCGAGTTGGTAGGAGAGCCCTAGAGCCTATAATCCATGTCATTCAGGGGTCCTTTTAGATTAGGAAGATGATGGATGCCCCAAATTAAGGGTAACATGAAGCATGAAAATTAGTGAGAACAAGTCTACATAGATTCCAACACTCTCGGTCCAGAACCCTAGAGCTCCTGGACACATTGTTGAATTGAAAAAAAAGATAATAGGGGGCTAATTAAAGAGAAACCAACTCAAAAAGTTAAGTGTGAAACCAGTTGATGAAGCACTCTCATGAGAAATAAGTATGTGGAGTGGTTGTTACAAACAAGATGTGAATGACGACATAATCACATACCACACTATATACCCCTCTCCTAGAATAACTCAATCCAGGGGGCAAGGATGATAGGGAGGTTTCTATGAAATGTGGCTCCACCAAGAATCTAAATGTTCAGGTGGTCCTAAGTTTCCCATAATGATTGGAATGAAAACATATGTAGTTTTGGGGGATGTAGTGCAGTTGTTCATCTTACACAAAATTATATGTTTGGGGAAAGATGTCTCTAATGGAAATGAATACAACATGGAGAGTAACATGGAATAAAGGAGGACGTAAAGAGTCTTCACCACACCATACAATCCTAAATGAAAACATGGGAAAGGGGCCAAAAAGATCAAGGGATCTATGACATGATGTCCTTGCTAGATCACAGTTTAATGTCTTTTGGTGAGTACGATGAAAGGAGGGGTGTCCCCAGGGGATGTATACAGTGTGGAAAAAATATCCCAACATGAAAAACGAAAATGATTCCACAACACTATGAATAATCGTAAATGAGATCATGGGACAAGGGACTAAGAAGAATGAGGTTGCAAAGACAAGAAGTCTCATCTAGTTTGTAGTTTGACATCTTTTAGTGAGGACGATGGTAATTTTATTTTAAGGTCATAGGACTAGTACCATAGATATGTGACCCTTTACGTATGTATTAAATCACCAAATCTCCTAAGCCCACGTGAGAAATTCATTGTGTGGGAAACAATGAATAGGACCAGGTTCTCCCTAAACTATAAGGGTATGACAATAAGGGAAAGAGATCAGGTGGGTTTGACCTCAACTAGACCAACACCCCTACTCGAGATAGACTGACGTTTGAAGGGATAGCGAGATAGAATGAACCACTACACCCAATATATGGGACATATGGTGTTGGTCCTAATGATGGACTATGGATGTTTACTGTGTTAAATACACATTATTCAAATCGTGTGGCCTGAAATCAGAACAACAAATGAACATCGACCGCAGATCATATTCGCAATGGGAGACTTCTTTAAATTATTCATTTAAGATCCTTATGTTCATTTGCCCGAAATTGTTGGAGGGACTTAAGTCCTAACATCCTTAATATTCAAGGGTCCATATGGATGTGAATAATGGTAGAATTCAAAATAAAGTGGTTTTATACTTCACGAATACGCTCATGCAGTTTAATATATTACAAGATGAAAATAGTTATGGAGAACTCCAAAGAGAGGGATGCATGGTGTGATCATGATGAAATCGACGCGAATGAAAGCCAAATCTTGCTCTAAACTGTGATTTTTGACCCAAGGGGAGCTCCTAGAGTTTGGGGTCGGACCTACAAATTAAATGTCCACGTATTCCTACGTATATCATGAGGATGGGAATCAAGCCATATGTAGTTCCTGAAGGTGCCATGATGTTTAACAACATGTGGTGAGGATGTGGGAGGGTAGAATAACTAGGGGGATCATAATGTGTGATCATCGTTATCCCATTATGAATGGAGGCCAAAGAATCCAACACTATACCATATAGGATATTCCAAGAAGACTATACCCCAGGGGTAGTCAAATAAACGAGTCTGGGGATGGAATCAAGACAAGGCGTCTGAGCATTCTTATGTATCCCATAAAGATGAGAATCATTCAATACATAGTTATTAAAGGTGACATGTACTCTAACATCGTACGGTGAGGAATAATGTTGTGTAGATTTAGCTCCTTAATCCCATAAGAAACACACATTTTCATGTTATGTGTAGAAGACAGAATATTTTAAGGTAATGGGGGACAATATAGATCTTAGTTTATGGTCATATAACTCTATCTATTTTTCAATTTTTAGTCATGTGGGATGAAAAATCAGAATGATGTCATGCAAGACATAACAATTTAAGGTCATCTAGGACTACCACTGACTCATGAAATGTACTTCTTGAATAATTTTTCATGGTTGGGCGGAGTTATAAGCTCTCCATCCACGGTAACCAAGGGGTATGCGCCATTTGGTTAAACCTTGTGAATGATTTAAGGTTCTTCCCATTTGGACACCAACAATGGTAGTTTGCAATCAAGTATTATTGGTGTCATCAGTGCCAACAATAGGTCTCTTAGAAATAAATAGTGAATGAATACTCTCTTGTTTAATGATCTGAATATCTTATTCTCATGCCTTTCCAAATTGTGTAGGGCACTAAGCCATTCCTCATTGAGCACTTCAATTTCATCCGAACAGATTTCAACTACCTTATCTGGTGCTTACTTCTCATTGATAGTTGTTCACATTGAATGAAATATATTCTCGATGGGTAGGACAACCTCTGTTCCATAGGCCAATGAATATGGTATTACCTATGTTGAATTATGAGTTGTTGTTAGATATGCCCAGACAACATTGGATAGTTTATCCATAAACCACTTCATGTTATGAAAAATGATCTTCTACAGAATGTTAAAGAGGGTTTTGTTGAATTACTCAATCATCCCAATTCCATGCACATGATAGTGGGATGTATGGTTAAAAATAACGTTGTAGTTGGTAAAAAAATTCATCAACTCGACTGCCCAGATGTTAGTGTCGTTATAAGTGAGGACATCGTGAGTAGAACTACCTCTTCCCACATTTAAATGAAATCTGTAATAGTCATGTTGAGCTTGCACTAGAATTCTATCACCAGATGATATAGTCCCATGGAATCAATACCCCATACCACAAAGGGGAAATAGTTCTTGGTGGTGTGGAGAAGATCTCGAGGTCGATGCAAAAAATATTATCATATATTTGGAACTCATGAAACCTATTGGAAAAATCGATATATTCACAGATCATAGAGGTCCAGAAATACCCCATCATCTAGATATAGTGAGATAGTTCTGAACTGGTATGATGATCCCAACATGAACTAGAATGATCCTCTTGCATGACCTGAGAAATCTCACCTCCTAGAATGCGATGGAGGAGAAAAACATCATACTCGCGTTTGTAGAGGATTTTCTCAAAACCGCGACCACTCTAGAGAGTATAATATAATGAAAGGCACCATATTCATTTTCACTAGGCTCCATCTACATGGAGAATTCCATGATATAGATACTCAACCAATACTGTACTCCTGTAAAGATTTACTTCTTGTAATGAATTATGGGGACCTTGGGGTCCTCACGTGGAGGCGTGCAATGGTAATTTGGGATACCTACAAGCTATCAGTAGCATCTGAAGTGATAGGTGAAATGACTCTTCGGTGTGCCACATGGATAATAATATCATCATAATCAGGATCCACAAGAGATGAGGCTATGCTAGACAAGGCATCATCTTGAGCATTCTTCAAACGAGGGATGTGAGTAACCTCTGGCCAAGATGGGAACTTGACCACCAACTGGTGCGTACACTCCAATAATGGTACAAGATTTGATTTTTTGAAGACATTGTAAAAATTTAACTACTTGATCACCAAATCAGAGTCCACTTTCACTTGAAAATGGGGAATGAAATTCTCGAGGGATAGCTCAAGAGCATTGATGAGATCCTAGTACTGTGCTTCACTGTGGGTACAACCTTCTGACAACATGAATGAATATGGAAGAACAGTCTATGTTGGCATGATTATGAGAATACTCAGGCCCACTATGTTGAGCCTCAAATCATCGAGTCTTCTTCTGGAAGGACTTTGGGAAGCACCATCAAAGTGCATTTTCTAATGTGGAACTACTTGGTATACTAATAGGATTGTCTCATCAAGAATATCATGATCCAGAGACTGGACTGCAGAAGTGGGGTGGGCGGCAAGGAATTATGCCAATGTGTGTCCTTTGTTAGCCATCTAGAGAACAATTTTGATGTCAAAATGCTCGAGGATCATAGTCCACCGAGCTAGATGACATGTCAACATAGGTCGGTTTATGATGTACATTAGCAGATCCACTAGGGACACTGACAATACCTCATGGTGCTACAAGTAATGTCTCAATTTCTATACCTAAAATACCATGACAACACATCTCATCTTGATAGGGGATTATATGGTCTGTATATATGGGATTATGGGGCTGAGAAAGTAGATATTATTCTATGTTCCCTCGTTGTACTTTTGTGTGAGAATGATGCTGAGAGATCATTCTATAATGATCACATAAAGGACCAGTGACTTTACGGGGATAGGTGGAATCATGACCAGAGGCTGCAATATATACTGCATGATTTCTTTGAACGAATCCTGACATTCCTCAACCCACTAATAAATAGATCCTTTCATAATGAGCCTATAAAAGTGCTTACACTTGCCAAAAACATTCAAAATGAATTGGTGGTTATATGTCATGTGGCCTTAAAAGCCTCACAGCTCTTGAAATTTGCTCGAAGGATCCTTCAGAATGATGGAATTAATCTTCACTAGATTGATCTTGATGACTCTATATCTGACAATGAAGTAGATAATTATTCTGTAGGTGACCCCAAAGGCACACTTCTTTGGGTTTATCTTCAGATTGAGATAATAGAGGATGACGAACACTTTCTCACAATCTTTGAGATGGTCCTGACATTAGTGATATTTTACCACCAGGTTATCCACGTAACATTCTAGCAATGTCCAATGGATCAGCTTAAATATGTGGTGTGTGACACACCGATAGGTGGATCCATCATTCTATAGACTGGAGGGCATGACCTGGTAACAAAAATTACCTTTTGGTGCCCTGAAGGCTATAGAATCATCATTCTCAGGGCCATTCACTTTTTTATACCAAAAAAACCCATACATGAAGGAAAGATCCTGGAACCCAGCGGTGGTATCGAATAACAATTTCATCATAGGGAGAAGAAAATTATCCTTCAGACAGTGATGGTTGAGATCCTAGAATTCAATGCAGACTCTGATATGTTCATTCATCTTAGAATGGGCACAATTTTGGATAACTATATGTTGTGTTGGACCTCATTGACGATGTTGGATCTAATGAATATAATAATCACGACCTCAATCATGTCACCATGAGAGGGGTGCATCATTCTCGGAGGCTGTTTGAATCAGAAATGTTATGCTTGAAGACCGATGTGTTGGATTGTGACCTAAGGATCTAGTAATGTAATTATGTCATAACTCTATGTAAATAAATCATGATGTTTCTTTAGGACGTCCACATATTTGTTTTTCTCTTCAAAAGGCGTAGCGGCACAAATCAATGCGGGTTTTGTATTTGTCTCGATACAGAAGTTCACATGAACCAATTCATCAACCGCGGTTGGGACACCATCTTCAAGATTATGAGTGTCGTCCTCTAAATACATTTCATCACATATGGAGGATGGATCCTCAATGGGGAGAAATTCATTCAAGTTGAATGCTCCCAATAGGATACTGGTGTATTCATGATAGGTGATGGACACTCCATCGAGGGACTCTTGTGTTGTAGAATCCATGGAAAAGAATGCTGATTATCTGATCCCATATAGTTTTTGGACCAAGGGGCCACACTTCCTGATGTCGAAGAAATAGTTGCTCTTTGGATTTAGCCGGTTTATCCCTACACAACAAAACATGCAACTGTGATATATTGTTTTTTCCATGGGGAGGACATCCTGATACCTTATGGGGGGTAGGGGGATCTGGGATCACATGAGCCTGATATGTGTAGGAATACGAGGTGATCTTCCAATGTCGCCTATAATTGGTTATATGCTTCACCCTTATTCTAGAAATAGTGAAACTTTGTCCCATATCCAGGGATGTAGCCTCTAATCGGTGGATCAAAAAAATTTAGGCATCATCCATGTTTGTCTACAGGTCAGTCGCAGACATAATGTCTTTAGCCTCATTATCCTAAATCTTCTTATCCTTGCTCTCTTAATAGTATGCATCTATGTGTCAGGATTCACAAGAGAAAAAGGGAGAAGATTCACCCTAGAGTACGCATACTCGACCATTAAGGGAGCATTTCAGGCATTGTTTATACAAAAAATGTAACAATCCATGATATCACAGTATGTTATTTTCTTTAAAGTAATTCAATAGCTTGCGCTACACACAACAATGAGTTCAAGCGCACCACGACTTACCAAACTAGCCGTTAAAAAGTGGTTATGAATAGTATTAACTATATTTTGAATTTTATATAATCCATATATTTTAAGAATCCATATTATGTGTTTCATAGATATAATATAAGAAGAAATGAATTTTTTTTAAAAAGAAGTATTTTTTTAAAAAATAAATTTTGGCACCTTTTAATGAAAAAACCTTTTTAAAACCAATATTTGACACTTTTATATATTCAATTTAATGAAATTAAATTCTTATTTATAATAAAGACATAAAAATTTATTTTGGAGAAATATTTGGTACTTTTCTGATAACTTTTATATTTTGATGAATACTGGAAAAAAATAATAGATTTTAATTGAAAACTAATTTTTTAATAGAAATAATTTTTATTGTCAAATAAGTCATTTTAATGGCTTGGATGTATAGTTACATTTAATTTTTATCATTTAAAACAATTTATGTCTTTGCAAATAATTTCACATTTATATTTAACATAAACATATGTCAGTCTTTGGATAATTTTTACTTTTTAAAAACCCTCTTTTCGGTTTTGACAATGGGAATTAATTTTAAATTAATTAATGAAACGTCTATGTTTATAATTTGGTAAAATAGAATTCTCTTTTAATTTATAATATCAATATTATCTTAGGTTGTATTTTTGGCCTTCTTCTGAAAACATTTAATTTTGATGAATATTGAAAAACACTGCATTATTGTATAAAACTGACTTTTAATTGAAATAATTATTTATCTTATTAAATTTATTTTATGTAAAAATAGATATATAATACCTAAATAAGATAAATGTAATTCATTGGAGTCATTTTATAATAAAATTGGATGTATACAATTTTATTGAACATTTACTGTCTTTTACCTGTCTTCAAGGAGCATATGCAAATTTGTATAAAACATTATTTTACCACTTCTGTGAATTTAATTTCATAAATCTGAGAGAAACAGTTAATATCACTAAATAAAATTTCCTTCAGTAAGATGAAAATATTTTTTTTGTGAATAGTAAGTTTTCCCTTTTGTTTACCACATTTAAAAGTAAATAGGGTAATTAAAGTAAATATTATATTATAATTACCCAAACACGTGTTCTAATTCTATTGGATAAGTGTAATTAGACCCCAAAAAACATTAGGAATAAAATTTGATCCTTTATGTCCACATGTAATAGATTTGGACCTTTATTATTATTTTATTTAAATAGGAGATAAAATTGTTAAATTCAATCTCTATTAACTAAACCATTTTTAATATACAGTTATACATAATAAAAATTCGACTATAAATATTTTTACAAAGATAAAAATATTTCTATATAATGTTATTTTATTTATAACTTTTAGAGATTATAAAATCAAAATTATTTATGACACAATGATGAGGCATTAATTACGTTGTTAATGAAATATTAAAATTGTGCATATTATCAATATTAAAATTCAAATAATTTAAACTTTTTGATGACATCAAAGAATTTTTTACTTTAATATGACATGTTATGGTTTAATATATATTTTTCATTCAAAGTGATAAGGTTTTTATGACTTTCAAAAAATCAAAATAAAAAATAGCCTCAAAATTGACATAAATTTTTTTTAAACAAATATTATATTATTGTTTGATATAATATTCATAAAAATAAAATGTATTTCCAAATGTCTTGAATAATATTATATATTTCACTAATGAACCACTTAATGTTCCCTTGGATGTTTAGGGTATGTTTATTAACCATATAGAGTAAGAATACAAGAAGACATGATAAAAGTTAATGTATTTCACTAAGAGTTAAGAGTAAAAGATAAGGTTAAAATAATAACCTAAACATGTATAATACCTATTGGTTGAGATTATTTGGACCGTTAACCACATTATAATGAAAATAAATCATTTTGTTTCCACTATAAACTGAAAATAATTTTTTTATAAAATAAAATTTGAAACTTTTCCTAAAGTGGCCATGACCTATCTTAAAAAAGGAACATCATGTTATCTTAATTTCACACCTACAAAGCAACTTGGCTCTGCTAAACCCTACCCAAATATCCTCCAAACATTCCCATATTCATCTTAGAGGACATATTTGATGTCATAAAGCCATCCTACGAATCCCTTTTTATCAAAACAAAAGAAAGAACCTAAAGAAGAGGTAAATATTTCATCAACTATTTCTCTTCTTTTCTTCTTCGACTTCCACTTTCTTTGTTGTTTCCATTGTAAAATAATAACTCCAATAACTTCAATATACTGTGATGTTATTATAAAAAATGTATAAGCATATTCATTATTAAATCTATCATATGAATGACAAAGTCACAATATGTGCATACGTACGGCTTACCGTCTCCATGTCGTGGTGTAGTTTGTTATTCAAACACATCTGTGTTTGGATGGGTATAATATTGAGTATACCTGATGTAAATAAAAAATATAATATGTTGATGATTTTTTATATATGATATACCATCCAATTACATATTACATCACTATGAATATAATGATATTATCGCTCGTGCGTACGTACGGATTACCATCTCCACGAACTCGATGACATTCATTCCCCATCGTAATCAATCAAAATTAATTTTTCTTTCATGAATAAAAAAAATGTTTAAGAACATAATACCTATCTGGATATGGTTAAAATAAATCCTATCCATAAAATACATGTATTACCTAACTTAGTATATAATGGAAAATGGAACAGTTAACATCTAAAATAATAATACTACTAAAATATTATTAACAAATCAGTATTATAAAATCATATATGATATAATATTTATGTATATAGATTATCTATAATTTAATAACAATTATTTAACTATTATACCGGAGGTTAATGTACCCTTATCCAATGAAATGTATAAAGTAAGGGGTTTTCATCTAACTTTTATTTCCCGGATATTCATACTATATTTTCCCCTATTACCTTTTGTGTGTTGTATGTACTACCCATGATTAGATTGTTTGCATAATATACTTTAATTTATTGGTATTTACATCATCATTGTATGATCCTTCATTTATGGGGTGTATGTTTCGTATGTCACCAAATCTGTAAGGGAATATCAAATTTCAATTTCCACTCATTCAGTTTTACCCAAACTTCAGTGATTACATTACTCTAAGATTAGGTGTGAAATCACTATTTATTTACTTTTGTAGTAATTTACACTCCAATTTGTGTGTATATAATTTTTATACACATAATCACTCCATTGATAGATTCTCAAGTCATCGATATAGACATGATTAGAGTAATTTTACCTCATTTTTTATTCGTTGAGTTTAACATCCAAGTCATTGGTGTTGTTTTTACATGAAGATGTTTGATTTTTTTATTATTGATTTACACATAATATTCAATAATTTTGAGTTTATTTATATTTTTCACACATAATTATTTCACTGATTAATCAAAAACCTAAGGATACAGTTTTTATTAAGGAATTCCTCTCAACTTACATTCCATTGATACTTCTTTGTTGTTATGCGCCAATTCACTTTTATTTGTTGTGTATAATGTACTTTGACATAATATAGAATGAATACCTTTATTATCACGATATTATAGTATTTTAATTACCTCAATTATTTTTATTCAAGCATCTCTAATTTGGTTAGAAACTCTAACTAAAATATTATTTTAAATGTTTTAAAATTTTATTCTTCTAAATATTTCTCATCAATGTCCATGTTTTAAAAGTGGTATTAAGTATTTATTTATATGGAAATTAATGTATTAAAATTGAATTTACATTTGAATGATTCAATATGGAATGTGACACTTTGATTTCAAAATCCGTTTTAAACAACTTCTTGATAAATAGTGAGACTTTTTAATGTTTTCATGAAAAAGGGATATTTATCTCAATGATTTTTATAAATCATTTTCAACTATGTCAACATCCTTTACGGAATATTATTCTTGATCGAGGATGATTTATTATGATAAAACTATTTCATACTGTATTGAAGGTTTTGTGATATGTTTGATTGTGGGTGTGTTATTTTTATACAATTCATGGTTTATGGATAAAGTATTGACATTTCGTATTCTAGTTTTAATACAAATGTTTAGGTTATGTTTAAAACTTTTCATATGAGAAATGAATTGAACTTAGTAAGTGACAAGTGGATCCCACTAGAGCTTCTCAATGCATCAATATAAACCATGAGGAAAACTAGTGTCTTGGCACAAGGCATTGAAAAAATAATTTTTAAGTCTTGGCACAATGGCTTCACTATGTGGTTTTGAAGTCTGACATTATGCATTACATCATTATGAAATTTTCTATTGATATTGTATTTGTTTATTCGACTAGTATAATATCCATGTGAATAATTAAATGGAATAATTTTATTTTTATTGGCCATATAATTACGAATATTATGTTTAAAAAGATAATGTTTTAGTTATATACAATGCCTTAATTGTTTATGCTTATTTATAAAAGATTATGCTATATTATTATCCTTACTAAGCATCTGAGCTCACCCCCATCTATGTTTTATTATTTCTATGTTGTGAGGAAATATTTTATGGTGGACCTGTAGGGGTAGTCTATGGATAAAAGTGTGTTCAATGGGGATGAAAGGTTGTTTATGTTTTTATTACATGATTTAATGTAAAACATATCAATGTATCTAGTAATTCCAAAGCTATAAAACTGTCCAAAATTTCAGGATTTGATCCCTTGTAATCAGGCCAATGTTATATAATAATGCGTTGAATTAGGGTAACATAGGTCGGGGTATTATAGTTGTTATCAGAAGACATTTAATACAATCCTTGGAAACTATATTTTAAAAAACTCTGATTGTAGAACACTACCATAAATAGAATTTTGTGGATTATTATAGAATAACATCCTAAAATTTTGGTACTGTAGAGATTTTGTGAGTTTTCCAAGAAATACATCCCTGTCTAGATATGATTAGGTAGAGGTGGCTCTGGAACAGATGTACCTAGGGTCAAAATAAAAAAACACCACTTTGAGCTAGACTCGAACGGGATCTGGTGCACGACAACGGGCCTTGCTACACTCTTGGTTACGACACTCCCTAGTGATATGCATATGATAACGAGCATTTTATTTACAAAAATATTTGAAGAATTTTAATATTAAATGAGAATAAATAACATTGGTGAATCTTAAGGTGTTTTATAATGAAAATATTGTGTTATGATATTATCTAAATTATTTTATGACTCAAACTATTCTTTCTTCTGTTAGTCAATGGATGGATTCTAAAGAAATCATAGTAACATTAAACATGATGGAAAAGGTGGCCATAGTGGTTGAAATGAGAAAAAAAATGGAATGTTGATAGGTGTAAAAGATATAGTGTTCATGCAGAATCATTTTTTCTGAAATATGATAAAAAACATATATATTAAACAACTCCCAAACTCAACAAAGAAGATAAAGGAAGTGAATGATAAGATCTCCAGCATTGGAGACCATAGAGAAATGAAATCTCCAATAACATCATGTTGGAAATGTGGAATGAGACACCTAGGAATGTGTCTCATTAGAACAATTAAATTCTATATGTGTGGGAAAGAAGGAAATGAAGTAATGAATTTCAATGAAAAAATGATGAGTACTATGGATGAAAATAAAAATGATCCCAAGAATCCATTTATAGAATGTTTCTATAAATTTAACAGACCTAGGAATTACCCATGTTAATAACCTATTTTATAGGATAAGCTCTTGGTATAGGAAGAACCTATGTGGAAATAAATGAATGTAAAGATGTTTAAAAGTAGTAGTGCTCTTTATTGATGGGATTACATTGGAAGACGTTAATCCTATAAGTATAACCATGTAGTTTGTTATGTGAAATTGTTATTTTAAGATGAATTATCTATTATATTGTTGATATAGTTATAAATAACTATTTGGGATTATATGATCCTTGATTTTGATGCAATTACAAGTTATTAAATTTTGGGATGAAAATGCTAGGTATGAGATAACATTTCGGGTGAAATTATGTTATGGGTATTTAGAGGAATTTATTACATTTTGGGAATGTTATTAAATATATTTTTTGAAATAGGAAAACATGTAGACCATGTTAAACCCATCGCGTCAAACAAATCTGTGGGAATTGAACCCACAACAGGAGTGTGATTGGGATTTATCCCCTAACACTGAACAATGTGATGTTCCTGGTTAGTGTGACTAATTATTTTTAAATAAATGATTTTATTATACAATAATAAGGTTATTTGGTATATTATGTGTTATCATATGGATATCCATAGTATTGGAAAATCATTTGGTGATTAAGTGATAAATGATATTTTGGAAGATGTTTGCTCTGTTGGGAACACTATATGCTAAAAGAAAATAGAATACTATGGGATTTCTTTTTAGGAGTAATGTTGGATTTTTATCTATTTTTTTATTGTGAACTTACAGTGATTTTGGTTATTTATGGAAATGATTAATCTTTCATTGAAAATATATGATTAAGTTAATTACTTTTAAATATTTGTCTTTCAGATTAGTCTATGTTATATGGAGATACAATTTAAAGTGGAAAACTACGTAATAACATTCTTATATGATTTGGGTTTCAATGTTAGTTTGGATTATATTAAAGTATTTTAAAAACAATTTTTTATTGAATAGTATTTATTGAACTTTGGGTATTATTAGTTTAATTTTATAAATTAAGATTAGTATTTATTTCTATAAAGGATTATTTTTTGGGGGATCACCTGATCTTGTACAAACCATTCTGGTTGTTGTTAATATTAAAAAAAAGGTAAATATATATTTTTTCTTTTTTGGATCATGTGTTCTTTTAGAAGTTGATTCTATCACTTTATGTGTGACGAAGTCATCTTGAATAATCATCGTTTGAAAAAAAGACGAGTTAGTGTTAAAAATTTATTAAAGGAAAAAAATATACTTAAAAATTAAGTATATCTCTTTATATTCTTATTCAATCTCATAAATAAATTCCTCAACTTTATGAAATGGAAATTAAAACAAAAAACATTATCTGTTTACTTTTCCTACTTGGAAACTAGTGACTGTTTATCCCGTCACAAGTTTGTGGTTTTCATATTGTTGACTTTCTACTGATCAGAATTTCTATAACTCTCCATCAGAACTTGACACTTAGTTTTTCTTCCATATCCATATTCTTTTACATGTAATCCTTGTATGGGTTATCTCTGGTAATCTTGGTACTTCTCTTTCTTTCGTTTAACGTTATTGTTTTATTAACTCTTTTTTTGAAGTGGGACTTTCAATGAAGTTCCCAAGACCAATTTTAAAATTGTGAGGAAGAAATTTACAAATGGGGGGAAGAATGTAACACCACAAGATTTCATATTATGTTATTTTCATTAATGTAATTTAATATCTCGCGCTAACCGCAACACTGTGTTTGAGCCCACCATGACATGCCAAACTAGCCCTTGAAAAAGAGGTTATGAATAGCATTAAATGAGTTTAGAATTTTATATAATACATATAATTTCAGAATCCATATTATGTGTTTTCTTAGACATATTATAGGAAAATATTCATTTTTTAGATAAAAGAAGTATTTTTCAAAAAATGAAATTTTAACACCTTTTAATGGAAAACCCTTTTTAAAACAAATATTTGACACTATATATATTCAATTACATGAAATTATGTTCTTCTTTAGAATCATGATATAAAAATTTATTTTCGATAAATTTTTACTACTTTTCTAATAACTTTTATATTTTGATGAATATTTAAAAGACTAAATATTAATTGAAAACAACATTTTTAATCAAATTAATTTTTAGTGTTAAATTATTAAATCAATTGGTTTGAAAGAATAATTATATTATATTTTTATAATTTAATACAATTTATGTAATTATTAGTAATTTCAAAATAAAATTTGACATAAACACATGTCAATCAATCGATAGTTTTTTACTATTTAAAATCCCAATATTCTCTTTTGACAATAGGAATTAATTTTATATTAATTAATGCAACTTCTATTTTATGAGTTTTGTAAAATAGAATTATTTTTTGATTTTAGAATATCAAAATGATCATTGGATAAAGTTTTGGTATTTTTCAAAAAACATTAATTTTTTTATGAATAGTGAAAAACATTGTGTTATTGTTTAAAACTGACTATTTATTTAAATAATTATTTATTTTATATTAATGTATTATAAGTCAATATATATATATAATATGTATATAAATTAAATATAATTCATTGGAGTCATTTTATAATAAAATTAGATGTATAAAATTTTATTTAACTTTTACCATCTTTTACCCATCTTATACGAGCATTTGAAAATTTGCATAAAACATAATTTTTCCGCTTCAGTGAATTAAATTGAAAAAATCCAAGGTACATAGTTAATATCAATATATTATATGTCGTTCAATAATATGAAAATTATTTTGGTTGAATATTACCTTTTGACACTTATTTACCACTGTTAAAAGTAAATAGTGTTATTAAAGTTAAAATTATATTATAATAATCCTAACACATGTTATTATTCTATTAGATAAGGTAAATTTGACCAAAATAATCCATAGTAAAAAAATATTATCCTTTAGGTGGAATTGGATTATATTAGGTCATTTATTATTATTTTATTTAAAGAAGAGTTAAAAGTGTTAAATCCAATGTTCATTAACTAACTCATTTTTAATATTGAGATATACATAAGATAAATTCAACTATAAATATTTATTATAAAGATAAAAATATTTCCTACATAATGGTGTTTTATTTATAATTTTTATATATTAAATAATTAAATATATTTACAAAACAATGGTGATGTAGTAATTAACTTCTTAATGAAATATTAAAATAATTTATATTATAAATATTAAAATAAATAAAATTTAAATTTTTTAATGCTATCCACGAATTTTATTGTTTAATATGACATGTTTGGGTTGATTAGATAATTTTTTTTAAGTGATAAGGTTGTTATGGCTTTCAGAAAATCAAAATAACAAATAGATTCAAAATTTACATAAATTAGTTTTTAAATCAAATACTATATTATTGGTTGATATAATATTCCTAAAAATATATGGATCAGTCGAAGGGATTATAAAATATTATATATTTAATTAATGAACCACATTAGGTTCTTTATTATGTTTAGAGTAAGTTTATTGACAATATATTATAAGAATACTAGAATACATATTAAAAGTTAAACTATTTAACTAATAGTTAAAACTAAATGATAAGGTTAAAATTGTGTTGTATACTTGTAAAACATATTGGATGAGAGGATTTCGACCGATACCCACCTTATCGTTGAAATAAATCATTTATATGCCATTAGAAACCTAAAATTATTTTATTATAAAATAATAGTTCAAGATTTTCTTAAAGAGACCCTCTCCACTCTTATAAAAGGGTACATCTCATTGTCTTAATTTCACACCTTTGAAGCCATTTGGCTCGGCCAAATCCTTCTTAAATATCCTCCCAACATTTCTCCCATCACCCTAGAGGTATTTCTTTGGTCATAAATCCATCCTATGAAGCCCTTATGATTAAATCAAAAAAACAAACCCAAAGAAGAGGTAAATATTTCATCACCTCTTTGAAGGTCATTTCTTCATCCACTTCCTCTTTATTTGTTGTATCCATTCTAAAATAATAACTACAATATGTTCGCTATAATTTAATTTAATTATAATAATTTTATAACCATATTCATTATTCTATCTATCATATTAATGACATAGCCACCATACGTGCATACATATGTCTTATCGTCTCCATGTCGTGGTGTAGTTTATTAGTCAAACATTTCATTATTTGGATGGGTATAATAATAACTATAACTGATTTTAATAATAAATATAACTTGTTAATTATTTTTTATATATGATATACCATCTAATTACATACTATTTCACCTTCAATCTAATGATATTGTCACTCGTGCGCACGTACGGATTACCATCTCCACGAACGCGATGAGATTCATTCTCCATCGTAATAATTCAAGAATGATATTCATTTTATGATAAAAAATAATTTTTAAGAACTTAATATCATTTTGGAAATGAATAAAATTAATCCTATTCAAAATAATCATGGCTAATGTAACCGATCATATAAAATAAAATGGATCAGTTAACACCCGAATTGATGATACTACTAATATATTATTAAGAAAGCAATATTAAAGGATGATATGTGTTATCATATTTATGTATATAGTTCCCTTATAATTTATTACCTATAATTTAACTATTATATGAGAGTTTAACGAACCATTTACCTAGATAAAGTACATGGTAAGGGGTTTTCCTCTCACTTTCATTCCATTGAGATTCATGCTATATTTGCCACTATTACCATTTTTGGGTTGTATGTACTTCCCATGATTGTAATTTTTTGTAGCATAATTTAATTATGGTAATTTAGTCGTTATTTTAATATCCTTATTTCATGGGGTGTCTGATTTATATGTTACCAAATCAATAATGGAATTTCAAATTTCAATTTCCACTCATTCGGTTTTACACAAACTTTATTGATTACATTACTACAATATTATGTGTGAAAACACTATTTATTTACATATGTAGTAATTTATAGTCCTATTTATGTGGATATACTTTTTATACATATAATCACTCCATTGATAAACTCTTATTTAATTGATATAAAATTGTTTAGAGTAATTTTAACACAATTTCTATTCATGGAGATAAACATCCAATTCATTGGTGTTGTTTTTAAATGAATATGGGGGAATGTTCTCTGATTTTTTGTCAATGAATATCGAATCTTATTTGGTGTATTTGTATTATTCAAAAAAAATTATGTCATTGATTTATCCTTAACCTAAGGATAAGGTCTTTATAAAGGAATTCATCTAAAATTACATTCAATTGAGACTTCTTTGTTTTTAGGTTCCAATTCACATTTATTTGGGATATATAATGTACTTTTACATAATATATCATCTATCCCATTATTCTCATAATATTATAATGTTTTTATTAACTCAAATATTTTTTTCATGTATCTCTCATTTGGATTTTAACTCTAACTAAAATATCATTTTAAATTTTTTAATAATTTATTCGTTAAATATTTATCATTAATGTCCATGTTTTAAAAATGGTTTAATGGTTTTATGTATAGGGACATTAATTGTTTAAAATTGAAATTATTTTTGAATGATTCAAAGTGGTATGTGACTGGTTGATTCAAAAATCTATTTTAAAAATCTTCTTAATAAATATTGATACTTTTAAATGTTTTCTTGAAAAAGGGATATTTCTCTCATTGATTTTTAGAAATCATTTTCATCAATGTCACCATACTTTACGAGATATTATTCTTGATTGACGTTGATTTATAATGACACAAATTTTTCATACAGTATTGAAGATTTTTTGATATGTTTTACAATGGATGTGTTATTTTTATACCATTCATGGTTTATGGATAATATATTGAAATTTTGTATGAAAATTTATATATGAAGGTTTATGTTATGTTTAAAAATTCTAAATGAGGAATTCATTAGACTTGGTAAGTGATGGGTGGATCCTACTAAATTTCATTGATACATCTGTATGACTCATGAGATAAACTATTGTCTTGTCACAAGGCCTTGACAAAATCTTATGTTTAGTTATGGATGAAGGCCTTGATTATGTGTTTATTAAGTATCGAATTATGCATTCCATCATTATGAAATTGGCTGTTGATATTGCATATTTTAATTCAACTAGTAAATATCCATTATAATAAGTAAATGGAATTATTTGATTTATATATGCCCCATTATGTAGAAGTTTAGTTTTAAATTTCTAATGTTTTATTCGTATACATTTCCTTAATTGTTTATTCTTATTTATGAATGATTCTGCTATATTTTTATCCTTACTGAGCAAGTGAGCTCACCCTTTTCTATGTTTTATTTTTACCTGGATGTGAAGGAATATTTTGTTGTTGACCTGCAGGGATAGTCTAAGGATATAGGTGTGGTCAATAGAGATAAAATGTTATTGAGGTTTTTATTTCATGATGTAATGTAAAACTTATGAATGCATCTAGTAATTCCAATGGTACTAAACCGATCAGTACTTCATGATTTTATCCCATGTGTTCAATTAAATGTAATGTAACAATGCACTGAATCTTGGAAACTAGGGTCTGGGCGTTAAAAATAAGGGATTTCCTCATGCAGGTGGATCCATGGTCTTCCCATCAATGCATTGTAAGCGATGTATTGCGAAAAAACTATGGACTTGGTGCTGGCTACGAGACCACCAAAATGTGTCTTTAGGAAAATCTTTCCAACATGTGTTTGTTTTGTCCTATCATAACCTTGAATTTCTAGGTTGGTAGGGCTCCGATCATCCTTAAGTAACCCCATCTTACGAAGTTTCCATGATAGGATAATGATGATACCAAAATCTTTGTCAAAAAGACAATGACAAACCTCTATGCCATTGAAGTGGGTAATGAAGTAAAGTGGTTGTATGATTCCATGAGTGGGAGAGATTTCATCTTCTTCGAAAAATGAGATGACAGCATGATATTATTCTTGCTCAGCCACCTCAGTATGATAGGCTTTTGTGATTGTTACCTCGATCTAAAATTTTAGGGGGCTTCCTAAAGCATTGATGAGGAATCCACGTATATATTCCAATAGATGAAGATCCTCAATGATGGGGATTCTTCTAGGAATGATGGAAAGTTTCTTAATAACATCATACTTTCACGCCAAGAATTAACTTCTACTATCATTTAGTATTTATGTTGAAAACGTTATGGAGGGCGCTTCTGGCTAGATTGACAACTGACTGGTGCTGGGAATATACCACTGTTTTCTTGTCGGAACCCTAGGTGCTTCCACAGGCTGATGACCAGATGACTGAGTCCAGTCCATAACAGAGTGTGGCTAATCGCAATGTGGTCGAGGAGACTCAACCAAATCATGTATCACAAATGTCTTTGAAGGAGGACCTAATGAAACTTGGTGATAGGATTAAGCGTGGTTTTCTATGTGCTGGGTATTTGGTTTTGGTGGCATGCACAGTCTGGAAGGAAGTGCAGACTAAATAATTATGACGACTCACATAAACATAGCCCTGCTGATGCTAGAAATTGATCGGGAAGTTGGGAGAAAATTTTTGGTGCTACTCATGATTAGGATCATATAAGGGTTTACCAACTCTAATATGTTAACTCAGGTGTACCCTTGATCGTCAACTGAAGAGTCCTCCCCTATTGGATGGATTCTTGGGGGAATTACCATCTCTGGGGGAATGAAGTTGCCGAGAGTACAGGATGACAATGACATCATTGGGATAATTTTCTTACCCCTACATCATTGATTCCTTCTATTCTAAGAAGTGGAAGGATGAGACATTGATGTAGAAGTAACGATTGTGGGGGATGTGGTGTCTCGTGAAGGCTCTGGTTGATTCCAACGTGCACAGATAATACCATGGGCACGGTAAACTGCCTTAAAATCCATATAGTAATCAAAATTTGGTACCCATAGTTAGGAACCTGATGACACTCACCTTCATTATCACTGCCACTATCGGGTTGTTTGGACACACATGTTACTTGTGACATAGATGGTCCAAACTTGACTATATTGTTGTCAACCTAGTCTTGAATCCTTTATTTAAACACATAGAACTCTTTGAGGTTGTTCCCCAAGATCCGATGATAGGGGCAGTAGTTTGGGTGATCAGTGAGATCTACCACTTCGAGCATCAGTCATTTTGGAAAATACAGAAGTCCCTAATCTAGGGAACATTAGAAATAACTAGGGACCTCATCTTAGTTGAATTTGAAGGTCTAGTTTCTCCTATCAGAGAAGGGTTCTCTAGGATCCTAGCCCTGATGAGGGTCGGGAGAAGCCTGACGAGGCATTGGAACCTAGTCATCTTGCCTATGTGGTGGTTCATTACGTGGGGGAACCTACCAATTCTGAGGCAGGCACTGCTAGGCCTGAGGTTACACCTAAGGTGGTGAGCCTCTTCGACGTTCTGGATGTGGCTCCACTAGTAACAACTGTAGTTTCTTTGGGGCCTTTATTTGGGCCACCACGATGGGCTCGTCCACACTAGCTATTCTCCCATGAATTGTAGGAGGCCATAGACATGCTTGTTTGTCCTGGTATAAGGATTCTTCTAGTTGGCGGGCCTTATCAAATAAGTCTCGAAATCCCCCAGGGTAATTCAGAGTAATGAGGGAGGGGGAAAGTTCTGTCTTGACAATCCCCATACACATTTCCAGTAGCATTTCCTAGGCCAGTGGCATATCGAATGTGTATGTGAGGCCATTCAACCACGTGAAAAAGTATGAAACCTGCTCACCAGGACTCTTCTTGCACATTATGAGGTTGGAAATACCCATCTTCAGGGTGGTGGAGCAGAATTTTTAATGAAATTGCATATGGAGATCTTCCATGCTGGCCACTGACCCAATGGGTAGATGGCTATACAAGAAAAACACATTCCCTTCCAGCATCTGTATAAAACACATGAGTTTGGTGACCTCTTGTAGAGCTAGAGTTCCATGACTGTGTCCACACCTTATTATTGAGTGAGCCAGTTGCTGCACTAGGACGCCCATCCCTTTTATATAGGGAAATGTAGGGTTACCAAAACCCAAGGGTGCTAGAATATCATCAACCCATGTTAGATACAGCTTACCATCAGTCAAAATTTCCACATATTAAGTTTCTAATGCCTCAAAGAGACCAATATGTGCTGCCACTGGGTCATCTGGGTAGGGATTCCTATCTTGGAGACGGTCCCTAACAACAACTGACTTGGATGTTTATTCAACATGAAAAATAGGACCAACATCTCATGGAGCGACTAGTTGGACGACCTATGGTGCAGTTGGGGTGGACATGAGCTGGGTCTCGTGGATTATCACGTCACCCAGGAGTGTGCTGGAAGGAATATCATGCCCTCTTACTATAAGCTCTGGCCTCTGTCACGTCTATGTGGGCAGGATGGTTGGGGTAACCTGGGTAAAATTTGTCTGGGGACTATTATACCTTCCCCAAATTCCCTAGCTTGGGATCATCATAGTCTGGTCACTACTTCGTGGGGAATTCATCAAGGAGGTCATCGACCATCTTCCTATGCTCCGTGAGGTGGTGACGCAACGTGGCGCTTTTAGGTTCATCAACTGACTTCTGCACAAATCCAGATGGGTCAGAGGGTTTAATAGCTCCAAGGTCCTCATTTCCCTTATTGGGATTCCGTGTGAGGATTAATTACAAAGTGGGCACGAGAAGACCCAGTAGATTTCTATACTGGTTAGTAACCCATAATAATGGATCAAATAGTTGTTGAACTCCTCTAGGGGGGTATGTCCCCATCAAGGTGCTCTAGTTCATTCTCCCCCTCCTATAGAGTAGTCATGTTTACAACGACTGAACATGGAGGAATATCCTCAATATCTCCAGAAAATTCGGGCTGGTGCTGGATAGAATTGAAATAGATAGTGTCATACTTCCCCCAACCACGGGCCTAAATGTGGTATGAATGCTCTTTGATAATTCTGTGGAAAATTTTAACTCTCTAAACACATCGTTGTTGGAGGGTCTGATGGCGACCGAGCAACTCTGTGGACTGGGCCATAGGGACTGTGGCCATGTGAACCAAACATTATTTTTGACTAATGTCTTTGAATTGTGCCTAACCAATGGGTTATTCCACTTTATGATGAAGAATATGAATGTTCATTGCAGAGAGGGTTTGGAGAAAACACATAATTTCCTCCTTGGTGAGTGATTCAGATGCATTGAAATTTAGTGCTGCAACATGACAAAACATATCTAGGAAATCATATACCGCATGAATGTCCCACAATATTCTTATCTCAGACTTGGGGTATGGCCATTGGTTTCCCCACTCATTAACTAGAGGTGTATATAGTACTATTATCAGTACTGAAGCAGACCACTGTGACGGTAGGCTGGCTGTTGGTGAATATGTTGAATGAGCTGACAATCCACTATATCTCGGTCAAACCAATGATGAATGTAGTGACTTAGACACCAAATCCCAATACAATGGGATGGAAACCACAATTTCTAGTGTAGGGGGCGTGGAAACTGATGGTGGGCTATGATGATGATCATCCTCCATCTGTCCCCATAATAACTCTCTCTGATCCCCATTTGAGTTAGAGAGTGCTCTTGGCAATGATATTGGGAGTTCATGGTCAAACCCTAGAAAGACACTAAATCATCATCCTTCTAGATGTATCTACATTGGGAGGTGTGAATTTGGTGGACCAAGCATTCAAGAAGAATGAGGCTATAACATAACGTTCTTTCCATGACCCTCGACATAGAGGATTGAGGTAAGGGTTACATTGTTGAATCTCATCTCACCTCAGAATCTGATAATCTAATAGGTTTAATTGATTTGTGATTCTTCTCAACATTTTTTTATTGTGGCAGTGACTCGCCTTCATTCCCTATGATGGATCTTCATGAAAGGGTATATTTTTGGCTCGAGGTAGACCTTCAGCCAAATTGTTGCTATGGTGGAGAGGACTTCTGCCTGGCTGAGTTGGGGTGTGAGGAGCACCATGACATATTTCAACGGGAACGGGGTGGGGACCTCTATGTCAACAAGTTTACACATAGATGGAATATTTGTGGGAAGTGTTGGAGTGGGTGGGACCTCCGCTAGATCTAGTAGGAGCATGTTTATAGTCTCCATGATTATTTAAATTGGGAGAATTGTTGCGAGAAGGGTCCTCGAACTGGACGAGCTGAACAGGGGTAGGACCTTCATATTGGGTGACCATGGAATGGGAATGTCCTCTACTTCTCAAATTTCCAAGATGATAAGGACCTTCGTCAGCTGCTGTATAACATGGGGAAGACACCCATGATGACGATTGACCGGATTTGTAAAATCTTCACACTGATGTCCGGTGATAGGATAAATGGCTCTATACCTATGGTCATGGGTGCGTAGGAGGCTTTTGTAAAGATTGTGCATGTAGCGGGGTGGTCCCTCATTCAGATTTCAGTTGGCATGGGGAGGTCCTCCACACTGAACCTCAGAGAGGTGATGACCCTCACACTCATTGGTGATGGTATGGGGAGGGACTCTATACAGGATTTCATCATTGTTAGATGTCCGGTGATGAACACCACATTTTTCAGCGATGAGAAGAGTCATACCCGCCTTTCTATGGTGTTGTTGGAACCTCGATCTGGGACAGGCGTATGAGTTCCCTGACTCAGCATGAGTGGGGGGATGATGGTATGCATCAGTAGTGGCATGATCCATATTAGTTTTTGACATTGATTATCCTCAGACAACAGCCTCTTCAACCTGCACCTGATACTGTCATCGGGTTAATTGGGCCACGGCTGGTGGCATAGGTGTATTACTCACATGTTCCCTAGTTGTTTGGGTATGGTGCTGAAGCTGGCATGGCCTGGTGGGAGCCCTACATGGTGGCCCATGGGACAGGATTGCATCTAAGTTATCCCATACATTCATAACCTCATTGGAATAGGAGAGGGATTCATCAAATTGTTTCGTGGAGAGTCTCCCCAAACAATTATCATTCCGAGTGGGGAGCAGTGGCTCCCTGCAAGACCCTTGGGGGGGGCAAGGTTCAAAATACTTGAGATCCTATCTGACCATATCCTATATTGGGATAATCCACTTACCTCATATTTCTAAAAATGGTCATTAATTGACCTTCTATGTATTATTCTGATGGGGATATGGGGATCATGTGGCCCACAAATGTGTACGTGGAGGCTTTTATGGGAGTAATGATGTCGTGTGGGACTACCTCTTTGATGTTACCCCTTCCCCTACATCGATAGCTGGGAGGTGATTGGTTTACTGTCATGAGAGCTTGGGTACAAAAAGGTAGGGATATTTAACCATTAGTGATGATAGAACGAATGAGAACTCCAGTGCCCCACTTCCATTCACTCATCCATGGTTAGAGTGAAGGATCCATGCTGACAGCTTCGCAGACGAGGATGTCCAATGTTCAAATGCCCCAATTTTTGGTGAGTTCCACCCTAGACCCACTAATGTTTTTGTGGTAATTGGTGCCGAATGAATAGATACCTTTAAATGATAACCCACTGATGTATCAAATACTAGTAAACCCCAAATAGAGTAGAATAACTTCACGTTAGCTTCACTATTTTGTTTCTAATTATTTTTTTGGGTGCACATCTGCCTTTTAAAGACATGCAACTATTTCAATGGTGGGCAGCATCCATCGCTTATTAAGGGAAATTTTCTCAATGGTTGAAATGGTAGGATGGGGCATCCATTCCTATTTCCATGAATTCATCCTCGGAACACGTTGCCTATTCCGGGACACCCTCATAGACTTAATATATTGTTTATGAAACTCTTCCTAGTTCCATGTCTTCATTGATGCCGGTTAATTATGCTACTTCTATTAAGACATTCCAAGGGGTCCAGTTTTGGTAGAAACCATTAATATGAGGATTATTCACATAGGATATCGTAGGCATGTATGGATGCTAGAACACTGATGTGTCTATGTTTCTTTCCCTTTTGATATGGCTTCTCGAGGGTGAAAAATCCTTAGAAATCCCATGTCGAATGTGGGGAATTTTATGCCATAGGAATGTATATATTATTTCCCTCATCTTCCCTTGTTTTACATTGGAATTCCATGAGTATGTTGTCTAGAAGAGACATATCAAACTGATCATAGCACTGATGGAAGTCGATCAGATTGGTGAAACCCCCAAACAGAACACTGATGCTGGGGATAATGCATGGTTAGTTACTCAACCTCTTCTAGGAGTAGTGATAATGAAGGTGAATTGATCTCACTAGAAGGTGGAGGCCCTGGTAAGAATTAGTATGGATATGTGGGGTTGAGTGAATTGGAGGGGGAATGATATGGAACCATCGTAAAGACCATGATGTCATTGGCCATGGGCCTCAAAGAGACCTTCTACATATCCCCATGCTAGGAAATCAATGTCCCCATAGAGAGGTGGGGTTTTGGGCCACCTGAGGATGTGATCCATGATAATGGACACATGTATGGGATCTATATGAAGTGAATCATCTATGTTGGGGCATGACCTTCCCAAAACCCAAAGGATCGAGGGAATGACCTGATCGAGAAATGAGTGATGGTCCTGAATCTAAGGGAGGATTCCGAAGAATCCCCATGGAAGGGAATAAAAGTTTACGTAATTCATGATGGGAGATAGAATCAGGGTGTACGCATAGAACAATGACTCGATGATATACTGGGGCTTAAATGTGGTTAGTTTCCCTATTTGGCCTAATTCCACGGGGGGGGGACCATAGATATGGGTCTCTACAAATGGGGATACAATGGATTACCTGGGGTTGGGGTTATGACGGCTTTATTCTTGTATCCATAAAATGTATTACCAGTAGATGAGGTACAATGGCTCACCGTCGATTGGGGAACACAGTGGCATACAGTCGATTGGGGAACATAATGGCCTACTGTCTATTGGAGAACACAAGAGCATAACGTCGATTGGGGAACACAATGGCTTTCTGATGATCGGGGAATAAACAAACTTACCACTGATCAGTGAACACAATGCCTTACCATCGATTGGGGAACAAAATAGTTTACCGCTGACAGAGGAACACATTGGCATACCACTAATAGGAGAAAACAACATCTTACCATCGATAGGGGAACACAATAGTCTAACGTTGATTGGAGGAAACAATGGATTACTGCTAATCAGAGAACACATTGGCTTACTATCGATTGAGGAACACGAAGTATTACCACTGATCTAGGAACCCAACGGTTTTCTACTGATCAGGGATAAAACTCAGTGAAGATACCTTTGTACCTTTTCTTGGAGACAAGGATCAAACCCCATGTAGTTTGAAAGGGTAATGTTTAAAAACATGTGGGATGAAAAAGGGCATATAGTTTAATTTCATTCAGGAAGAAGCTGAACTGGTGTAATTGGTCTAGACAAGTACCTTTTGGGTCTGATCCTTAGGGAGGCTTCTTACATACCTTACCATGGAAAGGATCGAATTCCACATAGTTGATAATAGTGGATATAGTTAAACATCATGTACGAAAGAGGAGAACCAATGTGAAAGAGTAGGGACAAGTATGTGTTGGGAATGAAAATCAAGGAGGATTCCTATGTACCTTACATGGAAAGGATCAAATTCCTCAAAGTACGGAATTGTGGATGCGGTTTAATGTCATGCGGGGTGAAGGTGAACTGACATAAAGGGGGTCAGGACATGTAGATATTGGTATTGAAACTTAGTGAGGCTTCTTATGTACCTTTAATTGGAAAGGATCAAAGTCCACATAGTTAAAAATGGTTTGGGGCTTACACGCTAAGGTCGTCTAGAGAGGATGTCATGGTTGATGCATTCTCTAATCCCACGTGAGTCATGCATGGAGTGAGAATGAAGAGGAAGCAAAGACCTGATGATCACGTCGCTAATGTTGTACCCACAGGATGTGGAATGGGGATTACACATGGTTAGTGGCCCAAAGAAGAAACATGGGATTATGTGTGGTTAGAGGCCCTGGAAGAGTGTGATTGAGACTTACTATAGGATAGATGCCCGATGGTGACAATACCATGGAGAGAGGGATAGGGTAATGATGGTCCATGTTCCCATCTCTCATATAGTCTTTCGTACTGAAGAAGAGAGGAGGGGAATGGTTACTACCTCCTATAAGAAATGATATGGGATTTCACCGAGATGGTTTCCCTTCCCCATAGACCAAAATCGATCCATCAGAGAGGATCTCATTCCATGTGAAAATGATCTCACTACCATGGATACAAGCAGTTATAGAGAATATCTGAGATGGGGAACCCCACATACGATGCATTGGTAAAATCTATAGTTTAATGTCATGTGCTGAGGATGAATGATCATTGAAGTTTAACGTCATGCAGATTGGACAAGGCGGGTCTACTCTGCACACCTAGGACTTACATAACTGGCACACATTAACCCATGTTGAAGGGAAGTCACTGGAAATGTCATGGTGAGGTGGTGTTGTGGAGTGATCCACTAAGGGGCCCACATTAGCATGGATATGAAATGAATCATTATCCATTAGTATGCCTATGATGTGAAACATGGGGATAAGAATTGTAATGTAAAGAACCACCCAAGGGACATTGAAATCACTTCTTACAGACCTAAAATGTTGTTTGGGAGAAGGGTTTTTGATAAAAATGGGCTCACAAGAATAGAAGTTATAGACCTTAGTTGATCCATCTATGAATGGGATTCAAGAAGGGGTATGATTTATGAAGTGGGGTATTCTCACCTAGGAATAGGGTATATTTGAATATGGAGGGTGTTTCGTGAAGTGTAATTGATTTTTCAGAGTAAAACATCGTGAAGCAAGGGTACGATGCAAATCATAGCACTGCGAAATAACACACATCATTAAGAATAGTGACCCTAAAATATAATATATTTCACATTTTCATGGATGGTATTTCATGAATCATGAGTGATTTACGAAGACCTGAGTCCCCTTGAGTATCATCTTCCTTCTCAGTGGCCCGTGGGCTCTACGAAGGGAATCCCTTCATGAATAGGGGTATAATTTGAGTTAAGGGAAGGGTGCTTCCCAATGATCAAGTACCAAGAAGAGCACAATTTTCTCATGGTTTCACAGAGTAGAAGTTGCTTCATGATTTGATATATGAGATGTTGAATGGTCAGAGTATCTGTTCTTTGGGCTCCATGGGAGCCCGATATTTATAGGTGTGGGGTAGCGTGAAGCAGGGATATGTCAGTGCAAAGCCACATGGTGATCTATGATCAGCAACATATTGTATCATGTTCATCGTAAGCGTGGACTCGACCATCATTTCCTCCTCAATGCAGAGTTATGTGGGGTGCTCTGCTATGTGATTTTAGAGGCTTCCATCTGGTTTGACGGGTTTATGGAGCTCGATTCAGCTACATTTATAGAGAGAATCTTCTGGTCATGTGCATGGTTCCCACAAAGTCATCCGCCCATTTTCTCCATGATGATCATTTTGTGGGGCTCTGGCCTCACTCAAACAACGGTGAAGTTCCTCATATTCTCTCTAGCTGTGGTTCAATGCTCTGCAAATGGTATTCACGAGGCATCCCCTTTAGAGTTGGTTTTCACTTTCTGATGCTTTTCCTCTACACATATTATGGCGCCAACATCCTTCCATGGATGATCTATTCCTTTCTTATATTCACCTTCAAAAACAATGGGAATATAATTAAAATCTCATATGGCCCCAACCTGTAGTGCAGTGACACATAGGATCTTCAATAAATGGCCATAAAAGGATCCAAACTAATGTTGGAATGGAAAAAAAATTTATTCAAAACACCACTAAGATTACTTGATCCTTTCATATATATGGAAAACATTTATCATAAAATCCGAAGGAATTTCCTCAAAAACATGAATTTTCTACTATGACTGGTGATCACCACAGGGGTAGAAACCCATTCAAAAAGGACAATTGAGTCATTAAATCCTATTTTATCCATCTCTATAATCTTCAAATATTCTTAACATCAGGTTCAAAAATTATATTATAGGGTATCTGATAGGGATGGACTATCTCTTACAAGGGCATGAATCGTAAACTTTTAAATAAGCTCTACTCTAAAAAATATAGGAATTGAGCTAACATTGTAAATTATTCTGTGATAACCCAAATAGTTTCACGACCTCTATTTCATGGATGGTTTTCCATCATGAGAAACAAGAATATATCATCCATATTTAACTCCTAAAACATATGGAGTTTGGGAAAACCCAATGGACTTTGGTACTATGTCATTACTCGGTGAAACCTGAGGAAACAAGAAAAAAATTCAATAACACACATAATTATTCATAGACAAAAAACTAATTATATGGTATATCTGCATCTTCTCTGCCACTAGTTGTACTAGTTATTGGAATGTATTATACTCCCTAAAGACATCATAATTTAGTGTGATTGGTACCATCACCTTCATGAAGAAAGGGATAAGGATTAAAATATTATAAGAAAATCCCTTAGAATCTTTTCTTATGAATATATGGTCCTGTAATACCTCCCATTTTGTAGTATCTCAACATTTTAATGGGAACCACTATGCCACATTGAGCTTAGAGGAACCACTATTCATTTAAATGTGACCATTATAACCTAGCCACTAAATAGGATGGAATGAAATGTAATAACTGATTTTTGAAATTAATATAATTTTATTAATCATAATGAAATTGTTGGTAATATAATATTAAGTAATCACACGTATTTTAGTAATATAATTTTATTCTTCCAAAAATATATATTTAAAAAAATAATATTTATTTATTTTTAAGTAGAAGAAATATAATTATTTTTGAAGAGTTTTTTGGAAATGTATTCGATAAATTGATCTTCATTTTATATATTATACAATAAATAATATTTTATGACGAAATTTTTATAATTTTTTTAGAAAGAATATTTTTTACAGTTTATTTAAAGACAATATTTTTGTGGCATCATCGACACATATATTATGATATGAAAATTTATGAAAATTATGTAATAACGAAATTATGATATTATAATAAAAATAATGTACAAAAATTAATTAAGAACATGTAAGTTATAATTTATTTGATGATGAGAATAAAAATTATTTTCATTTCTTATGCAGTGCCCCCACTAAATTGGAAACGTTAAATTTGGATACCTATAAATAATAATTGAGTATTAAAAATTATTTTATTGATCATTTATTAATTATTATATATGAATATAATATTTGGAGATTATTTTTTAATTTTTAGAGTTATATAACATGAATCATATCCCAATTATTTTGTAATTCTTTTACAAAGAATGAAATGAAAAATAAACAAATTAATTAAGTTGTATTGACATAGATATGAGAAATTATACGTAACAATCGAATGTAAAAGATTATATTAAATATAATTAATTTAATTTTAATATTGATATTTATTTTCAATGTTTATATGTAAAATAATTATCATAAAATGATTTGAAATGTTGTTGTAGTACTTTTCAAGCCGAAGAAAAATAAACAGTTTGATTTTAATTGAATTCATAATAAACATTAAATGACCGAAAAACATGGTTAAATCATATGATTAGATTTTATCTCTACCATTAATATTTAAGAGTATTATTAATGGACATTTTGAGCCACATGGATATGAATAATATGGTATATAATATTTTATATAAATGAAGTCATGTTTTTCAAAAAATAGTTTTTAATGACTATAATATTTTAATATATAGTTTTTCAAAAATGATATTTGACCATAAATTGTCATTTGAAAGATATGAAATTTACCTTTTTCATGAAAAATATTTTTTTAAATTTTAATTAATAATTAATTAATTAATTTCATCCACAATTATGGTGTGGTAATTATGTTATTAATGAATAAATCAAATTAATGGTAACAAAAAATACTTAAAAAATCAAATTTTAGATATTTAATATAATTCATGAATTGACATGATTATTTTGTTATGTCTAAGTGAAAATACTTTTTTTTAAAATTTTAACATTTTATTGATGTGTTAATTTCATATTTATGAATTTTGTTTTATTTGAAAAAATAAGTTATTTTTTAATATATAATGTATTTGATTAAATTATTAAAATTTTAAAAAAAAATCTTGATCAAGGGAAAAATGATATGATTTTGCGAAAAAATATGATCTTAAATTATTTTTAGGTCATGTTGAAGTCCTTAACGCTATATTAATATTATTATATATTAATATTTTAAATAATTTCTAAATTACCCTTCACCATAATTATAAAAGGATATGATTCTATCACTTGATTTCATCCGCGTAAGCCATATTTATCGACTATATTTTCCCAAAATACCTTATCCTTAAATTTGGTCAAATTATTGATTTTTTTGGTCATAAAAAAATGAAAATTTCTGGAGCCTTAAATAGGTTCTTTAGAAGAAAAATTGCAAGAGGTAAATTCTACTTTGTTATCTTCTAAATTATTTCTCACATTTAACTTATCATCACCAGAAAAAATTGTTTCATGGTATCTCTTATAATATATATATATACAATAATGTTATGGTTTTAATGGTTTATAAATCATCTATCCTTTACCACTACTTTTATTATAAAACATGAAATCATCATCCCTAGTATGTGTAACTGTCAGAGTTTTTATGAAATATTTTTTTGAAATATTTTAATCTTTATGATATTATGTATTTAACGCAACTTAGAATATAGATTTTTTTATATAGAAGAACAAATTGAATCATTATTTATATGCTACACAATGTTAGACATTCATTATATGTTATCCAAGTATAATATTTTGATACACACAAAACATACTTGGTTGGTGTTATACAGAACATGTACCTGGCATTCATTACACGGTACACTAAGTTGATACAAATTTATTTTATTATAATTAATTAAATGAGATCGTTATAACATTACCATAACACATAGAAATATGAATTGGAAAAAAATAAAAAATTAATTATAATTGTTCATATAAATAAATCATTTTGTGGATAAAATTTGAAATATTGATAAAGTTATTATTTGTTTGAAAATACTATTTTCTCATATTAACTCTGTTTTATGTATTAATGTTAAGGATAATAAAATTATTTATATAAATGATTAAAATTGTATTTTATAAAATAAAATAAATTTTTTATTCCATAATTTCAATGTTATCTTAAGGTGACATTTTAGGATTATTTTGAGAAACATTATTTTATTGTGAATAATGAAAAATTCTGAAATTAAATTCAAAATTGATTTTTATAATAATTTATTTAAATACATAAATTATATTTTTAATAGCTATTAAGGTAAAAATAGATCAATAATACATCGATTGAAAAAAAAATTTCTCATGGATCATTTTTATAATGAATTAAAATAAAAAATCATAATCATCTTTTGAACATTGTCACTTTATAAACCTGCTTACTCGATATGATAGTGCGGTTAACATTAAAATTAAAAAAAAATTCTCATAGAATTAAATTTTGAAAAATTTATTTAAATGGTTATGATATGTATATGATATATATATTCTAATAATATTAACATCATTTTTACCATAATTATTAATGAATCTGATAAAAATTAAATATAGCAATTAAGGTAAAAATAAGCTTCATAGGTGACTAAACCTCAATATTAAAAGCCCAATGACCTATAAACTTTTATAAAACACTTTAGATATGCATATTTTTTTCATAAACCTTCCATTATTGAGTTTTATTAATTTTTATGACTTTTTAGGTAATCACTTTGTTACACCTTACTTCTTTTCAAAACTTCCAAATGTGTCCCCTCCCTCAACCATATAAATGTTGTCATCCCTCCCATCATCCAAGAATACTCCCAATGAGAATAAATAAATTAATGGAATCCCTTAAGTGAAAACCAAAATGAGTTTCCTTAATAAGAGGAGGCTTCAACGTGTACAGAGAATATCAAGACTTATGGTATGGGAATTTCATCACTGATTTTATTTATGTGAGATACATTCTTTATTCGCCATTAATTTAATATTTGTATTTTTTACATCCCATGTATTTATTATATTGTTATTATATTTAAATTTATTATTATTTAAATATTAATTTGGGTATATTTCTTTCATGGGATATATGATTCAAAAGTTACCATATCAATAAAGTATTATTTTCTCAATTCTCCTTCTATGTGATAAATGTCGTGTTATGCAACAATATTTTTTATGAGGCTTATATACATCCTTTTGAACTATTATATAATGAATATATTTATTTTAATCACTCATTAATCTTTATGTATTGTTATTATTTGTATTTTATAATTATTTAATGTTTCCAAAGTGGTAATGGGTTATCGCTTAAATCTGATCATTTTTTAGAATGTTTATGATTACGCTTCCATTAATGAAACCTTATGATCCATATCTCAATAAATATAATTAACTTTATTTACCAATTTATATTTATGTAATTTTCAATTAATGTTTCCATTTTTATACTCTATTGTACTTAATTCAATTAAGATAATTTTTTATGAAAATATGACTCCACATCTCCTTTCTGTTGGAATCATATGTTCTCTCAACACATTTTTTTATAAAATGTTTTCAGATTTTGTAAATATTATCTGATGATATTTAAAGGTCATTATTACCCATATATTACTTTTTTAGAAAACTAATTTTAAATGTAATTGTCTTGTTGTTTTCCAATCAATGAAATTTTCTAAAGCATTAGGGTGAAAAAGGAATGTTCCGCATATAAGGACCTACATTCCATGAAGATCATCATTTCATTAATTCTTCTTATTTTACTTTACTAATTTACATTTTAAAGGAATTATTTTCATAATATTGTAGGATTTGTTTACAAAATTATTTTCAATGATAATGTTATTTAAAAAATTGTTTTATCTTAAAAAAATTAAATGATTTTAAAAGATTAATTTATATATTTTTAGAATGTTTTTTTCTAATAAAATGATTTTAACCATCCAAAATACTATTTTATATGTTGTAAATGTATTTTTTTTAAAATAATTTTTAATGTGTATTCATGATTCTTTTGTCTCATTTCATGAATATGGTATTCAGAAACATTTCAGGCTTTTTTAATATATTTTTATAGAAAATTCTTTTTAAAATATTTTAATTTTTATTTTATAATTTTTCAAGGAAGTAGATTTTAATCTTCATTAAATATTCTTTTATAATTTTTTTGGGAAAATGGTTTTAAAAATGTATTTAATATTCTTTTATAAGGTCTGAAAGAGAATAATTATCAATCTTATTTCAAGATTATTTAATAATGTTTTCTAAGAATATTGGTCTCAAGTTATTTTCATGATTCTATTATATGTTTTCAAGGGAAATAAATTTCAAAATGATTGGAATATTTATTTAATATTTCTCACGTAATTTCAGAATTTAATTTTTTCAAAATGATAAGTGGTTTAAAAAAAATTCATTGAGAAAAGATATTTTCCTCAAGAAATATTTTTAAAATATATTTAAAAATAATTTTACATCAAAAATGAAATCAATTGATGTTACTCATTTCCCTCTAGGAAATTTTCCAATGGATTCTTTAATACTCATTCTGTGAATAGATTATATTTTGATAGAATTTAGTTTATCATAACCCATTTCTCATACTAGGGTTATATATTTTTGAAACCCCATACTCTTCTATTGGATATATTCTAATGAATCTTGTTTCTATTAAAGGGATTTTACCATGATAAATTATTATGAAACCTGCTTCCTATCATGGGTTATTCAATGATAAAATGATCTTTAAAACTGCATATTTTACAAATTCTATGCTAATATTAATTTTTTTATTCCAATTTCATATAATAGGTTCTGATATAATATTTATAAAACACATTTCTTTCATGGTCCATGATATAATGAATATTTTATTATCTAATGAAACATGTATGTATAATTTTATAAAGTGATATGTGGGACATATATCTCTTCCAAATGCATTAGGATATGATAAATATTTTATAAGCTCAAATGGTTACACAGGAGGGCATCCCAAGGAAAAAACATGAGGGCATGTTATGCCAAAAACAAGAGGGTAAACGAAAGGTCATCCTAAGTCGGAAAAAATTGGTTACATGGGAACACATTTCAAGAATGAAATCCGATAGAAAATTTAGCCAAAAAAATAAGAGGGTAAACATGAGTGAATGATAATCCCCAAACAACGGGGTGAATGAGAGAGAATCCCATGCAAAAAATAAGAGGGTACAAGGGAGGGAATCCATTTCTTTAAGTCAGTACACATGTTATTAGCCAAACCTAACTTGTTAGGATGTTTTTAGAAGGTATCCTTGACATATTATTTTATTTGTATATTTGTATTACAAAACTACCAATACTTATTCCTATGTTATGATTTTATAGATTATTCTCTTGATTCCCCAGTGATTCTTGTTTTATGAATTGAATATCATTATAACATAACTCATGATTATGTTCTTTGATATATATGATATGATATTTAAATGTTCTATTACTGTTATTTTTATTATACATTTATAATCATGTAATGATTAAGTTCTTCCATTATTTACCCTTACAAAACATCTGAGATCACCCCATTGTTTTTTTTTCTCCCCATTTAATAAAGAATGGTATTAGGTTTATTTAATAAAGGTGAAGTTATTTTTGGGAAACATTGATGATATTTCCCAATGTTAAATTATTTTTCACCATGTTTTTTTAAGATAATAAACTATTTTGGTCTTCAGGAATGTACATTTGTGATACGCTAAGTATTATTCTAAATTAATGTGATATCAATGTATGTTAAGTCCGAGTCACTATTATTGGTATGAAAGGAATGTTTTAGTCAACAATTAGAAAGTAGGATCTAAAACCATTTGAGAGATCCCTAGAGATATTTCCAATGATATGTTTGAGGATGCATCTAATGATAATTATATGGATTATTTGATTTTTAGGAAAATTAATTGGAATTTTGGTAATTGATATAATTAGTGGATTACTAAAAATAAATCCCAATCTTGATACGACAAGCAGATTTTGATCATGCACTAATGTATCTTGGATTAACATCTCTGACATGGTGCATCGGTCCAGACTTGAGTGTATCCTTATACATGAAAATTGGGCTTACTATTCACATGGTTGGAAACTCCTAGGGGGTATTCTTTGGAAATTCAATAAATATATATGCACCATCATGGTGGATTTAAATATATGATGATTGTGAATAAACATTTTCATTCCAATTTTCTCATATATTAAAGATGTTTGGTCATGATTTAGACTGCATTATGTTATTTTTCAGGTTTAAAAAGTTTTATTCTATGATAAATGTTTCTCACACTAATACTTCTAGGGTTTGTGAATAGATATAACTACATGGAAGTGAGTTAACAATGATATTTTAAGATGTGGAATGTATAGTAAATACAAATCATTGTCTTATTTGGAAACCATGTGAATATACTTGTGAAGGTGGAATGGGTATTGAATACACTTATAATGATATGTAGACCACAAAAGACATGTGAAAGGTATGGAATGTTCTTCTAGTTTTGTTTACACTAAATGCAATAAACATGATTTGATTCTTCTTAAGGAACATTAATGAATTATTCATATTTCATATTCTAGTGAAGTGTAATTAAAATATATGTTTATAAATCCTGAGTAATGGTTTAAGAATAAAATATAGATGATTTATTTCAAAATGTTTTCGAATTCAATGATTATGTTATATGAATTTTACAATATATAAGGATTTTTTGTAAAATATTATTATTAAGTGTTTACAAGATTGTGTTAGATTATACAGATGAGTGTAAAATTTGATTTAATTTTAAGGTTACATTAAGGGACAGTAACCCAAAAAATGTACTATAGGATGAGAAAATTATATTTTATATTGAGAAAGAGGTGATGATATGGATAATGTTAATTAGAAAATATTAATGACAAAAGAATTGATAATGTACTTGTTTGTAAATTGGTCTTGTTTATCATGGATGAGGTTATAAACTTCTTAAATTCCTGTAATATTTCCTGTAATATATGGAATGAAGAATCGTGAATGTTTTTGAAAAATATTTATGGTAATTTTGTTTATTTCCATCTTTCAAGAAAAATATGTGGAAAGTGTATTGGAATATTTGGAATGAGACAACAAAGAGAAACATTGTGATATATGTTGGATCAATGTAAAGCTGATTTCATTACCTTCATTACAGTGTTCTGTATTTTTGTATTTATGATGGGTTATAAGGAAAATAATTTATGTATTTATTAATTTAAACATTATATGGTGTTTGTGAATTTTAAGTATTATATAATCACATGAGTATTTATTCATATTGGGTAACCTTATCTAACAAATTCGTGTTGATGGTAACTAAAGAGGGATTTGATGAATTAACATGGATCTGAAGATGTGATAGTGCTTCAGGAATGAAAAATAAACATTCCTTTTTTTGGAGAAATATGTATTGTGTAAACTGAATAAGACACACCCAATGGGTTGTTTTTTACAAATGAAAGAGAATTGAATCAAGTAAAGTTATCATCTTGTGAAAACTATTCAACTCTAAGAAAAATATCTTGAAACCAAAAAGGTTATCCTGGTAAATTATTTTTCAATGAATCAAATTGTCCCTTAGATTATCATATATTTAGGGAATGGTGATTTTTAATGTTCTCTTAAATATGTTCTCTATCATTTCCATCAGGTATTTATGGTTTGATATTTCTTCATTTTCAATATTCTCACATTCCACCCATGTTATCTGAAGTGGGAAACCTACGATGAGTTACCTTGGGTAACCTATATGGATCCAATTTTACTTTTTAAAGTATGTTTTAGTGTTAATTTTTATGACGTGGATTTCTACTAAAAAACATAAAAAAATAAAACTATTGATTACCTATAATAATTTAGAGGGTGGTATTCATTTTATGGGCGTGGAACAGAACATCCTGAGTTTAAAAAAAATATTTGTTTTCAGTGTTATTTAATATTCTTGATAGTTTTCATTTCATAAAACATGAAATATATATATACTGTAATATGAAAGAACCATGTTATTATTTTTTGGTATGCTACAACATGTTAAATATTTTTTATATGATACCCCATGATATGTTTGCGCTACAAGAAATACCGACATGGCTTAAATTATATGAAACACCTACTTGTCTTACATCACATGCAACATTGATTGTCTTGGAAACAATATTTTTTCACTACAATTATTTAAAAAATATAGTTTTTTCATAATAATATTTTTTAAAATAATACATATTACATATTGATTATAATTTTTTAATTAAAAATACAATTTTCTCAAAAAAACTATGTTTTATTCACTTTTTTGAATGATAATAAAAAAAATTTAAACACACATAGACATTTAATATGAGAATATAAAATTAATTTTGGAATTAAAAATATTAAAATTATCATAGTATTCTTTTTTTGGATTTTTCTGAGAAATCAAATTTTGTATTAATAGTGAAAATTACTTATTTTTAATTAAAAACATTTTTTCATGTAATTTATTTATATAGTAACGATATATTTATCATATTTTTAAAAATTAGAATAAGATAAATTATACATCTATTAATCTTATTTGGCCTTTTGGAATCATTTTTATATTGATTTTATATGTAAAACCTTAATGAAATTTAGAACATTCTCTCATTAAAAATTAACATTCTCACCACGACTATGGGATTAGTGATAAACACAATTTTTCTACTTGGGTAACTAAATTTTAGAAAGAATTAAATACATGGTTGTAAAAATTATAATATTTATACTATAATAATATCAATTTATTTTTCGACAAAAAAAATCGGTGAATGTGATTTAAATAAATTACAACGATTAAGGTACAATTATTATTAATAAGTGACTAATCCTTCAATATAGTGGTCCAAACGACCTATCCACTTGTTTAGTCCCCATTGAATAGACATATTTCATCCTTAAACCTTCCATTATTGTATTTTTTGTTTTCTATATTCTTATATTACGTAAAAAAGTTTGTAAAAATATCTTTTTTTCAAAAAAATCCAACTGTTTCCCCTCTATTCACTATAAAAAGCCACTCACCTATATTGCTTTCTTAAGCCTACAAAGCAACGTCGGCAAGACCAAGAACATCCAAAATAGATCTTTAAAATACATCCCATAAACAAATAAGTCTCTCATAGGAAATAAATACACTCAAGTAATTCCTTTTATGAAAACAAAAACGTGTTACCAGAATAAGAGAGGATTGACTATGTATAATGAAATTAAAGCCTTAAGGTTAGATAATTTAATTTCACTTTTTATTTCTGTGAGATGCATGCCTAATTCACCACTCATTTTATTTTTGGGGTGTGTATAATTACGAATTATGTATTCTAAAATTCTTATAATTAAATATATTTGTATTTACATATCTATATAATGATATTTACTTTAGGGGGGGCTATGTTTAAATAGTGTATGAATCAGTAATGTAATTTTCTTCATTAAATTTACTTTCCTTGAGACAAATGCCTTATTATTCACCTATATTTTTCCTATGATTCCCATATACATATTTTTGAAATGTTATAACATAAATATAATTTTTATAATGATAGTTTAATCTTCATGTAATTTTTTTCATTCAATTTTAATATGATTTACCGTTACACAATTTTTAATTTTTTATATCATCGATCACTTCATTTATAAGGAAATATTATGATTTTTTTTCCAATAATGAAATATTATCATAAATATATCAGGAACTCTCATGATTTGTTTTACCACTAATTATGAATGTTATACCCAAATATTGGTAACTTTATTTTACTATTTGGATTTTAGGATATTAAGAAAATATTTTTATTAAAATATGAATTTGTATATATACTTTTTTTCAGAAATACGTGTTCTTTCAAAACCGTGGTTTCTAAAAAAATTAAAAAACGATTTACTATTAACCTATTATGTTTAAATTAAATTATATCTCATGTATTTCCTTTTAAAAAAAATAATTATATGCCTAATGCTCATGACATTTTCCAATCAAGGTACTTTTTGAAATTTTATGGTTGAATTGGATTGTTCAGAAAGTACGAACATAGCTGCCATCATGAACATCATTTTGATAATAAATAAAATATTTTTTTACATTGTAATTTTTTAAAGTAATAATTTTTCTAATATTATATAAGTTTTTTATATTAAAATTGGTTTAAGTGAAATAGTTTTTCAAAAAAACATAATGTTACAATAATTTTTTAAATTTCTTCTAAAGATTGTTTTATATGTATTCAAGTGGATTCTTCAAAGGAATAGATTTTATTTATCTCATAGATTATGTTATATTTTTTCATATTATTTTAATATAAAATTTTTATCAATGCCTTTTGATTCTTCGATTATATCTTTTCAGGGAGAATATTTTTATAAATTTTTTCAAGCATCATTTATATGTTTTCAAGGAAAATGCTTTTTAAAATCTTTTCAAGATTATTTTATATATTTTCATGGAAAAAAATTAAATTTTTTTATCATTATTTTAAAATATTCATGGAAAATGATATTAAAAATGCTTTCAACCTTCTTTTAAAAATTTTCATGGAAATTTATGTTCAAATTTTCTAAGGATTCTATTATATTTTTTCAAGGAAACTGTTTTAAAATTATTTTCATGATTAATTAATATATTTTCAACGGAGACTGTATTCAAAATGATTTCAAGACATATTTATATAATTTAAATGATATTTCAATTAAAATGGTTTTTAAAATTTTTTATTATTTAAAAATCATTTTCAATTATGAAAGGGAATTTCACTTATAAATTTTATTTAATGGATATTTCAGAATTATTTTCTATCTGAGTTGACATATGATGATGTAAACTTTGTTTTTATAGTAAAAAATAAAAAGGTTACATTCAAATTATTTGTCTGAATGGTTTATGTTTTTATGTCATGATGTTTACGATAACCCATTTTTTGTTCAGGGGTTACCTATTTATGAAACTTGTTTGTATTTCATGGGATGTATTCTTATGAAACCTGTTTATTATCAATGGAATATTACATGATAAATTCTTATGAAACCCTATTCCAATCATATATTCTTTTATGATTAAATAATCACAAAACCTATATATATTCTATAGGTTATGGAATTAATATATGTTTATTATAACAATTTCATTTCATGCGATATGATATGATGTTTATAAAACCCATCACTTTTTATAGGCCATGATATATTGCATTTTTTATAATCATGTGGAACATTTATGTACGATTTTATTATATGATAGGTGGATTCTATAATTCCACCAATGCATTGGGTAATGAAAAATGTTTTATGAGCTTAAGAGTTTATATGCGAGTGAATTACCAGACATAAACATGATATAATCGAAAGAAAAAAAAGGGTAAACGTGAGGGAATCCCAAGAATAAAACTATAGGGTACATGGGAGGGAATCAAAAGCATGAAAAAAGATGTATCCTGAAGCCTAAAACAAGAGGGTACACAAGCATGACTCCCAAGAATGAAACAAGAGGGTACATAGGAGGGAATCCACAAAACAAAACAAGAGGGTACGCTAGAGGGAATCCCAATCCCAAAAGTGGAACACTGGTTATGAGCCCATGCCTAACTTGGTATGAAGGTCATGGTATCTGGACTTAACATAATATTTTCAATGTTTATGTGTATACCAAAAGTTTCATGTTTTACTAAAAGATTATGGTTTCATGTATTATTCTCAAGATTCCCTTATGATTAATGTCTTATTAACTACCAGGTTTTAGAGACTTTAGAATGCTAGAAATTGAGCCTGGTATGAGGGAGTTAATTCCACAAAAAGATTCAACATATCCAGGACCTGTATTTTTCTGGCAATATATGGTAACACAAATAATAAACTAGAAGTATGCACCATCTCTACGAGCTATGAATGGCCCATGTCCCTTTTTCCAACATCCCACCCTAGTAATAAAGGTAGATTGGTGAGGTGGCTCCCATAGATGATGGTCTTATGATGAACACAGATGAAGAATGTTTTTGAGGGACATGTGAGGAGGTGGGATAGATAGATACTATAGGGGAAGTGAGCTACTCTCTTTTAACACTCACAATGGCTGTGGAATTTCCTTAATAGAAGAGTCTATGGATGTCCTCACTGGGTGTAAGCATTTCATCCAAGAGAATGTTTATCTCTCATAATAAGAAATTGATTCCTTGATCCTTAGTGACTCCTTACTTTGAATTGGTGGAATGCCTTGGTCGATCTATCAAATTATAAGTCAATTCAAGGCTCCTCTCAACATAATCAGAAAAGGGACCCATACCTAGTGGTAGGGAATCAAATGGTAGATCACCTAGCTTCTATGGCAGACCATGGTTCCAATGTTATGGTTCATTCCAACATTTCTCTCTTTAAACCGAAGGGGGTTAATTTGATTAGAGGGGATAAACTTGGATTACACTATTATAGACCTCATAGGCCCTATGGCCTCCTGGACTAACCTATTTTTATTTCTTTTACTTGAATAAAAATGGAATTATGATAACGATTCCTCATGATTATTATCATTTATATGTCAGGTATGATCTTAAAAAATATTCTCAAATCATCATACCCTTGTAAACGTGTTTTCAAATATGTTTCCTTTATTTACCCATATTAATAATTCAACCTCACCAATTTCTTATGTTTCATTTCCCCATGTTATTAAGGATAGTTTTAGTTAAAATTATTATATGGGATTATCGTTTTGGGAAACATTGAATATTTTTCACCAAGTTAAATATTTTATTTCATGATTCCAATTAATCAAAACTATTATGGGTCCTTGGGAATGAAGTTTCTAATATGATGAATATAAATCTAAATAAATGTGATATATCTTTATATTAATCCTCAATTAATAGAGTATGTCAATTCCTTGCATTCAAGTATGAGGAGATTTTGTTTATATTTGTTGCACTCATTGGATGTTTAAATTCACATAAAAGTTTATAAAATGAATGTCTATAACAAACTGATCCTGAAAACCGTAAGGTGAAAAAACCCCAAAAAATGAAAAAAACTAAATATTATAAATAACTCGTTTTAAAATGTGACAATTTTTTTTTAATTGAAAAAATATTCCTAATAGCACACATGATACACCACATCGATCTAAAGTGAACAACTGAATAATATTTAAATGATACCTTCAAAAACTATCCATCTGAATGACATGAATAAAAATTATTTACTAAATAATGAAAATATGGTTTACAAATGTATATATAAACAATTATTTTATAAATTATTAATTATAAATTAATTTAAAACACATTTTAAAATAAAAGGAAATTTTTTCCTGAATGACTATTTAAATGATCACAAGTGTGTTTCATAAATAATAAAATCCTTCCTGATGGATTATATTTTATGATATATATATATATATATATATTATATTAAATATAATTTTTAAAATTTTATTTATATATTTTATAAGAATTATATAAATATAAATCCAATTTTTTAGATAAAATGATAATTATTCTAAAAATGTTGTATTGCCACGTTTTGATGGTGCACCTATTTAAAATCTATTTTATGTCAATTTTTTAAATTTTATTTTAAAAATAAATCTTATTATTCTGTGTCAAAACATAAAAATTTATTTTTCTTAATTTTTTGTATTTATTTGATAAGATTAATTTTTTATGAATAATGATCATAATGATCTATTATAATTGAATACTAAATTTTTTTATAAATTAATTGTAGAGTTGGTAATATTTTTTAATGTTATTAAAGAATATTTAAATCATGTTTTTATCATTATATACAATTTAGGTCATCATAATTAATTTCATATTGAAATTTTATATAAAAATATAGTGAACTTTTTATTTTCTTAAAATTAAATACTCATTTTCTCGTTCCTTCAATGGGATTAATTTTTATCTAATTTATGCTACATCGATGTTTTAAATTTAAAAAAAATTGGATTCTATACTATTATCTGAATTTATAAATTCTTTATATAGGTCAATTTTATTTTTTGGACATAGTGAATAGTAACATTAGTAATAATAATTATTACCACAGTTAAGTGTATATTAACTAATTAAAGGTACTAATTATATTATAAATATTAAAAAATTATCCTAAATTTAATCCTAGTTCATTTAGATGAGATTGTTCAGACTAGGAGAATCATTGGTTCATTTTTAGGACCACTTGGGCCACTTGGACGACTTTAATAAATTTATAATATCATATTCAATGAAAAATATTTTTTTTCACTTTTATTTTTATGAAGTAATGTATTTTTAATAAATATTAATAAATGGTATATCACAATTAATAAATATTATTTAAAAATATATATTAATTTCCAACTTATTTTAAATTTATTATTATTTTTTATGAAATAAATATTTTACTTAAATTATGACATAAGGATGATGCAATAATTTCTTCATTAAATATAAATTCGAATAAAAGATATTAAAAATATTGTTAAAAATTTATTTTCATATAATTTATGTCATCAGTTTAATTGTTGTATTAATTTTTCATGTTAGATATTTTTTAATATTGTTGGTTCCCATGTATAATTATGTTATGATATTTTAAAAATTCAATAATTGAATACCATTAAAAATGACACTAATATTATTTCAAAATATTATATTTAATATTAAATAATATAATTATTTTATGAAATCTATGATTTAAGAAACATGTTTTAATAAGTCCTAGGATATCTGAAATGATTATTTTATTGGTATTTTGACATGTTATTGTAATTATACGGACCATCAAAGTGTAAATTGCATAATAAAATGGTAAGCGTTAAATGGATTAGAAAAATATCAGGATTAAAGAAATATTTCAAATATTTATATTTTTCATGGGATAATTAAATTTTCACAATTAGTCCTCCTATATTTCAACCAAATATATTATTCCCCATTTGGAATTTAAAATTAATTTATATTAATTTATATTTTTAATAATTCAACGAGTTCCCCTCCACTCTATGATAAAATAATACTACCTATTATCATTTCTTCACAATACAAAATCGTCTTTCTTCATCCAAGTACAAATAAAATACTTTTACTAAATCCCTACCTTAATTATTAAGGCCTTTGTTTAGTCGTAACTCTCTTATTAGAGTTGTAAAGGTGTTACTTAATGGTTATCGTCTAAAAAAGGTATCATTTTTAATATTGTTCTATTTTATTTCTTCTTCCATGACTGTAAGATCTTCTTGAACCATGATGATAAAATAAATTAAGTATCATCAAATTAATGATATTTTATTATGTTAATATCATTTCCAAAATCCACCTATACTTCCATCAAATGGGGAAATGATTAATAGTATGTGCGTATGTGTGGACAATCACGTCCACAAACCAAAATAATTTGTTTCTAATTACCATCCCTCAAGACTGGTTATACTGATGGAATTAATGTTTATATATGATATGAATTACTCAGTTTTCATTATAATAAAATAACATATCACTTATTTTCTTACCATATATAAACATTAAAATTAAAACTTTATTCGTGCGAACGTTTGAGTTGTCACATCCACAAACTGATGTGATTCATTTTTCATCACCACATCACAGATAGGATATATATTAATATTTTTAAATTATTAATAATATATATATATATATGATATTGGTATTATTGTACAATTATGAAATAATACATTCCTTATTTCCATAATTATCAATTAAAAACTGGAATGTTACTCTTTTATAGGTACGTCCTACCGTCTAAATGATTAATATATTGTTAATTTTTCATATCCGAACATAAATGTTTTGATTTAAATGTAAACTTTCTATTTTAATGTTTTTATTATGTAATGAATATTATTATGGGAATGGTTAAATAATCACCAAATTTGGTTGTAGACATAATAAATTTTCATTTTGGAGTCATGCAAGTTAATAGAAAAATTTATCTTACAGTTATTATTCACGAAAAGTAGGAAAAAACATGATGAATCATGCTCAAGGTAAGGTTCATTGTCACAATCTCCTTTTTGTGGATTATTATTATATTATATACAACATAATTTTATTAGGTGTATGAAAAACATCTTTTAATTTTAAAATTATTCAATTTTTTAAAAAGGAACAATTATTTAATAAATTATTTACTTTCTTTATCAATGGAAAAAGAATAGTATTTTTAAAGTATTTAGTGACAAGAATTTCCATGATGTTGTAACCAATATTTGATATTTTGATTCATATACAAGGATAACTTGTTCTAAAATATAAATTCTTCTATTATTCCCATTGTTGTGGGTATTTTGATATAGAAAATTGTTTTGAAAATAGATGGATTAATTCAAATTCCCGAAATTATTTCTTGTGATTTATATGATATTTTATAAAGGAAATGATGAGAATAGAAATCTCACATTAGTTATGATCATATAATGTTAATTGGAAATTTTATGGGTGTTTATTAGATAAATCAAGGATGGGTGGTTGCGTGATAAACTGAGGATGTGTGGTTGCATTATAACCTCAAATGCATTGGGTATGGAAGTCGGTCATACGACAATTTAATTTGTAAAAGTGACTTGTATAGAAGTTGACCGAATGTTTTTTCTATTTATGTATAATCATGTACCATGTAATTTATATGTATTTTATATGAGTTTAGGGATATTATGGAAATATTAATATCTCCATAATGTTATTTAATGATCTTATGTTTAAATGAATTTAATTAGAAATTATCAAGGTTGAAAAGTATTACATTATGAAAAGTTTTCATGGGTTTTTATTTTAATCAATACACTAAAGGTTTCATTATTTTTATATTCCTTACTAATAATATTATACTCATCCTAATATTTAAAATGTTTATCATTGGTCTTATAATTTATGAAGGAAAAGAACATGTTGTGATGAAATAATTCAATATGTTTCTCTAAAAGATGACATGTTTTAAGGGGTTCTATTAGTGAAAAAAGTGGATACAGATTATTAGAGCCCACATGTAATGTATGGGATTAATTTTTAATATTTTTTCCTAATTATCATAAAATATAAACTGAATAGATATTCAAAGTTTAATTCTAGTTAAAAAACAGTAGAATAAGTTATGTTTATGGTCGTGTCCATATAGTTGGTATCATAGTATGATTTAGAAAGAATTAGAGATTAGGATATTTTCAAAATAGTTTTTTATGTCAACATGAGTTTATAATTTTATAGATTATAGTATTTTTAAGGGACTACAATCCATTTTTATGATTTTGGTTATGAAATTTTAAGGTGACTAACAAAATTTTTGGCCATATTAACTTTTTGAGGTAATTATGGATTATTATATTTATTGGTGGAAAATTTATATTATGAGATAAAATTTTAGGTAAAAATATGTTATTGTTAATTTTGTAGAATATATCATATTTTTTGAAATTTACATTATTTATATTTATTTAGAAGAAGGAAAACTCGCTAAATTTTTAACAGCCTATCTTATCCAGCAAGGTCATATGAATCCAACACACAACCAAAGAATGACATGGGTGCATCACCTACAAATTTTCTATGAGATTTCATGGGTTATTATGATTTTTTAGTTAAATGATTTTATCGATAAAGAATTAGTTTATTTTTCAAACCCAGGTTTTATTGAATAAATAACCATGGGATTAAAAAATGATTTGGCAATTTAGGGATTTATGTTATTTTGGAAGCGGCTAACTATTTTGGAATACCTATATGATCGAAGTATATAAAATACAATGGTATTTTTTTGGGAGTTAATTATCGACTTATATTTTGGAAATATTTATGATTTTATTGTGTGCTTATTGTGGTTTGGGTTATTTATGGAAAATTTTAACGTATCATAGAGATTATGTGATTTACGAAATTAAAATCCCGGTATAAGACTTCAACAGTAATTGATGTTATTTGGATATGAATATTAGAAAATTTATTTTATGATTCTGTGATTAAAACCATTTTATTTTTGGGATTATAATATCAGTTATAATATTATTGAGTAATTTTTAAGATATATATTTTTTGATTAGTCTATGCTGAAATTATGATATTACTATTGAATTTTGATGATTAATATAGTTTTGATTCATATAATTGTTTATTCTTTTTGTGAAATTATATTATCTAATTATATATATTTTGGACTTGGGTAATGTTTATAAACTGGATAAATAAACAGTTAATCTTTGGTGTATTATATGATTCTCTATAAGTTAATTCTATAACTTTTGGCATGAAAAACTCATTATAAATACTCGTAGATAGGTTAAAAAGATGATTGTGAGGTGGAAATTGATTAAAATATGAAACTTTAAATGTTCATTAAGTATTTTTCATTATGTTCTTATTCTATGTTGTAAATTAAATTCTAAACTCTATTTAATGGATCTTAAAAAATGTAATCTGTTAAATTTTCATTAAAAGAAATCAATGACCTTTTAACAAATAACAATTTTATAGTTTTTTAATTTTTAACATTATCTAGCCCATTTTCTCTATCACTCTCCATCAAAAAAATTTAGGTAATTTTTTCTTCCATATATATTTTTTTTACTACATGGAACCCTAGTATGTTTTTTCTCAAGATAACTTAGTACTTATGTTTCATTGCTTTTAATTCGATGTTTTACTTAACCTTCTTCCAATTTTTTATTTCAATATAGGTATTTTAAAAATTCAAACATTAGTTTTTGATCACTAATACAAATTGTGAGGATGATATTTATAAAGGGGGGGGGATGTAATGTCTAGAGTTTTTAAAAAAGAAACATAAACATGAATAGCATACATGAGATGCCAAATCAACCTTAAGGGAACAACTAAAATATATTTGAACATTACTGTTAAAACCTATCCCTCAGAATGAATATAATTAAAATTATTAACTGAATTATTAAAATATGGCTTTAATATGTATATATATCTACTTGTTTTAGTTAAAAAATAATTATAAATGAATATAAAACACTTTTTAAAATATAAAGAAATATTTTTATGAAAATATATTTAAATGTACATAAGTGTGTTCAATATGTAATAAATTCCCACTTATTGGATTATATTAATTATATATATATATATATATATTAAATCCTAATATTAAAAAAATTATGTATTTTATAGACCTGTTGTAAGAATAGATCAAATTTTACAGGTAAAAGGAATAATTTTCTAAAAAGGTATTTTTTCGACCATTTGACATTGCACCTATTTTAAATATAATATTTTTCACTTTCATAAATTCAAATACGAAAAATAAAATTATTAATTTTATTTGAGACTTCAAAATTTACTTTGGATAATGTTTTTGTTATTTTTCTGATAAGACTTATTTTTTGAGGAATAATGTCAAAAATAATACAATTTAATTGAAAATGTCTTTTCCCTCAGGTAAGGGTTACATCATATGTTATCCATGATTGTTAAATTCTTAGGTACTGATGATGTACACAAATCATACGGTTTTAATGAGGGTCACAATATTAATTAAGTAATTTATTGTGTAAAAAATATATTTTATATTTTATTTTTATGTTATATGAAAATCTATGATTTTCATCTGTATGAAACGTAATGGGTAAGAAAAATTTCATTGTAAGAATGATTTTATATTCATATAAGTATTTAGGTTCACATAGTTCTTTTACTTTTTTTATGTTGATTACATGGATTTTTTGTTCTCATCCCATGATTAGAAAATTTTTTAATGGATTCTATAGATATTCTAATGATTATTGTGGTTCTAGTGCAATTGAATCCAATTAGTAATTTTGTAATTATTTTTGTTTACTCAATTTTTATGAATTTATAATCCAATTATCTAAAACGTAAACCATAAAGGGTCTATAATTTATAACGAAGAGAATATTTTGTAGTTACATTTTTAAAAAATACATTGATTATTCTTATCATTGAATTCAATAGTGCGGTTTAGGGGCCTTATAGTTTGTATCATAGGAACAGTCTAGAAACATTTGACATTAATTTTATCTTTTTTTAACTCCTTTTTAATTTAGATTCACTGGATTTTATAGTATTTATCAATTATGAATATTTAAATTTTAATTTTTCTATATGAAACAATAATTTTGAGGGAGAAATTTATTTATGGGGGGAGACTGTAACATCCTGATATTTTAAGGGGAAACATTGTGCCACATCGAGCTTAAATATATAACTAATCATTTGAATGTGGATTTTCTGAACTACCCTATAATTTTTTGGAATTGAGAAGGAATGAATGATTTATGAAATAATTTTAATGTTCCAAATCAATATGCATTTTTTCTTACATTCTAATAAAATAGTTGTTAAATTTTTTGTAAAGACATTTTATTCATTCAAAATATATGTTTTCATATAAAATTATTTTTACTGGTTTTTTGAACATGTAATATAATTAATTTCAAGAGATATTATAATATTTATTTTATAGAAGAAAATAATTTTAAAATTGAAATTACTTAATTTAGTTTACCTTGTCATGTTGATATCATCATTGAATAAAAAATAATTTTTAATTAATAATAAATGGTACTGTTTTTTAAATATAATACTTTTGCAACATCAAAATGACATGATTTATGATATAAAATTTATTAAACATATGTAATGAATAAATTATGTCACTATAAAATAAAAATATAAAACATGAACTAATTCAAACCATGAATGTTATAATTAATTTCGTGATAAGTATAAAAGTTATTATTAATGATGATGCAGTGCTTACGCTGCATTGAAAAAGTCATATTTTTTTCCTTATAAATAATAAAAGTGAAATAAAATTTACTTTAATGAATTAATTTTCAATTATTATTTATAAATTTTTTTAATATTTATTTTTAGATTTATATGACCCGAATATTATTCAAATACCTATGCAATGCTTGCATAAGGAATGAAAATATATATTAACAAATTAATGAAGTTTTCATCACATTTATATGAGCCATTATAAATATGGAACGAATCTAAAATATCATCTTAAACCATATTAATTTTTTTCTATTACATAAATCTATTTTTACTTTTTAAATATGAAATATTATACTTTAATAACTATGAAATGATGAGGTAGTGATTGTGCATGTAGAAGCAGAATCAGCAAAATGATTTTAATTAATATTATCATTACCATTACATGGACAAAAAACATGGTTTAATCATTTTTAATGATTATATCCCAATCATTTTTGTCCATTTGTCGAATTAATTACCATTTGGATCCACGTGGATATGATTAAGTCCCATTATAATATTTCACATAAATGTAAGTCATGTTGTTCACACTATATTTATTAATGAGTATAATATTTTAATATATAGTTTTCCTGGAAAAATATTCACCCATAATTTTTGATTTTAAATATTTAAAATTTTTCTTCATGTTGAAATTCATATTAAAATTTTAAAGCATAATGAATTACCTTAATGGATTTCACAATGATGATGCATGAATTATTTAATTAATAAATAAATAAATAAATGATATCATAAATAAAAAAATAAATTTAATTTTATATTATTAACACAAATAATTATTTATAATGATCAATGTCAAATTTCAAGGATATAATAGAATAATTGTTTCTAAATTTATCCTTTTTGGTGTTTTAAAGTCATAGTTTTTATTTTTGATTAATTTGAAACAAAAATATTTTTATTAATAAAATATTTTATAAAATTAAAAAAAATTAAAAAATTATAAAAAAATTATGAAAATTATAATATTCTTCCTTAATTGTGATATCCAATTATTTTTTGTCCTTATAGAAGTATTTAACCATGTATTAGTATTATTATATTTCAATATATTAAATAACTCCAAAATTCTCTATCACCTCAATTATAAAAGGGGGCTCATTAAAAAACTTAATTTTATCACCTAAATCCATCATTGTCTTATTTTATAATTCAATATTCCATTTTCCACATCCATATACATATTTTAGTGTTTTTGGTCTCCCAAAAAGAACAATTCCATGAGCCTTAAAGAGTTTCTCATAGAGAAATGTTTCTAGAGGTAAATTCTCCCTTATTCTATTTTTAATTATTTTTCACTTCTACCACATCCTCACCCAATATTCAATGATTCATAATAAATATAGTATCATATATATATATAATGTAAATTTATTGTGTTAATTGTATATAAATCATAAAATCTCGTATCCTATATTTTTATTCTTTCAAACCAAATCACCATCAATGATCTGTCGATTCACCATGTTCTTCCTCCCAAAATGGTTCAAAAGACATATTATCATATTGATTTTTGATAAACACTCATTAATGGGAGAGGGGGGGGCATTAAAATTTCTGTGGGTTTATTTTATTACATGGCCCCAAGACCATAGAGGATATCGTCCCTGACATGACTACATAAAAATTTCCCTCCACAATGTGTAGATCAAGTAGTCAGCTTCCCAACTTCACATTAATTGTTTGGATACCAATACATGTGAAGAGGTGAATAGGCATGGTACTTATGGTAATTTAAGTACCCTCTCAATATTCCTTGTCGTTATAGCTTTGCTCTGGTGAAATCTCATACTTTGAGTCCTCATCTAAAGCTAGTTCCTTTGGTTAATCTGATTCCATATACACTACATGATCATTGACGTGGCCTGAAAGACATGAGGTGTTATAGAAGACTTAACTAGCTCGAATTACATGGGTGGCCTAAAGGTGATGGGTTGCCTAAAGGCCTTAACAAATCTAGACCCAAACCAGTGGTTTGATGGTGAATAGTCCGGGATACAACAATACCGAGCAGTACCTACTGTAGTATGGAACAATACATGTTACAAAACTGAATATTTATATTTTATGATCACACTTTCATAATTGATTTTTTTAAAATATTTATATTAATATAATGGTTTAATATTTTCGATTTTATAATTTCGCTCAAATTTTTTGAGAAGGGATATTTTTTTGATTTTACGTAAGGATATTTTCTTTAAAAATGTCTTTTAATTACTATTTTTACTAAATTCATATACAATGTTTTTTATAATATATAGAATGAGAATGCTTTCCCATTATCATGAATCCTTTAAGAATTTATTTTTTATTGAAAATATTAAATTATTATTTGAAAATTAGGTTTTTTCTTTTTTATGTGCAAATTATTCTTTGAAAATAGTTATTGTCAAGGAATGATTTTTATGGTTCATGTATTCCTACATTATGATTATATTATGGTTCTTTGAATATTTTATTTGTATTTGTGGGACCTATATCTCCCTCTAGTGCATTGGGTAATTTTATGTATGAATATGATCATAATGGTTATTCCAAGTGTAACTATGACGGTAAAACCAATAGGTAGCCTTAACGGTTACATTATAATGTAGCCATGAGGGTTTCATTGTATGTTAGTCATAAGGGTTAAAAATCATATGGCAGTTGTGAGAGTTAAATTTTAAAATAAGTACATGCCAATGTTACATAGAATGTTTATTTATTTTTTCTATAATTTATGAAAATCATTTTTATATAGAATGTGTATATGTGATAAAATATTAGTGAGAAGAATGAATTGGTGAAAATAATTTCATATTCTTATAAGTATTAATTGTATAATGGATTCATGGTTATTTTATTTCCTTAATAGTATTTTTATTTTCATTCCATGTTTTATAATGTTTGTCACTAGGTTCCTTCGATGTTTGGAGGACTATTATAGTTCTAGTGTAGGTGAATCCTATTATTAAATTTTTAATTATTTATGTAAACTCTGATTTCATACATGAGTTGTATAATCCTTTATAAATATAATATAAAACTTCCAAAATTTTATAAATAAAATTGTAATTTTTATGTATATTTTTAAAAAATAGACACCATGTTTTTTGGACCGAATCTGGGAGTGTAGGTTCATGGAAATATAATTGGTATCAGAAGAACATGCTAGAAAACATTGTATATTTTTCATCTCTTGTCGTTTAAACTCTTATGAAATTTAGTTTTAATATATTTTAATTTATGTAATATTTATGAATATGTAAATTTTTTATTTTAGGTAAGGTAAACAAATTTTGAGGGAATAATTCATTTTTGTTCGGGCGATTGGTACAATACCAAGATTTGGAATGGAAACCATAAGACATATTGATATTAAATGAACAAAAATTTATTTAAATGTGACTCTTATAACCTATAAACTAATGTTGTTTTAATGAAAAGGAATAAATAATTTATTAAATAAATATAAATTTCCAAATAAATATGTTTATTTTGATAATATTGAATAAAAAATCATAAAAACATTTTTAAAGCATTTTATTATTCAAAAAAGATATGTTTTCTTCCAAAATAATTTTTTTAAATGTTATGTACATGTAAAATAATATATTTATAGTGATTTTTTAATATTTTTTGATAAAATTATTTTAATTTTTAATATTACAATACCAAAATTAATCTATGATAAAATTTTTCAAAGTTTTTTAAAAATTTATTTTTTACTAAATAGTAAAAATACAGTTTTTTTAAAACAATATTTTTACAGCTTCATCACGTAATGAATAATGAAATAATATTTATTAAATTAATTTTATGAATAAATTATTATTTTTTAAAATAAATAATTTTCAAGAAAAATTTCATAACATGTATATTATATTTTATTTCAGGACATTTATAAAAATCATTGACAGTGTTGATGTAGTGCCTTCAGTGCATTGAAAATTCAAATTTTGGTTCCTTATTAATAATAATTAAGTACTAAATATTATTTAAATGAAAAATTTATTAATTATTTTTTATAATTTAATTTTCTTTATTGTATTTTAAAATTTTATACTTATATCACATTACTCTTCTCTAAACGCATGTGAAATGCTTGTGCATGACAAGAAAATAAAAGTTAAAAAGTAATGAAGTTGTCATTACAAGAATTTTAGTATATATACTTAATGAAAGAATTTGAAAATAAAAATAAAATTAATTAATTTACTTTTTAAAAATAATTTTATTTTTAATTTCTATATATGAAATAACTAACATTAATTCTTATGCAACACTAATGCAGTACTTGTGGGGTGAGAAGGAAAAAATATAAATGTTTTTATGAAAATAATTATTACAAATAAATGACAAAAATAATTGGTTTAATCGTATTTTTTTATTATATATTGACCATTTATGTCCTACGTATGAATTAATGAATTTTAGAGCCACATGGATATAATCAATAACATTTATAATATTTTTTTAAAAGGATGTCAATTTGTTCACAATATAGTTTTTAATTAATATCATATTTTAATATATATTTTTAATGGAATTATATTAATATTTTTCATTTAAAACATATGAAATCCATATTCTTCATTAAATTCATACTTAATTTTTATGTAATAAATAATTACCATAAACAATTTTATAAAAACGATGCAGTAATTTTTTAACTTATTATAATGTCAAATTATTGATATTAAAAATAACAAAATAAATTAAATTTGAGATTTTAAGGAAATTTATTAATTATTTATATGATATTTACATATATAATATATAATAAAAATATTTTTTTCAATTTTGATAGTTTTTTTGTGTTTTAAAGTCATTGTTATGAATAGTGTTTAATTTGACAACAAAATATTTCATGAAACAAATATTTTATTAAATAATTTAATAATTACAATGAATATTGAACTAGGATATATATTATAGAAAATTGGATATCATGTACTTTTTATGAAAATTTAATGTCTCTAACACTACATTAAGAATATTATATTTTAATAATTAAAATTATTCTATATTATATCGTAACCTATTTTATAAAAGGGGCCTTATTATTTCATAGAATTTCATCACCATAAGCCATATTTGTAGACAATATTCATCAAAATTTTATTATCCTCATCCCTTGAAACATTATTGTGTTTTTAGTCTCACAGAAAATCAAATTCCATGACCCTTGTGAAGGTTCTCAAGGAGAAATGTTTGATGAGGTAAAATCTCTAATGTTGTCTTCAAAATTCATTATCACATATTATATATCCTAACCACTATAAAATGTTTCATTATAACTCCAGTATCACATATATACTGGATTTTTATTTATTTAATGATATATAAATCATAATATCTATTATCCTCTCCATTTTATTCTTAAAAGAAAAATCATTCTTTATGGTATGTCGAATCAACATTTTCATGGATGATGAGTTTTCATTTTCATTTACCACAATAATGGGAAACTAATATTCAATTATAATTACATAAAATGAACTCAATATATATATATATATATAATATCTTTTATTTATTATTTATATTTGAAATAAATTTCAATAGTAAATCGACTAGTGAAACCTTGATCTGAACTTACCCAACAAAATAATAATAACAAAATATTATCAATAAATTGGAGGAAAGATGTTATAAACTTGTCATGTATGTTATTCTAATCATTAATATTATTATATATTAAATCAATACCACTATTTAAACCATTATATATGACTTTTGAAATATTTTAATATAATTTTAATATGAGTTATGTGACTCTTTAACTAAAATATTGTTTTAAATGTATAAAATATTTATTCATATAAATTTTTTTATTATATATCCATGTTTTCGAAATGTTTTTTATGAATATTTTTCTCTGTAAAATTTTTTTTTCAAATTGAGATTTTTTAATTTCTTTCCAATGATTTCAAAAGAGAACATGTTCATATTTTATGTAATGGAATTTTAATTAAAATTCGTCTTCTAACTTATATCATTAAAAATTCAAATAGATTTTTTTTGAAGTTTACAGTAACAGAGTCCTTTCCTAATATCATTTATCCTTAGTATTTTTATATTTTAGTTATAATTTTACATGATTATTATCCAAGAAATCACTTTACTTTTTATTTTTGTAGTATTATAATAAAAAATGTTATTTCTCTCAAGGAATGATTTTTATGGACAATTATTCATGTTTAATGATTTTATAACGGCTCTCTGAAATTGTCTTTGATAATTTGTAGGATATGTATCTCCTTCCAACAAATAAGATATTTGTATATTATATGTGGATCGTAATGGCTATTCACTGTTTAAATATAATGGTTACAGAATTTGGTATCCCTTAGGGTTACATTCTATGGTGTCTATAAGAGTAACATTTTAAAGAATTCAAGAGGGTTAAATTCACACGGTAGTTGTGAGTGGTAAAATCATAATTATTTAATTCCCATTGTTACATATATGTTTTATTTATGTTTTCTATGTTTTATGGAAATAACTTATTTCACAAATTATGTATATGAATCAATATTAGTGAGAATAATGTCTCTGTGAAAATCATTTCAGATTTTTATAATTATTCATGGACTAATGGTTACTTTATTTTATTATATCCCTTACTAATATTTTTTCCTCATCCCACCTTTTTAATTTTTTCACATGATTTCTTATAATTTTAGAGGAATATTATGGTTCTAGTGTTGATGAATCAAATTATTAATTATGTAATTATTTTTGTATACTCTGGTTTTATGCGTGGATTGTCTAATCCACCAAACCCTTTTCAATAAAATATCCCATATTTCTATTAAGAATTGTGTAATTATCATTTATCTTATAAAAAATACATAAGATTTTTTTATCGATGAATCCAGACTCTCTTGTTCGGGTATTTACACAATTTATGTCCTTCAGATGTTCCTCCTTGAGAAATTAAATAAGTATAGGGGTGAAAAAAATAATTAGAGTTATGATACACCATCCTCATTCACTAAGGAAAACCATAATGAAGAAAAATGATATGCAAACTTTCTAAAAAACTAATAATTTAATTTCCCACTAAATTTTTTTCCCACCATGTCCTCTTTTCTATGATTATAGAATATCTCAAATTCATAATCATGCAATATATCTAGTCATCTTTATTCCCTTATGTTACAATCATTCTTCCATTATATAAACTAGAGACTCCTATGGTCAATGTTGATGATAAATTTCTCCCCAAAAACATAGTGTAACATGATATTAAGAGAGAAAACTACTAGCACCATATCGAAAATGTCTGTCACCTAAAATTTCATGGGGGATCTCATCTGGTAATATTCAACGAGAATCTCCCATGTACCACTATATCAAAATAAACCATTTTTCTACTATACAAACATAATAAAAAATCATGTACTAGAGAACCTCTTATTATAGTCTCAATATTCAGGATCTCACCAACATCTATTCAAACAATTGGAAGGCCTTTTATGATTTCAATGTCCAAATGAAATTCTTCCCTACTAGGGTCAATGTACTGATAAGATGTAGAATCCTTGGGAAATTAAAAAAGTGTATGATAATATCAAGACCAAATAAGAAAACTACACACGAGAATAACTCTATTTATTAGAACCAATTATAGAATTACATTGATCTTCTTAGTTTTTACTACATGTCAAACTATAATGATGACCTATTCCTTGACATGTATGTTTAGAATCTAAAAACAAACACTTGGACAGATTACTATTAAGATAGTGAACTGAGAGTATGTTAATGATCAGCCAAAAATGTCTTCTATGATTTATATTTGATATTGAGTACTTGATGATTTCATAAATGTAGACATCAGATAATTTTATAATAAAGTATAAAATATGTAGTTCTTGAAACAGATGAAAACTATTGGGATATATTATTTGTTTAGGGTAATCAACATGATGTCAATGTGAGTGCAGAAGCTGTATAATTTGTACTTTTATCAATCCTCTTCTCAAACTATAACATGGTGGTAACAAATCATAAGGTAAAATTTAAATAAATATTTTCACCCATATCCCCTGATTAATGAGTTCATCAATTTGGGGATGTTTATGCACATTCATTATATTCACCAGTTCTAGGTGATGTTAAAGTACACAAAAACTCAAGCTACTACTATTCTCCATGGAGAACCAAACTGGGAATCCATAGGGAAACATACCATGTTTAATGAATCCACTCCTTCTATATATCCTCGAAATCTATCTTAAACTCTTAATGATCTATATGGCCTATTTTATATCTTGGTATAGAAATTCAAGTCATCCAAGGTAGAATTTATATGATGATGTTGATCTCTCTATGGGGAATTTATCATAATCCATTAGTTAAGATATCCTCATACTCCTACAAAATTATAGAAAACTAATATATTATATATTATAATTATATATGGGTTATACTAACCATATTATGTCAAATCAGTTGTCTCCCCTTGTATAAGAACTCATCTTACTATTTCTGTGATTCATTATAATATATGATGGAAAAACTCACCTTACCAACTCACTCACATTGTAACCCTATAAATCAACCATTAATTGTTTAGTGGATGTTAGACAAATATTATATACCATGAAAAACATCATTTGATTAAAATTCCTCTATAAAGAGACTTGTTGAAAATAAATCACCTCCATGACCCAATTCATAATTCTAGATGTAGAATGTGATCTTAAAAACATTCGTAGTTGATGTCTATAATCATTAAGATCTTGTAAAGGTTGTTATGTAATAAAAAAACCTAAAATTTGTTATATGTAATGTAATGAGTGTCCCACACATATTTATATTGAAACTATATCTATGGTCGAGAGCACACATCTTATATCTCCGAACACACCCAAATCCAACATGTTATAAACATATACATCATATAATTATGCATTACCTTCCTTCATGTTCTCCACATTTAGGGACTAGTCTAATAGCTTAATAAATCAAATATATCCTTAAGCAAAAAAAACAAATGGATCTCAGCCAAAACACATCGATACTATCAATATTAGGTGACACTGTATCACCAGTATAGCTTTTAAAATGGAGATAAAATAATGTTAATTTGTAAGGGATGTGTACCTCTTAATAACATGTTTGATGTCTTACCAAACCTCACCATAATTGTGATCTACTAAGGATATATCCCTATATGAATAAAAATAACTTTTTCATCCAAAATCTTACCAACAGGGTTATCCCATAAGATTAAAAACCTATAGAATCTCTTATAGCCAGTCCTCAGCTTCGCTTGGATAAAGAGTAGCCTAGATCAAGGGATATCTCCAACTATAAATCTCTATAATAATGATGAACACAATCACATAATATCCATAATCTACAAAAACTATATTCTACACCACATGGAGGATAACACTGTTTTGAAAAAATAAGGGTTCATCTTTTTAATGCTCAATAGTTAGAAGCATATCTCAATATCCACTATGATGGAAACTCCTACTGAATATGCCCCTAAATTGAGGTCATATTATAAAGATAACAGTAATCAATATCCTACTATGTAACCAAAACTAGTTTTTTACATAGTGGGAATATGTTTCTTAATACGATAAAGAATGTTTTAAAAGAATATTGGAATAGCTAACTCAAGATGGACATCAAAGGTAAAACCCATTCTTATATGATATAGGTACCATTATTTTCCCTTAAACCATTTCATTTATATATTAATTCAAAAATAAGGTATTTATAATCCATAGTGAATTCATATGTTAGATTCTATACAATCACTAGGTTCCCTATTCTATGAAGTAAACATGAATAATTGAACACTATTATATTATTTAATAATCTAAATCCTCATTTCAAGACTATCGTTAAACTACATTCATAAAAACCCCTCCTCATATACCACACATTCCTGACTCAATCCACTAAGTCCCACTATACAATTAGTAATCTGTGACTAACACATCAATGTCCCATCTAATAGGATAGGTGTTTGAAACAAGCACCATATATGCAAGGCACACAGATGAGAGGCCTTTTTGTAATGTAAATGTACGCAAGCACACAACCCCATACATCAGTATATTGTTGAAGAGATAAAATCAAATACCTAATAACTATGATGAACATTTAGTCCCATGATAGTGTATGAAAAAATAATATGAAAAAATTAAAAGGTCCAAATACATGCATATCAATAATTTACATGTGTCTAACCTATACAATTTGGTGGAGGACTACTACCAAACTGTTACTCTGGGATCCATCCATCAACCAACATTCATTACTATACTCCACCTTCTCTTTTTAATACTTGAATTATATTTTGTGTAACATCATCAATATAAGTCATTTCATGTGTAGGAATATCCCATGAAGGGATGAATATACTCAAACCTTGTAGGAACCCCTAATAAAAAAATAGAAAGCATTAGGGGGATTTTTATGTGACTCACCAAAAAGGGGAAATAATATTTTTAACCAAGATTTACTCAGATGAATGATCTATATATCATTGAAATTTATGTACCCATAACCATCATAGATATTCTTCTTGAGGATCTATGTAACATTCATCCTGTAAAAATTACTCCTTAGGTGTCTTTATAATGATGGAACCCATCTAAGATGTCATACTCATCAGGACTTGTAGTGCTAAAACATGATTGAAATTAGAGGAATGATTGAGATAATTTACCATTAATATCACACCACATAGAAATAAAATAGACATTGAATCAATAAAATAAAACCTTATTATAATAAAAATAGAGGTCTCACATCTCACAACTATTCTCCATTGACAATGAATTACTATATCTAGAGGGGGACCTTCTCCCCCCGGTTCGCTCAATAGTGATGGTGTAATAGTTCATAAATATATGACACATTTTCTATTTAAGGTGGGAAAGTAGTAACTTTACATATATAAAGGATATGGTGAACCCTCACACTAATGTGTCAAAGGATTACCGACCATGAAATCATAATGATGGTCAAACTCAATCACTTTCTTTACCTAATAATCACTATAATAAGAATATTTTTTGTAACGCCTATAGTTGTACCTATATTTCTTAAAAAATTATTTAATCATGTTGTATATGGAATTTTACTTAGAATGGGCTACTCATTGGCCAAAAAATAATTCTATAAATAAGATATTAAAAGAATGTGATTTTGTGGTAGAAATATAGTTTGTCTAACTAGGGGTATATAATGCGTCTCAAAATGTCTTGTACTACTCATTTCCTTCCACCCGATGTGAAATATCCAACAAGATACATGGTGTTTAATTATAATTTACAATGTGCATAGATTGATCTGGAACTCTAGAGTGTCTCATATTCCCTTGCACATGGTCTTCCCAAAGTAAATATTGGGTCTCCCAACACAAAATTTTGAAGGGTCACATTTTTAATTGGGTATATACTCTATTTATATGTAGGGATGGATTACTAAGAATCGCATACCATGCAGGTTTTCTACATGTATTTTGATATTTAATTCTTTTTTGTAAACACTATTCATCGTATAGAGATCCCCACATGGACTATGTCCCTCCAAACTAATCCATTTGTACGTAGAAATGTTAGAAAAATATCAGTATGGATCATGTATCATTCCCATTTCACCAAAACCACATATTATTCAATGATTCATTCCATAAAACCCAATATCATGTTGGACATTATGATATGATCACCGATGTAAAGTTCTTTTCTATCCATTCCTCGAAAGAAACCATTCATCTCACATCTTGAGAATCCCACATTATTTATCTCATGGAATCTTTTTTACCCATACCAATGTTGGATTATAATCATCATCGCGATGCATCCATCACATTTCCAATAAAAAACATACCCATAATAATGTTATGTTCCACCAAAGTGTGATTGATAAATTATTAATTTTCATTGTGTAGTTAAATAATCTACCGATTGAAATATTTATGATTGACATTGATGAATGGAGGGTTGAAAGCATACAAAATAAATGTAAAAAATGGAAGAAATTTTTATTTGTCCATCATTGAAGGTATATAAAGAATATGGTTGCAAATAGAAATATTAATAATAAATAAAATCTGAATTCATATTCTAAAAAAAATTCAAGACAATAAACAAAAACGAGAAAATTGTTATTATATAAAAGAATAAATTTTCACTCATCATGGAAACATTTGAATGGGGATTAATATAATAAAATAGAATAATTACCTCATGTATAAGTAATTCAATAATTAAGAACATAGTTGTATTGATTCCATTAAATATACCTTCGACATTAATTATTGGCTTTCAATTCATGACATTAGTTTGTTGATCTTGGATATTGAGACCACCTACCAACCCACATTCCACAAGGACTCTAACTATGTACTATAAATATTATGGGGTTACATTTCTATAACTAGGGAACTACCCATTTATGAGTTTACAAAGATGATTCATTAGGGATAAAAAATAAATATACATTAAATTGATAAGCTAATTAAATATATATAATTCTCACATAACCACAATATATCAAAACATCTGACAATTATATAACATATGTAATGCCTATATTAAAACATCTTCATCTGGTTTAATCTAAGTATCTCTTTTATTACAAATAAAATATTTTATATTTCTTCCATTATTTTATAAAAATATTTGTGCAAGATATATTATATTTTATATTTTTAATATTTCATCATTGATGGTCTATAGACCCCTGAACATCATTCCAACATCATTTATTACTACAAAAATATTACTTCAAAATTTTAGAGTCAAATTAAAATTTACTAGTCATTATATGCCTATTTTTTGGGTTTATATTGTAGTATTTTTTTAATACAATCCTAGTATTACCATAAATTATGAATTTGTGTTTTAAGTACTAATAATATGTACTGCTACAACAATTTGATGAATCCATGTTGAATTTCATGAATTTCAATATTTTGATAAGAATAAATAAGAGAATCATGATAATAGATTTATAATCTGATGTGAATCACGATAAGTTGCATCAATACTTTTTTATAGGAACATATATGGTTCAATTTATATTTTAATTGATTATTATGATAATAATATGATGATTATCATCAAAAAGTTATATCTACCTCATATTAGTGAATTTATTATGAGACAATGCAGTGAAAAATAATTTTACAAGATTTAAATTTATTATAAATATCATCAATTAAGGATTGATAAAGAAGATGTACTCAATACAATCATACATTTGATTTATGTTAATTATAAAATCATAGGTTTAAGATTTAAAATTAAAAATTCACCTATTATATTCCTAGATTTTATTTAAAGATTCTTAGGGATTTAATTAAACAGTTCGTGTTAAACATTATAATGATATACTTATATATTCCAATAAAAAGGGAGATTGTAATGATCATTTGAGGATTGTGATTGAGAAATTACGGATGGGGAAAGAGTATTATATAATAATATTGGGGGAATTTGAGTTAAACAAACTATATTTGTGGTGTCATATAATCTCATGTGTGTTTATATTAGTAAATCCTTAAATGATATAAATTTTTGAGACATGCCACTTATTGAATATGATGACTAAGGTACATTGATATGATGGAATATATTGATACTAATTATTATTTGTGAGGGATTTCTCATATATATGTCATCCAATAATCTGGTTTACTCACAAATGATCCATGTTCCATTAGAAAAATAAATAAGAAGAAAATTTCAATGAACGGAAGGGAAGGATGGTCAGTGAACTTATTGTTACCCATCCACGTAGTGGAATTTGGGTTTTCATCTATATTTTATAATAAAAGAAGTGCATGGAATACTTCCACATAAGAAATTATACGGTGACATTTTATGCCATTCCCAAATTGAAAATTCCTGTGAAATATTACCTAACTCTTTGTTTATATTTAGTATCTATTTTTATTGGATTGAAACTTTTTAGGTGTTATCATTATAGTGAATTATCTGATATATATAATAATCAAAAAGTCATGATATATATATATTCTGATTTTTTGAGTTAAATAAGTCATAAAGGAGGTGGTTTTTGTTGACTAATTTTTATGAATGACTAATACATTTCAAACCTAGGAATGTGAATAAAGAAGTTAATGTTATGATTCATAAAGGCCATTCATGTTTTTATGAATGATAATAATTGAATGTGATCTAATAGTTATGGATTTTCATGTTATGAATATTTTAATATTAAAGCGTAAATATCTTATTTTTCATTGATTAATTTTCAATCATAAATCCATGTAATGATTAAAAATTTAAAGAATTAATATGTGGTAATACATAAGACTGTGAAAAATTTACTAAGATCAGTTTAGAATGTGATGGAATGATAGGTTTTAGGATCTTTGTTTCTACTATAAATACCATATTTGAATATAGATGTATTCAATGAAGCTCATAATCTATCAATATCTTGTTGTTATAGAATATTGGGGATGTATATATATTTCTAGGAGTATTTATGGTTGATTATAAGAAAATAGATATTATATAGTATAGATCATGATTTATGGTGTAATATAATGTTAATGAATTGAGAAAATAGTTTAATGGGATTTGTAACCATTACCAAAACTAGAATAGAAATGGGGAAATTTGTCTATGGATTTCATCAATAGAATGCCCATAACATTTAGAGGCTACAATGGTATTTTCGATCACCTATAAATTATTAAAATTTATTTAAAATACTAGAATATATATCTCTAGATCAAAATGTAATTTTATACATAAGTGATTTTGTATGGATTCATGGAGCACCGTATTATATTTTATCTAATAGGCATCTGAGGATTACAGAAAGGTTCTAGAGAATAATTCTGTAGTATGTGAATAGATTTTTTCACATTAAGACTACACATCATCATTATACAGATATCCAATATTAAATGACCATTAAATCCATATATTATATGTTCATAGGATGATATATATATTTAAAATGTTGTTTATATTGACACCTTTCTTTAGTCGAGTTTTATAGAGTAATATCTTTCACTCAAGCTTTCATATTGATCTTTATTAGTCAGTTTAATAGAGGATGTAAAAATTTATTATATGATATGATGAAGTTAATTAATTAATTCCATTTATGAAAATATCTAGATTTGGAAATGGAATATAGAATTAAAGTAATTTAGTAACATATATGGTTAGTACAGAGTCGATAGAAATGTTATGTCGACAATTTTCAAAGGCATCTAGAGTTCAAAATTTATGAATAGGTGTTTCAAGGAATATATCCACAGAAGATGTTTATTTTATTAGGAAGAATGGGAAATTTGTGACCAATATATCTCTATATTTAAAAAATGTGATCACTGTGTATAAGGACCCATCCTTATACCTTACATAATATTGAATTTAATGAATAATTCAAATTGAGGATCTTTTTAGGTTTATTGTTTTAGAGAATTCGGACATAACTAATACATATCAAATTAATACAAAGTAGGCACTTCTATACAGTTTCTATTTTTTTCAAAACGTGAACTGTTGAAATAAGAGTCATGTCTAGTTCCAAGTTTAAGAAAATATAACTTTTCCATGATCCCATCCTTGACCCTATTCCACATTATGTCTTGTGAAAATAATTTCAAAATCATGGTATGAGCATAAAAAGCTCAGTAAGTGATACAAAAAGAAGGAAAACTGTTAGTTTTTAAAACAACAAGTAATGCATGAATACTTTAAAACAAGTAATACTTTTCACCTTTATGAAGTATTAAATTCTCTTCACCAAATAAAAGATCACAAATTACCCTTTTGTAACCAAAATATTACCATAAAACCCATATAAAGAACACATAACATATAAAGGTTACTTGGGACATAAACATACTTAAATAGAATAACCATATGGTTGACTTCTACACATATCAATAAATAGAATAGCCATACGGCCAACTTCCATACCCAATGCGTTGGAGGTTATAACGGAACCACATGTCCTAGTATTCCCAGTACCACTCTTCATTTGGTTTATCACATAGCCACCCGTCAAATGTCCAAGTACCATTATAAAATTATAATACATAAAAAAAATATAAAGGAATGAAATCATTTCAACACTTCAATAAAAATATAGAAATTAAATATATTGACATAAAAAATCAATTATCAAAACCATGTTCAATAACAAAATATATACAAGAATACATATGATATTTATTTTTCTTTAAAAAACATTATGGCTTGTTAAGGAAGACAAAGAACAAATAATACTGGTAGCAGCGGAAAGGTGATTGTCACCGCTTATGTTAAAAGAAACATTACTATTTGTCTTTTAGTAAAACACTTCTTAGAAAACGATTCCCTTTGAAAAGTCAAGGGTGTATATACAACGTACAAAAGAAAGTCATGTATTAAATCAAAATATACCTCAATGTAAAGAGATTGAGACAAAGTCCCTTACAAAGTTCATTTTGTAAATAAAATATATCTACTTTGTGTATAAACTATATGTAAATATTAATAAAGTATAAATACAAGATAAGACATAATTATAGAATGAAATAATCTGAAAGTAGGATATTAACCCAAAGAACAGAAATTGGGTTAAGAAGTTCACTTACCTCATGTTTGACATGACTCGATCGTTCTTTAATCTCTTAAATAATAAACTAAAGTTAATTTTTACTTGATTAAGAACCTTTTTTAAGTTTATTATTTCTTCTATATCACTTATTACCATGTTATAACCATTATTTAATCGTTCATGTTAATAACATTCGCTTTGTCGATATTTGGTAGTTTTGTCAAAAATGGATGTCTTATATTTACAAGTTGTCCATGTGGGAAATATTACATTATATACAGAATGATAATAATAATTTAGATATCATATATATCATAAAAAACTAGTATATAAAATTTTTATAATAGTACATAACATTTGGATGTAATAAATGAAATGCTCCGTTCATAGAGACGATGAGTCGTACGTACGCATGAATGCTACTTTCATTTCTATTTCTCATTTTAATGGAATTAAAACATAATGATACATAGTTATATTATAATTAAATTATAATTTAATATATAATATCATATATAGTATCGTTAACTCCATCCTTTATACGTCCCCCATATGGCATTAACGAGTCATATCACATTGAGGGGGCGGTAGTATGCACTTCCTCTAATGAAATTATCGCATTTACCCATAGTAGAAACCATAAAGGTATGATATAAATGGAAAATATAGAAGCATAAAGAAAACATAAACATAATATATATCATATATAAATACAGTTCCATCATAATAACCACCATGAGAGGCGGTATGAGATAATTGAACAATCATCGTTTTGTGAGGCGTTTGTTACCCATCCAGAGAAACATTATGTTCTTCACCCATTAAATAGAGGAGTGTGTAAGTGTAGTTAGAATCCATATCATAACAGAATACTATTATATTGGGGATACTGGTTTTTTACAAAAAAAAGGAATAAAAATATTTTTGGGGGTTTGAGAAGTAAAATAAATGAAAACAAGTTAAGATAAACTGTTAACTTTAATTTGGGCAGCCTCATTGGGTTTGAACCAAAAAGACTTCTTGAAGTGCCCTGTGCCTAAGGTAAGGCTTCTAGATGGAGGATCAGAATTTAGGTAGATTAATAGGGCAGAGGTGGGATTAGCCAAAAGGCTTGAGAGGTGTAGGGAATTGATTAGAAGGGGTCTCCTTTTATAAGGGGGAGCATGGTCTCTTAAGGAAAGTGTGAAAATATTATTTTATTATTAAATGATATTCAGTTTCTAAAGTTCCAAAAAGCATTAAAGTAGAATATAAGATGTCTCATGGTCTAAATAAAATCATACAATAAGAATTGGACAGGTTTTAGATATTATTTTAATCATTATAATCTTATTTATTTAAATGATTTATTAATGAGGTAAACACTACATCATTATTATGTCATAAATAATTTAATTTATTTGTTGTCCAAAAATTATAATAAATTACCATGATGTAGGAAATCGTTTTAGCATTCCAATTATTTTTTATAGTCAAAAATATAATTAATATAACACCATATAAAAATTAATTTACTAAAATATTTTTGTTTAGGTCATTTATGCCTTTATATTAAATTAATTAATCTAAAGTGTAATTATCTTTCATAAGTGGCTCCATGGGGTCCCAAAATAGATCCAAAGATGCCCATGGTCGGACCTTACTCATCCAATAATGTTAGGACAAGTGTTAAAGTAAATTTTTAATTATTATAATATTCTTTTAACCTTGAATTACCCTATTTACCTTTAACTGCGGTAAATAAAAGGCAAAAGTTACTATTCATCAAAAATTATTTTCATCCTATTGAACCACATTTTACTTATTTATAACAACAATTTATGTCAGATTTTTAAAATTTAATTCAAAGATGTGGTAAAATTTTATTTAAATGGAAAATTCTGTTTTTTTTACTACTACTAAGCGGTGTCACTATTCATCAAATATTGAAGTTTTTCAGATAAATACCAAATATTCAGCCTAATCTATATTTGATATTAAAAAATAAAAAATTATGTCTATTATACCAAATTCTAAACAGAAGGGTCACATTAATTATTTTAAAATTAATTCCCATTGGTAAAACAAATACCGTGTTTTTAAGAAACAATAACTATAAAAAGATTGATACTTGTTTATGTCCACTTTCAAAGTGAAATTTATTACGATGACCAAAATTTGATTAAATGGTAAAAATATATTAAAATTACGCCTTAAGAACAATTAGAAATATAATTTATCCATATAAATAAATTATATTAAAACACAGTTTTGAATTAAAATACAATATTTTTCACTATTCATTAATAATGGATCATTGTCACAATATTTCTTAAAATCTACACAATGAAAATTTTGATTTTACCATTCTAAATAATTATTTAATTTGGTCAACTTAAAATTAATAATTTGACCAGAACAAGATTAAAATAGGGTTCACCATTAAAAGGCGGTAAATCGGCCTTTTAATGTTAATTATGCTTAAAATTAGTTTCATTCACATTTTAAGCCTGTAACATTTTATTGGATAAATTAAAATACATTTAACAATCATATATAATCATATTTTTGTTTATTTTTATCATTCCGTCCAATAAAATGACTAAGAGTTAACTACTATTTAAAATAATAATATAATATTATTAGTGTGCAACATAAGATTTCAAAAAAAACTATTGTTGTGTATCAGGTACGTTATAAAACATAGACACCCCATTAAAGTAAAATTAATATTCAGTAAATATGAAAATCTTGTATTCTTCATTTTCAAGGGATGTTACATCTTTCCCCCGTTTTGGAAATTGCGTCCTCGTGATTTTTATTCACATATCAAAATAATTGGGGATATTTATCCCTCATAGCATTTTCAGATTCCCATGTTGCCTCTTCAATAATATGTGTTTTCCACAAAACTTTTAACTGGTGATTTACATTATTCCACAACACATTCTCTCTACGGTCAAGAATCTGAACTTCTGTTCTTTATAAAAGAGATTCTCTTCCAACTGAACTACCACTGGGCTCAAAACATGAGATGGATCTGTCATATACATTCACAACATCAAAACATGAAAAACATTGTGTACCTAGGACAAACATGGACGTAAACCGACTTTATACGCCAATAATCCAACGTTCTCTAAAATATCATAAGTTCCAATGAACCTCGGACTAAACATTACCTTCTTACCAAAACTCATCACACTTTTACATGTAGAAACATTGAGAAAGACATGATCACCTACCTCAAAAAAAAGATCCTTCATACGGTTATCTGCATAACATTTCTGTCTGCTCTGATCTATTCTCATGTGCTTCTAAATCAACTGAACTTTCTCTTCCATCTCTTCTACCAATTCTTATCCCATAAGCTTCCTTTCATATACTTCATCCCAAAAGACTTGATTTCCACAATGTTTTCCATATAATGCCTCAAATGGAGCCATCAGTATACTAGAATGAAAACTGTTATTATATGAAAATGCAACCAAAGAATGATTTTGGTCCCAACTTTCCTGATATTCTAGTGAAAAATAACGTAGCATATCCTCCAAGGTCAGAATTGTTCATTATGACTTCCCATATAATTGCGGTTGAAAATCTGTACTAAAATTTAATTCAGTACCCAATGACTTCTGAAGGAATTTCAAAAGTTAGAATTATACCTGGGATCACGATCAGATACAATAGATAGGGGAATTCCATGCAACCTGACAATCTCTTTAACAAATAACCGAGAAAGGTAGTCTAGAGAAAAAGTATCTTCAATAGGAAGGAAATGGGAAGATTCGTCAATCGATCAACAGTAACCCAGATTGCATTATTACCTCGAGATGTCTTCAGTAATCCCTCAACAAAGTCCATAGATATATTTTACCATTTCTACACTATCACTGGTAAATGCTAAAAAAATCCTTTCGGTTACTGCCACACTGATTTAACCTGCTGACATGTCAAACACTTCATAGTAAAAATAGAAATATCACTTTTCTTTCCATCCCACCAATAATACTCCCGAAGATCTCTGCACATCATAGTACTACCAGGATAAACTAAAAATGGAGAACTATGAGTTTCACATAACAACTCATTCTTCAACTGTGAATCACGAGGTACACATAATCTCCCCCCAAACCTCGAAACACAATCATTATCAACGTTAAAATCAAGCAACTTACCCTTTTGAACAAACTCTACCTTTGTCTGCAACTCACTGTCTTCTTTCTGAACTTTCATTATTCTGTCTGATAGAGATGATCTCACTGACACCTTATACAAAACAGAAAAATTTCCTGCACCAAAAACTTCTATGCCAAATTTCATCAAATCAAAAACCAAAGGATCTTGTTCAAAACGTAACATAGTTAATGAACCATTAATTTTTCAACTCAAATCATCAGCCACTTTATTTTCTTTTTACGGATGGTAATGGATCGTGAAATCATAATCCTTGATTAATTCCAACCATATCCTATGTCACATGTTCAATTCTATTTGAGTGAATATATACTTCATAATTTTGTGATCAGTATATATTTCACATTTCACTAAATACAAAGGATTCCTCCAAATATTTAAATCAAAAAACAACAACATCTAATTCCAAATCTTATTTAGTGTAATTTAACTCATGGGGTTTCAACAGATGTGAAGAATAAGCAATTACCTGATCATTCTGCATGAGGACACAACCAAGTCCTTTCAATGAATCATCATTGTAAACAACAAACTCACAAATTCGGGATGGAAGTGCCAAAACTGGATCATTCACCATTATTCTTTTCAAATCCTGAAAACAATCATCACATTACTTTTTCAAGATGAACATAACACAGTTTCAAGTTAACTTAGACATTGTAGTACATAACTGCACAAAATTTTCAACGAACCTCCTGTAATAACCGTACAAACCAATAAAACTATGAATCTCTCTTATATGTGTGGGTCTTGGCCATTATTCAACAACTTTTGTTTTTCTAGGATAATAAATAATTCCATTTTTTTTAAACAATGTGACCAAAGAAAAAGATTTTTTGTAACCAAAACTCACACTTTCTAAATTTTCCAAATAGTTTCTTTTCTTTTATGGTTTTCAAGGCAACCCTTAAATGACTTTCATGCTTCTTTTTACTTTTAGACTAAACCATATATCATCAATGAACACAACCACTATTTATCACCTAATTCAATGAATTCATCCCTGCAATAAACTGTTCAGTTCTGATTCTGACCATCTCTAGATGTTGATTTGGAGGTTCATTTCCCTATGTACGACTTCTAATCACAAATTCCCTATTTTCTCTTCGAAATATCATTCTCAACATAGAAATATCTTAAGTGAAGAAAAATTGTAATCTATAAATTCTTTATCATTCCAATATTACCGTAAAATAATTTATGGACATTTATTTAACAATACCAAAACTCTTAAATTTGTCTAAACTAATATCTAATACCAACTATAAGGACCCATCCTTAAACGCTACATAATATTGAATTAATTGAATAATTCACATTGAGGATATTTTCAGGTTTAGTGTTTTAGTGAATTAAGACATAACTATTACATCTCAAAATATTATAAAGTAGACACTTCTACACAGTTTCTATTTATTTTTAATAAAACATGAACTATTGAAAAACTTGTCATGTCTAGGTTGATGTTTAAGACAAAATGGATTTTCCATGACCCCATACATGACCCTATTCCACATTATGACCTGTGAAAAACATTTCCAAATCACGGCATGAGCATAAAAAAGCTATGTAAGGGATACATAAAGAAGGAAAACTTTTAGTCTTTTAACACAACAAGTAAACCATGAATACTTTAACATAAGTAATACTTTTCACCTTTATGAAGTAGTAAATACTCTTCACTAAATAAAATATCCCTAATTATGATTTTGTACCAAAAATATTACCATAAAACCCATATAAATAACATATATCATATAAAGGTAACTTGGGACATAAACACACTTAAATGGAATAACTATACGGTTGACTTCCACACATATCACTAAATGGAATATCCATACTGCCGAATTCCCTAACCAATGCAATGGAGGTTATAACATAACCACCCATCCTGGTATTCACGGAACCACCAATCATTTTCATTATCATGTAACCACCCGTCAAATATCCAAGTGCCATTATAAAATCATAATACATAAAAAAAAATGAAAGAAAACATTTCCAAATTTCAATCACAATATATCAAATAAATATATTGATATAAAAAATCCATTATCAAAACTATTTTCCATAACAAAATACATAAATGAATTTATGGTGTTTTTTTTCTTTAAAAACATTACGGCTTGTTAAGGAAGCCAAATAACAAATAATACTCGCGGTAGCCGAAAGGTCATTGTCACTGTCACCGCATACATTAAATGAAACATTCCTTTTTTCATTTCTTAAAATTCTTCATAGAAAAATATTCCCTTTGAAAATTCAAGGGTGTTTATACAATGTATAAAAAAAGTCGTGTATTAAATCAAAATATTCCTCAATAAAAGGAGATTGAGACGAAGTCCCTTACAAAGATCATTTTGTAAATAAAATAGATCTATTATGTGTATTCAATAAAATTAAATATAAATAATGTATAAATACATGATAATACATAATCATATCATGTCATAATTTGAAAGTATGAGATTAACCCAAAGAATGGAAATTGGGTTAAGAAGTTCTCTTACCTTGTGTCCGACTTTACTCGATTGTTTTTTAATCAATTGAATAGTAAACTAAGGTTAATTTTTTCTTTCTTAAGAACCTATTTCAAGTTTATTATTCCTTTTATATCACTTAATACCATTTTATAAACATCATTTAATCATTCAAGTTAATAACGTTCCTTTTGTCGATATTTGGTACTTGAGTCAAAAATGGACATCTTATATTTACGAGCTGTCCATGTGGTCAATAGTACATTATATCCAGAATTATATTCATGATTTAGATATAATATATAACATATATTTCCAGTATATACTTGTATTTATAATAGTACATAACATTTGGTGATAGGAAATGAAATGCACTGTTCCTGGAGACGGTAAGCCGTACGTACGCATGAATGCTACTTTCATTTCTATTTCTTATTATGATCGAATAAAAACATAATGATTAATAGGTATATTATAATTCCAGTATAATTTCTTATATAATATCATATATAATATCATTAACTCCATCCTTTATATGTCCCACATATGGCATTAACGGGTCATATCACTTTGAGGGGGTTGTAGTCCGCACATCCTCTAATGAAATTTTCACATTTACCCATATTAGAAACCATAAATGTATTATAAATAAAAATTAAATAAGAATAAAGAAAGCATAAACATAATATATATCATATATAAATATAGTTCCATCATAATGGCCATCATGATATGCGGTAAAAGATAATCGAACAATCATCATTTTGTGAGGTGTTAGTTTTCCATCCACAGAAACATTATGTTCTTCACCCATTATATGGAGGTGTGTGTATGTGTAGTTCTAATATGTATCATAACAAATCATATTATATTGAATATACTGGTGTTTTTACAAAATAATGGAATAAAAATAGTATAGGGGGTTTGTGAAGTAAAGTAAAAGAAAACATGTTACATGAAACTGTTAACTTTAATTTAGGAAACTTCTTTTGTTTTGATCCAAAATGACTTCTTGAAATGCCTTATGAGTATGGTAAGTAATAGGTGGAGGAGAAGGATTTAGGGAGATTGATTGGGCAGTGTTTGGATGAGCCAAAAGGATTGGGAGGTGTGTGGAATTGGTTAGAAGTGGTCTCATTTTATAAAGGGGAGGAGGGGCTCTTTATGAAAGTGTGAAAATATTATTTTATTATATAATGATATTCGGTTTCTAAATGTACAAAAATCAATAAAGTCGAATATAAGATTACTCGTGGTCGAAATAAAATAATCCAATAAGAATTGGACAGGTTTTAGAAAATATTTTTAACATTATAATCTTATTTATTTAAATGATTTTTTAATGAGGTTAACACTGCATCATTATTATGTCATAAATAATTTACATTATTTGTTGTCTAAATATTATAAAAAAATTAAAATGATGTATGAAATCTCTTTATATTTCTAATTAATATTTATAGTATAAAATATAATTTATATAACCCCATATAAACAATAATTTACTAAAATATTTGTGTTTATGTCATTTTTGCATTTATATTAAATTAATTAATCTAAAGTGTCATTATCTTTCATAAGTGGCTCCATGGAGTCCGAAAATAGACACAAAGATGCCCATAGACGTCCATTAAACATCCAATAAGGTTACTACAAGTTATAAGTTAAATTTTGAATTATTATAATATTCTTTTTACCTTGAATTACCCTATTTACCATTAACCGCGGTAAATAAAAGTCAAAAGTTACTATTCACCCAAAATAATTTTCATATTATTGAACCACATTTTACATCATGATAAAAAACATGTATGTAATATTTTTTAAATTCAATTCACAGAGGTGGTAAAATTTCATTTCAATGGAAAAGCTAGTTTGTTTATCTACTACTAAGTGGTTTCACTATTCATAAAATATTGAAGTTTTTCAGAAAAATACCAAAAATAAAGACTAGGCTATATTTGATATTCCAATTTAAAAAAATGATGTCTATTATGAAAATTTCAAAAAATAGAAGTTTAATTAATAAATTTAATATTAATTCCCATTTCTAAAACAAATAGCATGTTTTTAAGAAACAATAACTATCAAAAGATTGAGACTTGTTTATTTCCACTTTCAAAGTGAAATTAATTACAATGACCAAAATTGAAATAAATGGTAAAAATATATTATAATTACACTTTAAAAAAAATTAAAAATATAATCTAAAAATATAAATAAATTAGATTAAAACACAGTTTTGAATTAAAATACAATATTTTTCACTATTCATTAAAAAATAAAATTTATTAAGAAATTTAAAAAAAATTACACAAAGATAATTTTAATGTCTCCATTCTAAAGACTGATTTTAATTGGTAAATTAGAGTGTATTAAATTGAAAAAAATAGATTAAATGAGGGTCCACCATTAAAAGGCGATAAATTGACCATTTTATTTAAATTATGCTTAAAATTAGATTCATTCACATTTTAAGCCTCTGACTTTTTATTGAATAAATGAAAATACATTTAACAATCATGTATAATCATATTGTAGTTAGTTTTTTTCAGTCCCTCTAATAAAATGGATTGGATTTAACTACTATTTAAAATAATAATATTATATTATTAGTGTGCAACGTAAGATTTCATAGAAACTCGTTGTTGTGTATCGGGTACGCTATCGAACATAACAACCGTTTTAAAGAAAAATTAGTATTTAATAAATATGAAAATATCTTATTCTTCATTTACCTGGGATGTAACACTTTGAGATTGTTTCTTATCACTTAGATCTTTCACCAAATATATCTCATTTTAATGATAAGTTCCATGTATCTCTCTGAGGATTGTACATACCCAATTCTTCACATGTAAAAATTCATAGGTTGTACAAATTGATCACTAACCATATTTTTTTTAATAACGAGTAGAAATTTTGGATCCTGGAGAGAAGGTTCTATTGAACAAGATGACTCATCTAGTAAATTTTTTACGGTCAACCCATATATTATAGAAAGTTGTGTTGGAACCTGATGATGGCATGATGTAGAAGTATCCTTGGTTGTTTGTATAAAATTGAAAAACATTTGGGGTACAAAATCTCATAATTTAATATAATGTAACACCATTGTATTGTATGATATATTTATCTTAAAATATGTTTTATTTCTTTGACATCTGGCTCTATGTCCAATATCGAGTTTACATGAACTATGATGTATAATTGAAATTTTTTATTTAATGTAACAATTATGGGCTAGTAATTATATTGGAGAGATAGAATAATATAAGATAAGTTATGAACCACTAGTTTTTATATACTAATAAAATTATTTTTGAGGGTTTGAATTGGTTATAAATTATTTGTAATGAACTATATGTTGAATAGATTTTTTTTTCAAAAAAATTTAATCCACACAATGTGTTTTTGTATTTCAAAATTAAATTATTGTATATTGATTAATTATTTTAATGAAATATTTAGATAATAAATTTAGTAAAATATTATTAACATTTATGTAATAGTTTTTAAATTCTAATTAATGACTTTAATCTGAGTTTAATTCTTGAAAATGAATTTTTTTAATAACGATTGTTTTTATTTTTTCCCCTTATTTTAAAATTAATATCCATAAAAAAATATATTGAATCATGTAAAATGTATTTCGTATTTTTAATTATCATAATTAATAAAATATAATAGCTTCATAATAAATATTTTCAAAATGAATGGTAAATGTATTGAAAATTGGTTTCTATGGTTGGGGTAAAAATGGGTTTACCAGGGTATTAAAGAAAACAAGTTTAAATGTTAATTAAAAATTATATTTAGGCCTTATATTATCTTACCTTGTAATTATTTTCTTCTTGGTTCCAAATTCAGAATAATGTGAATTTATATTATTTAAATCTATTAACTAATCCCATTTTTCTATCTCTACTCAATTATAAAAGGGAACATATTATCCTACATTAGCCATAAAATTAGTCCCATATAGATTATAATATACCTACATAAAAACAATCATATATTCCTTCCCCTATATCATGACCTTTTTTACTCAAATACCATTCTATGATGAATTATATCGTTAGTCAAAGGAGGCCTTTTAATGAAGAGTTAATCGACTTACCCGACTCATTAGAAGTTTTCCCCTTCTATGTCCTATATAAAAATTATATCCAACATATCATAATGTATTCAAAATGATAAATATACTCTTATGTTATTATCATTTTAGAAAAACAATTTTCCACCCCATTTCGATCAAATGTGAAGTGAATGTTTTTCTAATGTGTGCGTGTGGACTACTTCCTCTTGGCAACAATGTGATTCATTTCCAAAAACCCTATTTTGTGGTTTTTTATTAATTTGGGTTTATTTTTAATATATTATATTAATGAAATTGTTATAATTGTTAAATTATAATATCTTATTTACCTTATTATCTTCCCATATGTTATAAAACGACTATGTCGCTCTAGTAAATATGTTGACTACCACCTCGATGAAGCGATGTAATTAATTTTTAATTCCTTATATATATGGCTAGTAATAAAGATAAAATTAATGAATGTTTATGTTCTTTACTGAATAATAATGATTCATTAAATGTTTATTATTATTTTTATTTTATTCATTCCATCCCTTAAAAAGGGGGGATCATCGCACCTGTGTATTCAAAGACTACATTATCCATTATGTGATGTAATTCATTTTTTATCACATATTTATATGAATTGTTATAAAATAATATGTAATGAATAGAAATTATACCAATTAAATTGTTAATATTTTTATTTTGATAAAATAATGTCCAATTTTTAATTACAAAACCATCAAACCAAAACGTTCATGGAAACAAACATATTTTCACCTGGATGCTCATTTTAAAAAGTTACTATTAATAAAAAGATAAATTAAAATTTCAAATGTGTGATAAATAAAATTTACATTTAAATATTTTTATTGAATATTTTTATTTTAAATAAATATGTATTATATATGAGGTTTGAACATATACCAAACATGAAGATACTTGATTTAAGAGTTTATTTAACAATCACATTTATTTGCAGGGTTGTTTATAGTAAATTTCAATGATCATAATTATATGGATCATATAATTAAAACCACATATATTTTCATATAAACTAACAAATATTTTGATTTTTTTATTTCCATTTTAATATATTGTTACTTTAAATTATATTTAGAATATTTTATTGAAATGATAACCTTATTTCCACTTTTGTCGACAATACTTTTCAAGCATGACAATGCTCTTGCAAAAACATTTATGGATGTTTTTCCCTATAGTTTAAATTTGTTAAAAATATTATTTTGGTTTCTTTTTTCTTATATACAATGCTTTAAATTGAATTATTTTAGATTAATATGTGTGAGAGAAGTCATTTTTTACTTTTTCTAAATGTGTGAAATGAATATTCTCATTTAACATATATAGTAATAATGTGTTCCCCACAATCATGCTCATTAATTAACATAATGTATAATTTACATATGGCCATGTTTATTTCCACATTATGTTTTTAAATTATTATAGTTAATTTTTGTTAATTTTTATCAAATGAAAATGATAGTTCTCTCATGACTTCAATAAAAGGTTCAAATGTTCATTAAAAGATAATTTTTACCTATGTTAAGATAATTTCAGGATTTTTTTGTTTCATTGGGGATATGATTAGATGATTCTATGAAAAATTATAGAAGACTTATTATAATGATTATATTAGTATTGTTTTGTAAATCTGATTTCTTTCACATTAGATAATTAAGCTATGTTGGTGTAATAAATATTATTAAGATACCATCTACGTCCTTTTTAACATAGCATTTGATAATGTGGTGTTGATATGTTTACAAAAATAATATTTTAAAGTTGTTATTATAATATAATATGGTGAATATTTAATGATATTATGAATTATATTGGTATCTTATTCATTATGTTTTGTGTTGTAATATAATTACATATAGGTTAAATAAATTGGGTAACGAATGATACCTCATGAGATAATAAAGTTCAGAAAGGGCGGTGAACCTAGTTCAGTAGGGGACTCTATCCAGAATAAGAGGACTATGAGTAAACCTTTAATAAATAATATTGAAATAGGGAATTAACCCAATCAACTATTATAGAAATGGAATTGATCCTTAACTAGGAAAATTATTGTTATGATTATATATACCACAAAACTGTATTATGTGCTTGTAATATGTTCCCATGGATCCTTATAAATTATTGTTCATTTTCCAAATATTACTACTTATGAATTTTATTTTTTGAAAAAACTAATTTCAGGATTCATGATTATGGTATTTGACATATTGTGAATGTATTTTAGAAGATATGATATGTTTTTCAGACGGTTATTTTGATCCTCACTTATGAAAATTGATTGATATCTTATATTTTTAACCTTATTTCCATTTGATCTCATCCTTTTATATGTTCCCATTTTTCCAATTTTATGATGAAAGGTAGTATGTATGAACTGTATAATATGAGAGGAATCCTTTATGGGAGATGCTAATGAAATTTTATGAAATAAGTTGACTTTGTATCAAGATTATAAGGAAACAAATCATGGACGGTCCTTTGGCATATATTATTGTGAACTCGTTGATTAATCATATAATATGATGTAGTATTTATTTATAGTATTTTTAGTTTTCCTCATTTTATATAAGGGAGGGGATTCAATATGGAAAGAAAAGAACCTCTATTTAGGCCACCATATTAGTGAAATATTAATGTTATGAGATTTTAGGAGAAATTCCACTCTAAGAACAAATATTTCTCCCCCTTTGAAAACAATATCCAAATATATTAGGAAAGAGACACTACAACTAAAATACATTAATACTGTTAGAAATAATTAACATCCATCATTAGATGTAGTGTCTGAAATAAGTTTTCTATTTCTTTTTAAAAGATATTTTTTATATATTTTAACACACCGGAATATTAAAATATTATTACCCTATTTAATAGAATATACAATATAAAACACTGATCGAATAATTTAACATAAAATCACGAGGTATTATGATATATTCACTATTTAAATCAAATTATATATATTTTTTATCTTTCAATGCATGAAATTCTTATTTATCTTTCACGATACGATATAATGAATTTCTTCGGTAGCTTGTGTCACACATAAGACCGAGTTTTTCTAAAAAACAATATTTTATTATTATTATTATTTAGTATAATAGTTATTACCTAGATTTTGGAATATTGGTTAACAATACGATTCAATAACTTTTGAATAGATATATTTTACTGACATTTATTTGTTTACTATAGATTATAAATAATAATTATTATTATTTAAAATTAAATAAAATTTCATTGAAAAAATGTAACTTCTTAAAAAACACTTAGTTATGTTTGGGTAACAGTACTTAAATTTTATATTTACAAAGTTAATTAAATTTATAGGAAAAAATAATCTAATTTTCGAAAATAATAATAGAAAAATTATCATAGAAGACAAAAAATGAAAATCAACCCACATATAAAATGCCACCCCTGTCCTACCCTAATAAAACTGATTAACCCCTATGGTTCAAGAAATTATTGTAAGAATTAATAAACTACTCTTGCATCATCCAAGAATACTTAAATTGCGATGAAATCCAACATAGGATGACATTAGTGCAATCAAAAAGTGGATACCTGAAAAAGTTGTGATGTTTTTCTAAGAGTGTTTTTATATTATTTCCTTCTCCACATATTTCAATTATGATTATTCTGTGATTATACAATAAAATAATTATAAAAAATATATTGATATATTTTTTGTTATTATTTTGACATAAAACATCACACACTTCCATCAACTATGTTACAAAATCATCATTCTTTTGTATGGTGGACTACTTCCTTGTGAACCGATGTCATTTTATTTTCGATTAACTCAATTAAATGTTTATAATAATGAATTATTTATAGTTTATATATTATATTTATGATATTTGTGAGATTATAATTCTTTTTGATATATTATATCACACATAAATCCTTTTATTCAATTTTTACGGTAATATGATAATGGTACTTGTGTGTACGGCGGAGAACCACCTCAGGAAGCAGTGTGATTTGTTCATGCTACAAATAGAAGGTTTTATGGAAGGTTTTACTAAAAATATGTGATAAATATTACCCAAAAAGGATAATATAAAAATAATATATATATATATATTATTTAATTTTCTTTTATTCAATTCAATATTAAAATAGACACACCGTTCATGTGTTTGTACGATCTATTGTCTCCTCGAATGGTGTATTTAATTTACTATCACAAAATATTATGGTTTTATTTATATAAATATACAATTAATATTTACTATATTTACATTACTTTTTACATTATTATATTATTTAATCATTATCTATATAATTGAAACAAGAAACATTGATACATGCTCAAAAAATATCGCAATTATTACAAGAAATAGTCGATATCAGTACAAAGTTTTAATAAATGGGTAATAATATGTAATAAAAGAGTCCTAAATTATAGCATAAATATTAATATGGTTTTTAAATATGTTATTATCATGTCATACAAGAGGATAAATTACATTATACCAATAAATCATAATGTCAGATATTTGTCTCAATTTCATTTCGTTGATGCATATTTTAATGTTATACACCTAATTAATTTTAGGTGGTTTAAATACATCCACTTTGATATATAATATCATGAATACATCATTCATCATTTTATTTTATGAGAAATTATATTTATTTCATTTATTGGTATTTGATCATAAAGAATACATGTAGTAGTGAAATTTAATAATAGAATTTCTTTCAATTTTTTTATATTTCATATTTTTTATCATCAATATTATTAAATTATTTGTATATTGACTTTTTACTATATGTTATTTATTTACACTATTTATAATTTAATTAAGATTTTATACACACAATTTAATCATTTGTTAATTCTCACTTCAACATTATGATCATTTGAATGGTTTATTTCACTATCACATTCAAATTATGATTATTTATTCTTTATTTTCAATTAAATAAAAGAAATTATTATTTATTAATTAAACCATAAATTTATATATCTTCTAGTGACTATTTTTCATTTTCAAATGATAGTTCAGCTTTTCCACTCTTTGGTACTTAAAATTATTAATAAACTGTTTTAAAAAAACCAGACATAATTTCCATCTTCGGAGAGAAAAACATTTTCTTACAAATAAATAATTACTAAAAATGTTTTCTAAATTTTATTCGATATCCTTTTCAAAATTATTTATCAAAATAAATCATTAAGATTTTTTTATTTTTAGAGAAATAATTCAAAAAGTAATCTTTTTTCACTTTTCAAACAATAAATATTTCTAAACATTTTACACTGAAAAATTAATATTCTTTATATAACATATGTAATTAAACACCAAAACTATCATAATTTCATTGAAGCTTCCTTTTTAAAATTATTATTTAATTTCTAAATAACTTTTTTAATGAATAATTGATTTTAAAATACATTGTTATTCCAAAATCATTTAAATTGAAATGTACATTTTCCTTAATAACATTTTTTTATGTACATAATAGTATTTCTATCCATCATTGATAAAAACCCATTATTATTAATCCAATTTTTATATGTCATGTTGATACCATTCATATTCTTCTTGTAGATGGTTTATGATCATTCTAACTAAATGATGTTTTGGAATTCAGTTACATTATTCATTTTTTATAGTCTATAATGTTCCATTATAATGTTAGTTGTCCTGTGATCATTTGAAAATAAAAGTTCCCTAAAAAATATTTATAAATGATTTGATTTTTCCAAAATTTGAAAACAATTATTACAAACTATGTCCAATTTGAATATTATTTGATTATTTATAGAAATATTGATAAAATTTTAATATTTACTCAGTATGGTAATTAGTTAAGGAACATTGTTTGTGAATTAAATCGATTATTTTATATATAGTGGATGCTTTAGACCCTTATAAAATGGGTTGGGGATTATTTAATATGATACCCTCAATTAAATTGTACTCTCAAGGGATGATTTTTTTGTCTAGCCTCACCTAAGTGAGTTTTTAACAAGCATTTTTTAAACAATCTTATGAGTGTACGTGATGGTAAATGTTCCATGTACGTAGGAAACATGGAATCCATTATTTATCAATTCCCATTATTCATACTTCAGTTATTACTGTCAAATTTATTTTCACTCTAATATTATATTTATATGCATTTCATCTTTATTTCCTTTATTAAATGAATATTTTTTCAGTTATTTAGCAGGCCATGTTGATCATATGTTAGGTCGTTATTTAAACGGAATGTGTTCCTAGAAATTTAAAATACAATGTTAAATATTATTATTGTATAATTAATAATTTCACAATAATTAAACCTTTCAAATGATTTGTCCTACCCTTATTTTTTTTCATTTCCCCATGATTCCATAATGTTTACTATGACGGATATGGGAAGATTTTCTCAATGGAATAAATTAATTCATGAAAAAATTAGGATGTAATTTTGTGTATGGAAATGTAATATGTGAATCATGTGATTATATAGTTTACCAAGACTACTAAACTAGACAGACCATTGGATTGTGATTACTTGTATAAAATTATAATGTATTGGCATTAAGAACTAACTCTGGGCTACCGAGTTATGTATATCTATTGGTGGTATTATAGTATGTTTAGCATCTACATTGGTAACTATATTTAAAAATATATATTTAAAATCAGAACCCAAACATATAAATTTAGGATAAGTATATAAGATCATCCAATAGTTTTTTAATATATATAATATGTGGTTTTTCTCAAAAATACATCCCAATTTTGATACTACATTTGGGTGTGGATCTGGAATTTTTATACAAATATGTGATAACCCATAAAGGTTGCATCAAACTTTTCTTATGTTTTACCTAGTACACAATAAGGGGCCATATGTCACACCTCGTTTGAAACTCATGGGGTATACATTCTTAGGATAATTCACATTTTTATTAAAAAAATCATGAATTATTTAAATTCATTATGAAAATGAATGACCTAAATTAAACCATATACCGTGAAAGAACCTATGAGAAAATATAATGGATAAAATATTTATGTATTTGGATTCATTAATCAAAATGTATAATTATTTTTACCAAAGCTATATTTGTTCAATAAATCATCAAACATCTAACTATTTTGTTAAATATCAGAATATCATGTGTCTTAATTGAATAAATTGTTATGTATACAATAGTTTTATAAGATTGGAGTCTACCAATATTCAATATATTTAGATGAAACATATTGAAAGTATATGTTTTAGTAGAAATTTAATATGAGTAATAAAGTATTTACATTTTATAGACATAGGTTTTAATGTATTGATGACCATTAGGGTTGACATAATAATTAATTTCATTTTAATAATAGTCAAATAATATTATTTTACATTGTAATTTTGTTAAACCATAGAAAAAGATTATTTGATGATTAATTTAATATCAAGGATCGACATCACATTTAATTTAGGATGTATGTTAATATATCATAAAAAAATTTCAACCTGTATTCTAGGTGGAAATCCTTCGAGTCCAAAAAGTTCATGTGGCTTAATCATATTACTAAAGGATGATAAGGGGGTTTTCCGACCAGTAACCTGTGTGATGTACCGTTTAATATGTAATTATTTTTAGATGAAAAAATTAGATGACTAAATATTAATGATGAATCAATAATGAAAGTTTAGAGCTTTATACATTATTTTATTATAATGGATTACTTATTCTAACCATATCAGTTTTGAGAAAAAATTATATTGAAATTTAAATACTTGTTTTATGGATCTCAAAATTGATTATAATTAAATTTTAGAGCATCATGCTTAAAAATTTATTTGAAAAATATTTATTTCCTAGAGTAATAGATCAAATCCAAAAAAAGGATAACATAATTATTATTAAATAGAATCATATCAATAATCATATTTTTTGTATTATTAAAAGGAGGAATAAGTGTCTCGAAAATATAATTAGGGGGTATGACGTAATGTAGCCCAAGGGAATCATCCAGAATAAATTTAGTACACTCATGGAGAAAAGAACCCAAAACTGTAAATAAATGAAGAAGATACACTTGATATTAATTGAAGGTGCAGTATTAAACCACCTTATTCCACATGTTCCATGAAAAGGGAATGCACACATGATTTCTTATAAGTCACTTGCACATTCTAATAGAGTATTCAATTGTTTGAGGAGTATGAACCATAACAGATAATGGAATAAAAATAATGATTAAGTGGGTATCCAACAATATTATGGGGATACTCCTCTTGGAATATAGAAGAAGGCCTTAGAGAATGGAAATGGATTTCATCTGAAGAGAGTCTCCATTTCAAAATAATGATGAGAAAGTCGCAATAAATGATCCAGTGAGGTCTCTAATAACCACCCTTGATGCCAATAATGTGCCTTATAAAACATGATCCATCTATATTGAGTTTCAACCTCGTGACATGAGGAGGCCATCGAATCCATTTACATTGAAACTATGTAATAAATTTTTTAATGTGACCTTTTTAATTCATATTTACTCTTATTAATTGGTTATTTCATTAACCCTTTTAAAATATGAGTTTTTTAAATAATTAATTTCTAAATATCATTCCCTAAATTAATGAGATCAATTTTAAACATTGAGGACACAATTTATTTTTGATAGTGAGGATATGGAACACTGATTGTTTATAATATCTGCATTATATTTGATAGTGTGTATGACACACACCAGAATGCATAGAAAATAATATTAAATCATGAGACATTTTAAAATATTTACCATTTAAAAATAAATCAAAATATTATATTTCATTAAATATATTATATTTCATTGAATGAACTAAGTACATAGATATCATGTTCTATATGAAATAACAAATTTCTTTAATAGCTTGTGTTACATGCAAAACCGAGTTTTATGGAACAACAAAATATTATTATTATTAATTAATATAATAGTTGTTACATAATAATTGGAATATAAGTTGTTCAAATTATTATAATAATTATGAAAATAACTAGTTTTCAAACATTTATTTGTTATCTATTGACTAACGAAATAATATGAATCATTTAAAAAACTGTTTTTAGAAACGTTTTATTTTCATAAAAGACTACTTATTCACACATGGTGCATATCATTTAAAAATAATTTTTACCCCTTTTATAAAATTTATATAAAAAATTAAATTGAATTTCATAATATGGAACAAACTATTTATTTTAGGTTTATTTTGTTTTTTGTTTTTTTTCATAAATTTTATAAAAAATGATTTTAAATTGAAAATTGACTTTCTCATTATATTAATGTTAATGTTTAATTGTATTTTTTATTATTTATAGTGTAAAAATATTTAAATTGTAAATATATTAATCCAATTTATATTATTTTGATCAAATACATAATGATGTTTATAATAGTAACTTTATAACTATTTGAACATTTTCACATTAAACCCTGGATTTCTCATCACATCTATTGAATTAATTTTAAATTAATTTTTCCACATATGCAGAATGAATATGGAATTTTTTTCAATATTTTAAATTATAATTATTTATAATTAATAATAATTACAAATAATATTTTGACTAAGGTGATTAGGGAAACAATTTTTACTTAATTTCATCAATTAAAGAAAGGACGAGATTACTAAAGAATTAAACATTATTCTTAAGATCCCAATGACCTATAAACATGTCCAACACCAATTTTATGGTAATATTTCGTCCTTATCCCATATATGATAGATAATTAACCATTATTGGGGCCTGGTGGAAAGAAAAAATAGGGGTCAAATTCACTCATTTAAAATATTACAATTTTCCCACTCACCCGACATATAAAAGGCCACCCACTCTCCACCTCTCATAAAACCTTCATGACACATTATATGGGCCATTAAATACCCAAATAATTTACAAATTTCACTAATATATTCTAACAAAAATTATATTTTTCATACACAAATCCTAGGAAGACATTAATAAAATCCAAGAAAGACATATGAAGAAGAGGCAATAATCTTCTAAAATAGTTTTTATTTTATTTTTTTATTCACCTTCATCAATTAAATTTATTCCATAATTATATAATAACCTCATTATAATCCATATAATATTATATTTTTGTTTTATAGTTACATCCTAAATCACCACACACCACCATCAAATTTTTTATGAAATCATTATTCATGTGTACAGTAGACTACCGCCTCATGGAGTGATGTGATTCTCTCATTCTTTACATGGAATGTGTTAAAGAATAGATTAATAATAATGTCTGATATATATGACATAAAATATTTTTTAAATTATATTATAAATATATATTGTATTTAGTGTCTATTTATTCTATTTGATATGATAGTGCAAAAACCATTTATGAATAAGTATGTCCTACTATTTACTTGAATGTTGTATTTCATTTCCTATCACAAAATTTTATTTTTTTTGAAAAATATATATACTATGAATATATATGATATTTAAATAGTCTTTTAAATTGTGGAGGTGATAAAATCATTATTTATGTAACAGGAACAAAAAATAACAAGTCAAAACATACCCTAAAGACAAACCAATTACTACTGGAAATGATAAAAATAATGCAATATTATAAATTAAATGGTAATAATATGTTATAAAATGATCATATATGACATCATAAATATAAATTAAGTTCCATAATAATTTAATAACAAGTTTAATATTTTTATACATTTGTTTAATTAATTTTGTATCCAAAAAACATTCATAATGTAACTGATTTTATCTAAATTTTATTTCATTAAGGCATATTCTAAAGATATGAACATAATTAGTTTTATTATGTTTATATACTAACCATTTGATTTATAATATAATGAATAATTAATTAATAATGTAATCATAATTTATAATTTGAATTATTTATTCTATGGTAAATTCATATTAATGTCACCACGTAGTAATGATATTTTATAAATACAATTCATTCCATTGGGTTTTATTATTTATTATTTTTCAACAGTATTCATGGATTATATGAAAATTTAATTATTACTATATTATTTTATTTACACTTTTTGTATGGGTATCTATATTTATTCACTTGATAATTTATTGAATAATTATCTCTTCAGCATTGTGATCATTTTAAGGGTTTATTTCATAATCCCTTTCTAATTGAGGTTATTTATTATTGAATTTCTATTGAATGATTTTATATGATAATTGATTTATAAAGAAATTAATTTTATTCTGTCATAGTTTTTTAGGAATTTTTTCAGGTGGTAGTTCCATTTTTTTACACTTTGGTGGATAAAATTATTGATAATTGTTTTTAATAAAATTGAAATTTATTCCCCTTTTCTGTTGGAAATTTGTTTTCTCACAAAACCATGTTTACTAAATAACGTTAATTTTTTTAAAATTAAAAATTTCTACCTTATTTTTTAATAAACATACACATTTTCTATTTTGAATTTTTTTTAAAGTTGCCATGTTTCCTTTTTTCAATAAAATAACATTACTATAATTTTTACCATGAAAAGGGAATGTTCTTCCTAGAATGTGAAGAATTACCTATCAATAAGGCCAAAAATTCATTAATGTTTACTTTTCTTGTTGAAGATGATATTGTTAATGAAATCACTATTATAAGTAATTTTAAAAGAAAAATATTTTAAAAATGATTCCTAAAATGATAACATTATTTCCCTCAAAAACATTTTTAAATATCATTTTATTGTATTTCTATTCATCAATGACAAAACCCCTTTCTTCATACTCTCTTGGGTATATGTTATTTTTATAGTATCTGTTTCGGTGCGGATGTGCGTCGGGTTACGCTGTTCCGCCAGGACGCGTTCGCGCGTGCACCCGTCAACCCGAGGGGATGGGCGCGCGGCTTGTGGTCCTGCAGTCCCGCTTTCCAAGGGCGGGCGGCATTCGTCCCTTATTCAGGGGCGTCTGCTCTTTGATCGAAACCGGGATGATGGGATGTTGGCTCCTCCTTCCTTGGACGTCTCCTCGGAACTCGTCGCCTAATCCGGGTCTCCCTCATAGACTTAAGAATGTTCGTGAATCTCGTTCCCGGCGCCATATCTTCATGGACACCGGTTAATTACGCTGCTTCCGCCCGGACGCTCCAAGGAGTCTGGGCGGGGCAGCAACCTGCGGTGAGAAGGCCGGGTGGCTCTGGGTGCTGGGGGCGTGTCGTAACACTGCGGCTCTGCACGTCTGTCTTCCGTCCCTAATAGGGCTTCTCGAAGGCATGATGGCCTGAGGCATCCCGTACTGGGTGCGGGGAACTGTGTCACCTGAGGTTTTCCTCAGCTTCCCATGTTTAACACGGGGTATGCCGCGAGTTTAACGTCCAGCGGGGACGACATCGGACCGATCAACACGAAAAGTGGATCGGATGACAGAACCCCTTGCTGGGAACCTCCGACGCTGGGGCCAGCACATGGGCGGCTTCCCAAGTAACGTGGAGTGGAGTGAAGTGGCATGACCCCACCGGGATGTGGCGGCCCGGGTAAGGATCAGGGTGGATGATGGAGTGAAGAGCTTGGACCCCGTAGGGGCTTCCTACATACCGCGCGTTAGCACAGATCAAAGTCAACGTAGTTCGGGTATACAGTTTAACGTCATGCTGGACGTCGGCAAGCCGACTCACGAAGAGGTCGAGGCCGCCGGGCGGAGGATTGAACCGAACCACCTCGCACAGAGGGGGGTGGAACGGCCGGGTGGATCACAGTTTCACGTCATGTTGGACGATAAAAGGAGAAATGGAAAAAGGGGTTGTGGGGAGGCACAGTGGAGATACACACGGGCAGTCTCCCACAGGGGAGGAATCATAGGTGAATCGACGCAAGCGTGAACCCTGGAGGGGTCCACTGATGGACGAACCGACGTAAATACGACCGGGATGACCAGGTGGCGGGCTTGGACCTCAAGAAGGCTTCCTACGTACCCTGTATAGAAGACAGGGATCAAAGTCCACGTAGTTCATTCTGTCAGGACTTACGCACTTGAGGCAGCCCGGATGCGGCGAAACTCAGTTGGAAGGGACTTGGACCGAAAGTAGGAGACACCTCGATCCCAGTCACACCCTCTACTGGCTTCGGCAGTGGGGGAGCGCAATGGAGATACACATGTTCAGCCCCCCACAAGAAACAAGGGGTTTATAATACCCTGCCCCCGTAGGGAAAAGCCACTCCCATTAAATCGTCCCAAAAGCGGGACAATCCCGACATCCCTGCAGAGACGAGCGGGTGGGGGCCACATCCAAACCGGGGGGGACCCTGCGTGTGGAGCACGGGATCAGGTTGCGGACGGTTTAACGTCTTGCCGGACGAAGTACAGTTTAACGTCGTGTGTTGAGGACGAAGCGGATGGTTTAACGTCTTGCCGGACGAAGCACAGTTTAACGTCGTGTGTTGAGGACGAAACACTTGGCAGTTTAACGTCTTGCAGCGCGGACGAATGTGCAGTTTAACGTCATGCTGGACGTATGGGCAGTTTAACGTCATGCTGGACATAGGTCCGTGTCACTTCGCGCAAGCCTGGAGGGCCGCACGGAAAGACAACGCATGGTGCGGGCACCGAGGATGAAGATCATCGGGCGCCACGCAGGCGGGTACCCTCAGGGGGTCAAGGGAGGCGACCCTGGCGGATTGCGCGCAAAAGAGGAGCTTGGCGCGCAAAACCGCGGGTCGGCGCGCAAAATGGCGGGCTGGCGCGCAATTGGGCCAGCGCTTCACGTGCGGATGATTGGGATTGCGCGCACCGGGCTTCAGGTGGCGCGCGGGGGCAACGACTCATTCTCTAACGAATGGCCACTTTGAAAATGGGGGGTGCGCGCAATCGGGCTGGATTGCGCGCACCCGGGGGCAATTGCGCGCAAGAGGCTTCTTTTGCGCGCAAAGGCCTTCGGGTTGAAATTTATTCAAAGGAAAGGAGCCAAGGGGATTGCGCGCGAAGGCGGACCCCAAGGCTCTATTGCGCGAAAGAAAGGAGGTTACCTGAAGATCGGCATTGCGCGCGGAAGGGGTTGAATTGCGCGCGCGGGAGACCGTTCGACTTCCAGCAACCTCTGAAACGTTGGGGGTCGCCTAGTATTTATAGGCAACCCCGGGAGCGGAATCCAAGGCGCGAGTGCGGAATTCTCCTCGCGGGCGCGGAATCGGGCACGGCGCGCAAGGGAGTTGCGCGCATCCCGGGGGTTTTGCGCGTGGATCATCATCTTTGCGCGCAGGCCTCTGAAATTCCGCGCAAGGCCTCCGGGCCCTCCGAAACATTCTTCCGACTCCAAATATGACCTCGCTTTCCGCATCCGGAGCTTCGTTTGGGAACAACGGACTTTTCCGGCGTCTACAAAAGCCCCCCCTCGGAATCTGATCGGCGAGAGGTCGCAACGATCGGGTTCCGAGGGAGACGCCGGAATGCCGAAGTCCTGGGCGGCGCGGGACTTAGGCGCGCAAAAAGGGGCGCCGGTCGCGAAATTCGCCGCTGCGGTCGCGCAAAACGCTTTCCGCGCAGCGTGGACCCCGGCCTCGCCTATAAATAGGGGCACTGGGTCCCTCCGTGCCGTACACTGGCCTTCCGCGCGATAAGCATCTCTGCTCTCGTGCGCGAAATTGCCTTTTCCGGCGCGGAATTCACCCACTCGTCGCGCAAAACCGTCCGGATTTCGCTCTGCCTTTGCGCGAATACCCGGGGTTTTACGCGAATGACTTCCCGATTGCGCGCCGTCCACTAGGATTGCGCGCCGACTCTCAAACTTTTCCACCAGCCTCGTCCGATTCCGCACACTTCATCCCCTAACCCGCACGACCCCCGGAACTTCTGAGATGGCCGCGAATCAAGGAAATGAGGTGGATGCCGCCACTCGCAGGGCTGAGATGGCGACGAACGAGGAGGTTTACGGAGCCAAGGAGATTGTTTCCAACAATCAATCCTTGTTCGACTTGCTGACGCCGGCCCAGAAGACATATCCGCTGTCGGACAACCTGCCGCTCTGGAACTTCGGCATCCTAGATGAGGTCCTGGTGCCAGGGTTCGAGATTGATGCGCCGCGGACCTGGGTGACCCGGGAGGACGAGCTTCTCCGCTATAACATCACCAACAATGGGCATCCTGCCAGGGAGACCAGACACTTGGATGTCTATGTCCTGAACCCGAGGACGCGAACCATTGATGGGGGTGAGCCTACTGCGGAGAATTCTCCAGCCCTCTACTCGAGCATATATCGCCAGAGTGTCACGGACGACACCAAGGGCTGGCTGAAGGACTGGGACTTGCGGTCTGGGGGCAATTTCACCAGCGAGTGGGCCTGGGCGTTCTGGGTACGCCACACTTGCGATCACTTCGCAGAGGAGCTGCGGTACATCGGCCTGTTCGAGGCGGTGTGGACGTCGCAGTTCCACTTCTACCAGCAGTCTGAGCTCGGGCCGGAGTTGTTCACCCGCTGGTCTCCGGATACCAACACCTTCCATCTTCACCATGGGGAGGTCGGCATCGGTCTCTGGGACATCCACTGCATCGGAGGTATCCCGCTGGAGGGCTACCAATACGATGAGTTCCTGCCACCGAAGAACACCTGGGAGGACAGGTCACGGACTCCCATCCTGACGTGGCATCTGCTTGACCTGGCTACGCAGCGGCTCGGGATCAAAGACTTCCAGAAGGACATAGCCTACAAGGAATGGTTCGTCCAGTTCTTGGAGCATGACCCGGCGGTCAAGATGCCAGGCAGGGGGAAGCGGTGCCCGACCGCAGCTCAGAGGAGCCGGAACGGGTCGTACTGGCGGGTCCTGGAGACGGGTGACTACCGCTCATGGGGGTACCGCGTCATCGAGGCCCGGGACCCAAACGTCCGGTACGCGGCGTTCCTGGCCGCCTTTCTGAGTGGGTGGCTCCTGCCAGTGCGGGACGCGAGAATGGGAGTTCACCCGGCGACACTGGCGATGGCAGGCGCTATGGCCGCCAACAAGAGATACAACCTCGGGGTCCCAGTGCTGGCGAGGCTGTATGCCATTCTGGGACGTATCTCACGAGGGGGGTCGCCACGAAGGATCTGTGGGCCCTTTCAGTTCTTCCACGGCTAGGTGGCTGCTCACCTTGGTGGGTATACGTTCCCAAATGCCATCATTCCTCCGGGCAACGGCCTGCGACCCTCCCTGCTGAACATCGCGGGGGTCGCTCCGATGACCCTAAGTGAGGAGGGCGTGAGGATTCGGATTGGCAATCATGCCAATTTCAACTTCAGTCCGTTCCCCACTCCCGTCGGCCAGATGATCGACAATGGACAGGGCCCGCTGGAGCAGCATGAATACTTCCTGAACATGCGGGGTGGGGTGCTCGTGGCTCGGATCGACGGGAAGGTGATCTGCGAGCCTTACGTGCCGACCCGGTTCGCCAGGCAGTTCGGGTGCCTTCAACGGATGTCGAAGAGGGTATCCACTGCTGTCCGGGAGGAGATGAACCCTTGCGTCCTTCATCAGATGTGGCTGATGTTCGCCGCTTTCGGCTCTGGCGACGTCATCACTCTCCCTCCTACCGGAGTTGACGCAGGCTTGGCAACCGAGTACGCCGAACACTGGGCCATCGCGTACCCCGAGGGGCTTTTGCGGAAGCTAGTTCGGCGGCTCGAGGTTACCCGTGCGGAGACCGGGCGTCAAGGAAGGAGGCGAGGCGCCGCCACACGGGGGAGAACGGAGGCGCGCCAAACAGCGGAGCCGGCTCGGGCAGGGACTTCGGCGGTGGGCACATCGCGAGCTGCCGCCACGACCTCAGCGCCCAGAGAGGGGGCACGTGCGGTGGTCGACGAGCGACCCGGGAAGCAGGTGAGACGTCTGCTCGAACCTTCCCATGATGCGGTCTTCCCGGCGCTGTGGTCGGCCTGGATGACTCTGCGGAAGTCACTGGGGACCGACGCCATCTGGCGAAAGATACTCAGAGAAGGAATCTATCTGCCAGAGGTCGGGCGCCTCCAGATTGCCGACAGAGTGGACTTCAACCTGCAGTATGCGTATCTGACGGCCATGGACGAGTACGCACGCCAACGTGGTCAGCGCGCGGAGCCATCCCTTCTGGTGAAGGTGATGCTCGGTCTCGAGCCCGCTCCAGAACAGATGCCACCGGAAGAAGACGATAGTAGCAATGACTCCGAGGAAGAGGAGGAAATGGGGGAGGATGAAGGCTCCGAGGGAAGATCCCATCAGGGGAGTCCGCGGGAGAGCGGCGAGGTGGCCGACTCTGACGACGTTGATGTCACTGAGCCCCTTGAGGTCCGCTTCTATCCCTACTCAATCTGCTTCATCCATTCTCTTATGCAGCTTCTAACCCATTTCTCCATCTTTCTCAGGAGCGCACGGATGTTGGTCAGGCGTCCTCAGCGGGAGTAAGAGAGGCGCCAGCAGGACAAGGCGGGGGCCAGACACCTATCATTGAATTGACAAGCGCTAAGGGTTCCCCTGCTGCAACTGTTCCTGCGGCGACCGGGGTAGCGGAAGATGACGCTCCGAACTCCCGTAAGTCTCCCTACTTTACTGCTGGTGCTTGCCGTTGACGATCCGTGACTAACCATGGCATGCCCTGCGCAGTGATCTCAACACTGGAGGCTCGTCAGGTTGCCGAACCTGGGCCATCTACGAGTGGACCAGTGGTGGACATGCCGCCTGCTCCGGAACAGACTTCCCAAACCGAGCCGGCCCCACCAACTGCTGATCAGGGGGCTGCGGACGCCGGCGGTGCTGACATCGGAGAGAGGTTGGGGGCTGACGAGGGTGTCAGCGCCGCTGGGGAGAGAGAAGAAGGTCGCCCGGATGTTGGGGAACCTATCCCTCGTGAGGACCTCCCAGGGGCGGACCCTGCAGCAGACCTGCTGGCTGCCTTCCCTGCCTACCGGCCTGCCGATCCCGAGGAGATGGACGACTCAGACACGGAGGCGGTCGAGGAGAGCCGGATAACGCGCCGTAGGGGGTGGAAGTGCATCCAGCGCTTCCTCAAGCGAGACTCGTCGGAGTGGCTGGGGCGCATGGGATCACTTCAAACCTGGCTGCGCTTTCTGTGTGCCGGGGGAGCTGATGCTCAACGCCTCCATCTAACGGTCCGTGATTTCATGGCCGAAAAGATGCGCGAGAGCTGCCGGCGTGCCGACGTCACACAAAGTCGGGACATGTCGGAGAGCACGCGGGCGCTCCTCGCGGCGGAGCAGGAAGTCAGGCGCCTCGAAGGGCAGTCGGTAGAGAAGGAGGCCCTCGTCGCAACGTGTACCGAGCTTGTGGAGCAACTAGCAGCCCAGCTGGTTGACGCCCAGGTACAGCTGACGGAGGCGGGCCAACAGATGGTCATAATTCAGGTCGAGCGGGAGCGTGCACAGGCCAGAACCGACGAACTGCGCGCTGCGACCGCCGACGAAGAGAGGGCACGCAGAGAGCGAGAAGCAGCTCTAGAGGCCACCAGCCAAAGGGTAGCGGCATTAGAAAGACTCATTCAGCACGCTAATCCCTAAGGTCTTTGTTTTTCCATTCCCAAAACATTTGCTTCCGCTACTTTGATCCATCTGTATGAATCAATATATTTATCTGCATCTTTTGGTTTAACATGCTCAACCACAATTCGTTGTCTTGCGGGAGTGTTAACCAAGCATCAGGCATCCATAATTGGGCCTGGATTTCTGGAGAAAAGAGGGAGGTCATTCCTAGGAAAGGAGACCTCAGACCTAGTCAATGTATCATCCCCCCCAACTTGTTCCAACACACGAGCGGGACAATGCTAGGGGCGTTGAGATTTTATCCGAACATAGGGAAATGAGAAAGGGTGAATTGCGTGTCCCGAATCCAGACATCCACAACGGTCGGCCTTCCAGGAAATGCCTAAGACGGTAGGCAGACAGTGGATCGACCATAACAACAGCAATAGACGGGCCGAAAAAGGTCATCATTCATATTGCAGGAGGCGGACCACATGTCATCATGAATACCGCTTTGGGGTTCCTTCAGACACAAGGGTGGAAAATCCAGATCAACAGGGCATGCGAAGCGTGGGGCGAAGTGACGGTTTGTTCGGACAGAATCCAACGCTCTCAAAATTGCGCCACCGTGGGGAAAGCGTATTAGGCGGATGCACTAATCTGGCCGTGAATCACCCCAATTCTCAGACAGCACCTCTTTGACGAGGAAACCGTCGCTTCCCACCATTGTAGTGGGGCATCCCGAGCTGAATCGGGGAGAATATCACAACTGCACCACTCTACCAGAAGCCAGGCCAGACGGCCAGCGACGAGGAGGGGCGGGACTTAACGATCCCTGAGGCTGGACCCGAGTTGAGATGCCCGGGTGTTCCTACATACTCCATCAGGCTGGAGATCAAGCCACACGTAGTTCTGAGAGTGCAGTTTAACGTCATGCAGGACGTAGAATCCCGTTTAGGGGAGATCTTAGTTTAAGGTCGTAGAGCTCGGACCATAAGGGTAGATCTTAGTTTAAGGTCTTAGAGCTCGGACCATAAGGGCTAGATCTTAGTTTAAGGTCTTAGAGCTCGGACCATAAGGGGAGATCTTAGTTTAAGGTCTTAGAGCTCGGACCATAAGGAGAGATCTTAGTTTAAGGTCTTAGAGCTCAGACCATAAGGACCTCAAAGTACGCCACATCGTGGTCATATCCCCTGGACATGCGAAGATGCACTGAGGGATAGTGTCAAGAGTGTCAAGGTTTCGCCTGGCCAGAATGGGAGGTGGAAAATGTGAATCATGCGGCCATTCACTCAAGGACTGAAGGCAGCGGAGTAACGATATGGGAGTACTGCCGACCGTGGCGGAAAAGCAGCATCAATATCGCACTAACCGTTGGTGGAATGAGGCAGCAAACGAGAATCGACCGCTCAATCGCAGGATTCATATCGATTTGCTGCCCGAGGCCATTGGGGGTACCGGCCCGAGTCGGTGGGAGAGCACTGAGGCATTGTGTCCGAACCGTTCACGGGGGCTCCACCCAGGGCGTAGACGATGGGTCCGAATGAAATGGGGCACGAAGCCTGAAAAGCGGAAGAAACCTGACCAAGCGGATCCTGACCCTCCTGGCAATAAACCAGAGTACTCTTGACACCGGTGGACCACTGCAAGGGGTCGGGGAACACGCCTTGAGGGTGACCTGAAGGCGGCGGATTCCCCAGAGAAGGGGGAATCACTAAGAGATGGGGGGCTGGACCCGAAGTTTCAAACATTCGGGCATTCCTACGTATCCCATAAGGATGGGAATCAAGCCGCACGTAGTTCTTGAAGCGCGGCGCAACACAATCGGGCACCAGTGCGGGGAAGAGTGCGGGTCTGACCCTCGCACACAGAAGGAGCGGCATTTGATATTTCTTGTTTGTCCTTAAAGATGAATGGTTTTTCTTTGTGCGGCGACATGCCTGTGATTGAGAAATCTCTGGCGTCGCCACAATGATCAAGCCACGGAAGGCATTGATGAATGGCGTGGTTATTAACCAGCGCCCAACATGAGTGTCCCCTGAGGGGAACATCACGATGCAGTGCCGTTTCTCGTCGGGCGGCCAAGAAGATCACAGTTTACGGTCGTGTGGTAGGACCAGACAACACAGTTTAAGGTCGTGTGGTTCGGACCATGGAGGAATCCGCTTATCGCGGTACGGCGGACACGGCGGAGGTGGGAGCATACCCAGCCTTACGGTCACGCACGATTCCAGGAGAAGAGTCTTGGGATAGGGGCCTGCGTATGTCCATCACCCGAGGGGCAGAGATGCTAGCCTCCAGATACACTGGGCCCAGAACGCGATTGTTCGGGCGACTCCCCCCTCCTTATGGGGACGAGGGTCCAGCTACGCATGGCCGTTGGGGAGAACATCCGCATATATCCCTGGTGCTCAGATCATGGGAGCCTCGAACGACATCATTACCCTGGTTGTTCTGCCTAACGTGTAGAGGTGTACTGAAGGTCAGTATGAAAAGAGTGTCAAGATTCCACTACAACGCACAAAGGCGGAGTGTAATGAGGACTGCGCAACCAATGTTCAGAGCCTGAAAGAGCTGACATGGCGATCGAGGATGTTGCTGACGCATTCGCAACACAACATCCGATCGCGTCAGCCTAAGACGGGGCAAGCAAACGAGCATCAACCGCTCAATCGCAGGATTCATATCGATTTGCGGCCCAAGACCTGCCGGTAAATGGACCCGGAGCGGTGGGAGAGCACTGAGGCATCGTACCCAAACCGCTAACGAGGATCCCTTTGAGTGAAGGCTCGAACAAGAGGAAGCGCGAGGCCTGACAAGCAACACAGGACTTGTCGGGATTGAATCTGACACTTCGAGTCATAGACCGAAGTACCCAAAACATGTTAACAGATCTCCGGAAAGGGTCGGAGGACTCACCCTGAGAGCAACCAAAAGAGGGCAGATCCCCATGATCAACCGAGAGACGGGGCTGGACCTGAAACACAAGCGTCCAGGCGGTCCTACGTATCCCATAAGGATGGGAATCAAGCCATACGTAGTTCTGGAGAGGCAGTTTAACGTCATGCAGGACGATGAGGGGTGTGAGGTAGTCCCACACACGGGGGAGGCGTACGGCGTGGCCAGTAGACCGACGTGAATGAGGACATAATCCCCCGCTCACGCGATACGCCTCGCACAAAAAGAAGGGGAACTTGGGCCAGAGGCCCAACGCGGGATAGAGATTCCCGGGAAATGGGGCTGGGCCTGAAACATGAATGTTCAGGCGGTCCTACGTATCCCATAAGGATGGGAATCAAGCCATACGTAGTTCTCGAAAGGCAGTTTAACGTCATGCAGGACGATGAGGGGAAAAAGAAAGGGGGAGCAGAAGGCATCCCCAAACGTGGGGGGCGTACAGCGTGGCGAGAAAACCGACGTGAATGAGGACATAATCCCCCGCGCACGCGATACGCCACATACCCAGAGGCAACTGGACCAAGGGCCCGGGATGGGATGGAAATTCCCGAAGGATGGGGCTGGGCCTGAAACATGAATGTTCAGGCGGTCCTACGTATCCCATAAGGATGGGAATCAAGCCGCACGTAGTTCTTGAGGGGCAGTTTTACGTCATGCAGGACGAATGCTGAACAGTTTAACGTCTTGTAGCTCGGACGTAGTGCAGTTTAGCGTCATGCAGGACGAAGCACTTGGCAGTTTAACGTCTTGCAGCGCGGACGAATGCTGAACAGTTTAATGTCTTGTAGCCTGGACGAATGCAGTTTAACGTCGTGCAGGACGTATGCAGTTTAGCGTCATGCGGGACGAATGTGCAGTTTAACGTCATGCTGGACAAATGTGCAGTTTAACGTCATGCTGGACGTATGTGCAGTTTAACGTCATGCTGTACAAATGTGTAGTTTAACGTCATGCTGGACGTATGCACACTCAGACAAAGTACTGCTTGAGGAACCTAGCGTTGGTGGGAGGAGTGACACGCTCACCATCCATAGTCGCTAGGGAGTACGCGCCATTGGGATAGACCTTGTGGACAACAAAAGGTCCCTCCCACTTGGGCTCCAACTTGGGCGGCTTCCTGCCGGGGATCATCGGCGCTCTTAGGGCTAGCACTAGATCACCCTGCAGGAAGGAGCGGAGGCGAACCTTCTTATTGAAAGCTCGAGCCATTCTGCTTTGATGCCTCTCCAAGTTGTGCAAAGCGCGAAGTCTATTCTCATCCAGTGCTTCCAACTCGACTAGACGGGCTTCAGCAACTCTGTCCGGCGCTTGCTGGTCGTAGACCGCAGTGCGCAAGGACGGTAACTGGATCTCGATGGGCAGGACGGCCTCAGCTCCATACACCAGGGAATAAGGGGTCATCTGGGTGGAATTGCGAGTCGTCGTCCGATAAGCCCAGAGGGCGTTGGGGAGCTTTTCCGGCCAACTCTTCTTGTTCTGACCAACCATCTTTTGCAGAATGTTAGAGAGGGTTTTGTTAAACGCCTCGATCTGTCCATTCGCCTGCGCATGATAGCGAGATGTATGGTTCGAGCGAATGTTATACTTGGCGTACAACTTCTTCAACTCGGCTGCTCGGAAATTGGTTCCGTTATCCGTGAGGATAGCGTGAGGCACTCCAAATCGATAGACGATGTTGGAGGTCACGAAGTCAGCGATCGAACAGGATTTGACCTCTCTGAGCGGAATCGCTTCTGCCCATTTGGAGAAGAAGTCCGTGGCGGTCAGAATGAACCGGCACTGGCGAGCTGTCGCCGGCGGGTAAGGTCCCACAATGTCCAGTCCCCAGACTGCAAAGGGCCAGGAATACCTTGTAGTATGGAGTGGCTCCGGCGGCCGATGCACAATGTTCGCATGAACCTGGCACGCATGGCACCTCCTGGCATACTCGATGCAATCATGGATCATGGAGGGCCAGAAGTATCCTAACCTCCGAATCTGGTGGGACAGCTTCGGCCTAGTCTGGTGGGCGCCGCATGAACCAGCATGAACCTCTTGCATGACCCGTGGGATCTCAACTCCCTGAAGGCAACGGAGGAGAACACCATCAAATCCGCGTTTGTAGAGGATCTGCTCCAGGCCGGGACTGCTCTGGAGGACGAACTGCGATGCGCGGCGTCGAACTCGCTCGCGCTCGGCCCGATCCGATGGAAGAATGCCATGTTGGAGGTACTCAACCAAAGGCGTCCTCCAATCAGGGGCTGATCCGACTGTCATATCTAGGGTACTCGGGGCTCCGGGCATAGGGGCAACCGTGGTGAGGTTACTTACCAACGGGCCGCGATCTTCTTCCGGGATAACGGGAGCGATGATCCTGCGGCGCGTCACGCGGACGATCAGGTTGTCCTGTTCAGGCTCCGCAAGTGACGCAGCGAGGCTGGCCAAAGCATCTGCTCGACCGTTCTGCGACCGGGGAACATGGACAATTTCCGGCCGAGAAGGGAACCGAGCCATCAGAAGGAGGGTGCACTCCAACAATGGCACAAGTTCCGGCTTCCTGACTACGTAGTCGCCATTGATCTGCTTATCGACCAGCTCGGAGTCCCCTTTCACGCACAGACGGGGCACGTCGATCTCGAGAGACAACTCGAGGCCGGTGATGAGGGCATGGTATTCCGCCTCATTGTTGGTACAGCCCTCTGACAACAGGAAAGAGTATGGCACCACGGCTCGCTCTGGGGTAATGAAGACGATACCCAAGCCCACTCTGTTGAGCTTAGGATTATCGAGTCTTCTACCGGTGGGGCTCCGGGATGCACCGTCAAAGTGCATCTGCCAGCATGGATCGGCTCGATCAACCGAGAGAATGGTCTCATCAGGAAAGCCTAGATCCAGCGGCTGATCCGCGGAGGTTGGGTGAGCAGCCAGAAAGTCTGCCAATGCTTGCCCTTTGATGGCCTTCTGAGACACATACCTGATGTCGAACTGCTGGAGAATCACAGCCCACCGCGCTAGGTGGCCAGTCAACATAGGCCGGCTCAGGATATATTTCAACGGGTCTACCCGAGAAACCAACTGTACCTCATGGTGCTGCAAGTAGTGCCGTAATTTCTGTACGGCAAATACGAGCGCCAGGTAGCTCTTCTCGATGGGGGAATACCTAACTTCCGCATCGAGGAGCATGCGACTGAGGTAATAGAGGCTATTCTCCATTCCCTCGTTGTTCTTCTGGGCGAGAAGGGCACCCAGGGACCGTTCCAGGGCGGTCACATAGAGGACCAGCGGCTTCCCGGATACAGGCAGCATCAGGACCGGAGGTTGAAGCAGGTACTGCTTGATTTCCTCGAAAGCGGTCTGACACTCTTTATCCCATACATAGGTGGCACCTTTCTTCATGAGCCGGGAAAAGGGCTTACACTTGCCGGCCCGATTCGCGATGAATCGGCGTATATAGGCTAAGTGGCCTTGGAACCCTTGCAGTTCCCGGACGGTACCTGGGGGAGGCATCTGGCTAATCGCCCTGATTTTCTCTGGGTCGATCTCAATACCCCGGTATCTTACCACAAATCCAAGGAACTTTCCGGAGGTGACCCCAAAGGCACACTTCAACGGGTTCATCTTCAGGCATCGAGACCGGAGGAAGCTGAACACTTTCTCAAGATCTTTGAGATGGTCCTGACGCTGGCGCGATTTGACCACCAATTCGTCGACGTAGCATTCCACCAGTGTGCCGAGGATTGGCTTGAATATGCGGTGCATCGCCCGTTGGTAGGTGGCACCTGCATTCTTCAGGCCGAAGGGCATGACCCGGTAGCAAAAGGTACCTTGGGGGGCCCTGAAGGCAGTGAACTCCTCATCCTCAGGGGCCATCCGAATTTGGTTGTGTCCGGAGTATCCATCCATGAAGGAGAGGGCTTGGAACCCTGCCGTGGCATCAATCAACAGCTCTGTCACTCGTAGGGGAAAATCATCCTTCGGACAGTGGCGGTTGAGATCGCGGAAGTCGATGCAGACTCTGATCTGCCCGTTCTTTTTCCTGACCGGCACAATGTTGGCCAGCCATTTGGGGTACTGAACTTCCCTCACGAAGTTGGATTTGATAAGCTTGTCAACTTCGGCCTCAACCATGGCACCGTGGGATGGGTGCATCTTCCTGGGAGGCTGCTTGAACCCGTGATGGTTCGCTGGGAGACCAAGGCGGTGGACGGCTACCTGAGGATCTAGCCCCGGCATCTCGTCATATCCCCAAGCGAACACATCAAGGTGCTGCCTGAGAAAGTCCACGTACTGCTGCCGCTCCTCAGAGGGCATGGCGGCACTAACCAATGTGGGTCTTGGATCGGCCTCGGTTCCAAGGTTCACCTGTATTAACTCATCGACTGTGGCGGGGACGCCCTCCTCAAAGGCTGGGGGTGCATCTTCCACGTCCTCTCCACTCGGGGAGGGATCGTCCACGAGAGAGACTGCGTTGGCAACTGCATTGGTGCTACCAGATCCTGCTGGGCCACTGGTGCTGGCACGGGCGGTCGCGGCCATCTCATCAGGAGACTCGCGGGCCGTCGAGACCATAGCGACGTCCAACCGGTGAATCGGGAGGACGTAAGCGTCATCCAGACTTGCCCAGGGATCGCTTGCAACAACGACAGGCTCAACCTCACCTGCCAGGATCTTCTTATCCTTGCTCTTGTAATAGTCCGCGTCCAGATAGCGGGCTTCACATGAGGCAAAAGGAGAGGCATCTCCTTGAAGCACGCCTACTCGACCATTAAGGGAGTATTTGAGGCATTGGTGGTATGACGAGGGAACCGCCGCGTGAAGGTGAAGCCATGGCCAGCCCATCAATGCGTTATACGCAGTGTCCTGAGAGACTACCATGAATTCAGTGTTGGCAACCAAGTCACCGAACTGGGTCTTCAAACGTATCTTGCCGACCGAGGTTTGCTCGGTGCGGTTGTACCCCTGGATCCTGAGGTCGGAGGGAATCAAGTCATCCTCAGACAACCCCAATCTCCGGAGCGTCCGAGTTGGAATCAGGTTAATCCCAGACCCCGTGTCGACAAGACAGCGCCGGACTTCAAGGCCATTGAACTGGCCAGTGACATACAGCGGACGGATATGTCCCTGTATGGGAGGGTCTTCATCCTTACCAGAGAACGAGATAACTGCCTGACATTCGGCATCCTCGATCGTTTCGGCGTGAAAGGCCTCTGCAGCCGCAACCTCTGTCTCAAACTGGATGGGGCTTTTCAGGGCTTCAGCGAGTGCCTCGCGCATCTCAGATGACATGCGCAGAGCCTCAAGGATGGAGAGCCTTGCTGGGATGTCAGCCAAGTGCTTCAGGACATCATACTTTTTGGCCAAGCGCGAGCCCCTGGTTGCAGGAGGTTGCTCTGCGGTTGGTGGCATGACGGGCCTTGCCGGTTGGATCGGCGGCCGACTGGTACTTGGCGCATCTCGCTGTTCACTGGTCGCAGTCCGGGAAATGGTCACCGTACTGGAGTCAGGAGGCCGGGATGGACTCGTGGCAGGGCGGAGCTGGTCGCGACGCGGCTGAGGCGGTTCTGCCTGGTCCCACACCACAAACAGTGGCGGAGGCGAATCCGTCATCCCCGGATGGGGGGCTGCGCGCGCTGAGCTCGGTTTTGAGCCTGCTGCCTAGTCTCAGTGGCGTGCACGGCCTGGCTGGAGGTACCAACGGCTGTGCCCCGGCGACTCCTGTTGCTGCGGTTCTTCCGACGGTAGCGACGACCGGGGACACTAGGGAGGTCCACCTGGTGTTCTTCAACGTCGGGAACCGAAAAGGGATTTACCAGCTCGACGGTATTAACCGAAGCGTACCCAACACCGTCATCGGACGAGTCATCCATCACCGGGCGGATCCGAGGAGGGACCCCCATCTCCGGGGGCATGAAATCGCCAAGAGTGCGGGATAGTGGCGGAACCGGCGGGGCGCGCTCTTCCTTCTTGCGCTGCCGCCGTTTGCTCCTCTTGGAAGAGGCAGGCTGGGACGACGATGCCGAAGCAGCACCCGCAGATTCTGGGGGCTCAGGCTGATTCAAGCGCGCACGGATGATTCCATGGGCGCGAATGGTCGTCTTGCGGGCCATCCAGTTATTATACTTCTGGGATCCGCGGTTGGAGACCAGCTGCCATTCGTCCTCGTTGCCACTATCGTCATCTGATCCCACGAACACGCCCGCCACTTGTGCTGGAGCTGGGCCCAACCTGATTACATTGTTGTTAATCTGGTCTTGGAGCCAATCCTTAAACACATAGCACCGTTGGATGGTGTGCCCCAGGGCCCGATGGTAGGGGAAGTAGCGGGGGTTATTCGTAAGATGTGCCTCCTCTGGCCTCCAACACTCAGGCAGTCGCACAATCCTCTGCTCCAGGGCGCTCCGGAAATAACCGGGGACCTGATCCTCATGGAATGAGTAAGTCAGGTGTCGTGGGCCCCTTGGAGCGTGGTCTTGACGAGGGGATGGAGGGGCCGGCCGAGGAGGTGGACCCTGATTATCTCGCCTGGGTTGCGGCGGTACATTACGCGGAGGGGCCGGCCGGTTCTGGGGCTGCCGCTGCTGGGCCGGGAACTGAGCCCGTGGAGGCGGATTCCTGTGAGGCTGTGGAGCTGGCCTCGCCGACAACAGCTCCAATGGCCTGGGGGCCTCTATCTGGGTGACAGCAGCGGGCTCAGCCCTGCTGACTCTCCTTGCAGGAATCATAGGAGGCAGCGGGTGTGCCTGGCTGGCCTGTTGCAGGGCTTCCTCAAGACGTTGAGCTTTGTCTGAGAAGTCTTTGAACCCTCCGGGGTAATTTTGAGTGATCAGGGAAGGGACCAGCTCGGTCTTGACGTTCCCGACGCACATTGTCAGCAACTGCTCCTGAGTCAATGGCATGTCAAGGGAATACGTGAGACCCTTCCATCGGGCGACGAAGTCCGCGACTCGCTCATCAGGCCTCTGCTTGCACTTGAAGAGGTCTGCGATACTTGTCTTCCGGGTCGTGGAACTGAACTGGTAGAGGAACTGTCTACGGAGGTCCTCCCAGCTGGTTACCGACCCGACGGGGAGCTGGCTGTACCAGACAAATGCTGGCCCTTCCAGTGTCTGAACAAAGCAGCGAAGCTTAGAGGCCTCTTGCTGCGCCGGAGTCCCCAACATAGGCCCGCACCTCGAGTTGAAGTGGGCTAAATGCTGTGGCGGATCTCCAGTCCCGTTGAAGGGGGCAAAAGTGGGATTCCCGAATCCCGGAGGCGCCGGCATGTCATCCACCCATGCTGGGCAGGGCTTGCCGTCCGGTGGGATCGCCACCTGCCGAGTCTCCAAGGCTTCCAAGCGGGCAATGAGTGCCGCCATCGGATCGTCCGGACATGGGTTCCAGTCCTGGCGAGGATCTCTAACCACGAGCGCATTGCATGGCCCTTCAATCGGGTCGTCGACCGGGTCGTCGAACTCGGCGGCTCGTGGGATGGCGGGCGGAGCGGCCCTTGGGGCAGCGGGAGGAATCCGAGCGGGGTCTCTCAGGAAGTCACGCCGCTCGGGAGGGTGTGGCGAAACATAACGCGCCCTCTTGCCATAGGCAATGGCCTCTCTCCTGTCGGCGAACACAGCGTAATCACGGTTCCCCGGGAGAGTCTCATCGAGGAGCGGTTGTTCCGGTCCCTGCTGTCCTGGCCTGGGATCACCGTAGTCAGGCCGCCGTTCTGCAGCGCGCTCGACGAGGAGCTGGTCAACCAGCTTCTTCTGTTCGGCGAGCTGCTGACGTAGCGTAGCCTTCTCGGGATCCTCCTCTGCCCTCTGCATGGAGGCAGATGGGTCGGCGGGCTTTATAGCCTCGCTGTGCTCTTTTCCTTTGCTGACGTTTCGGCTCAACGTCAGTGCTTCAGTGGGCGCGGGGAGCCCCAGGAGGTTCCTCTGATGACGAGTGACTCTCACCGATGGATCTGACGACGGCTTGTCTTCGGGGGGGAAGCCCCCGTCGAGAAGTTCCAAGTCGTTCCCCTCTCCCGACAGGTCAGCCATATTGACCGTTCTTGTCCCTGGGGATATACCCTCAGGGCCACCCAGCGAATCGGGCTATCGGCGGATCACACAGAAGCGTAGGGCAGCGTACTGCCCCCATCCACGGATATACACGTGGGGAGTGGCTTCCTCGATAACTTTGCGGAGTACTTGGAAACACTCAACGCATCGTTGTTGGAGGGCCTCGTGGTGCCCAAATGACCCGGGGTGCCGAACCGTGGGGAGCATGGCCAGGTCAATTTGACGGCACTGCTCACCAATATCCTCCAGGTGCGCTTGACTCCCGGGGTATGGCATTTGTAGGCGGTGAAGACAGGAGCGAGTCTCCCGGAGAGTTCGGCAGAAGCATTCGAACTCATCCGGGGTGAGCGATTCGGGTGCATCAAAGCCCGGTCCTGCGACAGGCCAAAACTTCTCAGGGAAGTGGCCCTCTGCAAGGACGGTCCAGAAGCTCCACGACTCAAACTCGGGACCCAGATCTCCTTGGTCCTCTTCCATGGCTGGGAACGGACGGAGAACTGGTAGTGGTGCCGAGGCGGGCCGCCGGGCCGACGGGCTGGCCGGCGGTGAATACGGAGAACAGGCCGATTGGCCTCCATATCCCGGGCCGCCCTCTGAGGGTGGCGGTGCCCTGGCTACCACATCACGATAGGACGGGCCGGCGAGCGGACATCCTGCCGTAGCATCGGTGCTCGCCGAGGGTGCACCAGATCGTGGTTCGACCGTCGATCCCCAGAAAAAGTCTCCGGCTTCCCCGATCGAGACGGAAGGCACTTCCGGAGGGGCCGGTACCAACTGCAAGCTTGATCCTTGGGGGTCTACCAGGCCCTCGTTACTCCGGATATACCTTCGGAGAGAAGCGGGGATCACATCGATCTCGCTCTCGGGGAGCACGAGGCTGACGTGCTGCATTCCTACCCCTGCCCTTGACTGGCGGGATTGGGGAAAGGGCTCTGTCGCCGAATCGTACTCCGCCTCTGAATCAGAGAAGCGAACCGGTCGGATCTCTGTCCGGAATTCCGTAACATTATTCCCTCGGCGTCGACGCCTTGCCTTCATGCCCCTGGGTGGTTCTTTGGGGCAGGGCTGATCTCTGTCCTGGCGTCCTCCGGCCGCACTGGTGCTGGGGCCAAGAGGACTGGAACCCAAGGTGCGAGGGGCACCGGGACAGATATCAAAGGGGACGCGGGGAGAGATGATTCCGGGCAGGCCTCCGGGCCGGGATCGGAAGGTGGGATGACCCATGCCTCCTGGATCGGCCACACAGAGTAGATCCTGCCGGTGAATAGCGCTACCGCGAGGTGGCCCGCGGTGGCTACTGCCAGTGCCAGCAACCGGGAGAGTCAACCCAACCTGCCTTTGGGGCGGTCGGGGCCTCGATCCAGGTCGGGCATAGGAGTTCCCCTGCTCAGGATGCGCAGAGGCCTGGCGACTGGAGCCAGCAGTGGCTTGGGCCAATGCGGCCGCTGTTGCTAGAGCCCCAAGGTGGGCATCCTCTTCCGCTCGTGCCCGACGTTGGCATCGGGACAGGCGAGTCGGAATGAGCGGCGCAGGCAGGTGGAGAGCCCGCTCTTCGACTGGAGAGGCCTGGCGGCGGTGTCGCCGTGGCCTGGCGGGAGTCCTTACCGTAGATCCCTGGAGCGAATCCCAGATAGGGTGATCCCGGACATCTTCCACCTCATCCGCATAGGGAAGGGAACTGTCAGAGCGCTCTGGGGATAAACTCCCGAAGCGATTGGACGTTGAGGTAGGCAGCGGTGCCTCCCTGCGCGGCCCTCGGGGGCGGCGGTGGTGGCGAGGCGCAGCCTCCTCAAGGTCTAGGCGAGCCATTTCCCTAGTGGGGATGACTCCCTCTTCCTCGTATCTCCGCACCAGGGTGTTGATCACCCTTCTCTGGATGACCTCCGAGGGGGAGAGAGGGCGTGGTCGTCCCGCAATTGCGGCTGCTGGGACGACTGTGGAACGGGCGGGACCGCGCGGAGTAGCCGCGTCGGTATTTCCCCTACCTCTACGCCAGTGGGCGGGTGGCGATCGGGCACTGGATCGGGCGACCTGATTTCTGAAAGCAGGGAGAATGACCCATTAACACTGACAGGAAAAAGGAATCGACAACCAACCATTAGCGCCACGACGCCTTCCGTGGGGGGAACCCAGGCCCTCGACGTTGCGAGACGGAGTGCCCGATGTCCCTTCCCCAGCCCCCGGCGGGTAAGACTGAATGCTTGGCCGGGAAACACGCCGGTCTTCCAACACCTCTGAAAGCCATCGGTCTTCGTATCGAGGAGAAGAGATTCACGTCGGGTTCACCATTTTTCTGTTTCGGTGCGGATGTGCGTCGGGTTACGCTGTTCCGCCAGGACGCGTTCGCGCGTGCACCCGTCAACCCGAGGGGATGGGCGCGCGGCTTGTGGTCCCGTAGTCCCGCTTTCCAAGGGAGGGCGGCATTCGTCCCTTATTCAGGGGCGTCTGCTCCTTGATCGAAACCGGGATGATGGGATGTCGGCTCCTCCTTCCTTGGACGTCTCCTCGGAACTCGTCGCCTAATCCGGGTCTCCCTCATAGACTTAAGAATGTTCGTGAATCTCGTTCCCGGCGCCATATCTTCATGGACACCGGTTAATTACGCTGCTTCCGCCCGGACGCTCCAAGGAGTCTGGGCGGGGCAGCAACCTGCGTTGAGAAGGTCGGGTGGATCTGGGTGCTGGGGGCGTGTCGTAACACTGCGGCTCTGCACGTCTGTCTTCCGTCCCTAATAGGGCTTCTCGAAGGCATGATGGCCTGAGGCATCCCGTACTGGGTGCGGGGAACTGTGTCACCTGAGGTTTTCCTCAGCTTCCCATGTTTAACACGGGGTATGCCGCGAGTTTAACGTCCAGCGGGGACGGCATCGGACCGATCAACACGAAAAGTGGATCGGATGACAGAACCCCTTGCGGGGAACCTCCGACGCTGGGGCCATCACATGGGCGGCTTCCCAAGTAACGTGGAGTGGAGTGAAGTGGCATGACCCCACCGGGATGTGGCGGCCCGGGTAAGGATCAGGGTGGATGATGGAGTGAAGAGCTTGGACCCCGTAGGGGCTTCCTACGTACCGCGCGTTAGCACGGATCAAAGTCAACGTAGTTCGGGTATACAGTTTAACGTCATGCTGGACGTCGGCAAGCCGACTCACGAAGAGGTCGAGGCCGCCGGGCGGAGGAATGAACCGAACCACCTCGCACAGAGGGGGTGGAACGGCCGGGTGGATCACAGTTTCACGTCATGCTGGACGATAAAAGGAGAAATGGAAAAAGGGGCTGTGGGGAGGCACAGTGGAGATACACACGGGCAGTCTCCCACAGGGGCGGATTCATAGGTGAATTGACGCAAGCGTGAACCCTGGAGGGGTCCACTGATGGACGAACCGACGTAAATACGACCGGGACGACCAGGTGGCGGGCTTGGACCTCAAGAAGGCTTCCTACGTACCCTGTATAGAAGACAGGGATCAAAGTCCACGTAGTTCATTCTATCAGGACTTACGCACTTGAGGCAGCTCGGATGCGGCGAAACTCAGTTGGAAGGGACTTGGACCGAAAGTAGGAGACACCTCGATCCCAGTCACACCCTCTACTGGCTTCGGCAGTGGGGGAGCGCAATGGAGATACACATGTGCAGCCCCCCACAAGAAACAAGGGGTTTATAATACCCTGCCCCAGTAGGGAAAAGCCACTCCCATTAAATCGTCCCAAAAGCGGGACAATCCCGACATCCCTGCAGAGACGAGCGGGTGGGGGACACATCCAAACCGGGGGGGACCCTGCGTGCGGAGCACGGGATCAGGTTGCGGACGGTTTAACGTCTTGCCGGACGAAGTACAGTTTAACGTCGTGTGTTGAGGACGAAGCGGACGGTTTAACGTCTTGCCGGACGAAGCACAGTTTAACGTCGTGTGTTGAGGACGAAACACTTGGCAGTTTAACGTCTTGCAGCGCGGACGAATGTGCAGTTTAACGTCATGCTGGACGTATGGGCAGTTTAACGTCATGCTGGACATAGGTCCGTGTCACTTCGCGCAAGCCTGGAGGGCCGCACGGAAAGACAACGCACGGTGCGGGCACCCAGGATGAAGATCATCGGGCGCCACGCAGGCGGGTACCCTCAGGGGGTCAAGGGAGGCGACCCTGGCGGATTGCGCGCAAAAGAGGAGCTTGGCGCGCAAAACCGCGGGTCGGCGCGCAAAATGGCGGGCTGGCGCGCAATTGGGCCAGCGCTTCGCGCGCGGATGATTGGGATTGCGCGCACCGGTCTTCGGGTAGCGCGCGGGGGCAACGGCTCATTCTCTAACGAATGGCCACTTTGAAAATGGGGGGTGCGCGCAATCGGGCTGGATTGCGCGCACCCGGGGGGCAATTGCGCGCAAGAGGCTTCTTTTGCGCGCAAAGGCCTTCGGGTTGAAATTTATTCAAAGGAAAGGAGCCAAGGGGATTGCGCGCGAAGGCGGACCCCAAGGCTCTATTGCGCGAAAGAAAGGAGGTTACCTGAAGATCGGCATTGCGCGCAGAAGGGGTTGAATTGCGCGCGCGGGAGACCGTTCGACTTCCAGCAACCTCTGAAACGTTGGGGGTCGCCTAGTATTTATAGGCAACCCCGGGCGCGGAATCCAAGGCGCGAGCGCGGAATTCTCCTCGCGGGCGCGGAATCGGGCACGGCACGCAAGGGAGTTGCGCGCATCCCGGGGGTTTTGCGCGCGGATCATCATCTTTGCGCGCAGGCCTCTGAAATTCCGCGCAAGGCCTCCGGGCCCTCCGAAACATTCTTCCGACTCCAAATATGACCTCGCTTTCCGCATCCGGAGCTTCGTTTGGGAACAACGGACTTTTCCGGCGTCTACAGTATCCTTACTCTTACTCTAGTTAGATTATGACCATCATGATGAAGGAATGTATTTAAAAACACTCCCTTAATTCATTTTTTAACTAATATCATTCCATTGAAATGTTCACATTAATGTGATAATTAGAAATATAATTTCACTAAATATTCCCATTATTTATCAAGGATATGATATTTTCCTACAAAATATTCCATTTTTATATACGATCTCTTATTTTAGGGAAATTTTATTTTCTAGTAAATATTGATAAATTTTAATTATTTTCATAATATTTAAATTAGATAAAGCGTTTTATTTATGAATTTCTGCGATTATTAGATATATGAGGAATTATTTGAACTGGTATGACATGGTTTATGGACCATTTAATGTAATCCCATTAAGGAATTAGTAGTCTAGTTGGATGAGTCAATTGGCTATCCTGAGCATGATGGATTATTAATCAGTATGTTCTAAACAGTCATGTGAATGTTCTTGATGGTAAAGGTTCCATGTGGAAAAAGAATCATTTTGCCTAAATTTTAAATATTCGCTATATTTATAATTTCGTTATTACTATCAATGAGATTTTCACTATGATATTACCTCTATAATAATTTACAATTTTCATTACAGATTAAATGTCAATTTTTCAGTTATTTATATTTTCATATTTATCTTTCCTTATCCAATAATATAAATGGAAGGTGAGATCATTTATTTACCTTTTAATGTTTATTATGCTCAATGTTTAATTATTTTTTCATATGTACTTAACATTTACTAATTTTTGGATCTCCCACATATTTTTTCCCTTTCAATATGTTTTAATTAATCTTACTATTTCTTATATGATAGGATATTCTAGAAGTAAAAATGTTATTCAAAAAAAAAATTGAGTCATATTTTTTTATTAAAATGTAAAATGTGAATCAAGTATGTATCTATTATATCGAGGCTACTAAACTGATCATTCCATTGAGATTAAATTACACTAATCTTTTTCCAATTTAATTTTTGCATTAATTAGCTCTGGGCTTCTGTTGTCTGGGTCCCATTATATATCCCTTTGTAGTCATTTTCATAAACATCAATATTATACATTTAACATTATATGTAAGGAAATGATATTACATATCAATATGTTTTGACTAGTTATATTATATTATAATTTATCTGAAATGAGCTGAAGAGCATCTTTTTATTTTATTATTGATAATCCCTATTTAATGGGTAGAAGGTGAACCCTTACATGACCTGTAGGCCAAAGGCATAAGGACTGACATGACCCAAAGGCCAATACATGAATGGAACACCCCAAAGGCATATTATTCCCATTATATGAAATATAGGCCCAGCCCACTAGAACTGACCCTCCCCAGATTCTACATCATTGATCGCCTATCTTCACACCTTGCATTGCTGATCAGCTATAATTGCCTCGTACAAATCTGCATGGTGCAAAGTCCCAATGGTGGGTTCCATACCCTCTCATTCTTCCAAACCATTTAGCTCTTCTTATGGTGACCGCTACTCTTTTCTTTGATCGTCTTCTGGGGCCTTCTCTGTGTGAACTGCGATACTCTATGTCAATTTAGATACCCAACATAGCCTTGATGGATAATCTACTCCCACCTATATATCCATAAGTTATTCTTTCATCCAAACCATTTTTTAAAAATGTTTTTATAGATACCACATAAATTTTTTTTGTTATCCACAGATAATATGTTTTTTCATTATATATTACATCTCAAAAACATTCTTATATGAAATAATAATCCAGTTGATGTAGATTTCAAATCATATATATTTTCATTCCAAGATAAATTAGTACAATAATATGATATGTTCTAACCTTATCTTCAATAAAGCTACAAAAAAATTCTTGCATTCTATTAACATATCTAAATATAATTTTATAATCTTATATATATGTTTCATGGGTTTCAATATAAAATCATGAATATAGATTTTCCGAAATGAAAATCTAGGTCATGGTAATTTAAAATAAAATAGTCATCTAATAAATTTTTTTAATTCTTCTTAAATAACACCTATACCGCTAATTTTTTTATTATCTTTAAAACCAATAAAAAGGTGTGTATACTTACATTGATAATTTTTATTAATTTTTTATAAAAAATATCAAGAATATTTTTCTCAATGTCCATATATGAAATTCATATCTTTCGTTGAATTCAATCCTAGAAAGGACATTTCTCTTCCAATATAGATATCATACATTTTTTATTATTTTTTCCGAAAACTCCAAACATAAATATAATATGGCAGTACAAAAAATATATATATATATTAAAATTAATATTATTTTTCAAAAACACATTAAATTATTTATTTTTATCCTTAGTTTATTTCATAAATTTTCAAAATTTTCATTAATGATCTTCTTTAGAATACATGGTATTTAAGGACTTCTTTATACATTTAGTGATAATTAACATTGTAAATTATTATATAGCCTCCATATTGAATAGTACCCTTACGTTTGTTAATGTAAATTTATTATTTTATCTATATATTTATAAATAACAATTAGATGTCCACAGGGAACACAATGTATTTAATTCTGTGATATTGGAAAATATTATTTTAATTTACTTTTATATAGTAATTATATATAATATTCTTTCATAATTGATTCCATTAACTAGGTAATATAATATTATATTTATAACTCCTAATTTATAACTATTAAACCTTTTTCATTTAATATGTTTATAAAAAACACAAAGGTCAAATTACATTTTTTTCATTCATCATGCGTACAAGAATTGAAATACTATACCTCAAAATCCATGATATGCACTCATTTATATAATTAACCTATTTATTATTAATAATTTAATAAAAAATAAAATATGGTTACATTTTTTATATAATGATAGTTTGATTATTAATTTTAATCTTTTTCTTAATTTAATTCTTGATGCACTTTCTCTAATGTTTTTTAAGCTTCATGTTGCTTTTATAGATTCTTATGCATTTAATTTATACACAAATAAATATATTCATAATCACGACTTATTTATCATGAAAAATAAACACCAAATAAATTTTCATATTTATATTCTTAATCATCTGACTTTATACAGTTAATCAAATCATCATGAATTTCTTTTTCCATATTTCATTATTATTCATTTTTCCAACCATGGGTCCCAATTTGATAATTTTAATATCATAAAAATGAATTATATTGAAAATATTAATATTATACCATATGTATCTCCATTAATCTAATATAAAACCCATAAATTTGTAATCCCTCCTTTTTAATATAATAAACATTTATTACATGGTATAAAACTTAATTATCCACAAAATCGTTCAAGGTTTACTTTTATTTAAATTTGAAATTTAATAGATGAATAACATAAAATAACCTTCATCTAATTGAAATAATTCATAAAAAGATCGTCCTAATTAACATTTACTGCAACATATATCATATGGACTTATATAAAAAAGAACTAGGTGACCATAAATCCTACTAATGGAATATAAAATGATATATTTAGCATGTGATCATGAGGTGTAATAAAATGGAATGATCATAAGAACATATTGAATTAAAATTATAAATATTAGGAATAATTAGTATGAAATTTGGATACAATATAAAAATGAGATATTCATAAGAATATAACTACATATTATCACTAAGGTGTCGTAAATCATAAATTCAATGGTTATTCAACAATGTATCATAAAAAATTTCAACTATAGAGATTAATTATGTACCCAATGAAATTGATTAAAATTTGAATAATCCCAATATATGTATTAATTAATGTTATCACCAATGAGAATGATAAATCATGTCATCAAAAACCTATTGAAAATACTAAATTTTCACATATAAAATTATTTTGTACATTAGTTCTCATTAACTTGAACAATATAAAATTTAAATCCCATATAGATTGAATATGTGTTTAGAATATTTAAATCCCTAAATAAATAAATTATATTTACATCTATGTGAATAACCAAGGATAAATAAATGTTATGTCTATTTCGAATATATTTTTTTATGTGAAAGAGAGAAATTCATGAAATGAAATCAATAGCCCGCTTATTTAAAAAGATGATTAAGGAAATAGATTAGTGGGAGAGGGGTAAGTTATTGCATTTATAATACATTATTTTGGATGTAATGTGATAAAAAAGTGTACAATAATATTTCAATCCAACGTCTACAAAACATTCCCCAAAATAGGTACTTGAATAGTAAAGGGGAAGTGGTGAATTCCTTTTCCATGATGAGTTTTTTCCTAAAACCTAAGGATGGAACCATGTTGACATAATAAAACCCTAGAGGGACTATTTTGTTAGTTAAATGATAATAAATTAAATCCTTAAAGATTTATAGTTTACATGAATGTTGGATCGATATATATTTTGAGTAAAACATTTAAAACTATTTAATAATTTCCAAGTATATGTATCAGAATTCATAGTTGTGAAAAATGAACAAACAATAGCTTGCCCATGATTTTTAATCAACGATTTAGATATTTCAGTTCGTTTTTTTGTATTTTAATCTATTTTAACTGAATTTAATATTTTAATATTACATTGGATAGAGAAAAATGATTATTCAATAATATATTAATTTTTAAATATTAATTTCAATTTTTACACTAGAAAGTCATTTTTATGTTTTGAAATAGTTTTAAATTTGTTAAAATAAAAAATGTAAATAAAACAATACATATTAGTTTGTATATTATATTTATTTAATTATTCCATCATTATTATGTATATTAAGTCATGAAACATATAAAAAACACAAATACGTATTTTAACTATTCATTAAAAAATTATTTTAGAAAAATAAAAATAATTTAGTCGAAAAGAATTATGATGTGTTCATTTAAAAAATAATATTTTTTATCAGAATAATATTCTATATATCATAATTTTATCTTCAAAATTAAAATGTATTATTTATTGAAAAATAATAGTTTTTATGGCATTCTAATTTTTGAAAAATATAAAAATTTCATAGGCCATTTTGAAATGATATTAAAATTTATATTTAAATAAATATTGTTTTAAAATTATATTTAGTGAATATGTATTATATAAAATAAAAGTGTACATATTTTAAAAAATTCTTATAAAAAAACAAATTATCAATTTCATATTTTTTATTGAATATTTTTTAATTCATAATTATACTAAAAGGGGATTGGGATGAAACCAATTTATATATACAAAGGAAATTATAAATTCATGAGGCTAATGTATAGAAACATGGCCTCTTATTAAACTTACATACTCTATAATGGTAAGGTGTATTATGGTGGTAGTTTCAAGGTCTGTTTCAGCTAACATTTACCTAGTAGTGATCTTCATAATCATGATATTCTTCAGTAGTAAATTTTAATTGAGAATAACATGTTATATCTCTACATGGGGTTATTTAAAGAAGAAACCCATTAAAACTACCACCCTCTATCATTTTGAAAATCCATGTTTAAAAAATAATAAGTCTACTAGATGATGGTATTAGTAATTATTTTATATTCAGTTTTAATTTTTTTACATTTCTTCAATAGTCAATTTAATGGTAAAAATATTACCATTGGTCATATATCCCAACAATCATATTAACCAATGGTCAGAAAAATATTCCAACATTTATATTATCTCATGGAAAAAACATTTTATTTTCATAGAGTTTTTCATTGGGGAGATAATCTTATATTATTAGAAAGATCACAATTTTTACATTATAATTTTCATAATATTTATTTTACATATTATAATGTATTTCTGTTTCATAGGTTTAGTAAACATAACACCTGGTTATTTTATGATCTGTTTCACATTAAATATTAATAATTTTCAATTGATTGTGTTGCACTCAACTGTGAGTCTGAACAAACACTGAGACACTATTACTATAAAATGATGATAATAACCTAACCTTTGAAATTTTTTGGGACTAAATTTGAAAAACTATTTTATTAAATAAAAATAAAATTTTATTTAAATATTAATTTATTATTAAACTTACTTAAAATAATCACATAATTTTAGTAAAATCAAATTAGTCATAAAAGTAACATATTTCGTTAAATATAAATTTATCTAATTTTAATTTTTAGAAGAAATATTAAATGTATTTGATAAAATTAATTTAATTTATGATTTCATCTTGTAAAAATTATTTTAAAAATATTTTCTGAAAAATATTTATGTTTTTAAAATAATAGTGAAAATAATAATTATTTTTGAATAACCTTTTTCTAAATAATTTATATGGAAAAAATATTCTTTTGATTTGTTTTAGATTTTATTCAGTTCATTTAAAATTAAAATAATCAAATTTCTGATTTTGATATTTAATTTATACTAAAATTTATTATAAAAACATTTAAATTTTTAAAATGGAATTTTTCTGAAAAACTATTTTTTTATTATAGTTTACCAGAATTATTTTAAATTTAATACTATAAATACACATCATCAATATTGAAAAATAGATAAAAAGTTTTGATTCATAAGAACCAAAATTATTGAATAGGTCTCTTTAATTTTTTCCCAATATGATTAGTAACCATGGGATGTTTTGTTACCATAGTAAGGAGTAAATTAGGGAATTTGTGATCAATGTAAAATATTAATGACAATAAATGTCTCAGACGCAAAAATGAATTAAATGTATGAAGTGGATTTTACAATTAACACAAAAGAATATAAATTGTGTTTTTAATGGTCACATTTCCATGATAATGATTTATATATTAATAAATGAAACAGTATCACATAATGTCTCATTCATGGCATTTAATAGTACTTATGTATCCAAAAGTTGTAAATGCAAGGTTATAAACGCATATAAGGGCACATAATTAACATTATATACATATTTTGATGTTGTGATATTATTTTTGGATTTTTAGGTCACTTTGATTAAATTAATGTATTTATAATGTTTTATTTGAGGATTTCACATTAATGTTATACATAATATATAATTTTTTATAATGGTTTATACATATGATATATTCAACTATATATATTATTATAAAATATAGATGATATATTTTCATCATTTAATTTTTTTTTAAAATTTTAATAAACATATATTTAAATTAATTAATTTCCCAACATTGACGTAGTAATAATTTTATTTATGGAAATATCAAATAAATGTCAAAAAAGTATTAAAATAAATATAATTTTATTTAATTAATGTGACAAAAAGAATTTATTATATATAATTGACACCATTTATAAATTATAAAATATTATTTTTGAAGTTATATATTTATAATGATATTTTTAAAACTCGACATAATGATGAGTTTCAACAACGACAATAATGATATTTTATAAAATTAAAATTTATTATATTATTGAATGAACATAAAATATCATTAAATTTTAAAAAACCCGTATGATATGATATCCAATATTAGAAATTATTCATTTTAAATATAACTGACCACACATATGTAAAAATGAAATCATTTTAATATTGAATAACTTCTTACATTTGTTAAAATTATAATTAGTTTACAAATGGTTAGTCAAAATGATATTTTTTCAAATATTATCAAAACATGTCTAAATTTTATTAGATGATGATATTAAAATCATATCTAATCTGACATTAAAATATATATCTTTTTTGAGTCATTTAGTGTAACATCCCAGATAAATAATGAATAAGAAATATTTTATATTTATTAATATTTGTTAATTAAATATTAATTTTACTTCAAAGGGGTTTCTATGTTCAATAGCGTACCCGATACGAAATAATGGGTTTCTTTGAAATCTTACGTTGCACACTAATAATATAATATTTTTATTTTAAATAGTAGTTAACTCATAGCCATTGTATTGGTGGGAATGGAAAAACCAAACTACATTATGATTATAAATGTTTTTTTATTGTATTTACTTTTATCCAATAAAAATTTAGAGGCTTAAAATAGGAATGAATCAAATTTTAAGCATAATTTATATTAACAGGTCTCTATACAACCTTTCAATGGAGAACCCTCTTTAAATATAGTTTTTTCACTTTAATTCATTATATTTTACCAAATAAAATCTTTCTTTAGAATAGAGACATCAAAATTTACTTTTTGTAATTGTTTTGAAATTTTTTCAATAAAATTTATTTTTTTAATGAATAGTGAAAATATTGTATTTTAATTCAAAACTGTGTTTTAATATAATTTATTTATATAGTTATATTGCCTTTTTAATTGGATTTAATGTTTAATTAGAATATATTTTTACCATTTAATCCAATTTTGGTTATTTAAATTATTTTCAATATGAAAGTGGACATAAACAAGTGTCAATCTTTTGAGAGTTATTGTTTCTTAAAAACACTCTATCTGTTTTAACAATGAGAATTAATTTTAAATTAATTAATTACACTTATATGTTTTTAATTTATAAAAATAGACATAATTTTTGAATTTGGAATATCAAATATATCTTAGGATGAATTTTTGGTATTTTTCATAAAAACTCATAAGTTTTGATGAATAGTGAAACCAATTAATAGTAGTTAAAAAAACTATGTTTTTCATTTAAATGAAATTTTATCACTTCAGTGAATTGAAATTTGATAATCCGACATACATGGTTGTTATTATTATGTAAAATGTGATTCAATATGATTAAAATAATTTATAGAAAATAGTAACTTTTGACTTTTATTTACCGCGGTTATAGGTAAATAGGGTAATTCAAGGTAAAAGGTTTTTTATAATTCAAAATTACCTTAACATTTGTCTAAACCATATTGGATGAGTAATGGCAGACTATTTGAATCCTTGGGTCTATTTTGGGACCCCATGGTGCCACATATGAATGTTAATGACACATTAGATTAGTTAATTTAATGTAAAGGCAAAAATGACATGAACAAAAATCTTTTAGTAAATTAATTTTTATATGGTTTTATATAAGTACTATTTTTTACTATAAATATTAATTTGAAATATAAAAATATTTACCACATCATGTTATTTTTGTTTTAATTTTTAGATATCTAATAATGTAAATTATTTATGACACAATAATTCTGCAGTTTTTACCTCATTAATAAATCATTTAAAGAATAAAGATTATAAATATTAAAATAACATCCAAAACTTGTGAAATTATTATTGTATGTTCTTTTCGACCATGAGTCATATTATCTTCGTATCTAATTATTTATGGACCTTTAGAAACCGAATACCATTATATAATAAAATAATATTATCACTCTTTCTAAAAGAGCCCCTCATTTCCCATATAAAAAAACCTCACTCCTAACCAATTACACATACCTCTAAATCCTTTGAAATCATCAAAAATCTCCCCAATTAATATCCCTTCATCCCTCTACTCCTCCTAGAATCCTTATCTTATACATAAGGAACTTCAAAAAGTCATATTGGTTCAAACCACAAGATTTTACCCAAATTATGGGAAACAATTTCTCTTAACTTCTTTTATTTTATTTTACTTCTCCAACCAATAAACTCTTTTTATCCCTTTATTTTATAACCAAACTAGTATAATTTATATACTAGGATGTTTTTATGAAAATTATTTGAACTAAAATTACACACACCTCCATCAAATGGGTGAAGAACATATTGTTTCTGTGGATGGAAAACTAACGTCTCACGAGATGATGATTGTTTGATTATATTCTACAACCTATCATAGTGGCCATTAAGATGAAACTATAATTATATATGATTTATATTATGTTTATGTTTTTTCATTCTTCTATATTATTCTTTTATATCATACCATTATGGTTTCCATTATGGGTAATTTCCATAATTTCATTAGAGGAAGTGCGGACTACCGCCCCTCAATGTGATATTACACGTTGATGCCATATGTGGGATGTATAAAGGATGGAGTTAATTATATTATATATGATATAATAGAGGAATTATAACATACCAATGTATCATTATGTTATAATTAACTTAAAATATGAAATATAAATGAAAGTACCGTTCATGCGTATGTAATTATAACCGTCTCCATGAATGGTGCGTTTCATTTATTACCTGTAAATGATATGTACTTTTATAAATATATATATATATATAATGGATATATACGATATATATGATATCTAAATAATGAATTTAATTCTTGATATAATGGACTATTGACCACATGGACAAGATGTTAATATAAGGTGTTCTTTTTTACTCAAGTACCAAATATCGTCAAAATGAATGTTATAAACTTAAATGATTACATAATGTTTATAAAATGGAAATAAGTGATATGAACGAAATAATAAACATGACAAAGGTTCTCAAGAAAGTATAAATTAACTTTATTTTATTATTCATGAGATTAAAGAACGATCGAATCATGTTGGACATGAGGTAAGGGACTTCGTCTCATTCCTCTTTAATTGAGGCATATTTTGTTTTATACACGACATTATTTTATACAGTGTATAAACCCATTTGAATTTTCATTTCAATCAGAGGGAATATTATTATACGAAACGTTTTACTAAACTATAAAAAGGAATTTTTTTTAATAAATGCATTGACAATGACCTTTTTGCCGCCGTGAGTATTATTTGATCTTTGGCTTCCTTAACAAGTCGCAATGTTTTTAAAAGGAAAAATAATTACCATATACTCTTATTATTTATTTTGGTAATGAAAATGATTTTGAGAATGGATTCATTATTTTAATATCATGAAATGATATTTTGTTATTTCTATGTGAAAATGTTATCTTTCCTTTATTCTTATGTTATGTGTTATGATCATGTTATGGTTCATGGGAATTATTTACATATACGAGTGGTTCTGTGATAAACCTAGGGCGGCTGAACCCGAGATAGATCTCCAATGCATTGGGTAACGTGACGGTGGTAAACGTAATTGTTTTTACTAAGAGATTTAGGGAATATACAGTAATGGGTATTCTAATGTAACTCCTTATGTATCTGTGATAGCTACAATATAAGTATGTTATTGATGCCCGAACTCACCTTTATGATTTATGATTTCTATGTGTTATTCGTAAAATCTTTTGAATTCATGAGGTAAGTAAAAGAGTTCATGTTTTTTATGTATTTATGAAAAAATGTTTCCGTTCTTTGTTTTATAACCCTTATTGAGCTTTTTATGCTCATTCCAAGATTTGAAATGTTTTCAACGGACTTAAAGATGAATAGCATCAAGGATGGGATCATGGAAAAGTCATGCTCTCTAAAACCAAAAACTAGTCATGACTCTTTTTTTCAAGATTTTTTATTTTATGAAAAAAAATTGTAACTGTTTAGAAGTGTCTCATTTGTAATATTTTGAGATGTAATAGGTATTTATTTATTCTATAAAACTCTAAACCTAAAAATATCATCAATGTCGATTATTAAGTTAATTAAATTTTATGTAATGTTTATGGATGGGTCTTTATAGTTGATATCTATAGTCGGTTTAGATAACATTAGTATTTAGGGTATTGTTAAATTAATATGCATAAATTAATTTATGTTAACATTGAAATCATATAGAATTTATAGATTACCATGTTGCTTCGCCTATGATATATTTGTGTTCAAAATGGTTTTCTACAAAGAAAACATGGCATCTATATTGGGATGAGATTAAGAGGAAGACTACCTTCCAAATTAGCAATCTGAGATGTTCAGAAATGGAACTGAACAGTTTTTTGCAGTGATGGAATAGTTGACTCAGGCTATAAATGGCGGTGGTATCTATATACGAGATCATCCAGATCAACCACAAATGAACATGTCAGTAGTGGATCATTTCATAAGGAAACATCCCCCATCATTCAGAGGATCATATGACCCGGTGCTTGCAGAAGGGTGGATTAAAGCACTAGAAAAGATTTTTGATGACATGGGTTGTTTAGAAAATCAAATGGTTAGTCTCGATTTTTACCTTTTTGAAGTTGAAGCTAATCAGTGGTGGTCGATGGTGAAAAATATCAGGGATAATGAGGTAATTGATTCTCATGATTGGGATGAATTCAAAGGTATGTTTCTTGAGAAATATTTTCCTAAGGTGGTTCATCTTAGGATGGAAAAACTATTATGGGAATTAAGGCAAGAGGATGACCCAGTGGCTACTTATGAAGAAAAATTCACTCGACTAGCAAGGTATTCTCCAAATTTAATATGATATCTTCATAGTAAAATCAATTATTTTTAATTAGGATTAAATCCAAATTATCGAAGGGATTTAGCTTCTCGTGAGTTAAAAAGTTATGAAAAACATGTTTGTTGTGCGGAGAAGGTAGAAATGGAGTTTTCTGATGATCAGGTGTTATTTTAAAAACAACAGAATAAGAGGTAATGGTGGCAGTAGAAAGGGATGAACTCTTCAAAAAAGGCTGAATCTAAGAAATGTACGTTTAAAGATTGTGAAAATTGTGATAAAAATCATGTTGGATAATGTCTTCTGAATTCTATTATGTTCTACCGATGTGGTAAAATGAGACATAAGGCTCGTAATTGCACTGAAAAAGATCCGAGTAATAGTAAGACAAAATATTATTTACAATTAGTAAAATGTTTTAAGTGTAATGAAATGATTCATTAGGCTCATGAGTGTCCAACAATGAACTCAATCGGAGGAAAGAAGCCAGACTACAAGCAGAAAGGGGTTGTGAAATCCATTGAACCTACTTCAGCAGATGTTGGGCCATCAAATGAAGTTGTATCAGATACACTGTTTGTTTGTTCAGATTATGCCACTGTGTTGTTTCATTCAGGTTCTACACAATCATTAATTTCTGAGAAGTTTTCTAATAAATTTGTAATTACATATCAATATATGAATATAGAACTTATGGTAAAACACCTAGAAGAAATTTTGAGACAAAAATAAATCTTATGAAGATTCCTGTCATTGTGTTTGGAAAGAATCTACCTGAAAACATTATTATTTTACCTAAAGTAGAGTTTGATGTTATTTTGGGTATGGATTGTCTTTCTGTTTGTCATGCTAAGATTGACTGCAACGAAAAGGAGTTTTATTTTTAGATTGATTTTCAGATTGTATACAAAAATGAACCCTTGCTTTTTATAACATATTAGGATGTTGAGAAGCTAGTAAAAGAAGAAAATGAATGTTACCTTGCACATATTGTTGAAAACAAAGTAAATGTTTAGATTAATGATGTGGTAGTGGTAAATGAGTACCTAGATGTTTTTCATGATCATTTTCCTGGTATTATACATGATCAAGAAGTTTAATTTACTTTTGAATTGGTTCTTAATGTTAATCTAATTTCAAAAACCCCTAATCAAATGGATCAAATTAAACTTTTATAGTTAAAAACACAATTCCATGAGTTATTAGATAATGGTTTCATTCAACATAGCACATCACCATGGGGTTCTCCAGTATTGTTTGTTAAAAATATAGATGCTTAAATGACACTTTTCATTGATTATAGAGCATTGAATAACATCACTGTTAAGAATAAGTATCCTTTTCCTAAAATCGATGATTTGTTTGATCAGCTCCAGGTATCTCAGTATTTTTGAGGATTTATTTGAGCTCGAGGTACCATTAGTTGAAAGTAATGGAAGTAGACATTCTGAAGACCACATTTCATACATGATATGGCTATTATGAATTTGTAGTTATGTATTTTGGTTTAACCAATGAACCTATTGTATTCATGGATCTTATGAATATAAATTTCCATGACTTCATGGATAAGTTTTTTGTTGTGTTCACTGATGATATTTTGATTTATTCCAAAATTAATGCGGAACATGAAATTCATTTAAGGGTTGTCTATCAAACCTTAAATGAAACAAAAATTATGGGAAATTTAGCAAGTGCGAATTTTGGTTACAACAAATTTTTTTCAGTGGTGAAATTATTTAAAAAAATGGCTTATCTGTTGATCCTGCTAAAACAAAAGTTGTTAAAGAATGTCCCAAACCAACAAATATAACTGAGATTCGTTGTTTTCTTGGTTTGGTAGGTTATTATCGGAGGTTTGTTGAAAATTTAGTATGGTTATCTAGTCCAATGACTAAGTTAACTCTAAAAGGTGATATGTTCATCTGAAAAAAAGAATGTGATGATTGTTTTCAGGAATTGAAAATAAGATTGGTGAATGCTCCAGTTTTGGAACTTCCATCCATAAATGGTGAGTTTTTTATCTATAATGATGCATCATTGAAAGGACCTGGATATGTCAATATGAAGAATGATCAGGTAATTTCTTATTCTTCACGTCAGTTGAAACCTCATGAGTAAAACTACCCTACACATGATTTGGAATTACATGTTGTTGTTTTTTCATTAAAAATTTGGATGAATCATTTGTATGGAGTAACATTTGAACTATATACTGACCACAAATTTTTAAAATATATATTCACTAAAAAATAATTGAACATGAGAAATAGGATATGGTTGGAATTAATCAAATATTATGATTGGACAATCCATTTCCATCTGGGAAAATCAAATAAGGTGGCTCATGATTAATCGAAAAAGTAATGCTTCATTAACCATGTTATGTTTGGAACAAGAACCTTTGGTTTTTAATTTGATAAAAATTCAAATAGAAGTTTTTGGTCCAAGAAATTATTCTATTTTGTATCAGGTTTCAGTGAGGTCATCTCTATCAGATAGAATTAAGTAAGCACATAAGGAATACAATGAGTTACAGAAAAATAAAGAGTTGGTTTAGAAGGGTATGTTGCCTGAATTTAACATTGATAATGACTGTGTTCAGAGATTTATAAAGATATTATGAGTTCCTTGTGATTCACAGTTGAAGAATGAGTTGTTATGTGAATCTCATAGTTCCCCATTTTTAGTTCATCCTGGATGTAATAAGATGTACATAGATCATCGAGAGTATTACTGGTGGGATAGAATGAAAAGTTATATTTCTGATTTTACTATGAAGTGTTTGACATGTTGGCAGGTTAATTTAGAGCAGTAGTTATTGAATGGGAGGCTTTATCTATAACCAGTTCCAGAGTGGAAATGGGTAAAAATATCCATGGACTTTATTGTGGGATTACCAAAGACATCTCGAGGTAATAATGCTATCTGAGATATTGATGATTGATTGATTAATATGCTCATTTACATCCTATTTGAGATACATTTTCTCCATTTCAACTTTTTCTGTTGTATGTTAAAGAGATAGTCAGGTTGTATGGATTTACCCTCTCCATTGTATCTGATCGTGATCCCAGGATTAATTATAACTTTTGGAGAGGCCTTCAGAAGTCATTGGGTAATGAATTAAAAATTAGTACATCTTTTAATTATCAATCAGATGGGAAATCAGAATAAAAAATTAAGAAATTGGTGGATATGTTACGTGTTTCTCAATTGATTAGTAGGGAAGTTGGGACCAACATATTTATTTGGTAGAATTTTCATATAATAACAGTTTTCATTCCAGTATACAGATGGCTCCATTGGAGGCATTATATGGAAAAGCGTTGTCGAACTCTAGCGTTTTGGGATGAAGTTGGTGAAAGGAATCTGATGGGGCCAAAATTGGTAGAAGAGATGGTAGAGAAAGTTTAGTTATTTCAGAAGCACATGAGAATAGCTCAGAGTAGATATAAAAGTTATACAGATAACTAGAGGAAGGATTTTCTTTTGAGGTAGGAGATCATGTATTTATCAAAGTTTCTCCATGGAAAAGTGTGATGCATTTTTTGTAAGAAGGGAAAGTTGAGTCTGAGGTTCATTGGACCTTATGAAATTTGGGAGAAAGATGGATTAATTGCACACAAAGTGGTTTTACCTCCAATTTTCTCCCAGGTACACAATTTTTTTCATGTTTCAATGTTGAGAAAGTATATACCATATCTATCTCATGTTTTGAGCCCATAGGTAGTTGAGTAGGAAGATAATATCTCTTATGATGAACATCCAGTCCAAGTTATTGACCATAGAGAGAAAGTGTTGCGAAAGAAGGTATTTCACCAGGTAATGGTTTTGTGGGAATACCATATGGTTGAAGAGGCAATGTGGGAATCTGAACATGCTATGAGAGATAAATACATTGACTTATTTTGATAAGTAATATTGTGAGGACGCAATTCCCAAAAGGGGGGAAGGATGTAACATCCTAGGTAAATAAATAATAAGACATATTTCATATTTATTAATATTTTTGAATTTAAATATTAATATTACATTAAAGTTTTTTCTATGTTTGATAGCATACCCAATACTCAACAACGATTTTGTTTGAAATCTTATGTTGTTCACTAATAATATAATATTTTTATTTTGAAGGGTAGATAACTTTGAGTCGTTGTATTGGTTGGAATGAAGAAAACTAACTACAATTTGATTATACATGGTTGTTAAATATATTTACATTTATACAATAAAATGTTAGAGGCTGAATATATGAATTAATCTAATTTTAAGCATAATTTACATTAAAAGGTTGATTTACCACCTTTTAATGGAGATCCATATTTAAATCTAGTTTTGGTCACATTAATACATTCTATTTGAACAAATAAAATCCTTATTTAAAATGGGGACATCAAAATTTACTTGGTATAATTTTTTTATTTTTCCGATAATGTTCCTTTTTTAATGAATAATGAAAATATTGAAATTTAATTCAAACCTGTGTTTTAATATAATTTATTTATATGGTTAGATTATATTTTTAATTTGTTTTAAAGTGTAATTAGAATAAATTTTTACCCTTTAATCCCATGTTGGTCATTGGAATTAATGTCACTTCGAAAGTGGTCATAAACAAGTGCCAATCTATTGATAGTTATTGTTTCTTAAAAACACGCTTTTTGTTTTAAAAAGAAGAATTAATTTTAAATTATTTAATTCCACTTATATGTTTTGAATTTAGAAATATAGACACCATATTTGAATTTGGTATATCAAATATATCTTCGGCTTAAATTTTGGTATTTTTCTGAAAAACATCAATTTTTGATGAATAGTGAAACCACTTAATAGTAGTTAAAAAAACTGACTTATTCATTTAAATGAAATTTTACCACTACTGTGAGTTGAATTTCAAAAATAATAAATACATTATTGTTGTTATTATGTAAAATGAGGTTCAATAAGATTAAAATAATATTTGGTGAATAGCAAACTTTTGACTTTTACTTCCCGTAGTTAAAGGTAAATAGTGTAATTCAAGGTAAACAAGAATATTGTAATAAATCAAAATTACATTTATATTTGTCCTAAACATATTTTATGAGTAATGGACGACCATGGGCATCATTGGGTCTATTTTGGGTTCACATTGAGCCACTTATGAATGATAATGACACTTTAGATTAATTAATTTAATGTAAAGGCAAAAATGACATAAACAAAATTCTTATAGTAAATTAATTTTTTAAAGGTGTGATTTAAGTAATATTTTTGACTATAAATATTCATTATAAATATAAAATGATTTTTTACATCTTCGTATTTTTTTATAATTTTTAGATATCTAATAAATTAAATTATTTATGACACTATAATGATGCAGTGTTTACCTCATTAATAAATCATTTAAATAAATATGATTATAAATATTAAAATAACATCCAAAACGTTTCCAATTTTTATTGGATGATATTATTTCGACCATTAGTCATATAATATTATACTATAATGATTTTTGGACCTTTATAAACCTAGTATCACTATATAATAAAATATTATTATCACACATTCCTAAAGAGCCCCTCCTCCCCCTTATAAAATGCCCTAACTTCTAACCAATTCCACACACCTCTCAAGCCTTTAGGCCCGTCCAAAATCGTCCCAATTAATCTCCCTACATATCTATCCTCCTCCTAGAAGCCTTACCTTAGGCATAAAACACTTCAATATGACTTTTAGGTTCAAACCAAATGAAGTTTCCCAAATTAAAGGTAAAGGATTCTCATAACTTATTTCATTTTATTTTACTTATCCAAACCATAAAATATTTTATTCCATTATTTTATAACAACACCAGTATCCTCAATATAGTAGGATGTTTTTATGATAATTATTATAACTACACTTACCCACACCTCCATCTAATGGGTGAAGAACATATTTTTTCTGTGGATGGAAAACAAACGCCTCACGAGACGATGATTGTTCGATTATCTCTTACCGCCTATCATGGTTTCCATTAAGATGAAACTACATTAGGATATGATATATACTATGTTTATGTTTTTTCAGGATTATGTATTTTAATTTTATATCATACCTTTGTAGTTTCCATTATGCGTAAACGAGATAATTTTTTTTGTGGAAGTGCAGACTACAGCCCCCTCCATGTTTTATGACTAATTAATTCCATATATGGGACGTATAAAGGATGAATTTAATGATATTGTATATGTTATTGTACTGTAATTATAATATACTTATTTAAAATTATGTTTTAATTCCATTAAAATAATAAATACAAATGATAGAATCATTCAAGCATACGTACGACTTACCGTCTCCATGAATGGTGCATTTCATTTCTTACCTCCAAATGATATGTACTGTTATAAATATATATATACTATATATATATATATATATATTATATATTTTATATCTAAATAATTAATGTCATTCTGGATATAATGGACTATTAACTACATGGACAACTTGTAAATATAAGGTGTTCATTTTTTACTCAAGTACCAAATATCGAAAAACTGAACGTTATTAACTTAAATGAATACATAATGTTTATAACTTGTAGTAAGTGAAATAAAAAGAATAATAAACATGAAAAAGGTTCTTAATCAAGTAGAAATTAACATTAGTATTTTATTAAGGAGATTATAGAACAATCGAGTCAAGTCGGAAATGAGTTATGGTACATCATCTCAATCCCCATTCATTGATGAATATTTAGTTTTATACACAACATTATTTTATATAGTGTATAGACCCCTTTTACTTTTTATTTCATTCAAATGGAATCTTTTTATAATAATTGTTTTACTAAACGACAAAAAATAATGTTTTTTTAACGTAAACGGTGAAACCGACCTTTCTTCCACGGCAAGTATTATTTGATTTTTGTCTTCCTTAACAAGTGGTAATGTTTTTAAAAGGAAAATTAAATAACATATTCTCATTTTATATATTTTTGTATTGAAAATTATTTTACGAAAGGATTTATTATTTCAATATCTTGAAATGATATTTTTTGCAATATAGAAATGTTGTCTTTCCTTCATGTTTTTTTCTCTGTTATGATCATGTTATGGTTCTTGGGAATTATTTATGTTTATGGGTGGTTCCATGATAAACCTAGGGCAGGTGAGCCCGATATATCTCTCCAATGCATTGGGTAATGTGACGGAGGTAAACATGAATGTTTCTCCTAAGAGATTTAGGGAATATATTATGATGGATATTCAAAAGTTATTTTCTATGTTGTTGTGATAGCTATAATATAAGTATGTTATGGATGCCACACGTCACATTTATTATTTATGATTTCTATGTGTTACTTATAAAATTTTATGATTTCATGAGGTAAGTAAAAGATTTCATGTTTTTTATGTATTTATGAACAAATGTTTTCTTTTATTGTTTTATAACCCTTACAGATCATTTTATTCCCATCCCAATATTTGAAATGTTTTCACAGGACATAAAGAGGAATAGGGTCAAGGATGGGATTAAGTAAAATTCATGCTGTCTAAAACCTGGAACTAGACATGACACTTTTTTCAGGAGTTTTTATTTTACGAAAAAAATGGAAAATGTGTAGAAGTGTCTACTTTGTAATCTTTTGAAATGGAATAGTTATGTCCAAATTCTATATAACTCTAAACCTGAAAAGATCCTCAATGTATATTCTTAACTTAATTCAATATTATTTATTGTTTATGGTTGGTGTCCTTATATTTAGATTGAGAATAAATTTATAATAAATTAATATTATTAGCACCCTCCAAAAGTGATGCACACCTCAATTATAAAAGGGAACCTCATAACTCACGTCTTCACATCACATTAAGAATTAAATATCATACATTTCCTTCATGTTTCACTTCTAAAACTCCATATAAATATTCATGAGGTTGTTTTCTTCTCAAAATAACAACTGTAGTGTTCTTAAGAGGAGATCTAATTGATGTTCTCCAAATAAGAAGTAATAGTCTTTATGGACGATTTCAAGATAATTTTTTATTATAATTATTCTTAGGGTATGGTTTATATAATAAATTATTTAATGTAGTTTAACATGTATTATGAGATGCTATTATTATTTTGGAAGCATCATATTCCATATTTTTCAATTATAACAAAAATTAAAACAGTGTGGGAAAGTAAAACAGGTTATCTTCTCCACACCATGGTGTAATAACTTGTTTTACCACATTATTTAGGTGTTTATAATTATGGAAATATTATACATACAATAATTATAAAATTATATTTTTTCTAGAAACAATTACCATCCAATTCCTTGTCCTTTTAAATTAAGGGAACGACTTCATCGCTCATGCATATTAATTTTGTACTATCTCCCTAACGCGATGTGGTTCATTTACTATATTCACCATTAAATAATAATTATATAAATTTAGGTAATAAATAAATTTTATACATATTAATATAATATAATTCTAGACATTATGAAACTATATCCTATGCAAGTGAATTTGGACTTATACAATAAAACATTCACATGAAAATGAAGGAGTCCACATGTGAAATACTAATAATAATGAAATATTACTAATGGATGATTGTATGATAACATATTATATCATAAATATAAATATAACTATATAATAATTAAATAAAATTATTTCTTCCATTGTAAATATGTTTCTCATATGTATGAATTAAATCAGACATATGGTAAGGGTAAATTTAACAATTTAGTTATTGTTCAGTATATTTTATAGGTATTTATAATTTAGGGAATATTTTTCATCCAGGTCTACATTTCTTAAAAATGTATTCCAATGTAATTTTATTATTATTTTAAAGTTTTTAATGTAATTTTCAACCATGTGTAAATTTTTACTCAATAGTTTGAATGGAATCTTGTATTCATTTTCATAACAAATGTACCATTTCACTTTTCTTGTAGAAGTATGAGAGGAATGTCCTTTATAACTTATGATAAATGAATGGATTTTTAAAAATTCATGAAAACATAATTACTTGCTGATTCACTTAATATATTAAATTTTTATATTCAATGAAATGTTTTTATTTTAAAATTTCTTACCATTTTAATAATTGAAAACATGTTCAATGAAGAAATAATATTTTCCTCAAAAATTATTTTCTAGTGATATCTCATAAATATCATCCCTTTATATTAACATTATTTATGATACATATGATTTATTGGGATTATTTATCAATTATATTGTCTTAATTATTTATATAATTCCCTATCCTTAAATAGTATATAATCTTATATTATGTCAGAAATTCACATTGAGTATCTTTTCATGTTTTTAATTATAGGTAATTAGGAAAAAACTATTACATTACGTCTCAAAAATAAAAAATTAGACAATTCTACTATATCCAATTTTATTTCAAAATAAAAAACCCCCATATATAAAACAATAATTGTTTTATTGATATATATATTCTTGAATTATTTCTTTCACTTACAATTCATTATTCCCTATGGAAAACATTTAAAAAACATGGGACAGGAATGAAAAATATAGTGAGGGTTATAAAATAAGGAATGAACACATTAATCCCTTAATAAATACAAATAAATGAAACAATAATTTTAACTCAAAAAACATAAGCACTTTCACATACCTCAACAAATCATTATATTTATGCATAACACACGCAAAAAAATAAAGGTAAATTCTGGAATCCATAACAAACATACATTATATCTTTCAAAAATACATAGGTAGATACTTTTGGAATAACCATCATAGTATGTTACCTATATATCTTAGGGGAAACATTATTGTTTTCCACTATCATGTTACACAATGCATTGGAGACCTATCTCGGACTCACCAACCCTATGTTTATCACAGAACCACAAATATTTTTTTATCACGTAACCACCCATCAAATATCCAAGTACCATTACATAATCCTAAAACATAAACAATTTCAATTATAAACATTTAACTCATCAATCTTATGGAATAAATTCAATATATTAAAATATACAATTAATTTTCAAACCCTTTAAAAATATTTAATAAAGTGATTTGTCAATCAATGCTCCCCATACCACATTGAAAATTTTAATTGAGTTAACAGTTTTAAAAAAATAAATTTCAATATAAATAAATCTTTAGAACCATTTTGAAAAAATGGACATTAATTAGAATATTTTAGAGTTTAAATCTTTAAAACCATAAAATAATTGTTTATTTAAATAGTCTCATTACACATTATAAAATACATAAATAAAAATATTTAAATAATATAATTAAATTAAACATATTATATCATTATAATATGTATATTTAAGATATTATATGACATAGATTAGTATATACACCTTATAGGATAATAAAGGTGCACAATATCATGATATTATTAATGAAATAATATTGAGACGTAGTCCCTTACAAAGATCATTTTGTTAATCAAATAGAACAATTATGAGTATTCAATATAAATAAGCATAAAGAAAGTATAAATACATGATAAGATATTAAAATTCATTTCTCACATAATCATAGTATGAAATAATCACGATGTAGAATATTAACACATAGATTGAAAATTAGCTTAGATGTTCCCTTACCTTGAGTCTGACATGTCTAGTTCATTATTTATATTCCCAAATAATAAGCTTAGGGTAATTTATATATGCTTTATAAAAATTTATAGGATTACTATTTTTTTATATAAATTATAATCATGTTATAAAAACTACATAATTATTTATGTTCATATCCGTTGTTTTGTTGACATGATGTACTTGAGTCGAAAATGAACTTGTAATAATTACAAATTTTCCATGTGTCCAGAAGTCCATTATCTCTATTATCATATTCAAAATACAAATATCATATATATTTAATTTATATGTATTAATTTCTAGTAAATTTATATTTAGAATAGTCAATACCATTAAGAGATAAGAAATGAAATGCACTCTTCCTGGAGATGGTAAGTCGTACGTACGTCGAAACGCAACATTCAATTATTTTTTTATTTAATAGAATGAAAACTTAATGATATATGGGCATATAATAATTACAATATTATATATATGTTATATATGATACATATTCTTATTAGCTTAATACATTATACGTTCTTTGTATGTCATGAATGAGTCATATCACTTTGTGGGGGCGGTAGTCCGAACTTCCTCAAATTAAATTATCATATTTACGCCTTATAGAAAGCATAAAGGTATGTTGTAAATAAAAAATAAATAATAAAAGATACAATATAAAAATAATATATATCATATATAAATATGTTTTTATCATTATGTCCACCATGTAATGTGATCGGTTAAAATTGAACAACCATCGTTTCGCGAGACAATAGTTTGTCGTCCACTAAAACAGTATGTTCATATCCTTTAAATGGAGGTCTGTGTAAGTATATTTCAAATACATATAATAAAAACATAATATTATATTGAGGATAATTTTTTTATATTTAATAAAATAATAATAATAGAATACATAGTGGATAAGAAAAATAAAGGAATGGAACTAGAGAGAATATGTTACCTCTATATCTGGTAACATCTTTTCATTTGAGCCAAATTTTTTTTGAAATTTCCTTATGAAAAATTTAAGGATTATTAGAGGATGGGAGGGATATGTGGAGATTATATGAGTAGAATTTGGAAAATAAAATGTTCTTGATAGGTGTGAGTAAATGGGTAGAATTGATGGCCTCTGATAAAAGGGAGGAGTGGCACATTAGGAAGGTATTGAAATATTATTTTATTATAAAATGATTTTCAGTTTCAAATAGTCCCTATGTTATTTATTTAAAATATAAGATGACATTGGGTCAAAAAATTCTCAACCAATAGGTTTATGTGATATATAGGTCAGAAGTTTAACTATATCGTTTATTTAACCCTTAGATAAAACATTAACTCTTACCATGTCTTTTAGAATTTTCATAATTTATGGTTACTATAGTTAATATAAAATTCCACGAGAAAAAAAAGTGGTTCATTAATGAAATGTTATACATTATGTAAGTCATTTATCTAAATAATATATTTTTAGTATAATTATATAATTTTATAAAATAATATTTATTTTTAAAAAATCATTTATGCCAATTATTATACTGTTCATATCACTACTTTATAAAATTCTTTAAAAACATGATTATTTGAAAAAAAAAACATCCCTAAATCAATGATATAAGCTCATAATCATCCATAAAATTATTTTATGATATAATGTGTTTTAAAATAAAGTTATTTTAATATTTTAAATCTTGTTTATTTAAATCATTCATTAATATGGTAATCAATACATCATAATTGTGTAATTAAGATATTTATTTATTTGATGTATAAAATTTATAAGTAAATACCATGATGTAGAAAAACTGTTTGTCTTTATGATGAATATTTATAGTCTAAAATATAACTTATATAACCACATACAAAAATTGTTTTTTTAAAAGATACATGTTTATTTAACATTTCCTTTTACATTTAATTAATTAATATAACTTGGCATTATCACTCCCAAGTGTCTCCATGGGGTCCGTAAATCAATACATTGATGTCCAAGATCAGAGATATATAATCCAATAGTATTAGGACACGTTTTACAATATTTTAATATTTTTATAATATTATTTTTAACTCTTATTTTCTTGATTTACCTTTTAACCATGGTAAATAAAACAATTATTGAAGTCACTATTCAAAAAATTAAAAAAAAAATAGAAGGTACATATTTACAAAATTTGGATATCCTGATTCTGAATATGGAATTCATTTTTCCAAATTTTATACAAAGAAGTTTTAGTAAATACTTATAATTTAAATCTCGTTGTCAAAACCAAAAAGTGGGTTTCTAACATGTAATAACTATAAAAAGATTGGAATTTTTTTATTTACAATTAAAATGTGAAATTACATAAATTGACCATAATTGAATTAAATTATAAAAACATAATCCAATTTTACTTTAAAAAACAAAAATTTCAATTTGACTATATAAATAAATTAGTTGAAAAGGCAGTTTTGAATTAAAATTCAGTATTTTTCTCTATCCACTAAAAATGACCTTTATTAGAAAAATACAAAAAATTTATACAAAGTATATTTTGATTTTCGGCTATAAAGAAAATATTTTTTTCAAATAGATCATATAAAAGTGACAAAACTAGATTTAAAATTTATTCACCATCAAAAGGCGTGAAAATAACCTTTTACAATATTAGAGCATTTCATGTTTAAAATCATAACCATTATTAATTTATGCCTCTAAAATTTATTGGATAAATTTAAAGACTTTGAACAAGAATTTATATTCATATTTTAGTTATTTTCATTCATTCTCACAAATAAAATGGCTAGTAATTAACATCCATTTAAAAATATATTATTATTATCTTAATTTTTAGTAAAACACAACATTGTGTGCAACGTATGATTTCAAAGAAACCCACTATTGCGTGTTAACTATTCCGTTATACAAATAATCCCCTTTAATGTAAAAATGATATCTTATTAATTAATATTAATATAAATGAAAAATTATTATTCTATAAATACTCGGATTGTTACATCATTCCCTGTTTTGGGAATTGTGTCTTCACAATTGTATTAACATATCAAATAAGTGGGGTATTTATCCTTCACATCATTCTATGATTAAAATGATGACTCTTTAACTATATAATTTTTACGCAACACCATTACATGATGAATAAAATTATTTCGCAACACCTTCCCTCTACGGTCAATAATTTTTGCTTGTTATTCATCATAAGAAACATTCTAATCCAACTAAACTACATCGAGACTAAAAACATTAGAAGGATCCAGAATATACATTCTTAACATTGAAACATTAAAGACATTATGTAACTGGGATAAACATGGAGGTAAAGACACTCTATAAGAAACTGATCAAACTTTATCTAGGATTTCATAATGTCTGATGATCCTTAGACATAGCTTTCTCTACTTATCATAACACATCACTTTTTTATGGAGAAAAACTGAGAAAGACATGATCACCTACCTCAAAAGGAAGATAATTTTTTTGGTTAACTGCGTAATTTTTTTCAAACTCTAAGTTAATCTCATGTGATTTTTTATCAACTAATCTTTTTCTACCATATCTTCTTCCAATTCTTGTCCCATGAACTTCATTTAACCTATTTCATCCAAAAAAGATGGAGTTCGACAATGCTCTGTATACAATGCCTCAAATGGGGCCATCTATATATTGGAATGAAAACCGTTATTATAATAAAACTCAATCAAAGAAATATTTTATTCCCAACATCCCTGCTAATCCATTGAAAAAGCACGTAGAATATCTTCCAATGTAAGAATTGTTTATTCTAACTGCCCATCTGATTGGGGATGAAAAGTTGTAATGAAATTTAATTCACTTCCCAATGAATTATGATGGACCTCCCAAATGTTAAAATTTAACCCGATATCATGATTAGTCACACTAGGTAGAGTAACTACATGTAAACTAACTGTTTTTTTAATATAGAGTCGAGAATTATGATCTTGAGATAGAGTATCTTGAATAGGAAAGAAGTGTGTATATTTATTAAATCAGTCAACAATAACACAGATTTCAATGTTACCTTGAGATTTATTTGGTAATCGCACTATGAAATCCATTGACACATTTTCCAATTTATAATCTGGCACTACCAAAGGCTAATGCATCCATTTCCGTAACTACCACAATACCTAACCTATTGAAAAATCAAAAAACATAGAGTAAATTCAGAAATATCACTTTTCACTCGATCCCACCAGTATTAAGTTTGAATATCTTTTTATATCTTAGTACTTCCCAGATAAACAAAAAAGGGAGAACTATAAACATCACATTATAACTCTTTATTCAAATGTTAATCCTAAGGCATGTATAATCTCATTCTAAACCTCAAACCACAGTATTTATTAATGTTATATTCAGGTAACATACCCTTCTGAATGTATCATACATTTGTCTACAACTCATTTTCTTCTTTATATTCTTGATTAATTCTGTTTTTTATAGAAGATTGTTCTAAAACCTGAAGAATAAAAAGTGAAATTTCTTAAACAAACAAAATCGATGACAAAGTTCATCAAATCATTAATAAAAGGGTCTCGTTCCAAACATAAAATGTTTAATGAAGAATTAATTTTCTGACTCAAAGAGTCATCCACCAAATTTTCTTTACATGGAGGGCAATAGATCTTGCAATCACAATACATTATTAATTATATCCATATCCTTTGTCTCATTTAAAATTCTTTCTGAGTGAATATATAATTCAAAATTATGTAATCCAAATATATTTCACACATTACGACACACATATGATGCCTTCAAATTTTTAAAGTAAAAACAACATGAGATAATTCTAAATCATGGGTAGGGTTATATAACTCATGAGTTTTAAACTGCCTTAAAGCATAAGAAATTACCTTATCATTTTTCATTTTGACATATTCAACTCCTTTACTCAAAGATTCATTAGAGATAACAAATTCACCATTTTTGAAAGCTAGTGGAAAAACTGGATCATTAAACTTTCTTCTATTCAATTCTTAAAAACATTCACCACATTCTTTCGTCTAGATGAACATAAAACCTTTTAGATTTATCTTAGTCAGTGGCTAGTTAACCATGAAAAATATCAAGAAACCTCATGTATTAACCTTCTAAACCAACAGAACTATGACTAAAGGTTATATTTTTATTCATGGAAATTATTTAATGACTTTTGATTTAGTAGGATCAACAGTTATATCATCTTTAGAAACAATATGACCAAGGAATGAATTTTTAAAAAAAACTCACACTTTCTAAATTTCCCATAATTTTTCTTTTTTAAGGATTTAAGGACAACCCTTAAATGGATTTATTCATACTCGTTAAAGTTAGAAAATACCAAAATATCATCTATAAACACAACCACCATTTGTCACTAGATTCAACCGAGCCATCCCTACTAAAAATATTTCAACTCTGATTCTAAAAACATATAGATGCTAATTTAGAAGGTCATTTCCCTCTTTATGCCTTCCCAATACAACTTCCCTATTTCCAATATAAAAAAACATTCTAAATAGTCATATCTTAGAAGATGAATCATGGTAATCATCAAACGATATATCATTTCAATGTAAACATAATGTAAAAATAAATTATAGATATTAATTTAAGAATATCCTAACACATAATGTTATCTAAACTGACCTTTGATACCAACTATAAGTTCCCATCCTTAAACATTACATAATCTTAAGTTATATCAATAATTCACATTGCGAATCATTTCTAGTTTAGTGTTTTAGATAATTAGGCCATATCTATTACATTAAATCATAAATATTACTATGTAGACATTTCTACTCTATCCAATTTTTCTCACAACAATAAAGAACTAAAAATAAATCTATAATTCTTCTCTTGATAGAAATAATCATGAATTCTCTCTTTCTAATACCCTTCCTTATACGCTGTGAAAAAAATTTCGAAAACATTTGTTGAGTAAAATAATCTAAATAAGGTTTATAAAATATAGAATAAAAACATTTGTCCATGAATACATAAAAATCAATGATGTAATAATTTTCATTTAGAAAACATTAGCTCTTTAACATACCTCATGAAGTCATAAGATTTGTTAATAACACACAAAAATCATAAATGAAAGATGTAACATGTGGAATCCATAACTTTCTTACATTGAATTTATCACTAATACATAACAAGTTACATTTATAATACCCATCACTTTATATTCCCTAAATAACTGACGAGAAACATTAATTTTTACCTCTGTCATGTTACCCAATTCAATGGAGATCTATCTCGGGCTCAACCACCATGGGTTTATAACCGATCCACCCTTATTTGTTTTATCCGGTAACAACTCATCAAATTTCCAAGTACCATTACATAATTATAACAAATAAAATAATGAAATTATCAATATATCATTAACCAATCAAATGAAATCAATTAAATATGTTTATATATTTAATCCATTTCCAAAGTCACTTTAAACATTTAATAAAGACTTTTTTTAATCAAAGTGTCTTATAAAACGTTGAAACTTTTAAAGGAATTTACATTTTAAATTATTTATTTACATATAAATAAATCCATACAACCCTTTCTAAAACATGGACATTAATAAATAAAATCAATGATTAAATCGTTAAATAATTTAAAACAATGATTTTGTTTAAGAGTACCCTTCAACTTGAAAAAATACATAAATAAAAACATTTAAAGAATTACATTAAAAGAAACCTGTAATATAATGAGAATAAAAATATTCATGATATAAAATTACAAAGGTTATTATATACACCCAATAGGATAATAAAGGCACACAATATCAAGATATTCCTCGATGAAAGGGGTCTGAGACGTAGTCCCTTACAATGATCATTTTGTTAAGAAAATATATCAATTATGTGTATTCTCTATAAATACGCATAATGAAAGTATAAATAAATCATAATATATCAAGGATAATTTCTCACATAATCACTGAATGATATAATCAAAAAGTAAAAGATTAACCTTAAGAATGGAAATTGTTTAAGAAGTTCCATTACCCTGAGTCGGACTTGTCTAGTTCATGCTTTATATTCTTGAATTATAAACATTGGTTAATTGATATTTTTCTAAAACCCTTTTTCAGGTTTATTATTAATTTTATATTACTTATCATTATGTTAAACTAATTATATAATTATTTATTTTCATATCGGTCATTTTTTTGATATTTGGTACTTGAATTGAAAATAAACTAGTGATAATTACAAATTATCCTTGCGGTCAAAAGATCATTATATCTAGAATAATATTATTGATTTAAATATAATATATATCTAGAATATATGTATTAATATTCATTATATATATATATATATTTATACTATTCTATAACAGTTATAGATAAGAAGTGAAATGCATTGTTCATGGAGATGGAAATCCATACGTATGCATGAATGCTGCTTTAATTTATTTTTCATATTTAATAAAATTTTAAAACTAAGTGATATATATTTATATTATAATTATATTCTAATATATATTTAATATATGTTATATAATTTCATTAACTACATCCTTTACATGTACAATTTATGGCATGAACGAGTGATATCACATTTAGGGGGTGGTAATTTTCACATTCTCAAATGAAATTATCTTATTTACACATTATGGAAATAATAATGGTATAATGTAAATGAAAAATAAAGAATAATAGATACAATATAAATAGAATATTTATCATATATAAATTTACATTCATGATAATGGCCACCATGAGAGGTGGTAGGTAAAATTTGAACAATCATCATTTCGTAAGGCAGTAGTTCGTCATCCACAGAAATGGTATGATTGTATCTATTACATTGAGGTGTCTTTAAATATAGATAAAATAATTTTCATAAAAACATCCAACTATATTTATTATACCTTTTATATGTAATAAAATAATATTAATAGGATAGAGATTGGATAAGGAAAATGAAGAAAAGGAACTTGGGAGAATACAATACCTCTAAATTGGGAAAATTTGTTTGATTTGATCCAAAAGGATTTATTGAATTGCATTCTATTAAAGGTAATGCTTATTGGAGTAAGGGTTGGATATTAAGATATTATTTGAGTAGTATTTTATTGATCCAAGGGTGTTGATATTTGTGAGTAAATTGGTATAGGTAATGGCTTTTTATAAGAGGGAGGAGTGGAACATTAAGAAGGTATTAAAATATTATTTTATTATATAATTATTTTAGGATTAAAATGGATTCGAAGTAATATATATCAAAGATAATATGTTTTTGAGTTGAATAACGCTCAACCAATATGTTTTAGACATTTCTAGGTCAAAAATTTAACAATACCATTTTTCTTTAACACTTGGTTAAAAAATAACTCTTGGATTGTCTTCGTGAATTTTCATAATTGATTTCCACTATGGTTACATTAAAATGAAAATATAACCACATGTTGTTTATTAATGACATGTTCAACATTATATAATTTATTTTTCCAAAATATATATTTTTAAGATTATTATATCATTTAATAAAATAATATTTGTTTTAAAAAATCATTTATGTTAACTTTTATACTATTCAAATCATAACTTTTTGAAAATCCATAACAACATGACTCTTTCAAAAAAACTTCATTCATTCAAATATAAAAAGTCAAAATCATTCCTAAAATTTTTGGATGAAAAAAAAGTTTTAAAGTAAATTTATTTTAATATTTATAATCTCATTTACTATATCATTCATTATTTAAGTAATCATTTCATCATCATTGTGTCGTCATTTTTTAAATGATGTCTAAAAATTATTAATAAAATAACATGTTGTACAAAATATTATTATCATTATATAGAATTTTTATAGTAAAAAAATCTCTTATATAACCTCATAAAATAATTTTTTTATTAAATGATATATGGGTATGTTATAGTTTCCTTCATATTAAATTTATTAATATGGCATGTCATTATCACTCCAAAGTGGTTCCAAGGGGTCCCCAAATAGTCCCAAGGATGCACATAGTCAGACATATCTCAACAAATCGGAATAGGATAAGTGTTAAGGTTGTTTAATATTGTTATAATATTATTTTTGACCCTTATTTACCTTATTTACCCATTAACCATGGTAAATAAAATAATTACTGAAGTTATTGTTCATAATGTAAAAAAATAAAAGGTATGTATTCACAAAATTTGGACCTCCTAATTCCATACATGGAGTCAATTTTTCTAAATTAAAAGCACCGAAGATTCATTAATTAATTTAAATGAAATTTCCATTCTCAAAAAAAAATGTTGGTTTTTAATAAGTAATAACTATCAAAAGATTGACATGTGTTTATATCCAATTAAAATATAAAATTTCTTAAAATGACCATAATTAGATAAAATGATAATTACATAATCTAATTATTCTTTATTTCTATTAAAAAGGAAAATCTAACTATATAAATAAATTAGATAAAATGGCAGTTTTGAATTGAAATGATGTAATTTTACTATTCACTAAAAAATGAACATCATCAGAAAAATACAAATATTTATTCCAAAGTAAATTTTGATATCATGTTTCTAAAGAAGATGTGTATTTGTTCAAATCTAACATATAAATGTGACATAAAAACTAGATTTAAAAAGTGTTCACCCTTAGAAAGCACTAAAATGCCCATTTAAAAATATTAGAATATTTCCTTCTTAAAGTTAGATGCATTATAATTTTAAGCCTAAAAAATTTAATGTATAATTTTAAAGACATATAAAAAACATGTATAATCATTATATAGTTAGTTTTTCTTATTCCCTTTAATACAACATATTTTCCTTAACTACCATTTAAAAATATATTATTATTATCTTGCATTTTTGTATAATAGAACATTTTTTGCAACATAAGATTACAAAGAAAATATTTTTTTTCATGTTGTGTATGTAATTGAACAAATAGTCACGTTTAATGTAAAAAAATATCTTCTTCATAAATAATAATATGAAGAAAAACGTATTATTCTATTAATTCCTAGGTGGTTACACTATATATGATTTGTATATTTCTATGATGGAATTATAATTATGAAACAAACTACATCTATAGGTTATTTTATGATGGAAAAATTTTTATGTAACCATTTTCTATGGGTTTTGATATGATGAATGATTTATGTCCTTGTTGAATATTTATGTATTATTTTCATTATGTGACTAGTTAGACTGATATATTCTTCTAATAAATTGGGTAGATATTCATATTTCATGAGATTGATAATACAGGAATGGGTAGTAAACTCAGTTCAAATATAAAAGGTTAGAACGAGGAGTAAACATGGTTCTTGTAGGGGACTTTCTCCACAATGATGGTCTTGTCAAGGGGATTTGAGTAAAATGGATATGATTTTATAGGATTATGTTTTTTCCATAATATCATCTATTATTTAATTCTATCATTGAATATGTTCTTTTATCCTGTATTAACTTTTATGACTTCTTCCATGACATGATATCACGTTCTATGATATGAAGGGTTTAATTTTCCAAAGTTATTTTCATGTTTTTATTCACTTCTATTTATATTATCTACTATAATTACCCTTAAAAATCATCATAGATCGTCTTTTTCTTATGTTTATTTTACCCATGGTTTCAAGAATTATATTAACTAATATGTGACAAAAAATGATCTAGTTATGAAATAATGTGTAAGAGATTATGTAAATGTTTTGTAAATATGTCATTAATGCTTACAAGTTTCCATATAAAAAAATAATATTTTTCTTGTGTGACTTGGTTATATTATATATTGAATATTATTCAATTTAGATTTAATATATATATATATTTTAATAGTATATTCTATTATTGTTGGTATTATAGAAATTTTTAATTAACCTTTGGAATCTAGGATAAGAAAACCATAGTAAGAACCTAATGGATTAGTCTATTTATATGATTCAATCCTAAAGTTGGTAACGATCATGAATAATAATGGAAATAATCCTATGGTTTCCCAAAATGTAATTTCATTAGTAATTTCCCATGAATATGTGTTTTTCCCATTATGATTACTATTTCTCACACAATTTTATATTTTTCAGTCATCAGATGGAACTATAAGGAACCACATTAACAATGAATGCAATGGGAAATGTATTTTTTGAACTTCTGTTCAACCAAATGTATTGGGATCTAGAATGAAAAATATTTTTTGTACTCACAAAACATTATCAATAAATGAATCATGTTATACATCCAATCTAGTAATGAAGGGAAACCCATTTTAATGAGTTCATTATAAGACAACATCTGTCATATTTAAGTGGTCTTTCTGATCCACTAATCGATGAAAATTATATTAGTAAAAGTAAGAATAAATTTTCAATTTACCAATGTTAATAACATGAAAAATTCATTTTGGTAGTATACAATTTGGATGATGAAATATATCAATGGTAAAATAATTTTAATAATATGAGGAAATGAGATGAAATTGATTGTACTAATTAGGAAAAGTTAAAAAAAACATATTTTTTTAATATGTAATTGTAACGACCCGCACCCAGCCATCCACCCGAACAGTGCCGAACTGGTCGGTTGCCACTACATTTGGCACGCCTCCCCAGGATGTCAAAGGCAGCCGACTAGCAGTGAGGGTCTGAATAGGTATAGTGGGGAGGCTATACCCTCTCGGAGGATCATAATAAGGGTACTGGTCCAAGTATAACAGTAAAGATGCAGTGGAAAGAAAGACTCAGCAGAATCGAACCAGACCCGCAGAGCGAAAGCATAAACAATATAGATAAATAGCCGAAGCAATAAATATAAACAACAGTAGAGGAAATAAACACAACAACATGTTGATATCATGTAGCTAAACTGAACAGTAACACATGCATCCAAAGCAGGTCATACACAACTGAATATAAAAAGGGCGGCAATGGATAACCAATAGTAGCTACAACAAGTAAGCATGATGATAGGAAAATTAAACAAAACAATGTAAACCAAGCTAGGAATGGCCTCAAAGTCCATACTATCTCCATGAAATATCAAACGTAGCCCAGCTCCTAAAGCTGACCTCTTTCCTGGACATAAATCCATAAAATCTGTACGCATCCCGAAAGGGCCATGCAGGATGTGAGACAAATCTCAGTAAGATACCACCCAACGGTGCATACCAAATATATGTGTTCTAGCAGTCATGAATTTACAAGGAAATCCGTAATTAGTACAATTCACAAATAAACAAAAACTCCACTGGTGCTCAACAACCACTACAGAGTATCACCTGCTTCGGCCCACACCAGAATCTATGTTGTGTAACCCGGCACCACATGCCACCTGACACCTTGTGTCTCATGTACCGACGTCCCGAAGGCATGCCCAATAATAGTAACCCTGCACCATGTGCCTCCTGAAACCTCGTGTCTCAAGTACCGATGTCCTAAAGGCATTCCCAAAAACGCGCTGAAGGCCACGTCACCCAAAAAACCACGAAAACACAAAATGAAGTATGAGCCTCCTACCTGAGACTCGCACGATGCAACTCCTCCGGTAACACCCACCAATTCGGTATAAAAGCGGTAAATCTACAAAATATTCAATATCGTTCAAATTCCCATAACTAATTATATAATGAAAATCAAACAAAATGGAATAAGAGGAATTGAGGGCTTATCAAGGGTGTTCCAACGCACTAATCAGAGCTCGAATCGGGTCTCGGACGGATGATCAGGAGGAGAGAAGGTTTTTAGCCGGCCTGGTTCACGTATCCTGGTGGAGGGTATGATGTTCTTCCTCAATATGAGGCTACTTCCTGTTTTAAGTGCAAAAAAGTACATGGAATGTGCATTAGGACTACACGCCGTGTATATGTCATTATCTGTTCATAAGACGGCAGATTCCGCCTACTTACTTTCTGAACCTGCCGACATGAGTACACAACGTGTAGTTAGGGTTACACGGCATGTACTTGGTTCCTATTCTTTTCCTCAGTGACGTACCCAAATGCCATGTGTTTCCTTTATACCCGGCTAGAATACACGGCATATCCAAAGGGAACACGACGTGCACCTCGTTCTACCCGGCCAACAGGCCTACACGCCATGTATGGCCTCACACGGTCGGGGGTATACACGGTGTCATCCAAACTACATGCTACGTAGTAATAAACTAATACACGGTCAACACATGGCATGTACTCGGTGAGCACACGGCCGGTCACTCACCTAGGCATACATGGCGTGTACTTAAAGTACACGACATATAGTCTGGAAATTTCCTAAAACATCGCATTTTCTCTAGTTTCCTAAGAAACCAGTCAAAAATTCAAACATGGTTGGGATTTTGACCCATTCCAAAAACCAGGGTTCTTACAAACTCCCCACCTTAACATATCTCATCCCTGAGCTACCGAACGAAAACCGAAGATGGCTCCGAACATTCCCATCTTGGTTAAAAAACCTGGACTACCCCGTTCCCAAGGTTCTGGCTAAATTCCTCATGGGGGATCCCACCTTAAGAATCTCGTTACCCGGTCTTAACCCAAAAACACGTAAAGCAATCATGGTTTTCGAAACTGTTTTTCATATTCATAGTCTTCCTGTGACGCGTCGTTACCCCTACACCCCATTGGTGCTCCTGTGTCACTTCCAACACACAATGTATCCTGCACCGCATCGGTGTCTGCCTCCATGAGGGCCTGGCGCCTATCACCTCAAGTAACCTGCATCCTTGATGCCCCGATGCCCACGAAACCACATGTAACTCGCATCCATGATGCCCTGATTCCCACGACTCCTCAGTAACCCTCATTCACGATGCCATGATGCCACACGTCTCATACATACATACAGACACACACACACACACACAGACACACAGACACACACACACACACACATATATATATATCACGCACCAGATATGGTTCCAATCCCCCTGACTAGAATCTAGTTCGTCCAAAAAGATAGTGCACACCATGTGCACTCAAAACAGAAATACCACCACAGGTAATGCCAAAAAGGAAACATTAATATCATGGTCACACCGTAGTGTACCTCTAATCGTCATCGGCTCACCAGTATACTCAGCCTCTGGAAGCTCCACGGCATGCACCTGGCATGAAACACATCTGCCTGACACCTGACCTCCCGATACTGCTCCAGTCACCGGCCACTGACCCTTCACCTGGGTCCCATCATCTCTGTCACGACCTCCACGCACAGCTGAACCTCGACTACCCTCTCTGTGTACCAAACCTGAGCCAACTCAAGACGCTGCAATCTATCATGGTCCCTGCCTACTGGCTATCTAAGAAGGCTTCATGCAAAACCTCTCTAGATGTATGTCCTGTCAAGAAGCCCGGAACTCCATCAGAGGCCTATCGCACTGCACCAGAACATATCCCAATTGTCCACACTGGAAGAAAATCAACGAAGAATTCCCAGAAGGTGGTCTAGCTGAATCCCTGGCCTATCTTCCCAGCTGGAACTCATCTCATCCCCTCTTCCTACTGTCTGAACCATCACCTGACGTTGTCACCCTACCCAAGCGAGACTTCTCTCTCTCGTTTCCCTCAGCTATGAGTGCTTAATTCACCACCTCGGAGAAGGAACCTAGCCTGATGATGTTGACCTAGACCCGAATGGCATGTCATAATACACCCTCAAAGAGCCTCACCCTAGCTGCGTCATCGCTCACTATACCAGGTGCAAAGCGAGACAACTCTATGAAAGTAGCTGCATAGTCCATAACGGACATTTCTCCCTGCTGAAGAATCAAGAACTCCCGATCTCTCTCTTCCCTCAGTGTCTCTCGATAGAATTTCTCAAAGAACATGTCCTCGAAGTCCTTCCATGCTAGCCCCTCATGCCTACAAGCATGAACATGTATGTCCCATTAATGCTTCGCCGGTCTTCTCAACATGTACATCGCCAGCTTGACCCTCCGCCCTGGAAGAATCTCGAGATGCTCGAAAATCATCTGCATACTCTCTATCCAGTTCTTAGACACCTGCGGGCCACCCTCACCCTAAAAAAGCGATGGGTGCTGCGACTGGAACTCCCGCGTCAGATACACAATAGAAGGATCTATACCCTGAGTGCCTCTGTCAATCCCCTACATGACACGTACCAAGCTAGCTCAGAGCTGATCGTCAAGACACGGCTCGAACAATGATAAACCCGGCTGCTGTCCTGCCTGCACTGGATCCTGAACCTGATCCTGTCCCTGTGCCTGTACATGCGGCTCGTTCTCTACCTATACCAAATTCTGACCCTGATCCTGTGACACTGTATCATCTCCTGCCTGACGCTCCATTGAGTTGTGAAGGAGTAACCCGCTGAATACCATAAATGGTCCGACAACTCATATATATATATATATATATGTATATATAACAATATACTCTATGCAGATAAGGAAAGGTGTAAAAGGCTGTGTATAACCACTACCCTTGCTCCCCCTCACCGCAACCCATGCCCCACAGCATCCTGACCTCATGTCCTCCTTACCCGCTAAACAGAGCCAAGTATCAAAAGTACCTCAGGACATGAATGTCATGATAGCCCACGTTCCCTCAAACCGATGACTGAATCGCCCAATCCTGACCATTACACTGCCTCCGCCACAGTACATTCCTGCTCTCATAAGATTCAGACCCAAATATTCCACCACATTAAATTCTACAAAAATAATCATGGAATACATATTTCAATAAACTAGAAATTCTATCAGGAATTTCACCAAAGTACATTTCAAACATATAAATCATGAAAATTTATATTTCATTCACATGGAATTATCACTTCACAAATCATACGTGAACTTATGAAATTGAAATACCCTAAAAATATGCCTATCAAAGCCAAGAAACCAAGCCTTTCCATACCAGTCAAGGTCCAATTCTCCCTTACCATACCAGGTCAAGGGTCTCATATCACAATCATGAACATCACACACCAAGTGACCACCGAGGTGGAAATTATATAAACTGTAATCTGAGAAAAAACAAACAGTAGATCCCACTCTCGACAACTAGGTCCATCCCTCATACCTGGGGCTACAGGCACCCAACCACAAGATAGAAACCCAGTCCCAATAACAACTATCACTAGTCTACCATATACCAAATAGTCAAACCAGAAGAAAGAAATGAGAATTCTCAAACTCATTAGTAGCCATAAAATAGTGCTACTAAATCCCTGTCAAGAACTCCTCTGATACCACTTTGTAACGACCCAGACCCAGCCAGCCTCTCGAACAGTGTCGAACGGGTTGGGTGCCACTACCTGAGGTGCACCTCCCCTGAACACCAAAGGCTCCCGACTAGCAACGAGGGTCTGAATAGGTGTAGTGGGGAGGCTATAACCTCTCAAATGATCATAATAAGGGTACTGGTCCATGTATAACAGTAAAGATTCAGCAGAAAGAAAGACTGAGTAGACTCAAACCAGTCCCACAGAGTAGAAGCATAAACAATATATATAAACAACAGAAGAAATAAATATAAACAAAACCAGTGGAAATAAACACAACAGCATGCTGATATCATGTAACTACATCTGAACAGTAACACATGCATCCAAAGTAGGTCATACACAGCTAAATATAAAAAGGGAACCAATGGCTAACCAATAGTAGCTACAACAAGTAAGAATGCTGATACGAAATGAAAACAAAACAATGTAAACCCATCTAGGCATGACCTCATGGTCCATACCATCTCCATGCAATATCTAACGCAGCCCAGCTCCTGAGGCTACCATCTTTCCTACACATAAATCCATAAAGTCGGCAAGCGTCCCGAAGGGGCCATGTAGGGTGTGAGACAAATCTCAGTAGGATACTGCCCAACGGTGCGTACCAAATATATGTGTTTAAGAAGTCAATAAATTACAAGGAAATCAGTAATCGGTACAATGCACAAATAAACACAAACTCCACTGGTGCTCAACAGCCACCGTGGAGTATCACCTGCTTCGTCCCATGCCAGAATCTATCTCGTGTAACCCGGCACCACGTGCCACCTGACACCTCGTGTCTCAAGTACCGATGTCCCGAAGGCACGCCCATGAATAGTATCCCGACACCATGTGCCTCGTGACACCTCGTGTCTTATGTACCGACATCCTGAAGGCACGCCCAAAAATAGTAACCTGGCACCACGTGGCTCCTGACACATCGTGTCTCAAGTACCGATGTCCCGAACACACGCCCATCCTCTAAAGCCTCCCCACCTACCACGTGGCTTTCTACGACAAGCACCTCCAACCATAATACCTAACCGCAACTACGGGGGCCTCTACCCATACGAGTGGTCAAAACCACCTCATCACGGTGTATCTCTGTGTGCACACTACTCAATGTTCTGGGTGAGCAATAATCACCAAAAATTACCTAAGACACCACACATCTGACACCTCGTGTCCCTGTGACCGTATCGCTCATGTCTGATGGCATCGCCACCCAAGTAACCCGAGCCATGCCCCAACCTTATAGTTGTACTGCCTCAAACTGACGTCCATGATGCCCAATCTCGTGGTCAAAACCACCCAAAGAAACCCGAGAAAAGCCCCAACCTATTATCAGCATCACTCAAGCGTAACCGGGCCAATCCAAACACATCCCAAAGGGTCTAGCAGATGCAATTCAGAAATTGCATATATAACATATGAAAACAGAAAACATAAACAGGGAAAACCAACTAAACAGTTGAATTGCACTATGCGAGGTGTTGTACCATACCAGCACTAAAGTCTTGAATGCCTCTAACAATTTACAACATGATTTAATAAATTAAACTAAATAGTTTAGCACATTAATATTTCAATTAAAACCATTTTGGCATTCCCCGGCCAAAATTCCCTGATGAGCCATGACCCCTCACCTGGCCCGCTCGCCCAAACTGTTAGCAGGGCATACCCAAAGGCATCCCATTTGTCCAATAAACAATTCAGTATGAGAAATCAGATAAAACAGGTCCCACTCAAAAAACCTGAAAACACGCCAAAGGACGCTTCACCCAAACAACCACAAAAACACAAAATGAAGTATGCATCACCTACCTGAGACTCGCACGATGCTACTCCTCTGGTAACACCCACCAATTCGGCCTAAAACGCGGTAAATCTACTAAAGATTCAATACCGTTCAAACGCCAATAACTCATTCTAGATCTAAAATCAAACAAAACGGACAATGAGGAATCAAGGCCTTACTGAGGGGGTTCCAACGCACTAATCAGAGCTGAAATCAGGTCTCGGATGGATGGTCAGGAGGAGAGAAGGGGTTCGGCTGGCCTGGTTCGCGTATCTGGGTGGAGGGTATGAGGTTCTGCCTTAATATGTGGATACAACCTGTTTTAAGAAAAAAAAAAGAAAGTACACATCGTGTACTTTAGGACTACACGCCATGTATATGTCATTTAACTGTTCATAAGACGGCTGATTCCGCTGACTTACTTTCTGAAACTGCCGACATGAGTACAAAACATGTACTTAGGGGTACACGACGTGTACTTGGTTCCTCTTTCTTTCCTCGCTGACGTACTCATACGCCATGTGTTTCCCTTATACTCAGCTAGACTACACAGCGTGTCCAAAGGCAACACAGAGTGACCCTAGTTCTACCCGACCAACAGGACTACACGCCATGTACGGCCTCACACTGTCGGGGGTATACAGGGCGTGTACAAAACTACACACTGTGTAGTAAGAAACTACTACACGGTCAACACAGAACATGTACTTGGTGAGAACACGGTCGTTCGCTCGCCTACGCATACACGACATGTACTTAAAGTACATGGCATGTAGTTTGGTAATTTCTAGAAACTTCATATTTTCTCTAGTTTCCTCAGAAATCAGTCCAAAATTCAAGCATGGTTGGGATTTTCACCCATTCTAAAAACCCGTGTTCTTGAAAACCCCCCACTATAACGTATATCATCCCCGAGCTACCGAACGAAACCTGAAGATGGCTCCGAACACGCCCATCCAGGTTAAACAACCTGGACTACCCCAGTCCAAAGGTTCTGGATAAATTCCTTAAGGGGGATCCCTACCTTAGGAAGCGCCTTACCCAATCTCAACCCAAAAAAACATAAAGAAATCAGGGTTTACTAACATGTTTTCCGGATGCATTGTCTTCCCATGACGCATCATCACGCCTGCACCCCATTGGTGGTCATGTGCCGCTTCTGACACCCAATGTATCCTGCACCACATCAGTGTCCGCCTCCATGAGGTCCTGGTGCCTATCACCTCAAGTAACCCACATCCTCGATGCCCCGATTCCCACGACACCTCATGTAAACTGCATCCACTATGCCCCGATGCCCCCGACACCTTAGTAACCCGCATCTGCGATGCCCTGATGCCACACATCTCATTTATATGTATATATATATATATCATGCACCCGATATGGTGCCAATCCCACTGACTAGCATCTAGACAGTCCACAACGATCATGCGCACCACGTGCACTCAAAACAGACATGCCACTATAGGTCATGCCAAAAAGGAAACATGAAGATCACGGTCACACCACAGTGTACCTCTAACCGTCATCGGCTCACCAGCCTGCTCACCCTCTAGAAGCTCCACGGCATGCACCTGGCCTGAAACACGGCTGCCTAACGCTTGACCTCCTGATGCTGATCCAGCCACCAGCCACTGACCCCTCAGCTGGGTCCCACCGTCTCTATCACGAGCTCCGCGTACAGCTGAACCTCGACTACCCTCTCTGGGTACTGAACATGAGCCAAATCTAGACGATTCAATCTATCCTAGTCCCTTCTTGCCAGCTATATGAGAAGGCTGCTTGCAAAACCTTTCTAGTTGTTTGTCCTGTCCACAATCCCAGCACTCCTTCGGAGGCCTATCGCACTGCACCCGAACATGTCCCGACTTTCCACAATAGAAGCAAATCACCGAATAATTTCCACGAGGTGGTCAAGCTGAATCCCTGGCCTGACTGACCTGCAGGAAATCATCTTGTCCTTGCTTCATGCTATCCGAACCATCACCTGAAGTTGTCGCCCTGCCCGAGCGATACTTCTCTATCTCTTTGCACTCGGCTATGAGCACCTGATTCACTGCCTCTGAGAAGGAACCCAGCCCGAAGTTGTTTACCTGGACCCGAATGGCGTGTCGTAAGCCATCCTCAAAGCACCTCACCCTAGATGCATCATCGCTCACCATACCATGTGTAAAGAGAGAAAACTCTGTGAAAATAGTTGTGTAGTCCATAACGAACATGTATCCCTGCTGAAGACTAACGAACTCCTGAGCTCTCTCTACCCTCAGTGTCTCTGGATAGATGTTCTCGACGAGCCTGTCCTCAAAGTCCTTCCATGCTAGTCCCTCGTGCCTACGAGCCTGAACCTGTATGTCCCACCAACGCTTCGCCGGTCCTCTCAGCATGTACATCTCTAGCTTGACCCTCCGCCCTGGAGGCATCTCAAGCTACTCAAAAATCATCTACATACTCCCTATCCAGTTCTCAGCTGCCTGCGGCCCACCATCACCCTAAAAAGAGGTGAGTGCTGCGACTAGAACTCCTGTGTTAGATAAGCCATAAAAGGCTCTATACCCTACATGCCTCTATGAATCCCATGAAAGACACGTACCATGATAGCTCAGAGCTGTTCGTCAAGCCATGGCCCAAACGATGCCAAACCCGGCTATTGTCCTGCCTGAACTGGATCTTGAACCTGATCCTGTCACTGTGCCTGTACCTGCGGCTCGTTCTCTGCCTGTACGAAATTATTACCCAGATCCTGCGGCACTGTATCATCTCCTCACTGAAGATCCATCGAGTAATGAAGGAGTAACCCGATGAATACCATAAATGGTCTGATAGATCATATACATATATATATAAATATAATTTATGAAGATATGGAAAGCAACAAAATGTAGTTCATAACAACTACCCTTACTCCCCCTCAACGCAACCCATGCCCCACAGCATCTCGACCTCATGTCCTCCTTAACCACTCAACAGATCCAAGTATCAAAATTACCTCGGTCCATGACCATCCTGAGAACCCACATTACCTCAAACCGATGACTGAATCGCCCAATCCCGATAGTTACACTGCCTCAGCCATAGTACATGCCTGCTCTCATAAGATTCAGACCCAAATATTCCACCACATGCAATTCTAAAAAAAGTTTCATGGAATACATATTTCAATAAAAAATAAATTCTATCAGGAATTTCACCAAAGTACATTTCAAAATTATAAATCATGGTAATTGATATTTCATTAATATGGCATTATCACTTCACAAAGCATACGTGCACTTATAAAATTGAAATACCCTAAAAATGTGCCTATCAAATCCAAGAAACCAAGCATTTCCATACTGGCCAAGGTCCAATTCTCCCTTACAATACCAGGTCAAGGGTCACATATCACAGTCTTGAAAATCACACACCACGTGAGCCACCTGGGTGGAAATCATATAAACTGTAATCTGAGAAAAAACAAATAGCAGTTCCCACATGCAGCAACTACGTCCATCCCTTATACCTGGGGCTACAGGCACCCCAGCACAAGCTAGAAACCCAGTCCCTGTAATAAATATCTCCAGTATACCATATCTCAAATAGTAAAACCAGCAGAAAGAAATGAGAAACCTCAAACTCATTAGTATCCAGAAAACAATGCTACTAAATCCCTGTAAAGAACTCCTATGATACCACTTTGTAAAGACCCGGACCCAGCCAGCCACCCGAACAGTGCCGAACGGATCGGGTGTCACAACCTTAGGCGCACCTCCCCTGAACTCCAAAGGCTTCTGACTAGCAGTGAGCGTCTGAATAGGTATAATGGGGAGGCTATACCCTCTTGGAGGATCATAGTAAGGGTACTAGTCCATGTATAATAGTAAAGATGCAGCGGAATGAAAGACGTAGCAGAGTCGAACTAGACCCACAGAGTGGAAGCACAAACAATATAGATAAATATTGGATGTGATAAATATAAACTACAGCAGTAGAAATAAACCCAACATCATGCTGATATAATGTAACTACAAATGAACATTAACACATCCATCCAAAGTAGGTCATACACAACTGAATATAAAAAGGGCGCCAATGGATAACCAACAGTAGCTACAAAATGTTACCATGCTGATTCAAAAAGTAAAAAAAACTATATAAACACAGCTGGGCATGACCTCAAGGTCCATACCATATCCATGAAATATCTAACGCATCCCAGCTCCTGATGCTTGCCTCTTTCCTGCACGTAAATCCATAAAGTTGCACGCATCCCAAAGGGCCCGTGTAGGGTGTGAGGAAAGTCTCAGTAAGTACCACCCAAAGGTGCGTACCAAATATATGTGTTTAAGAAGTCATGCATTTAAAAAAAAGTAGTAATCAATACAATGCACAAATAAACACAAACTCCACTAGTGCTCAACAGCCACCGTGGAGTATCACCTGCTTCGGCCCACGCCGGAATCTCTGTCGTTTAACCCGACACCACGTGCCATCTGACACCTCGTGTCTCAAGTACCGACGTCCTGAAGGCATGGCCAAGAATAGTAACCCGGCACCATGTGCCTCCTGACACCTCGTGTCTCATGTACCGATGTCCCGAAGGCATGCCCAAAAATAGTAACCTAGCACCACATGCCTCCTAACACCTCGTGTCTCAATTACTAACGTCCCGAAGGCACACCCATCATCTGAAGGCTCCTCGCCTCCCACGTGGCTTTCTAGGGCAAGCATCCCCAACCAAAATACCTAACTGTAACTACGGGGGCCTCTACCCACATTAGTGGTCAAAACCACCTCATCACGGAGTATCTCTGTGTGCACACTACTCAATGTTCTGGGTTAGTTGTAATCACCACAAAGTACCTAAGACACCACACATATGACACATCATGTCCCTACGACCATGTTGCTCATGTCTGATGGCTTCGCCACCCATGTAACCCAGGACATGCCCCCACCCAACAGTCGTACTTCCTCAAGCCAACGTCCATGACGCCCAATCCCATGGTCAAAACCACCCAATGTAACCCAGGAAAAGCTCCAACCTGTGATCAGCATCACTCATGCATCACCTGGCCAATACCAACACAACCCAAAGGGTCCAGAAGATGCAATTCATCAATTTCCTTTATAACATATATAAAAAGAAAACATAAACAGGAAAAACGAACTAAATAGTTGAATTTCACTATGCGAGGTGTTGTCTCATACCAGTACTAAGGTCTTGAATGCCTCTAATAATTTACAATAGTCTTTAATAAATTTAACTAAACAGTTTAACTAATTAATATTTCAAATAAAACCATTTTGGCGTGCCACGACTAAAATGCCCCGATGAGCCATGGCCCATCACCCGGCCTGCTCGCCCAAACTTGTAACAGGGCATACCCAAAGGCATCCCATAGGTCCAATAAACAACTTCGTAAGAGAAAGTAGATAAAACAAGTCCTGCTCAAAATACCTGAAAACACGCTGAAGGCCACATCACCCAAAAAACCACGAAAACACATAATGAAGTATGCACCACCTACCTGAGACTCGCACGATGCTACTACTCTGGTAACTCCCACCCATTCGGTCAAAAACCTGGTAAATCTACAAATGATTCAATACCACCCAAATGCCCATAACTCATTCTAGAACTAAAATAAAACAAAACGGAAAAAGAGGAATCGAGACCATACTGAGGGGGGTCCAACGCACTAATCATAGATCGAATCGGGTCTCGAATGGATGATCAGGAGGAGAGAAGGGGTCCGGCCGGCCTGGTTCGCGTATCCGGGCGGAGGGTATGAGGTTCTACCTCAATACGAGGATGCTGCCCATTTTCTGAGAAAAAAGGAAGTACATGGCATGTAATCTAGGACTACACGCTGTGTATATGTCATTTAACTATTCATAAGACGGCTGATTCCACCGAATTTCTTTCTGAACCTGCCGATATGAGTACACGACGTGTACATAGGGGTACACGGCATGTACATGGTTCCTTTTCCTTTCCTCTCCGATGTACACACACGACATGTGTTTCCCTTATACCCTGCAAGACTATAGAGCGTGTCCAATGGGAACACGGCGTGCTCCTGGTTATACACGGCCACTAGGCCTACACGCCATGTATGGCCTCACAAAGTCGGGGGTATACACAGCTTGTTCAAAACTACACGCCGTGTAGTAAGAAACTACTACACGGTCAACACACGACATTTACTCGGTGAGCACACGGCCAGTCACTCGCCTACGCATACACGGAATGTACTTAAAGTACACAACGTGTAGTTTGGAATTTTCTAGAAACTTTGCATTTTCTCCAGTTTCCTCAGAAACTAGTCAAAAATTCAAAAAGCGTCGGGATTCTGACCCATTCTAAAAACCTGGTTTCTTACAGTAATTTCATATTATTCAATGTATAATAATAAATAAGGAGTTCATTTAAATTATGATGAAGGATTATTAATCAATATGATCCCATGATAATTTTTTTTACAAAATATTCGAGGTACGCTTCTGGAAATAACATTCTACATGGGAGTAAAGTTGACCAATTCGTCTGTGGAATAAAACCAATTCCATGAAGAAAATTATCCATATGGGACTTTAGTATCTATGTTGAAATATTTTTTTGACCACTCAATATTATTAATAATATTGGAGTCATCCATAAATATTATGGGTTTTAAAAGAAAAGAAAATGGAATTAAAGAAAAAATCCACAAGCCATAGTGAAAAGTAGATAATATTTCAATTATTCGCAATGTGAAGAAAGAAACATTGAGGAAACATCATTAAGGGGATAAGTAATTGTTTTTTTGGGAAACAAGGACATAAAGACAGTGACATTCGAAGTGATGGAAAAAATATATCTACTAATTCAAATAGAGAAAAGGATGCACAAAATCCACCTCACACACTTAAATGTTACTAGTGTAATGGAAATGGGCATTATACAAACCAATTTCCAAATCCAATAGTTATAGATTATGATCAATATCAACAACCTCATAAGGCCAAAATAAAATTAAAATTTCATTCGATCTCTAATGGAGAAGTGGATTACAACAATGATGTGTGGAAATGTACACATATCATCAACTCAAGAATTGCTAATGTTTCATTTGATTATGAATCCACCAACTATTTTATTTATTAATAAATTTATAATTGTGTCACATTATTATGTAAATGAATTTTGGTTGAGTTAGCAGTGAAAACTCTTAATTAATTTATAGTCACATGACATGTTTATAACTCTTATAATATTGAAATTTGTTGGAATATGATTCATGAAAATATAATGATCTTCCTTTACTGGAATTCAATTTGATTCATACAATGGATTGTATATATCTATATTAATCTCATTTCAATTGTTGAATAAGTGATGTCACATAGCCTATACCAAATGAATCTATGATCAGTAATTGATACATGGATTAATTTTAACAAATTGTGAAATTACTTCCATACAGTTTGTCTAAATTCCTATAATTTAAGGTTATCTATCACAGATGATTGGGAGAAAGTCACTATTAAGGATATGAATATTGTATAGTTTTTTTGGTGGATTTATAGAATAATTTCTAGGTATTCCACCAAATCGTTAAATTGATTTTTCAATAAAATTTATTCCTGGCGCAATCCGTATTTCGATCACTACATATTGAATGACCGCAATTGAGTTATTTTAATTAATGAATAAACTCCAAGAGATTCCAGATAAGGGATTCATTTTCACAAGTGTTTCAATTTTGTGTGAACATGTTATTTTTTTAAGAATAATTAGGGACCAATGAGAGTCTATAATAGTTATTGGGAACTTATAAAGATCAATATTCATAACAAATATCTTCTCCCCCATATTTATGACTTATTTTACTAACCATGATGATATCAATGCATTTCAATGATTTATATTAGTTATGGATGACATCAATTATGGGTCAAGAATGATGATATACAAACTACTACATTCCATGCATCATATGGACATTGTGAATTTATAGACATTCTTTTTGGACTTAATAATTCCCCCACTATCTTTATCGATTTAATTAATAGAGTCATTAGATAATAGGTTGATCAGTTTGTGGTAGTCTTAATATATGAAATAATTGTCTATTAAAAGAGAATGTAAGAACATTAATATCACTTGTGGATTGTACTAAAGATTCAATAAAAGGATAATCATTATTATAAATTTAACATGTGTAAATTTTGGAATCACAATGTTTAATTTTTTGGATACATAATCCCAGGAGAGGATATATATGTGTATCCACAAAAGATGAGAGTTATTGAATAATGGACTAGACTAACAATGGAAACCAAGATCTAAAGTTTTTGTAGTCTGGATCAAAATTGTAAATGTTTTATGAATGATTTATCATGATTATATTATCCAATTACCTTGTTGAATTGGAATGTAGTTATGTTTACACGGACAGATGAATGCGTAGAGAATCTCAAAGAGTTGGAAAGAAGGTTAGTCAGTTCAACTATTTTGAAAATACCCCATTGTGGGGAGTTATTGTTGACCTATATTTATTCATCAAAGGAGGGGTTTGGATGTGTTCTCATTCAAAATGATTTGGTTAAATCTTATGCCTAAGGACAATTGAAAATCCATGAGCACAATCACCCAAATCATTATTTGGAGTTTGTAGCTATATTTTTTCCATTAAATGTCTTTGGTAATTATCTTTATAAATAAATGTGTGATATATATACAAATATTAATAGTATAATGTATTCTTCCAATCAAAATACGTTGATTATACACCGATAAATATAATTAGAGTTGATTAATGATTACAACTGTTAAAGAAATTATTACCATGGGAAAGAGAACAAGGTGGGTGATGATTTGAGTTAAAAAGACCTTGCTAGAATATCTACAAGAACTATCACAAAATATCCAATATCTATCAATTTTAAAGGATATATATATAAATCATAATGTATGTGGAGAAATATATTCTCTCTAAATATAATGTCTCGCCATCAATAAAAGTGGTGATTAAAGAGCCATGGAAGTAAGATGTAGATATGAAAAATAATGTGAGAAATGTTCCTAAGTTAAACATTGATTTTCATGTTATAATAATGTTCACGAATCATGATTATATTCCTTCCACACTAGAATTAATGAATGTTTCATTGGATGAGTATCGAAGTTAATCATTTTCTATTCATCCTTGAAGCATAAAGATGTATATGGACCAGAAAATGATTTTTGGTGGGATGGAATGAAAATTACTATTGTATAATATTTTTCTCAATTATTAGAATTTATAAAGTTTAGGATGGGATAAAAATGTCCTGTAGGATGTCAAAAACATTACCCATATAATAATATAAATGAAAAAAATCACTATAGACATTGCCAATGGACATACCAAAACATCCAAAGTCTATAATATTATATGGTTTATTATAGAACATATTGTGTATTCAAAACAATTCATTTCAAATATAATATATTTCTTTCAAGATCATCTAACAAAATATATATTAATGATTTGGTTAGAATGAATTGATTACTAGTTTCAATTATATCTAATCAGGATCAAAGATTTACCTCGAAGTTTTTTAGAAGTATTCAATAGGATCTGGATACATAGTTATGTTTCGGTAATTCTAAAAATCCTTAGATTTATGGAATGTCTAAAAGGATAATTAAAACTCTATAAGTTATGTTGACACCATTATCTAAGAATTTCAATGGTGGTTGGGATCAACACCTACATTCTGAATAATTTTCATACAATAATAACTATCAATCTAGTATTCAGATGGCTCTTTACAAAGCCCACTATTGTAAGATTTGAAAAAATCTATCATGATTGAATGAATTTGGAGAAACAATTTAATTGGGATGTAATATTTTTTTAGAGATTGATGTGAGGTTTAGATATATTCAACAAATCATATTAGAAGCTCTGAGTTAAAAAATACATCACACTGACAATCGATGACAAAACATAGAGTTTGTAGAGGGTGAAAAAATATTTCTATAAATATATCCCTAGAAGGGAGAGATTAGATTTTGAAAGAATATAAATATAAGACTGAGTTATATCATTCATTTTTAAATTTCTACATCAACTTGGGATGGTATCTTATATACTAGAGCTTCCACCAAATCTCTATCAAATTCATGAAATGTTATATAGATCTAACTAATGAATGTAATTTCCTAATCCTTAACATATAATAAAATCAAAATTCATATCGCGGGATGAAGGTATTTCTTATGAAGAATAACTGATAGAGATTCTATATTTTAGAGATAATTTTATAAGAAACAAAACTTCTCTCTAGGTTATATTTTTATGGAAGATCCACCAATTTAAAGAAGATATGTAAGATCTTGAAGGGGTGATGAGGTAGAGGTATCCATATCTATTTGTATCATATGGATGAATTTCAAGGGGGATTTATTTATTTGTTTTTATGATATAATACATGGATATTCATTTTCATTATTAATCACTTATAAAATAATCACATAATTTTATTATAATTACTTTATTACTAAAAATAAAATTTTCATTAAAAATGAGTTTAATTTTTTTAATGATATAAAAAATGGTTTTGAATTGTTTTTCATTTTTTAATTCTTCATTTAAAAATAATTTTTAAATAATATTCACAATAACCTTTAAAAATGTTAAGGAACAGGTAATATACCGATATTTTTGAAATTTTTTTTCATTTATTGTTTATAAATTAAAGGATTATATTTTTTAATATTTTGAAATTTCAATTTGTTCATTTTTATTTAACACAATCGAATTTTAGTTTTTTAAATTTATTTAATAATCCAATTTTTAAAAAAATCATATAACATATTAAAAGTTCATCTTTCCAAAAAAACATTCTATTTAAGTTTATCAGTTTTATATTTAATTTTAGTATGAATCATTTATGTTTTAAATTTTGAAAATTTGGTTTCAAATTTCTATTCATAAGTTCAAAATTTAAAGAATATATAGAATTTTTTTCCATTATGTATAGTGTCCTTGGTGAATTTTTTTATTACTTTAAAAGGTAAATTGGGTAATTTTTGTTAAAAGTAATGTTATAAAGAATATAAAATGAATCTAAAAAATGAATTTTTTAATTTATCATGATAACTTGAACAATACTAAAAAATATTATTACTTAATTTTTCTAAATGAATTTCTCTATGAAAATGACTATAACATTATTTAAATCAATGAAAGTCATAAAATGTCACTTTATTTTTCATTAAAATCGCTTATGTGTCCACATGTGGAATAGATATTTTATGAATAAATATAACTGTAATTGTTTACAATAATAAACATAATTTCATAATATCTATTTTTTAGACTTTTTGGGACAGTTATATGATATTATGATATTTATGATATTTTATTAAATGATGTCACATTCATGCTGTAGATATTCTATCATTTTTTATTTAGGGTTACACAAAAGATTTATTCAACTATAAATAATATTTTGAAATATAGATGATATTTATTAGTGATGGTAATTTTTTAATATTTTGAGAGAAAAAGTAAGCATATTAAATAATTTCATATCACTGAGGTAGTAATTATTTTATTAATAGAAATATCATATAAATGTTACAAAATATTAAAATAAATTTAATTTGAGCTTATTAGATGGATAAAAGTATTTTATATATAAAATTTACCTCTATGGGTTATAATTAAATATTTTGTTCAAATATAAGTTATTCTCTTGATATTTTAAATTTCCATGAAGTAAATAGTGCTAAAATTTACACCACTGATATTTTTAAAAAAAAATTAAAATGATTATTCACAAATTATCAACATCATAAAAAATATAAAAATAAAAAAATATAGAAATTGTTCTTTATTGATTTAATTAACATAACACAATAATAATATTCAACACCTTAATAATGAAAACATAGTTTCCTCGGTTAAAATTAAAATATATTCTATAAATGGAAATCAAAATGATAAGTGTTAAAATAATATAAACGCTGGTCTATATTCTATTAGTTGATGATATTATAGCTTTATATTGTCTTATATTCGAATACATGGACATCATGAGATACTTTTATTAATATATAATTTATTATAAATTAGTATATTTATAAAATTTTAAATATTCCCCTCATCTTAATTTTAAATGGGAACATCATCACTCACAACATCACATCACATTGACTGTTAAAGATAACCATCCCCATATAATTATTCTTATGAAGTTCATTGTACACATTCTTCAGGTTTTGGTATTCTCAAAATACCATCCCAAATTTCCATATGAGGTGGTCTAAAGGATGTTAAACAAAGAAGTGGTAATGGTATTTACTAATTATTTAATGATAATTTCTTTTTCTACATCATCCTCATGTTTTGTTTCCTTTAAAAATTAATAAATATTGTACGAAATATATTATATTTATATAATATATCAACAATATTCCATTTTTATCCATCCTATGAAAAAAATCATTTCATGTGCGTACAAACGGCTTACCATCTTCAGGCCGTGGTGTAATCTATATTTCACCACAAATTTATTCAGATGGGTTTAATAATGTAAAAAATAAATATATATCCTAATAATAACATGATATCTATTTGGGATCAAAAATATAAACCATCTACTTCCTTACACTATTACTATTGTGAAATGATGTCATCACTCGTATGTATGTACAACCTCCCATCTCCATGACGTCATGCAATTCATTTTACATATTCACCATTAATGAATAATTATATGAAGATATATAATGAATAAATATTATATATATTACATTAATATAATTATGTAAATGATTTCACTATATCAAATGCACAAGAATTTGGACTTATATGAAAAAATATACACAAGAATAGGAAGCACTTAGCACATGCAAGAAGAATACGAAGAAAATATTATTAAAGTGTGATAAAATGATCATATAAGATATCATAAATATAAATACAGTTCAGGAATAAGTTAATAACATTTTTTAATCCACTATAACATATTTCCTGATATTTATGAAGAAAATTAGGCCTAAAGTAAGTGATAATTTCACGTTCTCATAATTATTTGGAATTGTTTATTGAAAAGTATATACAATGTAAAATTTTTTATCCGTGGCCATGTTTCATAAAAAAATACATATTATTTTTACTATTCTTCTATAATTTTTTACATTTTTACCCATATCTATATTTTTACCCATATATATATTTTTACTATATCGGCTGAATGAAATATTTTTTTTGTTTTCCTAACGATGTACTATTTTATTTTTTGATAAAAATATTAGTGAAATGTTTTTAACATAATCATCATGAAGGATATTTTTACACTTTCATGATTCCTTAATTACATGAAGAATACCTTACCATATTATATAGTTGTATTCAATGAAAATTTTTATTTTATAATTTTGCATCATTTTGTGAAAATAAAATGTTTTCAAAGAATAATTTATATTTTCCTCAAGAATTATTTTCATGTGATCTCTCAAAATTATTTTCTATATTTGATTATATTATTTGATAATATTTATTATTTATTGCAGATATGCTTCAAAGACAATATCCATATTCTTTCTAATCATGGTTCTTTATTATGATGGAATGATATTAATGAAACACATTTTATATCATGGGTTATGTAATGATGGAATGATGTTTATGAAACCCATAATTTATTGGTTCTAATATGATTAATTATTTATGATGCTATAGAATAGATATTAATAACTTTCATTATGTGATTAGTGTAAAATATATCCTCCTCCAATACGTTGGTTAAATATTTATATCTCATTATATAGGTAGTACTATAATGGTTGGTAAACTCGATTCAGTAATATATTACTAGTACGAGGAGTCATCTCGGTTCAATAAGGGACCTTGTCCACTATGATGGTCTTGGCAGGGTGCCTTGAGTAATTTGGAAATGATTTCCTATGTATATGTTTATTTGAAAAATTCATTTTTTGTTATGTTCTCAAGGAATGTGTTCTTTTATTATTTTTGAACTTTTATGATTTTTTCCGTAAAATGATGTTATGATCATTGATAATTATGGTACAATTTTGAAATGTTTTTTGAATGTCCTTATACCCTTATCATTATGGTATCTCCCATGATTACCCTTACTGAGCATCTAATTTCATCTTTTTCTTTTGTTTATTTTACACATGATATGAAGAATTATATTAAAAAAGATGATTTCCAATTGTTCTAGGTATAATAAAATTAGTGGAATATGATTTAGATGTTTTATGAACCAGTTATTATGTTTCCCGGTCTAAAAAGACACTAAAACTATATGGTTATGGAGTGGTTTTTATGTTATATAATCAATATTATTATATTTATATGTCATATGTATGTATTGAAAGTATGGTTCATTATTATAAATGACTAATGATGTCTTATTATTTAATGAGATAATGTGTATATTTTTTTTCTATGTGATGATGAACTATAATGCTATATAATATAATTCAAATTTTATTAGTAAAAAAGTATTGTATAATTTTTGAGAAGTTAGATTTATCCAGATTAATAAATTTCATACCAGAAATGTCAACTCATATTCTCAATTTATAATAGATTATGGTATGTTTGTCTCATTTACCCATGTTTACCTTGATTCCACCTTTAATTTTTGGTTTTACTGTAATACATTGACATGGTTGCTTCTATTGTAATGTAAAATATTTCTTATATGAGGTAAGATCGTCAATAGTTTCCCCTAACAAGAGTCTAATTCTCCTATTTTTTTACCTATACATTTAAAATATGTGTCGATTTGAGTTTTTACTTCATCAGGACTGATACATTGAACACTTCATGAACAAGAGTAATGTTCAGCGATGTTCTAGCTAACAGGATGGTACTATTATGTGATAAATAATTTCAAAATATTAGTTCTAATATCTAGTACATGTTGACTTCATTCACAATATGTATCCCTATAATTATTATTTCATCATAAATGTCCATAAAGAGCTTCATTTCGATGTATTTCAATACTCAACTAGAAGATTATTTTTTATGAGAACTCAAATAATGGAATATATTGATCTCAATAAAATTAAATTTATTTTAAATATATAACAATATGTTTTTAATTTTCATAATAGTATTTCCTTATTGGACATGGTTTTGGAGGTGATTATCTATACTCAAATTCACTTCTGTATCTATATTATGATGGTGACATCAATAGAATTTAGATGCAAACCTTGATCACGATTAGAAATGATTTAAATAGATTCCCCATAAATCCCCCACAATACTTTTATGTATATCATGAAATGGAGGTAAAGGCAAAAATCACCCCCAATATTGATGAATTCGGAACTATTGGTATGTCAATCTACCATAGCACATATCACATTGTTTCCTTTGGATTTCTTCATGTGGGCCCAAATAATGTTGATAGTGATGATATCCCATTTCTTTGTCAATATAGGAAATGGTTTAATCAACCCCATATATTTTTATCAATCTTCAATAAAATGATAACATTCGAAGTGCATTGAGCTATACTCATTGATCTCCTACTTCATGTTGACCAAATAAATGATATTAAAAAACATGATACATATTATTTCTTCCATTATGGATGTAGAAAGATAAGTGAATATAATTTTTCACTAGATCATTATATAAAATTATTGACGAAGTAATAAAACTGTCATCAAGAATAAATAGGTTACCTTCATAAATGTGGAAATCATAATTAATCACCTCGTTTTCTTATTTCACCATATTTTGAATCTTTGTCTCATCCCTTTATTCTAAATTCATACTATATTTGATAAATGGATGGGAAATAGTGGGAAATTAATTGATTTATTATCTAAAATTATGATTTCTAGATCCATTATTTAAAAATAAAAGAACATATGGTTTTATCAATCTTCATCATTGATATAGTTTCATGTTATTTTTTATTAAGATATCCAGTTATCTTATTTTCCTCACAAGGATGGTAGTAAATAGATTAATCATAGTCCTTTATTAATACTACCCATATTCATTGTCGCATGTTTTCCACCTTTAGTGTGATTATATACTTTAAAATTTTGGGTTATCTTTATATATATAACATTTCATCGTAAATAAGACATCCCCAAATATTCATAGAAAATATTCCAAAAAATAACTCCAAATCATGAGTAAGATTGTGTTACAATAGAGTATATAAATGCAGTGATTCATAACCAAATAAATTATCATTTTTTCATGTGTATACATACTATTACTTTTATGTATGAATCACTATAAAAGATCAATAAATATCAACTATAAGGTATGTAATGGTAAAACAAAATAACATCTTCTTTAGTTGATAAAATATATCTTCAGGATCCTTTTTCTATGTAAACATTAATCAATTTCATGTTAAATTTGATAGGGGAATATAAAACCATGAAATTATTTTCAAAAACTATCCATAGAATTATACTATACCTAGTAAACTAAAATTATCAGTTAGAGTAGTTGGATATGGCCAACACTCCATTACCATATTCTTGGTAGGAACAATTGAGATTCCATCACAAGTAATTATGGGCCCTATGAGTGCTTATTTTTTTAACTAGAACTCAACATTAATGAATTTATGAAACATATTCTACTTCATTAGAGTTTGTAATATTACCCCTATATGATCATCATGATCCATCAGATTTTTGAATATATCACAATATCATCAATTATGATCACAAAAAAATTATCATTGTATTCACTAATGAATAGATTCATAAAATTATTAAATATGGTATGGGAATTAGTCCAGCAAAATGGTATAACAAAAAATCATAATTCCTATATAATGATTAGAATTAAGTCTTTAAAATATCTATTATTACATCCAATAACTGATGATACCCTAATCAGAGGTTTATAATTTAAATTTATTGAGCCCCATGAATATGGTAAACTAAATCATAAATCTACAAAGGAAGATATTTATTCATCACTTTGGTCTCATTATGTTTTATATAATTATTTTATTGATTCATTTACCCATCCATATTATTTATAATGTAAATAGTTACTCGTAATGGAGATACATCTTGTCAAAAAACATATTTCCCGAAAAGTTATTGATTTTACTTATTTAATTCAATTTACACAACATATTCCTTTAAATATGTTGTAATTGATATTATATTTGCTACAAATATGAGTTCAATGGACTACTAAATCTCACTTTTCAGGGACATACAAGCAACTCTTTAATAAATACATAAATATATTCTCTCAAAATAGGGATATTTTCTAGAATTAAATATTATAATTCTGTTTTTTCACCAATCATTTCAATAAATAGGTTTTATGATATCATTCTAGATAGAGTTCTTTATAGAATAAATCTTCATAGAAAATAACTCTCAATTTTACATTCACAACTACAGAAATTTGTTATCTTCTATTGTTGATTTCAGAAATATTCATGGTGCAATCGTCCATCCTTTATATAGTTCTTAATTCCAATGTGGTTTTGAATACTCGGTTTTTTAGATTATACCAACCAATTTTCAAACTGTAGTTTCTATTAAACACTTATTCTTGTATAATTATTCTATAATTTTTATTTTATAAATCAAATTCCTTGATGTTCTGGGATTGATTGAACATTATTTTTAAATATGGATGAAATAAAATAATGTGTAGAACAAGATTAAAACAATATAGTTTTTTATATCACAACAACCATACATATGACTACATTATTTGAATCTTCTTCTTCATAAATTATGATTGTAAAATAACCTACATTCTCTATTGGGTTATGATGAGCTAGATGCAAGTTTCCCACTATTATATTTTTATTTAGACATTGATTGTCAAAGTCACTTATCGTCCACACATGATGAATTAAATTTCATGAAACTATAGCACTATGTTTCATATTTTAGTTTCATTCATATTTTATGGCTTTACCCACTATAACAATTCCATGATAAGTGGATGTATCATCCATACTTATATCACTTTCAATTCCAAATCATCAAGTTTACCAAATTTCACTTCTACCATTATTTCACATGGGTAGTTTCAGTTTATCTACTCCCTTCCATGATCATAATTATTCCTTGATATTGACTCAATTTATACATTTTTAGATATTAACATTGTGACAACATATTGTCTAAAAACATTATTCCAACATTAAAAGTACTCCTCACAATATATTCAAACACACAGTGTCACATTTTTCTGGATTCATCCACAAATGGGATTCCATCCCATCGATGTACATAACAACCTTTCTTGCAGGATCTGTAATAATTCAAGATGAGTAATTGGTATGTCATGTAATGTTTATTTTGTATCTTCACATCAATTATAAATAATTCTTATACAACTCAATGTACTATTTCACCATTTCATTCTCATAAAATATGGAAACAATTTATAAACAAATATTCCCATGAACATTTCCCACTTCACATCATCAATATCCCTATTGATTGATTTTTATATTCAATTTCAACAACTAATCAAATTTACATTCTAAGAGGTATACATTTAATATGACTTTCACTATCTCATAAAAATAGAGTATATAAAATATATTTCTATAGTTCTAATCATTTTTTTGTAAATAAAGGATCAAAATATCCACTAAAGGAAGGTGGTCATTGAAACATGAAGGAATCAACTAGGAGATATTAAATTCATGGGGAATATTACTAATAAATATGATTATGGTCATGATTTATAAACCGATATAGTTGATTCATGGTCCTGTTGAGATTTTTTATTCTATATACTATCATGTTTGGAAGGCTATTTGTGCATCCCCCATTTAGCTCATCATTAATGTGGTTCATCACTGTTACCTTCATTATTCAAAAAGAACAAATCATTTGTGGGGAATGTGTCAACTTTAGTAATCCTTGAATTATAATTGGAGTTTTTGTCATAAAATACAATATTAAAGATTTTATTATTTTAATTTCATATAAAAAGAATTCTAATTTATTTATATACTCAACAATGGTTCATTATAAAAATTTTATTAACCACAAATATCACATGAGGGTGTCAATATATGATTGAAATAACTCCCACTATTTTGGAAACATGTTGAAGACTATTAAAATCCCAATGCACACTTTTTGAGATTATTACCACTAAGTTCATGTAACAGCCCAAGATTTTATAAAAAAAATATTCTTTTTAATTTTATTAATTTCTTGTGTTGTACGCTACACCAAAAGGAGCTTGCACAACACGCATCCTTGACTTGCCTTGCATTACACGCAATCGCGACCTTCCTCGATAGCGTGTGTAATACGCAACACCAAGTTTCGCTAAACAACGATATGCTATTAAGATATTATTAAAACTAGCCGTTATGAATAGTAATAACCAATTTTTGAAATTTTGTAAATTTTATTTTTCAAAATGGACTTCATTTATGGATTAGGAGTATCGAATTTAGCTTAAGGTGAAATTTTGGTACTTTTCGGATAACTTTCATATTCTGATGAATAGTGAAAATTACTAAATTATAATTAAAAACAACTTTTTTAATCAAAATAATTAATAGTGGTAAATTATTAATTTTAGTGGTTTTAAAGTATATTTAGAATATATTTTTACAATTTAATACAATTTTGGTCATTGGATGTAATTTCACATTTAAACCAGTTATAAACAAGTGTCAATCTTTTGATAGTTATTATCTCTTAAAAACACGCTATTTGTTGTGACAACGGAAATTAATTATAAAATGCAACTTATATGTTGGGAATTTTGTAAAATAGAAATCATTTTTGAATTCGGAATATCAATTATAGCCTAGGGTGAAATTTTGGTACTTTTCTGAAAACTTTCAATTTTTGATGAATAGTGAAACCACTAAGTGGTAGGTTAATAACTGAATTTTTCGTAAAACATAATTTTACCGCTTCTGTGAATGGAATTTCGAAAATCTGACAGACACGGTTAATATCAAGGACTAAAATGTGGTTCAATGAGATGAAAATAATTTTTGGTGAATAGTAACTTTTTACTTTTTTTTACCACAGTTAATAGTAAATAGGGTAACTAAGGGTAAATATGATATTACTATTACCCAAACACATGTCCTAATTCTATTGGATAAGTTTAGTTAGACCAAAAACAACCTTATGAATATAATATGACCATTTAGGTCCACTTGGATTAGATTATGACATTTAATATTATTTTATTTAATGAATAGTTAAAATAGTTAAAATCAAAGTTTAATAACTAAAACATTTTTAATATGGGGTTATACATAAGATAAATTCGACTATAAATATTCATTAGAAATCTAAAACGATTTACTACATAATTGTATTTTATTTATAATTTTTAGACATTAAATAATTTAATTTAATTATGACACAATGATGATGCAGTAATTATCTTATTAATGAAATATTGACATAATTTATGTTATAAACACCAAAATAAATGTAATTTGAAACTTTTTATGAATTCCACTAATTTTCTAGGTTACTATGATATGTTAGTGTTGAGTTTATAAACTTGGTTCGAACATATAATTCTGTTATGACTTTCACAAAAATCATATATCAAATAGTGTCAAAATTGACACAAAATAGTTTTTAAATCAAATATTATATTATTAATTGTTATTTTATTCCTAAAAATCTAAGGTTAGTCCAAATGACTTAGATAAGGATATATTTATTAATAATATACAATTTGGGGTTTGTTTGGCATGTTATAGTAAGTGTATTAACCATATAGTGAAAGAAAACAAAAAGACACAGTAAAAGTTAAATTATTTATCTTAGAGTTAAATCTAATTGATAAGGTTAAAATAATAACCTAAACCTGTCTAAATCCTATTGGTTGATAGGATTTCGACCCATCCCCACTTTAGCTTCGAAATAAGACCCTTTGGAACCATTATAAACCGATTTTGACTTTAATATAAAATAATATTTTGAGATATTCCTAAGGTGCCCCTCTCCTCCCTTATAAAAGGACACCTCCTCCCCCTCCTCCTCACACCAATTTGAGCACTCAAGCTCGGCCAAACCCTTCCAAACTCTCTTCTCCACTTCCCTAGAAACATCCTAGAGGTTCTGGTCTTCCTCAAAGACCAATTCTAGTGCCCTAAGAGGAGGTCTCAAAGAGGCGCTTCAAAGAAGAGGTAATTACCGTTACCAATTCTTTCATCTTTATTTCTTCTTCCACTTCTTCTTCTTAGGTTGTTTCATTATGAAGTAATAACATCAGTATCACTCATATACTGATATGTTATTATAAGTATGAAACAACCCTATTTCACCATCTATCCATCCTACGGAAAAAGAAATCACCGCGCGTGTGTACGTACGGAATACCGTCTCCACGCCGTGGTGTATTCTATTTTCCACCACCACCTTACATGGATGGGTATAATAGTGTAAAGAATAACTATACATAGTTATTACAACATAATATTGATTCTGATATATTGTATAATCCACTCCAATTCAATTCAATATTTATGGAAATGATATCGTCGCTCGTGCGTACGTACGGACTACCGTCTCCACGACGCGATGAGATTCATTCTCCATGTTAACCATTTAAGAATGATTATAAAGTATATATAAGAAATAATAATGAAATATATGACATTATAAAGCTACTGGATTTATGTATATATATATATGTATGTCATCTACTTACTTCCATTCAAGACAATAAGGAAAGAAAAACAGCGTTCATGCGTACGTACGGACTACCGTCTCCATGAACGGTGTTTTTCATTTCATTTATCTATCTATTATATATATATTTTTACTGAATATATATGATATATAGATCATATTTTATATTCTGGAAGTAATTAAATCATGATATAAGTAATAATAATGTCAAGAACAACAAGTCAAAACACCTACGATAAATGAAACGATTTTACCCAAAACGCTTCTTTAACATGGAATTTACAAAAGAACGGGTAATATAATGTCATAAGTGAACCATATATGATATCATAACAATGAATATGATTCTGTAATAAGTCAATAACATGATTTAAATCATTATACAGGAGGTTCGGACACTTACAAAGAAAGTCGGACTTAAGGTAAGGGAAATATCACAATCTCATTTTTATCCGAGATTGTTTATTCGTAAGTATTTACTGGGGTGTATTTAATCATCCACATCCATGTTTCATAAATATGTAATATTATTTCCATCCACCTACAATTGTTTAAATACATTTTTACCCTTCGGTGAGTTTTTGTAAAAGATATGAAAGGAATCTTTTGTCGTTTTTCGTACGAGGTACTTTTTGACTTTTCCGACAAAAGTACGAAGAATGTTTTTTTTAACTTATACGGCATGAATGGATTTCTAAAACATTATTTCCATGAAGCTTCCTTTACAAGTATTAAAGTTTATTTTTAATCAACTTCTTTTAGTTTAAAATTGTATGACATGTTAAGAAAGGAAAAGTGTTTTTGAAGTTGAAAGGATATTTTCCTCAAGAATGGAGTTCAAGTGTTTTATCAAAATTATTTTCCATCTAAGATAATAAAGGGTTCTGTTTTTATCCCTATTATTAAATTGATTTGATCATGTTGTGATGGAATTATTTTTATGAATTCATTTATCTTATATGAATTGATTTATGATGTCATGATGTTTTAAGAATCGCATTTTTGTTACATGTGTTATACGATGATGTATGATTTATGATTATGTGGCACACATAAGAAAGGATTAATTATAAGATGGGTGGGACCTATATCTCCCTCCAATGCATTGGGTAAAGATTTTATATCTCATGAGATAGAAATGGCTGGAATGGTAGGTTATACCAGTTCAGTGAAACAGGACTGAAACGAGGGTTACTCGATTCAGAAAGGGACTTTGTCCACTAAGATAGTCTTGGCAATGAGTCTTGACTAACAAGAAATGATTCTCTATGATTATGTGTGTATGCCACAAAGTTTCAAGTTTTATGTTATGATTATTGGGATTTCTTTTCACTACTATGATTTATCCCATGTTATGAAATTATGCTCTCTTTTGCAGGTTAAGATTTCCAAAAGTTATGTTCTTATGAATATGATGTGATTGATTTTTTTCTTTTATTTACCCTTACTGAGCATTTGAGCTCACCCTTTTATGTTTTCTTTTCCCCAGGATATAAAGAAAGGTTTTAGGTAAAAAAAAAAGGGAAGATCTTTATGGGAGATATTGAAGATCTTTCACCACGATTAGAAGATTACGTTCCGAGTTTCCAAAGACACTAAACTATTACTATCCTTGTGTGTGTGTTTTTGTTATGTACTAAGTATTCCGCAAAAGTAATGTATTGTCAATGTACGTTAGGCTTCGGGTCTCTACAGTTGGTATCAGAGGAAAGGTTTAGTCAACCTTTGGAAACTAGGATGCGAAAACGTTAGTGAGATCCCTAGAGATATTTCTAAGGTATGTCTAGGGATGTCTCTAAGGTTAAGTATACGTATAGGTTATAGTCCTAGAATTGCGCTAACGATCTTCTAATTTAACCTAAGATGTTAGATATTGAGGGTACTAACCCTTTATTATGTTGTTTTCCCTAGCATGATTTTTGCCTCTCACACTATTATTTTGGGGTTTTAGATGATGGCTGGAACCCGAAGGAACCGTGTTAATGCGGAATGTGATGGGCAATGCAATGATTGTCCCCCTGAGCAACCAAACGATATAGGAGCTGGAATGCAAAATCTTGTAGCCATGCTCACACAAATTTCTCAAGCTATGAATCATGCAGGAATTCCAAACGAGCAAAGGAAGGAGCAACATTCTGTTGCATCCTTCATGAGGCAGCGTCCACCTTCTTTCAGTGGGTCTACTGATCCATTAGTTGCTGAACAATGGATTAGTACTACTAAAAAGATATTTTCAGTTCTTCAATGTTCTGAACATGATAAAGTCATCCTAGCAGTGTATTATTTGGAAGGAGATGCTGATCAATGGTAGAATCTTATTAAGAATACAAGGCAAAGGGATGAAATTGAGTCTATGGAATGGGACGAGTTCGGGAACTTATTTTTCAATAAGTACTTCCCTCGTATTTTTCGAACAAAGATGGAGAAAGAGTTTCTTGAACTGAAGCAAAGGGACGATGAATCTGTTGGTACCTATGAAGCAAATTTTACAAGACTTGCAAGGTATGCTTCTGGAATTATCATCCAACCTGAAAGTAAAGTTGATCGATTTTTCAGTGGCTTAAAACCAAGTCTTCGAAGGGCATTAGCTATAAGAGACTTCAGTAGCTATGAAGAAATTGTGCGTTGTGCTATCAAGGTAGAAATGGAAGTTGGTGTTACATATCCATCTCATGGTTTTGACAAAAAACGAAAGATGGAGTTCAAGGAGAAATCTCAGAATAATGGTGAAAAGAAGATGAATGTTTCCTTATGCACAAAGTGTGGAAAGAAGCATGGTGGAGATTGTCTTAAAGGGACTAGAAAATGTTTTAAGTGTGGAAAAGAAGGTCATCGAGCAGCTGAGTGTCGAAGTAATGGAAAAAGGGTTTCTAATGATGTGAATAAAGCAAACATTGCAGAGAACGCACCGCCAACACTTCAATGCTTCAAGTGCAAGGAAATGGGGCATTATGCTAATAATTTCCCTAATCCAAGGGTTAGTGATGATCAACATGAGCAACCACTGAAGGCAAAGGACAAAGGGAAATCACATGCGATCACTATTGGCAATGTTGAATATGACAACGATGTGGTGGAATGATTATGTGTTTATGTAATGGGATTCCAAAATAATGTTGTATCATTGAGTATTGCAATATTTATTGATGTGGTATTCAAAGTGATTGAGATATTTTTTGGAAATAAGATGATATGCGCATAATGAAGACAAGAAAATGAAATGTTTAATAGTATTCATGAGCTCATGATTAATATAAGGACTAAGTGATATCATGGTTTGAGTATATAGAATTTTGAGGATTTTGGTATGTGGAAAGTGTTAACTTTTAGCTGCACTCATGTTTTCACTAAGGTATTCAAGAGAATACACGATTAAGGACTTTGAATGTTTGGAATGTGACCAACTAAACATATCTTATGATATATGGGGATCAATGATGATATTAAATCTCTGGTAATTGTTTTCACTATGTTATGAGAGTGGACTGCAGTATTATGGATAACCCTAAAGATTGGAATGGATTATGTTGGACATAAGTTAGTATTGTTTAAGGATAGAAATTTGTTTTTCGATATTATTGATGGGATGTTATAGTAATATAGTTTTGGAAGAAGGACAACCTGTAGGACGGGCGACAGCCCATCGCTTCGGACAAGGCTGTGGGAATCGAACCCACAACTGAAGTTCGACTGGCCTTTATCGCCTACCACTGGCCTACAGGAAGTCCCTGTTTAGTAGAAACTAGTTTTATTATATTAAGTAGTATGATATATGAAGTATAAGTCCATTTTAGGAACAATATATGATTAATCTCACTATAGATCGATTTATGCATATAATTTTTGCTAACCTTTTGTTTGAGACAGATGGAATGACCCGTCATTCTATCACATGATCTGCTAACACTTCACGAATAACAAATTCAACTTCATTTATTTAAGAGATGAAGTGGAAATTGTTCAAGGCACGAACAACAGTGAGATTGTACCAAAATAAAGTATTTATTCTAATTCAAATTTTCAACTTTAGGGGAAATGATCTTGAATACCAAAAATGTTGTCCTAGTGACCTTATACCTGGTGAATCAGATGGTACCTTATATCATCACAAATCTATGGATTTTTGATTACTGGATTTTCCATAGCCATGTTCTCTACCACTCTCCATCAGAATATGATGGTTAGATTTCTCTTCCATATCCATATTTTCACCTATGTGGAAACCCAATGATTAGTTTATTTGGGTAACCGTTATGTTTCATACTTTTGTTTTTAAAGATTGGTTTTGATATTCCTTTTTACGATGTGGGTTTCTATTAAAGAAACTTTCGAATAGTAAACCATTTATAACCCCGACGAATTTCGAGGGCGAAATTCATTTTAAGGGGGGTAGAATGTAACAGCCCAAGATTTTATAAAAAAAATTTTCTTTTTAATTTTATTAATTTCTTGTGTTGTACGCTACACCAAAAGGAGCTTGCACAACACGCATCCTTGACTTGCCTTGCATTACACGCAATCGCGACCTTCCTCGATAGCGTGTGTAATACGCAACACCAAGTTTCGCTAAACAACGATATGCTATTAAGATATTATTAAAACTAGCCGTTATGAATAGTAATAACCAATTTTTGAAATTTTTTAAATTTTATTTTTCAAAATGAACTTTATTTATGGATTAGGAGTATCGAATTTAGCTTAAGGTGAAATTTTGGTACTTTTCGGATAACTTTCATATTCTGATGAATAGTGAAAATTACTAAATTATAATTAAAAACAACTTTTTTAATCAAAATAATTAATAGTGATAAATTATTAATTTTAGTGGTTTTAAAGTATATTTAGAATATATTTTTACAATTTAATACAATGTTGGTCATTGGATGTAATTTCACATTTAAACCAGTTATAAACAAGTGTCAATCTTTTGATAGTTATTATCTCTTAAAAACACGCTATTTGTTGTGACAACGGAAATTAATTATAAAATGCAACTTATATGTTGGGAATTTTGTAAAATAGAAATCATTTTTGAATTCGGAATATCAATTATAGCCTAGGGTGAAATTTTGGTACTTTTCTGAAAACTTTCAATTTTTGATGAATAGTGAAACCACTAAGTGGTAGGTTAAAAACTGATTTTTTCATAAAACTTAATTTTACCGCTTCTGTGAATGGAATTTCGAAAATCCGACAGACACGGTTAATATCAAGGACTAAAATGTGGTTCAATGAGATGAAAATAATTTTTGGTGAATAGTAACTTTTTACTTTTTTTTACCACGGTTAATAGTAAATAGGGTAACTAAGGGTAAATATGATATTACTATTACCCTAACACATGTCCTAATTCTATTGGATAAGTGTAGTTCGACCAAAAACAACCTTATGAATATAATATGACCATTTAGGTCCACTTGGATTAGATTATGACATTTAATATTATTTTATTTAATGAATAGTTAAAATAGTTAAAATCAAAGTTTAATAACTAAAACATTTTTAATATGGGGTTATACATAAGATAAATTCGACTATAAATATTAATTAGAAAGCTAAATCGATTTCCTACATAATGGTATTTTATTTATAATTTTTAGACATTAAATAATTTAATTTAATTATGACACAATGATGATGCAGTAATTATCTTATTAATGAAATATTGACATAATTGATGTTATAAACACCAAAATAAATGTAATTTGAGGCTTTTTATGAATTCCACTAATTTTCTAGGTTACTATGATATGTTAGTGTTGATTTTATAAACTTGGTTCGAACATATAATTCTGTTATGACTTTCACAAAAATCATATATCAAATAGTGTCAAAATTGACACAAAATAGTTTTTAAATCAAATATTATATTATTAATTGTTATTTTATTCATAAAAATCTAAGGTTAGGACAAATGACTTAGATAAGGATATATTTATTAATAATATAAAATTTGGGGTTTGTTTGGCATGTTATAGTAAGTGTATTAACCATATAGTGAAAGAAAACAAAAAGACACAGTAAAAGTTAAATTATTTATCTTAGAGTTAAATCTAATTGATAAGGTTAAAATAATAACCTAAACTTGTCTAAAGCCTATTGGTTGATAGGATTTCGACCCATCCCCACTTTAACTTCGAAATAAGACCCTTTGGAACCATTATAAACCGATTTTGACTTTAATATAAAATAATATTTTGAGATATTCCTAAGGTGCCCCTCTCCTCCCTTTTAAAAGGACACCTCCTCCCCCTCCTCCTCACACCAATTTGAGCACTCAAGCTCGGCCAACCCCTGCCAAACTCTCTTCTACACTTCCCTAGAAACATCCTAGAGGTTCTGGTCTTCCTCAAAGACCAATTCTAGTGCCCTAAGAGGAGGTCTCAAAGAGGCGCTTCAAAGAAGAGGTAATTACCGTTACCAATTCTTTCATCTTAATTTCTTATTCCACTTCTTCTTCTTAGGTTGTTTCATTATGAAGTAATAACATCAGTATCACTCATATACTGATATGTTATTATAAGTATGAAACAACCCTATTTCACCATCTATCCATCCTACGGAAAAAGAAATCACCGCGCGTGCGTACGTACGGAATACCGTCTCCACTCCGTGGTGTAATCTATTTTCCACCACCACCTTACATGGATGGGTATAATAGTGTAAAGAATAAATATACATAGTTATTAAAACATCATATTGATTCTGATATATTTTATAATCCACTCAAATTCAATTCAATATTTATGGAAATGATATCGTCGCTCGTGCGTACGTACGGACTACCGTCTCCACGACGCGATTAGATTCATTCTCCATGTTAACCATTTAAGAATGATTATAAAGTATATATAAGAAATAATAATGAAATATATGACATTATAAAGCTACTGGATTTATGTATATATATATATGTATGTCATCTACTTACTTCCATTCAAGACAATAAGGAAAGAAAAACAGCGTTCATGCGTACGTACGGACTACCGTCTCCATGAACGGTGTTTTTCATTTCATTTATCTATCTATTATATATATATTTATACTGAATATATATGATATATAAATCATATTTTATATTCTGGAAGTAAGTAAATCATGATATAAGTAATAATAATGTCAAGAACAACAAGTCAAAACACCTACGATAAATGAAACGATTTTACCCAAAACGCTTCTTTAACATTGAATTTACAAAAGAACGGGTAATATAATGTCATAAGTGAACCATATATGATATCATAACAATGAATATGATTCTGTAATAAGTCAATAACATGATTTAAATCATTATACAGGAGGTTCGGACACTTACAAAGCAAGTCGGACCTAAGGTAAGGGAAATATCACAATCTCATTTTTATCCGAGATTGTTTATTCGTAAGTATTTACTGGGGTGTATTATATCATCCACATCCATGTTTCATAAATATGTAATATTATTTCCATCCACCTACAATTGTTTAAATCCATTTTTACCCTTCGGTGAGTTTTTGTAAAGGATATGAAAGGAATCTTTTGTCGTTTTTCGTACGAGATACTTTTTGACTTTTCCGACAAAAGTACGAAGAATGTTTTTTTTAACTTATACGGCATGAATGGATTTCTAAAACATTATTTCCATGAAGCTTCCTTTACAAGTATTCAAGTTTATTTTTAATCAACTTCTTTTAGTTTAAAATTGTATGACATGTTAAGAAAGGAAAAGTGTTTTTGAAGTTGAAAGGATATTTTCCTCAAGAATGGAGTTCAAGTGTTTTATCAAAATTATTTTCCATCTAAGATAATAAAGGGTTCTGTTTTTATCCCTATTATTAAATTGATTTGATCATGTTGTGATGGAATTATTTTTATGAATTCCTTTATCTTATATGAATTGATTTATGATGTCATGATGTTTCAAGAATCCCATTTTTGTTACATGTGTTATACGATGATGTATGATTTATGATTATGTGGCACACATAAGAAAGGATTCATTATAAGATGGGTGGGACCTATATCTCCCTCCAATTCATTGGGTAAAGATTTTATATCTCATGAGATAGAAATGGCTGGAATGGTAGGTTATACCAGTTTAGTGAAACAGGACTGAAACGAGGGTTACTCGATTCAGAAAGGGACTTTGTCCACTAAGATAGTCTTGGCAATGAGTCTTGACTAACAAGAAATGATTCTCTATGATTATGTGTGTATGCCACAAAGTTTCAAGTTTTATGTTATGATTATTGGGATTTCTTTTCACTACTATGATTTATCCCATGTTATGAAATTATTCTCTCTTTTGCAGGTTAAGATTTCCCAAAGTTATGTTCTTATGAATATGATGTGATTGATTTTTTTATTTTATTTACCCTTACTGAGCATTTGAGCTCACCCTTTTATGTTTTCTTTTCCCCAGGATATAATGAAAGGTTTTAGGTAAAAAAAAAGGGAAGATATTTATGGGAGATATTGAAGATCTTTCACCACGATTAGAAGATTACGTTCTGAGTTTCCAAAGACACTAAACTATTACGATCCTTGTGTGTGTGTTTTTGTTATGTACTAATTATTCCGCAAAAGTAATGTATTGTCAATGTAAGTCAGGCTTCGGGTCTCTACAGTTCAACTATGCCAAAGAGATATCAACTTGTTGTTTCTAGAAAAGTGTTTCATTTTTTGAAATTTTTCCATTAATAAGTCACAAAAATTCCATGTGTTTTGCTTAAATGTTTTCTGATCTCTATGCTTTATAATATTTATTTTTAATACAAATTTACCAAAAATAAATATACTGTACTATAATAGAACCAATAGCACCCACATTTTTAATAAAAAAAACTTTTATTATATTAAAAAAAACATAATAACAAAATATATATTTACTGGTTCAGTTTTATTGAAATTTTAAACATAGTACATTAATAAAATAAAAATCATGAAATCCACTTGAAAGGATTTTTGATTGGTTCATCATGAATTTCTTATACTATATATCACATTTTAGGGACATAAAATAAATAAGTCGTATGAATAAATCCTATAAAGAGAATAAAAAAGGAGATATTTATCACATACCTATAAGGAATAACAATAGTAAAGGATAATAATAAGATGAGAAATATCATAATATAAATGTCACAAACCATAAAAAGGAAATCATGAAATAATATAAAAATGATTCATTAATTAAAATATCACTAAAGTGTCATAAATGTAAATTACTATGTTTATTGACCAAGGTATCAAATTAAATGTCATCTAAAAATAATATTTGTTATCCCAATTCAATTGAGTTATATAAAGGCTCACATGTTATAGGTATTCCATCATGTTAGGCAAATTGATCAAAATAAATTATTTTATAAATAACCATTGGAGAATAAATAATGAGTTTCATAAAAAAACTATTTGTGAATATGTGCATAAATAGGCGAACATTATATAAATTTTCAATAACAAAAAAGGAATGTGAGTTTTCTAAATGAATATCTCTAAATCAATAATTTATATTTACGTCTAGTATAATACCCATTGTAAAGGAGGTTCTTTGGGTATTCACAATATAATAACTTTTCATGTGAAAGAGAACATTCAAGAAATGAATTTTCCAACATGACACATAAATATTTTATTTATGAAATGTAATAATGGTAGGAGAGAAAGGTCTTTGATGGATAAAAAACATCTGTAGTAATGAGATAATAAAAAAGTATTTGATAAGTTTATAATCCTATATTTCAAAAACATTTCAACAAAGGGTGACCCTTTATAGCATTGTCTCAATTTTAATGAGATTAATTCATACTCTAATAACTATATCTAGCAATGAATCATGCCCCCAATGGAAAAAGGATTTTAAAACCAGGATAACCTCAATGAAAAAATAGTCAAGTAATATTATATATTAAGATAATTATATTTTATAAATCTAGACACATGCACTATGTAAAACTACATTAAAATTATATTTTTCATTTTTTGAATTTATTGGATGGAAATTCATTAATATACCCTGACTCTAGATTCAAAATAGTTACTATCATAAAATTCAAAGGTTCATAGATACCTTCCCCTAATTCCAGTAATTGATATATTTTTCTTTATCATTCAATCAATTTCATGACACTAATGACAACACAGATGAAAGTAACCTCATGAAAATTATTAATTATTATAGTAATCATCTTGAATAAAAATAATTGATTCTTGGATTACATTGATAATGTTCTCAATTTTATGAACTAATAGGCATAACTATATTTTGTAGCATCTAATGACACCCAAATTAAGTGGTGTTAATCTTTTTTCTAATATTATTTATATCTAATTCTTCATATCAATATGTAAAATCACCATGAAAAAATGGTTAAATTATTATAATACCCTAACATCTAATTATTATATATCAACACTTGAAAATAAAATTATTATACATTAACTATATGAATTTTGTTTAAAATTATTGTCATAGTATTGAAACAATCTCATAATATTTAGGCACTACCATTACAATATGATATGGTATATAATCTAAAAACATTACCATAAATTATTCATGATTAAGTTACATAATTGAGATTGTATGTATTAATAATTCATATATCATATTATATACCTGATTTTTCTTTAAAAAAAAGTAAAATCTCATTTTTTTATCTAGGGATCCAACGCTCATAAAACTCATTATTTCACAAAATCGTACCTGTTTTATTTTCAAAACATTTTATCTCTCACATAAAAATCACGATTTTACAGAGATATAAAATTATTCATTAGTTTTTATAAATTAACACTACAAACACTCTTCCAATTTCAACATAACCACTTTTTAAAAAAACATTATGAGATAATATTTCCAATTAATATACATTTTATAATTATTCTTAACCAATAATTATTTTAATGTATGGACACTATACTATTATCAGAATATCAATTGTGGCATCATTGTACTTTTTTGGCATAATACCAAGCTATAGTGAAATTATATGTATTTATTCAATTTGAATAATTTCATTAGAATCTAAATAAATCATTTATTCTATGGAATTACATACTATTGACTCACATGAACTCATCATTCTTATATATATAACTTAATTGTGTCCTATGATCATGATGATCAATTTTAAGTATAGTATATTTATCTCCTTGGAAACTATATCACCATTATCTCAATTTAAATTACAGACATCCAAAATACATTTTATTTACCCATATATATTTAATTTATATTTTTAAAATCTATTATTGATTGTTTTTATTTCTCATCACCATAATTTAGGAAATGAAAATATCATGTGTTATACATAAAATTATATGAGTGAGTTTTTAATCGATAGAGTTTAATGACTATTTTTTCATCACTATAATAAACTCCCATGTATTAAAAATATAATATTTTTGTTAATTATAACATGTGGTAATAGAAAACAATTATCTCTGAACTCTTAATTCTTATAATTTTTAATTATCTTTCAATATATGTTCATTGATTATGTATACGAAACATCATATATACTTAATTCCAGATATTATTGTTTAGATCATAGGGTACGTAGTCAATTCAATGATGGATATATCTTATTTTTTATGTATTAACAAATTATATAAAGAATATATTATTTCCATTTTATATCTACATATATTGTATAAAAATTTGTAACTCAGTTATTCCTATTGAAAACACGTGAAAAACTTATCTCAAAATTTGATACCTATATTGATCCATAAATGGATTAAAAAAATATAATCTAATAATCAAATAATATCCAATGGTAATTAGAACCCAAATCAACTTGATAATATATATTAATGAATTTTATTACAAAATAAAAAATATTAAGTTATCATAAAAAATATCATGAGATATATCTCTATAGGTATTATATTTATAATTTATGTATAAGTAATATACTAATTTCTATTTTAATTTTTTATGATTACATGATTTAAAATCTATATTATTCTATAAAAATTATTTTAATACAAAATAATAATGTTTCCTAATTTATGACTATTTTTTACTTTGTCAACTTATATAAAATTTACTACTTCCTTATAGGATAAGGATTCATTATTCTTAATTAATAATATATCACCAAATATGATAATAATAAAACCATATTTATTAGTATATATATCTTTCTTTTATATCATATATATCTCAGGAACATTCTTTTCCTAGATATCTCATGAAACATCTTCCCCTGATTACTTCTTGTACATCTTGAACACTACTGTTATTAATATTTATCATTATACTAGTATTCATATTAGAGATATTTCATTTTTCATTGAAATATAGTGTCTAAACTTACAATTTTATTTAATATTTGTGAAATATTAAAATTCATATTATTAAATAATAATAATTCATAATGATTAATTTGCAGTTCATTGATGTGTACTAATTAATTATATTTCCGATAACAAAATTTACAAAAAATTATACATTGATATCTAAAATGAATAATTTGTTCACATTATATAAGTCATTATAAATTTTATTTTATAATTTAGATTTCATATGGATATGTGAATATTATTATATTTATAATGTATACACAAAAGGTATAATGGAAGCCTCTTACTACTCATAATAAATATCACTACGATATGGATGTTTTAATTTTCCCACTTATTAAAAATAATTTTTGAAGGCTTCAACGATTTGTATGTTTATGAAGAAATATTACCTATATATCTAATAATAAATTAATTCTTAGGGACACCAATTTTGAACTAAAGATGACCTATGAGATATTTTTTTCATACCATTTTAATTTTTTAATTCATATTTCATTTTATCTAATTAGTTAATGGAATATAATTTGTGATTAATTTAATTGATATGTCTATATCTACTAATAATATCATAATGATTCATGATGTTTTAGAATTTACATCATTACTATATATAATGTTGATCTTATTTGTATTTCAACAAAATTTTACATATTATATATATTTCAATCCATCAATTCCAAATTATATTTTATTTATGAACACTTGTAAGAAATTATTCTAGCTACCTAAGAGTATTATCTAAAAATAATTTAATTAATCTTCTTCTCAAACCATTAAAATTTTAAATTAATTTTGAATTTCCAAATTTTAGAACCCTATAAAAGTGAGATTTATAAAAATTCTAATACCCATATCAAAAAAACACATCATTATTTTCAGAAGTTAAACTGATAACAAATACATAGTTATGTAATATTTCAATTTAGTAGAGTTGGGATGGATTACCATATGGTAATCTTCTTTGGATGTTTGTGAATAGGGATTAATCCCAATAAAGAACATGTATCTATCTATGGGGACAATCATACGTATAATAAGTGACCCCCGTGGTTAATAGCATGTGTTGCACTAGGATGGAAACACATGTTTTATAGGAAACCATAAGTTTTAGTTGACTAGGTTTATTCCCTATGTATTTATGTTTGTGAAGCAGTAGTTTCAAATATATGATTTACATTTGTTATTAATGTTTGAGTCTAGTATGATATTTAATTAGAGACAATAACCTGGATTTCTACGACTCAAAGGTTATTTTATGAGTGAGTTCTTAGCCAGATCTCATCAAAGTTTCCCTTGGTTCATCATGGGTGTCTAGAAAAACATAATTGATGAATAAATTAAAATTATTCTACTATTTTCTAAAATTTAATCTATGTATTGTCAAATTCATCAAAAAACATTAAAATTATTAAATTCAATTGGTATTCTTATATCTCTTTATTGTTTTTTTGATCTGAGTATCCTTGATGATGTTTTTGTTTGGTATATTGAATTATTGTATTACTATCACAAAAAGATCTCATTATGTTTTTCATGTTGAACCATGGAAATATAACCTTCTAGTTGATTAAAAAATTATTGAGATAGTGGTGTGTATTGTTAAATCATAGGGGAATGTATCCAAATTCATTCTCATCTAGGAATAAGTAGTTGAACATCAAAGGGGTGAAAATATATATCATTGTCAGGGGATTCATTGTTAGAGACTTCTAACAATACAATTCTTAGATGATCCCTGAGTATTAAAGGATAGGTTTGAGAATATTTCTTTTTTTAGCTCTTATAAATTCCTAATTCTATAGTGGTAAAATTTTGGTGCCTTCAAGCTTCAATGTAATAGTAGGATGTATTTGGAAGTGATTTCTATGATAATGAAACATACTTTCATGTTGTTTAACAAATTTAGGGTTGTTTTCATAAATTAATTATATCCATAATTGATGGTTTTGGGATGAGTATGGAGTTTCTTAGCCTCCATCAGAGTGATTGAACCATGACTCATTATGTAGTCCTCTTTGAAGAACCATTTCTTTTTTCTTCTTAGGTGGTACAAAAATAAAAATAAGAATGCATAAATTTTTGATATGGGTCTTAAGCATTTTATTTGATCTTGGGATATCATGATGAAACTCACCACATATGAACATTTCCTAGATAGAGGCACGATGGTTGAGGTAGACCAGACTGTTGTGTCCAAAATGGAGATAATTCCTACAAATCCCAGTGGTCGTTATCTTAGTTGTTATTAATATTATTGGGTGTGGGATGCGTCTCATGGTGTGTATTGACTAATTACACATTCCATAACATATTTAACATCTAAAAAAGTACCATAGACCTACGTTCACAGTGGAATGATTAGGTACTCTAACTAAGTGCGAAAAGAGGCAAAAAAAGTTGTGGTTTGTGTGGTTACGTAGGATGTGTAATGCCCAAGTCTATTGAGTCTCCCAATGGTTCCTCGTACCAGTTTTTTCACATTTCCTCAAATTAATTTCCCCAAATCCTAAAGGCATCTGACTAGCAGTGATGGCATTTGGTGTGATAATGTCGAAACTATGCCCTCTTTGGCAGTGTAACGTAGCAGAAATAGTAGATAACAATAGTGAAAGCAGTAATAACATGCAAGAAGTAAATAGTGGAAGTAATAAACAACTAGAGAACACATATATAAAAGATTCATGATATATATGTCTTGGAAAACATAAAAAAGTCAAAATTCCTAAATACAGTTTTAAACCAAATTAAAAAAACAAAACAAATAAACTCCCACTGCATCGCAAGCCTAATCTTGGCCCCATGCTCTCTAGCTCCTGAGTAATTTATTACATGGATTAGAAGGGAACATTCCCTATTCTATACCTAAAACAATATAATATTTTTGGGCTTAAACGAATTACCCATACATGGTGTGATACTTATACCAGTAGGTAACCACTCAATGATCTGTACCTAACAGTCAGTGAATAAATATGGCAGAAAATAAACAATAGTCGCAGTAAACAAGGAAGTACTCAAAAGTAAAAAATACTATAGTTTCTATTACATTAATTTTCACATATAAAGTAAGAATATAAACAAAAAAAATGTAACCATCTGTGAAGTACTCACAACCTAAATCCTCTGGTTTAGCTTTAGAAAAGTCTCTCTGAGGAAGTAATCACCGGCAATTCCCCCAGTGGTCTCATATCGGTAATGGGAGACACTCTGGGGAAGAACTCAACATAAAATTACCCCCATGTGGTCTCATAACGAGGAACTATATAAACTTTTAGGGATCACTCACGCCCATCCCACCTATGATCTCACAACCTAAAAAGTAAACAGACACTATGGAAAAGCCCTCAAAGTACATTCTTCCTATGGTCTACTACAACAGGTTCTTATAGCCTTTTGTAAGTCATTCGTGCACAGACGATATGTGGCACAAAAAGTAAAAATAATGAACTACATGGCAAAAACGTTTACAACATATTACATAATATCACTCCATCATACAATACTAGTCGTGGAAGGTAATGCAGCAGCCAAACAAGCAAATCTAGACCAAACGATCAAAATAAGAAAATATGAGAAAAACATCTAAAGCTCAAAAAATATAAACCTATTAACAAAAAATTAACCTCAATATAAACAAAAAACGCATAACATCCATTAAAAGGGACAAAAAACACACACAATACCCTTAACAATGGTATTGGGAACTTTAGCACATATAACTCAAAGACTAACTATAGAAACACACAAAAAACCTACATCAGCATTGTACGGACTATATTCGTGACCCTCATGCCTTTAATTCCCATATAATTTCATGTATCTACAAAAAAGATAAAAAATTTCAACCAATGATATTTCATAAATGAAGAGAAATTAGAAAATGAGGATCTAGAAGAAGGAAGAGCTTTCTGTGGTGATTCCAACGCAATCACCGAAAGTCAATTCGGAGAATGGACGATGAATCCAGGGCTCAGAGATGATTCACATCCGTATGGATGCTCCTAGATGAGATAGGTTGAGAAAAATATGGTTATGTCCATTAGACTTGGCCACGTTGCGTTTAATGAAAAAAACATACATGACATGTTCCGCAAAGGTACATGTTGTGTACATGATTTAACTAGACTCCTCTTTAAGAGTCTCTAGGTCACCCCACAATGCCATGTTCTTGGTCGTTACATGGCTAGCACATGGCTACCTACGTCAACAAAGTACACAGAATGTCCTCTTAAGTACACCATGTCTATTTTTGAAATTTCTAGAAAGTCGTCTTTTTCTTAAATACAACCAGAAGTGAAACGTATATCTGAAAAAATATCTGGGTTCTTACAAACGTCTCTTCTTAATGAAATTTTCCATTGAATTTCTTTAGAAATGAATCATAGATGTAGGATCCTTGAACAGCTCTGGCCACTATGATTCTACATCATACTCCCTCTCCCATGTCTTGTCCTACACTCACCCATTCTACCATAACACTAATTTTAGAGGAACAGACTAACCATGGAGAACCCTCGCACTTCAATCAACAATTTGGATTGGATGCTCCATGAATGAGACATCCACCTCTAACTCAACATTATTATGTCGGAAGACAAGAGACAAGTATCAGAAGTAATGTCAGAGCTGAGAAACATGGAATACATCACGCATAGCTTGGTACATCTGAGGTTTCTGCAACCGATATGAAACCTGACCAAATATCTCCAACACCTCAAACGACCCGATGTACCTCTGTGAAAGATTACCTTGTATCCTAATATTTTTATGTCCCAACCTCGGTGTGCCACGTAAGAAATCCTGATCTCTGACCTTGAACTCCCGAGGTCTTATCCATCGATCAACATAATACTTTTGTCTTGACTTTTCAGTAGCCATACTCTTCTGAATCGAGTCTATCTGATATGTGGTCTCCTAGACAAGATGAGGTCCTAGCATCGATGACTCTCCTGCCTCTGACCAGCATAATGGTGATCCACATGGCCTACTATACAAGGCCTCATAATGTTCTGTCTGGATAGTTTCTTGAAAACTATTATTGTAGGAAAACTCCACAAGAGGTATGGGTTTCTCCCAAGAACCTCCAAAATTGAGGATGTTGCGCTTAGCATGTCCTCCAACACCTAAATCATGGGCTCGGATAGGCCGTCTTTCTTGGGATGGTATTTTCCACTTAGAGGTACCAATGTACCCAATTCCCTCTGTAAGCCCTACCAGACCCGAAAAGTAAAACATGCATCCATGTCTGAAACAATGGAGTGTGGAACCCCATGTAGACGTAAAATCTCTCATATGTACATCCTTCCCAACTCATCAACACCGAAGGTCTCCTTGACTAATAAGAAATGAGAATCCTTCACGAGACTATTAATGAAATCTCATACAACATTATTCCCTCGAGGCAGCCTCGTTAAACCTGTCACAAAATCCATCACGACATCATTCCACTTCCACTCGAGAATGGTTAACTACTGCAAAATCCATGATGGTCGTTGATGCTCCACCTTAACTGGCTGACAGGTTGAACTCCTCATAACAAAATTGGGAACAACTCAATTCATACCTGGCCACCAATATTGATAGTGTAGATCTCCATACATCTTGGTGACACTAGGATGAACTTCCCAAACTAAGGACTGAAATTCCTGCATCAGTTACTCATGGAAGTCTTTTTACACCCATACGCACCCCCTAGAAATGCATGATCTCATCCTTGCCTAAACTCAATCCCAAAAAATGGTTCACTTCTTTCATAACCTCCCATAGGACTGGGCCTTCATAATTTGATAGCGGCCTCATTCTCCCTCGATTAAGAAGAGTATAGGTAAAAAAACACAGAATAAAGAAACGGCTTCCCCTATCTATCGTGCACCTCCAAATGAATCATATGGAATAGAGTCATATGATACCACTCACAACTGTCCTCCTGAACTTCTTGTATCTATGTTCTTCTTCTCTTTTTATCTACCAATGAAATTCCTTTCCTAGTCGTGTAAGAAAGTTCAAAGTCAAAGGACTGACGGTATTCGACCCACCTTCACTATCTCAGATTCATATCATGCTGAGTGAAGATATACTTGACACTGTTGTGGGAGGTGAAAACCTCAAAATTATCTCCCTATAGGTAGTGTCTCAAATAGCATAAATCATGAATAATTGCAACCAAATCTTGATCGTGTGTCATGTAATTCCCCTCATGTGGACTCAACTGCTGAGACCCGTACGTAACGACTCCTTCACATGGAATAAGCACTACTCCCATCTTGATACTTAATGCATCACAGTAAACCATATAGCTATTTCTCTGCTCTATAAATACATGTATCAGTGCTAAAGTCAACCTCTATTTCATCGTTTAAAAGGCTGTCTCACATGAATCTGACCATAATTACTTCAAAACATTTTAATTTAGACACATCAGTGGCGTTGCTATGTGTGAGAAGTCCTATATGAAATATTTGTATTAAGCATCCATCCCTAGAAAACTTATCTCCTCAAATAAATTCTTCGGCTGCTCCTAGGAAACTACTACACTCACATTTTCTAGGTCTACTGATACTCTTGTCTCTGAGATAACATGACCCAATAAGTGAATACTATCTATAAAAAAGTGGCATATTGAGGGCATAGCATATAAATGATTCACTCTTAGTGTACTCAAAATGATATAAATATTTGTGGAATGGTCATGTCAAGTGTGAGAGTACACAAAGATGTCATCCACTAAGACTACCCTGACAGAATCCAAGTATAGATGGAACAATCGGTTCATCAGTTCCATGAAAATTCCTAGCGCATTCAGTACTGGAATTTTACCCTTTACCAACAGTTCAGAACAATCGGTATAGGCTAGGAAACCATTGGTATATTATATACCAATGATTTTCCAAACCGTGGCCATGTATGTCATGGGTATAAGGTTATACCAACAATTCTTTGTAAACCGTTGGTATATGTGTTAATGTAAGAGATATACCAAAAGTTTAAAATCATTTGTATATTGTGTACAATAGAATTTTATACCAATGGTTATAAAAAACTGTTGGTATTATATATATAAAATGGATATACAAAAGGTTTTGAAAACCGTTGGTATAAGTCTATAACAAAGGTTTAGAAAATCGTTGGTATACTTATGTTGTAGCTTCACAGTACCCAGCAGCCACCTCCAACCTACAACTCTCCCTGACCTGGAAGAACACATATAGCTAGAATCCCAAATCCTACATGAGATGTTTAGAATTCATCCAGAATACATAAATTTAGAAATTTAAAATTCAATCCCCACTAAAACCACAACACAAGAGAAAAATCAAGAATCCAATACATCCAAAATCCAATATATCTAGAATTGAAATGAAATAACACCCATAACACCAATACAAAATTAAAATCCAATACATCCAGAATCAAATATGCATAACAATATTCAAAATTTGGAATTCATTCCCCACCAATTCAGCCAGAATCCAATACATCAAGAATTTATAAATTTAGAATTGAAAACAAATAACACCCAAAAAAATATTAAGAATATATAATTCACTCTTCACTCAAACCAAAACACAAATACACACAAGATAAAAAGCATTCATGTTATAGAAAGCACATGGGATGTTTACCCATGGTCTTGGGATGACAATCTTAAAACCTACAGGAATGAAATCAGTAGAGTGGAAAATGATCATGATACCCATAAGATAGACAATGGTAGTGGTAATGTGATTAGACCCAGGACGAGTTATAAGAAGCACATAGCATGTTTATATTCCTATAATGACTATTTATCCATGTATAAATAGTCCATGATGTGTTAGTGGGAAACATTGTCCAATCCTGTAATATGAGTTGGGTTATCATAATAGCCTAAATTTTTTTATAGACTTTTCAATTTGAATAATAAGGTACGTGGATAATTGTAATTTGGTCACCTGGGAGTGATGTGAGATGAATCCCCATCATGGGTAGTGGGTATGAATATTCAATTATGTCATTGGTATTGGGTTCCCAAATGGATAGTCGTTTGGTCCTAAAACCCACTATTTGAGGATGGGATTGGAATATTAAATGTCATGTGTTTTATAATAGGGGTATGAGTTCCTCAAATGAGAAGTGGATTGTGTGAGGCTGGACCATGGATCCTTGTGCTAAAGTATCAACACAATCTGAATACGTTTGGTCAGTTTTCCTAAAGTAAGTTGTTGTTTTATCTTTAAATCCAAACCATTTCTAATAAAAATGATTCAATTTTAGTGGTATCGGCCACACCGTGCCTCAGATTGAGGCGGGGATGACTTGTACATTTCACAAATGACATGTGGATCATTTTAATAAAATATCAATATAATTCTATTGTGTTTTGTCAGTTTTCCATATGGAAATTTTTGGTTTTCAATTCAAATGTTGTCCATTTAAAATAAAAGTGAGACACTTTGATTGGTACCGGTCGCACGGTGCTGCATATTGGGATACAGTTGACTCTAACACGTCCAAAATGACTCATGGATTCTTCTTCTAATGTATCTACACAGTCAGAATATGTTTGGTCAGTTTTCCGAATTTATGTTGTTTTTACATAAAACATTTTCTAGTTTAAACAAAAGAGAGACACTTCGAGTGATACTAGCCACACTGTGACTCATATAACAGAGGGGTTGACATGTACACATAAAAAATGAATTATGGATCATTTTCTTGAATTATAAATGCAATCAGAAAGAATTTGTATAGTTTTTCATATGCATGTTGTTGTTTTCACATAAAATCATGTCCATTTAAATTAAAAGTGAACCAGTTTTAGTGGTACCAGCCACACCCTTCCTCGGATTGAGGTAGGGTTTACTCGTACACGTCACAAATTACCCATGTATCATTTATCTAATGTATCAACAAAATTTGAATGCATTTGGGAGGTTTCCCGTATGCAAGTTGTTGTTTTCACTTAAAATCATGTCGATTTCAAATAAAAGTGAGATACTTTGAGTGGTACCGGCCACACTGTGCCTCAGTTTGAGGCGGGGTTGACTTGTACACATCAATAATGACCCATGGATCATTTTTCTAAAGAATCACCCGAATCCAAATGCGTATGGTCAGTTTTCTATATGCCAGTTTTTGTTTTCACTTAAAATGTTGTCCATTTCAAATAAAAGTTAGACACATTGAGTGGTATTGGCCACATAGTGCCTCATATTTGGTAGGGTTGACTCTTACACGCCAAAAATGAACCAAGGATCCATGTTATAATGTATAAAAACAATCCTAATACGATTTGTTGGTTTTTCGTATGCCAGTTGTTTTTACGTAAAAGGGTGTCCATTTTAAACAAAAGAAAGTAACTTCGAGTGATACCAGCCACATCGTGCCTCAAATTGAGGCGGTTATGACTCGTACACATCACATATGACCCATGTATTGTTTTCCTAAATTATAAACAAAATCCGAATGTGTTTCGTTTGTTTTTCATATGCCAATTGTAGTTATCAGTTAATATGTTGTCCATTTCAAATAATGTTGAGACGCTTTGAATGTTACCATCCTCACCGTGCCTCGGATTGAGGTGGGATTGACTCATACATGTAAAAAATGACCAATGTATCTTTTTGGTAAATATCATCACAATCAAGATATGTTTGGTCTGGTTTTCTGTATGTTTGTTGTTTTTACATAAAACAATGCTCATTTTAATGAAAAGAGTGACACTTTGAGTGATACCGGTCACACCATGACTCATGTTGAGGTGGGGTTTACTATTACACCTCCCAATGACCCATTTATTGTTTTCCTAAAGTATTAATACAATCTAAAAGCGTTTGGTCAGTTTTCTGTATGCAAGTTGTTGTTTTGACTTAAAATCATGACCATTTCTAATAAAAGTGAGACAGGTTTAGTGGTACCAGCCACACCATATTTCAGATTGAGTATGGGTTAAATAATATACATTACAAATGACCCATGGATTGTTTTCCTAATGTATCAACAGAATCCAAATGCATTTGGTTAGTTTTACGTATGCATGTTGTTGTTTTCACCTAAAATCATGTCCATTTCAAATAAAAGTGAGACAGTTTGAGTGGTACCGGCCACATAGTGCCTTAGATATTGGTGGGGTTGACTCATACACATCGCAAATGACCCATGGATCTTTTTACTAATGTATCAATACAATATAAAATCATTTGGACAATTATCCGAATGAAAGTTGTTGTTTTCAATTAAAATCATGTTCATTTCAAATAAACTTGAGACAATTTGAGTGGTACCGGCAACATCGTGCCTCATTTTGAGGTACTGCTGACTCATACAAGTCAAAAATGACACATGGATCGTTTTCCTAAATTATCAATAGAATCCAAATGCATTTGGCCAATTTTCTGTATGCAAATTGTTGTTTTCACATAAAATATTTTCCATTTCAAATATATGTGAGACAGGTTGAGTGCTACCGCTCACATTGTGCCTCCGATTTAGGTAGGGTTGACTCGTACATGTCACAAATGACCCGTGGATTATTTTCCTATAGTATCAACAAAATATGAAGGATTTGGGCCAGTTTTCCAAAGGACAGTTGTTGTTTTCACTTAAAATATTGTCCATTTCAAATAAAAGTGGGACACTTTCAGTGGTAGCGGCCACACAGTGCCTCAGAATGACACGAGGTTGACTCGTACATGCAATAGATGACCCATTGATCATTGTTCGGGGGCATTACAAGGTCTAGGGAGGAGGGTGGGGCTATCTAAGGGGATATCTGTGGGGTAAGAGGGGTTGTTCGAGGTGCTGTCTGAGGGGTCGTCTGAGGGGTTGTCTGGGGTTCATGGTGGTGGGTGGGGGGCTGTCTGGGGGGTTATCTGGGGTCTAGGGAGGAGGGTGGGGACGGGGGGGCTGTCTAGGGTCCAAGGAGGAGGGTGGGGGCTGTCTGAGGGGTTTTCTGGGGGGCTCCCCAGTGGGGGTTGGTAGGCTATCCCTGGGGGTGGCAGGGTTATCTAGGGGGTACAGGTTTTCTCAAGTGGGGGGGTGTCCAGGGTTTGGTGATGTCTAAGGGACGGGTGAATAATTCAAAGAATGTTATCAAGTCAAGTTTTAATTATTTATAGATAAAAAATTAAGATTATGTTACCTACCGAACCATAGATATATTTAGGCACAACAAGTCAATAAACATCAACGGTCAATAATATCAGTAAAAAAGTAACGGATCGATCTGTCCATCATCACCATCATTATCATCACTGTCATCATCACCATCACCCTCATCCTCATCGTCGTCCCCATCATCGTCCCAACCCTCCTGCTTGCCCTCGTACTCAGTCTCAGCATCCTCATCTCCCTCCTCCTCCACCTCGTCCTCCTCATCACACTCATCCTCTGCTTAGCCTCCTCTTCACCCTCCTCCTCATCTGCATCGGCCTCCTCCTAACCATCATCTCGACCACCACTTGAACTTCCACCTAGTACACTATTTATAGAACACATTGATTACATATATTCATCACAATGAGTGATGGTCACTGGTGGCAGTGTTGGGCGTAAAACATCCATCCGTTTCATAAATGTAGTGTTTACCCTAGAAGACTGTTATGTTATCTCAATGGCCCTTTTTTCAGGTTGTTTTTCCTATACCTTAACCTTCCGCAACTCGATGGCACTACAACTTGTACCTGAGGAGGGACAATACTTATTCGGAAATATATTATTCCTAAGTCGGCAGTGTATTATACTAGGGTGCTCATCTCCCATCACCTGATGTAATTGATCGTTTGGTCCAAAACTGTTAGCATCATGGGCATGAAGGGCCTCTAAAGTATCCTGTTACAAATACAAATATATTATTAAGTTAAAAAATAAAGTTTAAAATTTTAAATATAAAAATTAAAACTTACAATCTACTACTGAGTCAGTTCATTAACCGCACTTCCATCTTTCTTCCTTCTACTTGAGAAAAACAGTTTACCTCGAGGAACATGTCCTTTATATTCAATTTATGCCTCTACAATGACATTTAATGTAGTAAACCATAATTAAAAATAGGATACCAAAAAAATAGTAGTTTTAATAACTAATATTATATAACAACTTTATCAATAAAAAAAATTATGGAAGAATCTATAGAAAGTGCAAGTCGTAAAGCAAAATTATAAATTTTCATACCTACTGTCTCTCATGATCTGACATCGTAGTACGTCCCAATGTGTTGATTTATTTCTTATCATCAATGTTTTTTTTATTTCTTCCATTTTCATCCTAAATAAAATTCAATAATTAATATTTACGAAAAACATGAAAATTTTCATTTAAGTACATATAATTTGATTAATATCATAAATTCTCTAGTCGTCCAATGAGTAATCATATGTCGGTACTGTTCTAACAAAAAATAATCCATGACAAGGACCACCTCTAACTTTATTCCCACTTTAGCATGCCATCCAATGTACCAATCATGCTTCTAACCTCTCCAAAGCTCGCCTAAATCCTTTAGACGTGTTTTCCATGCATCCTCAACATCGGGGAAATTAAACAGCAGCTGACACCAAAAATTAATTCATATAAATAAAAAACATTAATATATTACATTAAATACAACAAATTTTTTTACCCATATCTCTGCATAGGCTTTATCCTTGACTTCATTTAGTATTTGTCTCCATGAGAGCGGGCGGACCGAAATGATGTCAGAGTATTTGGCATGCATCACCAAAAAACTCCGACATTGCTACCCTAATTTTTCAATCATCTATCTATATTAATTATAGTCCACCATCAACTGCGTGCAGCGGTTCCACACCACACGCATGCGTGTATGTTCCCGCCCCCGCCTCTTATCAATAGATGTATCTCTGATGAAAGAAAAAAAAATACTATCAATACATGTTATTATGAAAATAAATAATGGTGTAACAATTTTTTAGTGTTTTATAAGTATACATGCGGTAGTATGATTAATTGGTGTTGCTGGATCCATATAAATTGAAGCAACACCATGTATAGATGGAGTGGGACCCAATGTATGATCTGTATGGATATACTCTGGTGGAGCAGGAGTCGAGGAATATGGAATATAAAAGCCTTGAGAGAAGGATGTATATGTTAAAGAAGATGACATGGATAGTTGGCCAAATACTGGATTTGGAGTGGGAATCATTATCAGATATTGTAAAGACATTTTAGATGACTTAGATATAAATGGTGGTGAAAACATGGGAGGCCAAAATATCATGTGTTTTTCTAACAGCACATTAGGATCATAATATGGGATGGATGATATTTCAATGGTAGGGGTAGGGTCTAATTGGGTATGCCGAACAGATCGTCTAACTCCCATACCCCCCCATAGGAACACCCTGAGTACTGTGACCACAATGAGACTGCTCATCAAATAATTGTCACCAACTAGATGGATCCAAAAATATGTTTTAAAAAAATTAATCACATAATATTATATATTATTTAAAGAAATATTTTTTAAATAAAATACTCACTACAGGAACTAGTGGTTGAATTCACAGCTCAGTCATGCGACAATGGTTGTCCATAATCTATTTTCATCACCCTTCTTCAATTGGTTCCATTTGCTGCATTTGAAAAAAAATATAGAAGTAAATAGAAAAGGATAACTATTGTGTATCCCAAAAATTTAGTACATTTCTTAAGTTATTGATGCTAAAAAATGGAAGTATTGTGGAAATATAGTACATTTCATAACACAGAAACTAGAGTCCATAGAAAGTAACAGATCACCCCACTAAAAAAGAAAAACCACCTACCCCACTACCCCAACTGTCCCCAATCCCTTCGCATGGATCATCCTTATATACATTACCCACCTCTAAAAAATATGACTAAACAATCAAATTACCATATTTGAGTTGGTATACATCCCACCAGCACCTCTGTTAGTTAATATGATTCACTAACTATATAAAAGGAGTGGCTATGAAGAAATCAATTCAAGTTGATTCGTATAATCATGACACGTGTATTGTAAAACAAAAATAGAAAAAAAAATCAAACTAAACATATTGGGTATGTCAGGACACACACATCCCCACCTGGTTTAGGTCAAATCAAAATAGAAACAAAGAGTAATAGATGAAAAACATTAAATGTATGTTAAGCCTTACATATTTGGAGTGTATAACTAAAAAAATTATTAACAGCAGATGGATTTATGGGGAGGAAGGAGTTCCAAGATTATGTAAAGAGAGAGGCCTCTAGTTTAGAATCCAAGGGGGACTTCCCCAAGGATTCCTAAATCATAATCACTATGAATCCAAGGTAGATTTCCCCAAGGTATTATAAACCAAATAATCACAATTCCAAGGGGGTTTCCAAACAGAATTAAAATCTATGTTTTTAACCTGAATCCTTTGTTTGTTTCTTCAAGGAAAAACAAATAATTAATCCAAGAACAAGTACTAGAAAATTAAATTAAAATTTATTTAAATTCATTTTCAATAGGTATCATATAAATGGAACATGACTCATGTCCCATTATGTGTTATAGGTATCCCAAATCATTCACTCATGTTCAATAACTCATTCTTGGCATCCCTATGGTCATAATTTCTGTTACCCAATTAGTTCCCCAAGTCAAGAGCACTACATGGGTTGATAATGTTCAGGCTTCTACACTAAGAGGTTGTTCATGGATAATAAAGAGGTTTAATTTCATAAAGTATAGACAAAAACATTTATTTTTATATTTGAGATTTATAATAAAGTATATCAATGATACAACACATCATAAAGAACACAACCCAGTGATACTGTTAAATGATTGTTTATAAACCACCATCTATATATTCACAGACATCTGCCAATAAAGTATTAGTCATTTATTCCATATCAAATAGTGTGAATCATAAATTTTTTCTAAATCCCGATAAATAGGGGATAATGACAGTAATATTTCTATATAGTGAAATAAATGTAGAAAGTTTCAGAAAATAAATATATACTTATAAATAGATCTAGGGGGTGGGGGTTGTCCAAGGGGGTTGGGTGGTGTCTAGGTGGGGCTGTCCAAGGGGGTGGGAGGGCTATCCCTAGTGTGGGGGAGATGTCCATGTGCAATCCAAGGGGATGGGGGTGTCCTGGGGGTGGGGATGTCCAGGGGTGGGGTGGTGTCTAGGGGGCATTGTCCAAGGGTGTGGGGATGTCTGGGGGTGTCTAGGGTAAAAATATAGGGGGTTGGGAGGGTTTTCAGGGGGGCGGGGAGGTCCCCAGGGGGGGTTGTCTAAGGGGTGTGGGCTTTCCAGGGGTGGGGAGGTGTGGTGTTCAGGGGGGCTATCAAGGGGGTGGAGGTTGTCCAAGGGAGTGGGGTAGTGTTCAGGGGGCATTCCATGGGGGTGAGGTTGGCCAGGGGGTGGGGTGTCCAGGGGGGTGGTCCAAGGGGGGTGAAGGTGGACAACTCCCGCCTCCCTGGCAGCCCACACCCCTCATAAGTGAAATTTGTGTAATCAAATCTTCATCAATTTTCTTATCCCATCCGATGATACCCTACAACCTTAGAAATACCATATAACTCATAAATATCCTAACGTTATACACAATCCCATATGAAAAAATCGATATATATAGCCAATATCTTCAGTCACCCTCATCCACATCACAGAAAAACACCCCTCTAGGATGTAACCATACCCTATAGTCCACAAGGAACACACATAAAAATTTCCATCTTACCCAACTCACCCAATAATATAACCCAAAATAGTCACTCATACCATTATTCCTTTCAAACACATTCCATGTACAATATGAATAAAAAACTAAGGATGTCCCCATATATCTTTTTATGAAGAGGTGTCGCAACAAAAAGACTACCAAAACAAAACCACACTAAGAAAACATCTTACATTTATCAATAGTGGAAATAAGATAAATAATACAAATCAACAAAACTAGTTATCACCAAATACGTGGAATCGATGAATCATATTTCTACTACACTGTACTTGAAATCCCATATAAAACTAGATTCATTATGTAAACAACACCTCTCATAATTGAGATAACATAACCCACAAAAAAATAACCATAATTATTCAACACCTCAAATGGGATATCACTATCCACATGGAACACTAGAATTCCTTACTGTAAAAATGGAATGATTCCCACTAGAAGGAACTTCTACCGAAGGACCCCATCACATTAAATGATATAAAACCTCACCCTCATGATTAGCTCTTATATAAGGGTCATGTGGAAAGGGAACATGATAGGAGAAATTGAAATATAGTAAGAAGCAGATCACACTGATCTCTTTTTGGAGAAATCAAAATAGATAACAAAAAAAATAGATGCATGAAATTCCACATTTAGATTAGAAGTGTTGAAGAAAATAATTACCTGATTGATTTTAGAGAGAGCATCAAGGGATACCTTGGGGCGAAGAGAGAGCGTCGGGAACGATTTGGTTTATGGATGAAATCGCACTGAGGGATTCTAGATGTGATGGTATTTGGGGTAAATGTTCCCAAGGGTTTGTTAAAACCGTTGGGAAAAGGTCTGTTTACCAATGTTTTTTAAAAATGTTGATATACATATATCATTTTCTAAATGTTTTAGTAAACCATTGGGAAAGGGTTGTTCTCATCCCATTATCCCAATGGTTTATTCAAACTGTTGGAATACATGTGTTTGGATAACATAATTTTCCAACAGTGGTTTTTCAGACCGAACGATATAACCACATGCTTGTGTAGACCATACCTGCTCCAAATGGTTATAAGAGGCATATATGATAGTTTAACAAATAATTGTTGACAACTAGATCTCCAGTCAATCTTTGAGAACACCTGATATCCCCAAATATGATCAAAGAGATCATCAATCTTCGGCAAGGGGTACTAGTTCTTGACCATCAACTGGTTCAGATTCCAATAGTCAACACAAAGATTAAGGGTACCATCATCCTTCTTCAAAAATAGGACAAGCGAACTCCATGGAGAAATACTAGGTCGGATGAACCCATTTTCCTGCAACTCCTCCAACTTCTTCATGAGCTCCTATAACATTAGTGTAGCCATCCTGTAAGAATGAATGGACAGTGGTGCCACTTCTGACACAAGATCAAAACAAAAGTACACCTCTCGCTCTGGAGGAAAACATGAAATGTATATTGGAAATACATCCTTGAAACTATAAAACACTATAGTAATGTCGAACTGTAATGTCCCCTGGTCATCCAGATGAAGAATAGAAATCTGGGATGTGAATCCTACAAACCCATGATGCTCGGGTCCCACTATGTTCACCTGGACATCCCATCTTTTATTATAAAGAAATGATTCTCCCTATGGTGATGTGATACTCACCCTACGACAATAGTAGTCGAAAACAGCTTGGAAGAGAACTAACCAGTCTATAATGAGAATGACGTCATAGCCTGTCATCATTAAGACGTAGAGGTCCCATATGAAGTGACTCACACAAACCTCAACAGAGAAGTCCCTGCACTAATGTACACTAACTGTTCTCGGTGGAATGACTCTGTCAGTTCAATCACACACTTTAGGTCAACATTAACAAGGACTAAAACCTAGAAGTGAAATAAGAGAACAGAAGAAAGGAAAGCATTCGTGTTTTTTCAATTATGGATACACAGAGTGTATAAACCTTACAAGGGGTGTTCCTTTATTCCTTCACATAGGTGTTTACGTTTGACCAAACCGATTGTGTAACACCCCATATACAAAACCTATTTCTCCAAGAAACGGCATTTACTTGAATCGTGATCTCATGCCTGAGTTCTTGTACACGACTAACCCAAACGGTTCTTCTAGGACATGACAACACAATGTTTTTATGCCAGACACGACATGTACCACATAGTGTTCAACTTATAGTGTTGTTAGTCACACGGTTGGACACACGGATCACTCTACATAGCATGTATAATTCCCACACGGCATGTACATCCTGATTTTCATCAACCCATTTCTTTAGTCACACGGACGAATACATAGTCTAAAAAACACGACATGTATGTATGGTATACAGAATGTTCCACCAATGCGTTCTCAACACCGTCTCTCTACCCACATAGCCAGTGACATTGTTACAAAATACACGGCGTGTAACTAAAGTATATGACATGTACTCAAGAAAAATAGTTCCTTCCCAAATAGAAGGACACACATCGTGTATTCATTACTACACGTCGTGTATTCTGCTTTTCTGGACATTAGTCCTTGGAAACTACTCTGGAACCCCAGAATAACCCTGAAACAACATTAGAGTGCCATATTCTAATCTGTGAGGGACCATACACCCCGCTAATCAAATCTTTTTTTCCAATACATGTTATATAAAGAAAACACAATGAAATTATCCACCAAATTCAGATCCATGGTAGCACATAACACATTAATAACCAAATATTGGAGATCATTAAAACAAAACCTTGCACAATTAAACACCCTATCAAAAGCAGGTATTCTATCAAGTCATCTATCACAAAAACATGCATATCGAGCACAACATCTATCACAACAACATGGAATTACTAATGAACCCTAAATGGCATGGTTGGAATGCATGACATGAGATTTTTAACATGTTCATATATGATGCATGAGATAGAGTACCCTAATCTCATCGGGTTGCAATAGAAATAGAACCCTTATTTTTATCAATGATAACAGAAAAAACCTGAGAATCACCCACCATTGTAATCATATAAAATGTAAAATTGAAAAACTAGAAAATTTGAAATAACTGAGGAAAAATGGATTTTTCTTATGCACGAGTTATCTACACTCAAAAATAGCTTATTACCAACTGCCTATTACTACTTATCCCTGGCTATAGGCTCAAAACATTATGACAAGAAAAAAATATTTCTTCTGATACCACTTTGTAATGTCCCGATTCCAGGAGCCACCCAGAGGTGCTCTATACCCAGTTGGTCACATTCCAACACGTGCATTTCCCCAAACGCAAGAGGCTACTAATTAGAAGTGCGGGCCTTGGGTGTGATAGTGGGGAAACATTGACTTCATTAGCAGAGTAACATAGTATAAATAATAGATAATAGTAGGGGAAGAAATAATAAAATTCAATAAGTAAAAAAAGTAATAAACAATTGGAGCACACATATATAAATGATGCATGATACATTTGTCCAGGAAAATAGCCGAACAAGTCACAGTTCTGAAATATAGTACGAAAGAAAAGTAAAAACGAAAAAAGATGACATTCAGAAGCATTGTATGCCTCAGCTTGGCCTCATGCTCTCCAACTCCTTAGCAATCATGTACCTGATGTATATGGGAGAATTTCCTTATCTATACCTAATAATATATAATGCTTTTGGGCCCAAAAGTATGACCCAAATAGGGTGTGAGATGGATCTCAATAGGAAACCACACAAAGATCTATGCCTAATATCCAGTGAATATATATGGAAGGAAATAATCAAAAGTAGCAGTAAACAAGGATGTACTCAAATATAAACTATCCTTGAGTTTCAATTGCATTAATTTTCACATATCAAGTAAGAAGATAAACACAAACAAGTAACCCTATGAGAATTACTAATAGCCAAACCCATATGGTTCAACCATACAACACAAGAAACCATCTGGGAAGTAAAAACAGTCTAACCCCTCTGGTTTAGCATTAGAAAGACTCTTGAGGAAGCACTCACGGTCAATTCCCTTGTGGTCTCATATCAGCAACAATAGACACAATGGGGAAGCACACAACATCCAATTCTCCTTTTAGTCTCACAACAAGGAACTAAAAACACTATGTGGGAGAACTCACATCCATCCCATCGATGGTGTCACAAAGTGAAATGTAAATATACACTCCGGAGAAGCCCTCAACATCCATTCAACCTATGGTCTACTACACTAGGATCCCACAACCCTGTGTAAGACAATCATGGACAAATGATTTTTGGTATCCAAATAAAACCTCATGAACCTTTGCGGTAAATAGTCTATAAAATATTATATAAAATCACTCCATCCTACAATACCAGGCATGGGAAGTTAAGTAGCAACCAAACAGGAAAAGATAGTCCAAACGGTCAAAACAAGAAAATATGGGAAAGCATCCATAGATCTACAATGATAACCCTATTGACAAATATTTAACCTCTATCCAAACAAACAAGGCATAACATGCAATAAAAATGTTAAAAACCATATACATTCAATACCCTGAATAAGGTCATTGGGAACTTTTTCAAATATAATTGAAGGACTAACTATGGAAAGGCACAAACCACCTTCCTCGGCATTGCACATATGATATTAATGAATCTCAATGATTTAATTACCTTAGAATTATGTAGATCTACACAAAAAGTTAAAAATGATCAAACAAGGATATCTAACGAAAGAGGGGAAATCAGGAAACGAGGATCCAGAAGAAGGAAGAGCTTACTGTAGTGATTCCAACACAATCAATGATAGTCGATTCGAAGAACTGATAGTGAGATGGGGGCTCAGAGAATATTTGCAGCTGTACGAACTCTCTTGTATAAGAATGGTTGAGAAAAATATGGTTCGATCCATTAGACGCGACCCTGGTCTATTTAGTGTGTTCTTCAACGGTACACAGTGTGTACTTGCATTAATTGTCCTCCGCTTTAGGCAGTCTCTAGGTCACCCCACACGGCTATGTGCTCAGCCGTTACATGGCCAGCACATGGCTACCTGTGGAAACTGAGTATACGATGTGTAATAATATATACACATCGAGTACTCCTAAAAATTCTAGATACTCCTCTTTTTCTCAAAAATAAACAAAAATGAAAGACATATCTGAAAATAATATTTTTGTTCTTACCGGATGCATATAGATGTTCTACTATAGCTTTACCTCCACACACTATAGAATGAGATCTTCATCGCCTGAAATCACTATGGTTTTTTCAGATACTTAAATATATAAGGAATTATATCCACAATAATATGGAATACAACTTTGTTATTTTGTGGATGAGTCTGTATAGGAAGGTAATTTGAGTCCAACAACCCTGAGAGGTACCGTAAATTTGTAATAATCTTTACTAAAAACCCTATTTGATAATGTTTATCAGATTTATTTATATAAAAATTCTCTTTGAGTCTATTAAACAATTATATGTAAATTACACCTTATGTGATCAGTATTTTAACAACCCTTGAATAGAAAATACAGTAGGGACATTGATTCACCTCATTTGTTTTTCAATATTGTAGGTAATGTTTTCTTAGTAATATTAGTTCAATCATATGAAATATATGAAATTCCTTTTCATGATGTATCATTTTATTTCTTATAATGAATATATTGATTTTTACCTTCATAGATTCTCTTGTATAGGCCTCAATTAGGTATTCCCTGTTTTATAGGGAGAATTGGTCCTAACAATGAGTAGATATAGAACTCCACTTTCAAAGATAGATAAAAATATATACAGGTTGCTTTTTTCATGGAGTATGATTCTTTGAGTAGCGATCTTTCGTCAGTGGTATTTGATTTTCCCAATGTGTTTTCACCTATAAATTATTTCTTAAAACAAGTGCGGGAGGTTGTGTTTTCTATTAACATTGTACATGGTTCCTATATTATCTCTATTACCATGTAACACATGGAACAAGTTGATTTTATGGTGTTAAAGACACAGTTGGATAACATGATTTATAAAGTCTTCATTTGACTGTGGTTGTTTCCTCAGGAACATCCAAATATTTTTAGAATAAGGTTGATGAAAAAATTCTACCCTATGTTTCTGATTGAAAACATAATCAGTTCATGTTAAAGAATAATTAAATTGTTATTAAGATTGGTGATTTATTTAATCAGTTGATAGGGTTTAAATTGTTCTCAATGATTTAACAATGGGTTGGTTTTTACCATTTTATAATTGATGAGTTTTATGTCTATAAGTCATTCTTTCATAGTAGGTATTTTCATTACAGGTAACTTGTTGTTCCTTTTGTCTAAAAAATGCTCCATATGATTTTATAGAGCTGATGAATATGGTATTAAATTCATATCTCAATTAATTGATTAGGGTATTTATGATTGACATCATGGTTTACTATATAATTGTGGAGTATCATCTATAAAATCTGAGAGAAATTTTGTGAATTTAGGTAGATTATTGACTTTATTGCAAAATATCAAAATGTAATTTCTTAATTTGAGAAATAATGTTAATGGGAAACATTGTTTCCTAACATGGGATTTATATTTACACTGAGATAGAGAAGGCCTTTAGGAATTGGGACATATAGTGAAATGTTTTTTAAATTATTTTATTCTTAGGGATAGCAAGGTATTACCAACATTTTGAAATCTATCTCTAAATATTATATTCCTTGATTAATTATTTCATATAGAATTGAGAAATTATAGTATGGGTTTATAAATATCAAATTTATTTGGATGAATTTTAGATACTCATTATATAAAATCTAGATTTTACTCATCTACAGTAAAGTATATGGTATTTTGTCTTTTGTGATAAATTGGTTTCAGTTATTTTATTTTTTATCTTGGAGGTTGATCAAATTTGTATATTATGGTTCCCAAAATCAAGGAAAATATGGGAAAAACTATCCTAATATTGATCTTGAACATGTATCATTGATAATTTATCTTAACAGTTAGTGGAATATCCCTTTTGGATACTCGATTTCCATTTATTTTAATCAATGTATCCTGAGATACATCTTCTAAAAAATATTTTAATTTTCATTAGAGGTTATAGTTGGAGTACCTATTATATTTTGATGTTAACATTACATACTTTCTAGGCATGGTCAATTTCATGGATGATTCATTAAGAATGAATATTTTTACCCAGGACATGAAAAAATCATTAGAATAGTGAGAATCAATGGGTCTATTTTCATGCATTCATTTGAGAGGTCATTAGGATGATATTTAAATTGATCTGGAATCCATTGAATTGACCTTATCTCTTCATAGGATGATTAATCAGGAATAACAACATGATTAAATGTTTTGTGGTATTGTGTAATCTTTTCATAGTGGTGATAATTTGATGAGTGGTAATTATTTTATGAGTGTATCATATGCATCTAGTGTTGTCACATATTACCTTTTCTGTTGATAAAATTGTTAATATAGGATTTCAATAATTCCTAGTGGTTGGTACAACCTTTATCATTAAATATGTTCTATGATAAGAACAGTAGAATCTATTTTCCATATATGAGAAGAGATATAATTAATTGTTCTCATTATTATACTTATAAATAGGACAAATTTGAGTACCTAAAAACATTTCTTTTCTTCATACCTTTATTGTAATATCTTGGTTGTTGGATAATAATTTTATAGACCATGTGGTTGAGTTTCAATTTACTACTTGATGGGAATAAATAAATTTTGTTTGTGATCTATTGATTAACCAAATTGACTCAAACTTATAACAATTGTGATAAAATCAATGTTTAGGACATCTTAGGTGTTTAATTTTAATATATAATCATATTACTTGACGTTTAATATAATATTTTTTAAAAAATAAATAATTTATTAACCGATATCTTGTGGTTTAATTATTACATTGGCACCATATATATGTGATAGTAACTCAAAGAAATGAATAGTTATGAAGTCTTTGAGAACATGATATATAATTTAATATCACATTAAAATCGGAAACATGAAATTAGAAATAATACGTTATTTGAGAACATCATTATTCCCTCTTTAATATCCATGAATAACAAATAGATTAAAATTATTATCATCTCGTGAAATGAAAATAGTGTGATATAAACTACTTATTAAAGTTTTTTTATTGCTAAATAAATTGTTAGTAAATTAAGAATCATGAATAAGGAAAATTATTTAACATGCAACAAATTCTAATCATCCAATAACATAATAATGAATAATAATATTATAAGAATAAATGTTCATCAAATACTGAATTATAAAGAATAACATGAGGTTGACACCTATCTATAAATATCATTACTATTAAATTAATCACATGGATATAAATAACCTTTTTATAATAATGGAATGTGTAATTCAATACATCAGAAATGTTCGATCATGGACTCTAGTGAATATATATTACATAAATGAAAGTTCCCTCTTATAAATACCCAAATGAGTTTGCCTCATGAGTCATATTGATTCATAAAGGGGTTATAAAGGGCCTCACCTATCACTTGGTTAGTTCAATGTATTCATTATATTAAATGGGGTAATAAAAATAAAATACATAATCATCATAAACATTTGAATTGAATAAATACTATGAAAAGTTAATATTTTTCTCAATCCTTTAATATAACATGATCATATGCCAGTCAGAGTAATACAAATGGTAATATCAAAAGTGTAAAACCCTAGTAAATAAAATGACTATTATAGTAAAACACAATACATAGAAATGTAATAAGGTCTACTAATAAGAATTTCAATGATACAGATATTTTCATATTTAAGGAAAATATTATTTATAATGAAACATGGTCACAAAAAAGTTAATTTTTCATGGGTAATTTAGTAAACCGAAAATCAGTATGAGAAAAAATATACTATCAATTAATAAAAATTATTTGTCTTGTAAAAAATCATGATTTTTGTAAAATAAATGAAAATAGAATAGATATTTTAATATAATTTTTAATTAAATAGTTTTATTTTTTAATTTGATAAATTTTTGTAGAAGAAGATAAATGTCAAAAAATATTTATGGTAGATAAAGCCTATTAATGTTGTATACATTAAAAATTATTCATTTTGAATAATTGTAAAAATGTTTAAAATGTATTTTCTAAAAATATTTGAAATATTACATTCAAACCATGTTTAAAATCAATGAAAACTGAAATTTTGTTTCATAAATCCTTAATGTCAAGAGAAATTATTATTTATAAAAATAATTTATAAAAACGTATAAATGTAATAAGAATATAACAGATCAAAAAGAGAGATAAGAGCATCGCTTCATTTAAACATTTATTTTCCTGGTTTAATTTCCAAAGATATTAAAATTTTTAATACACTATATAAAATCTATTAATATGATTAAAATACATTGGGTTTAATATTTGGTTATCAAATAATTCCCCCAAGGTGTACGTAAGATAAAAAATCATGAATAATAAAGATATTGTTAAATAAACACTTACCTAAGGTATGAATTTCTTCATAAGTCCATTCATTATTATTTATTATAAATATTAATTTTTTTATAATTATAAAAATAACCATATGAATATTTATAATAATATATGATATATTTAATACATATAAATACTTTTTTATAAATAATTCATATTTAAATAACCATTTCTGGGTGTTCGTTGCTTTATTTTTCATATATGTTTTTGTTTAGATATTTTAGTCATTTTATAATGATAATGTATCCATTATATCTTGAATTAATACCATTATAAAATATCATATATATTTGTTCAATTGTTTTTCATAATCATCTAAGAAATGTAAATATTGAAAAATTAATGACACCATTTATATAGAAGGATGGTCATATGTATGCATGATCACTATTTTCACCTTTAAACGAATTGAATTATAGAATGTAAATAATATTTAATATTTTAAAATAATTGTAGAGACCCGAAGCTTATCGTACATGGACGTTAAATTACTTTTGCGGAATACTTAGTACATAACAAAAACACACACACAAGGATCGTAATAGTTTAGTGTCTTTGGAAACTAGGAATAAAATCTTTAATCGTGGGGAAAGATCTTCAACATCTCCCATAAAGATCTTCTTTTTTTTTACCTAAAACCTTTCTTTATATCCTGGGGAAAAGAAAACATAAAAGGGTGAGCTCAAATGCTCAGTAAGGGTAAACAAAAGAAATATCAATCACATCATATACATAAGAACATAGCTTTTGGAAATCTTAACCTGCAAAAGAGCTCATAATATCATAACATGGGATAAATCATAGAAGTGAAAATGAGATCCCCATAATCATAACATAAAACTTGAAACTTTGTGGCATGCACACATAATCATGGAGAATCATTTCTTGTTAGTCATGACTCATTTCCAAGACTATCTTAGTGGACAAAGTCCCTTTCTGAACCGAGTTCACTCCTCGTTTCAGTCCTGTATCACTGAACCAAAATAACCTTCCGTTCCAGCCATATCTATCTCATGAGATATAAAGTCTTTACCCAATGCATTGGAGGGAGATATAGGTCCCACCCATCTTATAATGAATCCTTTCTTATGTGTGCCACATAATCATAAAACATACATCATCGCATAACACATGTAACAAAAATGGGATTCTTGAAACATCATGACATCATAAATCAATTCATATAAGATAAAGGAATTCATAAAAATAATTCCATCACAACATGAACAAATCAATTTAATAATAGGGATAAAAACAGAACCCTTTATTATCTTAGATTAAAAATCATTTTGATAAAACACTTGAACTCCATTCTAGAGGAAAATATCCTTTCTTCTTAAAAACATTTTTCCTTTCAGAACATGTCATACAACTTTAAAATAAAAGAAGTTGATTAAAATAAACTTGAAAACTTGTAAAGTAATCTTATTTGAAGTATTGTTTTAAAAATCCATTCATGCCGTATAAGTTAAAAAAAACATTCTTCGTACTTTTGTCGGAAAAGTCAAAAAGTACCTCGTACGGAAAAACGACAAAAGATTCCTTTCATATTCTTTACTAAGAACTCACCTAAGGGTAAAATTGGATTTAAACTATTGCAAGTGGATGGAAACAATATTACATATTGAGGGAACATGGATGTGGATGATAAAATACACCCCAGTAAATACTTACGAATAAACAATCTCGGATAAAAATGAGATTGTGGTATTTCCCTTACCTTAGGTCCGACTTGCTTTGTAAGTGTCCGAACCTCCTCTTCTTTGAAGTGCCTCTTTGAGACCTCCTCTTAGGGCACTAAAATTGGTCTTTGAGGAAGACCAGAACCTCTAGGATGTTGCTAGGGAAGTGGAGAGGAGAAATTGGCAGGGGTTGGCCGAGCTTGAGTGCTCAAATTGGTGTGAGGAGGAAGGGGAGGATGTGTCCTTTTATAAGGGAGGAGAGGGGCACCTTAGGAATACCTCAAAATATTATTTTATATTAAAGTTAAAATCGGTTTATAATGGTTCCAAAGGGTCTTATTTCGAAGCTAAAGTGGGGATGGGTCGAAATCCTATCAACCAATAGGATTTAGACAAGCTTAGGGTATTATTTTAACCTTATCAATTAGATTTAACTCTAAGTTAAATAATTTAACTTTTACCGTGTCTTTTTGTTTTCTTTCACTATATGGTTAATAAACTTACTATAACATGCCAAACGAACCCCAAATTGTATATTATTAATACATATATCCTTATCTAAGTCATTTGGCCGAACCTTAGATTTTTAGGAATAAAATAAAAATTAATAATATAATATTTGATTTAAAAACTATTTTGTGTCAATTTTGACACTATTTGATATATGATTTTTGTGAAAGTCATAACAGAATTACATGTTCGAACCAAGTTGATTAAATCAACAGTAATATATCATAGTAACCTAGAAAATTAGTGGAATTCATAAAAAGTCTTAAATTACATTTATTTTTGTATTTATATTATCAATTATGTCAATATTTTATTAATAAGATAATAACTGCATCATCTTTGTGTCATAAATAAATTATATTATTTGATGTCTAAAAATTACAAATAAAATACCATCATGTAGGAAATCTTTTTATCTTTCTAATGAATATTTATAGTCGAATTTATCTAATGTATAACCCCATATTAAAAATGCTTTACTTTTTAAACTTTGATTTTAACTATTTTAACCCTTCTTTAAATAAATTAATAATAAATGTCCTAATCTAATCCAAGTGGGCCTAAATGGTCATATTTTATTCCTAAGTTTGTTTTTGGTCGAATTACACTTGTCCAATAGAATTAGGACATGTGTTAGGGTAATATTAATATCATATTTACCCTTAGTTACCCTATTTACTATTAACCGTGGTAAAAAAAGTAAAAAGTTACTATTCACCAAAAAATTATTTTCATCTCATTGAACCACATTTTAGTCCTTGATATTAACTGTGTCTCTCGGATTTTCGAAATTCTATTCACAGAAGCGGTAAAATTAAGTTTTATGCAAAATTCAGTTTTTAACCTACCACTTAGTAGTTTCACTATTCATCAAAAATTGATGTTTTTCAGAACAATGCCAAAATTTCATCCCAAGCTATATTTCATATTCCGAATTCAAAAATGAAGTCTATTTTACCAAATTAATAACATAAAAGTTGCATTAATTAATTTTATAATTAAATCCCGCTGTTAAAACAAATAGCGTGTTTTTAAGAAACAATATCTATCAAAAGATTGACACTTGTTTATGTCTAGTTTAAATGTGAAATTACACCCAATGACCAACATTGTATTAAATTGTAAAAATATATTCTAAATATACTTTAAAACCACTCAAATTAATGATTTATCACTATTAATTATTTCGATTAAAAAAGTTGTTTTTAATTATAATTTAGTAATTTTCACTATTTATCAGAATATGAAAGTTATCCGAAAAGTACAAAAATTTCACCTTAGGCTAAATTCGATACTCCGAATCCAAAAATTAAGTCCATTTTGAGAGTTAAAATTTCTAAAATTTAAAAAGTGGTTATTACTATTCATAACGGCTAGTTTTAATAATATTTTAATAGCATATCATTGTTTCATGAAACTCAGGATTACGTACCACACACGCTATCGAGGAAGGTTGCGATTGCGTGTAATGCTAGGCAAGTCAAGGATGCGTGTTGTGCAAGCTCCTTTTGGTGTAGCGTATAACACAATACATTAGTAAAATAAGAAAGAATATTTTTCATAAAATCTCGGGCTGTTACATTCTACCCCCCTTAAAATGAATTTCGCCCTCGAAATTCGTCGGGGTTATAAATGGTTTACTATTCGAAAGTTTCTTTAATAGAAACCCACATCGTAAAGGGGAATACCAAAACTTGGCTTTAAAAACTAAAGTATGAAATGTAACGATTACCCAAATAAACTAATCACTGGGTTTCCACATAGGTGAAAATATGGATGTGGAAGAGAAATCTAACCATCATGTTCTGATGGAGAGTGGTAGAGAACATGGCTATGGAAAAGCCATTAATCACAAATCCATAGATTTGTGATGATATAAGGTACCATCTGATTCATCAGGTATAAGATCACTAGGACAACATTTTTGGTTTTCAAGATCATTTCCCTAAAGTTGAAAATTTGCTTAGAATAAATACTTACTTTATTTTGGTACAATCTCACTTTTGTTCGTGCCTTGAACAATTTCTACTTCATCTCTTAAATAAATGAAGTTGAATTTGTTATTCGTGAAGTGTTAGCAGATCATGTGATAGAATGACGGGTCATTCCATCTGTCTCAAACAAAAGGTAAGCAAAAGTTATTAAATATACATAAGTCATTCTATAGTGAGATTAATCATATATAGTTCCTAAAATGGACTTATACTTCATATATCATACTGCTTAATATAATAAAACTAGTTTCTACTAAACAGGGACTTCCTGTAGGTCAGTGGTAGGCGATAAAGGCCAGTCGCACTTCGGTTGTGGGTTCGATTCCTACAGCCTTGTCCGAAGCGATGGGTTGTCGCATGTCCTGCAGGTTGTCCTTTTTATAAAACTATATTACTATAACATCCCATCAATAATATTGAAAAAACTTCTATCCTTAAACAATACTAACTTATGTCCAACATAATCCATTCCAATCTTTAGGCTTATCTATAATACTGCAGTCCATTCTCATAACATAGTGGAAACGATTACCAGAGATTTAATACCATCGTTGATCCCCATATATCATAAGATATGTTATGTTGGTCACATTCCAAACATTCAAAGGCCTTAATCTTGTACTCTCTTGAATACCCATTGAACCATATTGAAAACACGAATTCTATTAAAAGTTAACTCTTTCCACATACCAAAATCCTCAAAATTCTATATACTAACACCATGATATCACTTAGTCCTTATATCAATCATGAGCTGATGAATACTATTAAACATTTCATTTTCTCGTCTTCATTATGCGCATATCATCTTATTTCCAAAAAATATCTCAATCACTTTGAATACCACATCAGTAAATATTGCAATACTCAATGATACAACATTATTTTGGAATCCCATTACATAAACACTTAATCATTCCACCACATCGTTGTCATATTCAACATTGCCAATAGTGATCGCATGTGATTTCCCTTTGTCCTTTGCCTTCAGTGGTTGCTCATGTTGATCATCACTAACCCTTGGATTAGGGCAATTATTAGCATAATGCCCCATTTCATTGCACTTGAAGCATTGAAGTGTTGGTGGTGCGTTCTCTGCAGTGTTTACTTTATTCACATCATTAGAAACCCTTTTTCCATTACTTCGACACTCAGCTGCTCGATGACCTTCTTTTCCACACTTAAAACATTTTCTAGTCCCTTTAAGACAATCTCCACCATGCTTCTTACCACACATTGTGCATAATGAAACATTCATCTTCTTTTCACCATTATTCTGAGATTTCTCCTTGAACTCCATCTTTCGTTTCTTGTCAAAACCATGAGATGGATATGTAACACCAACTTCCATTTCTACCTTGATAGCACAACGCACAATTTCTTCATAGCTACTGAAGTCTCTTATAGATAATGCCCTTCGAAGTCTTGGTTTTAAGCCACTAAAAAATCGATCAACTTTACTTTCAGGTTGGATGATAATTCCAGAAGCATACCTTGCAAGTCTTGTAAAATTTGCTTCATAGGTACCAACAGATTCATCATCCCTTTGCTTCAGTTCAAGAAACTCTTTCTCCATCTTTGTTCGAAGAATACGAGGGAAGTACTTACTGAAAAACAAGTTCTGGAACTCGTCCCATTCCATGGACTCAATTTCATCTCCTGGCCTCGTATTCTTGATAAGATTCCACCATTGATCAGCTTCACCTTCCAAACGATATACTGCTAAGATGACTTTATCATGTTCAGAACATTGAAGAACTGAAAATATCTTTTCAGTAGTATTGATCCATTGTTCAGCCACAAGTGGATCAGAAGACCCACTGAAAGAAGGTGGACGTTGCCTCATGAAGGACTCAATAGAATATTGTTCCCTTCTCTGCTCATTTGGAAGTCCAGAATGATTCATAGCTTGTGTAAGTATAGCAATAAGATTTTGCACTCCATCTCCCATAACATTTGTTTGTTCAGGAGGGCAATCATTGCATTGTCCATTGCATTGATCAACACGGTTCCTTCGGGTTCCAGCCATCGTCTAAAACCCAAAAAGAATAGTGTGAGAGGCAAAAATCATGCTAGGGAAAACAACATAATAAAGGGGGAGTACCTTCAATATCTAACATCTTAGGTTTAATTCTATGACCGTTAGCGTAATTCTAGTACTATAACCTATACGTATACTTAACCTTAGGGACATCCCTAGACATACCTTAGAAATAACTCTAGGGATCTCACTAAAGTTCTCGCATCCTAGTTTCCAAAGGTTGACTAAACCTTTCCTCTGATACCAACTGTAGATACCCGAAGCTTATCGTACATGGACGTTACATTACTTTTGCGGAATACTTAGTACATAACAAAAACACACACACAAGGATCGTAATAGTTTAGTGTCTTTGGAAACTAGGTATAAAATCTTCTAATCGTGGGGAATGATCTTCAACATCTCCCATAAAGATCTTCTTTTTTTTTACCTAAAACCTTTCTTTATATCCTGGGGAAAAGAAAACATAAAAGTGTGAGCTCAAATGCTCAGTAAGGGTAAACAAAAGAAATATCAATCACATCATATACATAAGAACATAGCTTTTGGAAATCTTAACCTGCAAAAGAGCTCATAATATCATAACATGGGATAAATCATAGAAGTGAAAATGAGATCCCCATAATCATAACATAAAACTTGAAACTTTGTGGCATGCACACATAATCATGGAAAATCATTTCTTGTTAGTCATGACTCATTTCCAAGACTATCTTAGTGGACAAAGTCCCTTTCTGAACCGAGTTCACTCCTCATTTCAGTCCTGTATCACTGAACCGAAATAACCTTCCGTTCCAGCCATGTCTATCTCATGAGATATAAAGTCTTTACCCAATGCGTTGGAGGGAGATATAGGTCCCACCCCTCTTATAATGAATCCTTTCTTATGTGTGCCACATAATCATAAAACATACATCATCGCATAACACATGTAACAAAAATGGGATTCTTGAAACATCATGACATCATAAATCAATTCATATAAGATAAAGGAATTCATTAAAATAATTCCATCACAACATGAACAAATCAATTTAATAATAGGGATAAAAACGGAACCCTTTATTATCTTAGATTAAAAATAATTTTGATAAAACACTTGAACTCCATTCTGGAGGAAAATATCCTTTCTTCTTAAAAACATTTTTCCTTTCAGAACATGTCATACAACTTTAAAATAAAAGAAGTTGATTAAAATAAACTTGAAAACTTGTAAAGGAAGCTTCTTTGAAGTAATGTTTTAAAAATCCATTCATGTCGTATAAGTTAAAAAAAACATTCTTCGTACTTTTGTCGGAAAAGTCAAAAAGTACCTCGTACGGAAAAACGACAAAAGATTCCTTTCATATTCTTTACTAAAAACTCACCTAAGGGTAAAATTGGATTTAAACTATTGAAAGTGGATGGAAACAATATTACATATTGAGGGAACATGGATGTGGATGATAAAATACCCCCCAGTAAATACTTACGAATAAACAATCTCGGATAAAAATGAGATTGTGATATTTCCCTTACCTTAGGTCCGACTTGCTTTGTAAGTGTCCGAACCTCCTCTTCTTTGAAGTGCCTCTTTGAGACCTCCTCTTAGGACACTAAAATTGGTCTTTGAGGAAGACCAGAACCTCTAGGATGTTTCTAGGGAAGTGGAGAGGAGAAATTGGCAGGGGTTGGCCGAGCTTGAGTGCTCAAATTGGTGTGAGGAGAAGGGGAGGAGGTGTCCTTTTATAAGGGAGGAGAGGGGCACCTTAGGAATACCTCAAAATATTATTTTATATTAAAGTTAAAATCGGTTTATAATGGTTCCAAAGGGTATTATTTCGAAGCTAAAGTGGGGATGGGTCGAAATCCTATCAACCAATAGGATTTAGACAAACTTAGGGTATTATTTTAACCTTATCAATTAGATTTAACTCTAAGTTAAATAATTTAACTTTTACCGTGTCTTTTTGTTTTTTTCACTATATTGTTAATAAACATACTATAACATGCCAAACGAACCCCAAATTGTATATTATTAATACATATATCCTTATCTAAGTCATTTGGCCGAACCTTAGATTTTTAGGAATAAAATAACAATTAATAATATAATATTTGATTTAAAAACTATTTTGTGTCAATTTTGACACTATTTGATATATGATTTTTGTGAAAGTCATAACAGAATTACATGTTCGAACCATGTTGATTAAATCAACACTAATATATCATAGTAACCTAGAAAATTAGTGGAATTCATAAAAAGTCTTAAATTACATTTATTTTGTTATTTATATTATCAATTATGTCAATATTTTATTAATAAGATAATTACTGCATCATCTTTGTGTCATAAATAATTATATTATTTGATGTCTAAAAATTACAAATAAAATACCATCATGTAGAAAATCTTTTTATCTTTATAATGAATATTTATAGTCGAATTTATCTTATGTATAACCCCATATTAAAAATGATCTACTTATTAAACTTTGATTTTAACTATTTTAACCCTTCTTTAAATAAATTAATAATAAATGTCCTAATCTAATCCAAGTGGGCCTAAATGGACATATTTTATTCCTAAGTTTGTTTTTGGTCGAATTACACTTGTCCAATAGAATTAGGACATGTGTTAGGGTAATATTAATATCATATTTACCCTTAGTTACCCTATTTACTATTAACAGTGGTAAAAAAAGTAAAAAGTTACTATTCACCAAAAAATTATTTTCATCTCATTGAACCACATTTTAGTCCTTGATATTAACCGTGTCTCTCGGATTTTCGAAATTCCATTCACAGAAGCGGTAAAATTAAGTTTTATGCAAAATTCAGTTTTTAACCTACCACTTAGTAGTTTCACTATTCATCAAAAATTGATGTTTTTCAGAACAATGCGAAAATTTCATCCCAAGCTATATTTCATATTCCGAATTCAAAAATGAAGTCTATTTTACCAAATTCATAACATAAAAGTTGCATTAATTAATTTTATAATTAAATCCCGCTGTTAAAACAAATAGCGTGTTTTTAAGAAACAATATCTATCAAAAGATTGACACTTGTTTATGTCTAGTTTAAATGTGAAATTACATCCAATGACCAACATTGTATTAAATTGTAAAAATATATTCTAAATATACTTTAAAACCACTCAAATTAATGATTTATCAATATTAATTATTTCGATTAAAAAAGTTGTTTTTAATTATAATTTAGTAATTTTCACTATTTATCAGAATATGAAAGTTATCCGAAAAGTACCAAAATTTCACCTTAGGCTAAATTCGATACTCCAAATCCAAAAATGAAGTACATTTTTAGAGTTAAAATTTCTAAAATTTAAAAAGTGGTTATTACTATTCATAACGGCTAGTTTTAATAATATTTTAATAGCATATCATTGTTTCGTGAAACTCAGGATTACGTACCACACACGCTATCGAGGAAGGTTGCGATTGCATGTAATGCAAGGCAAGTCAAGGATGCGTGTTGTGCAAGCTCCTTTTGGTGTAGCGTATAACACAAGACATTAGTAAAATAAGAAAGAATATTTTTCATAAAATCTCGGGCTGTTACAATAATCTATTACATCATATATATTCATTAAATCTATCCCAATTACCATCCATAAAAAATGAATACTATATCAGATCACTTTTTGGATGTTGTAGAACAGACATATTCCTGAGGAACATTATCATATTCTAGTTGATTGGAAGGTAAAAATATAGATAAGATATTATAAATAAAAAAGAATAATTATTTTATTTTTAATATATATATATATAAATATTCCTTATTTCTGTACTCATTACCATAAATTTAAACTCATGTTGAATGATTAATGAAATGAAAACATGTTAGCATTAATCCATATATACGAATGAGTAAATTTTTCACCTGTCATATGATGGAAAAGAGATTGAAAATGATTGTTCTATAAAAAAAAATTATATTTATGAAAGTGTTTTGTAATTTTATAATTATTACAATAAATTTAAAGGTATTGGGAGATGAAAAAAATATGAAATTGTAATTAATGGTGATTTCTCTTTTTAGTAAGCTTCGTTCATATCACATCATGAGGACCCATGTAATGGTATTTTGATAATAATGAAACTTTTAATTCATGTATTGGGAATTTCATAGGATAAATTAGTAGGTTTTGATCGATCTAAGATTATTAAAAATGTTATATGAAATGATACAAGGGGTGCCATTTTATATGTGTTTGAAGGGTAACTCCTAGAATTTTATAATTTATTAAATTTATATAAATTAATTTTTAGTAATCAATGGAATAAAATTTACTTTATTCAAATAAAAAATTATTATGAGTCTAAATTGTCTTATAAAATAAAATTTGGACATGTTTTATGTTGTCCAAGGTTAGTAACTCATAAGGGGGAATTTAGATTAGAAAAAAAATTATGTTGAAAAAAAGTTTAAATAAAATCAACCAATTAATTAAATGTTCCAAATTAACCAAAAAACATATCAATAAATTTTTTTATATTTTCAAATTTTCCCCAAATAGTCATTTTTTCTTAGTTAATTTTTTTATTAAAATTATATTTTCTTTTTAAATAAATTTAGTGATTCAAAATCCTATATAACCACTTGTTAAGATTAACTGACAATGTATACTTGGATTTTTGTTTAAAACAAATGTAGTTTTATTAATTCGATATATAATAAAAACTATAAACACACATACTAATTAAAACAAGAGGTTATATCTGATAAAAATTCCTAATCCCATCCACTTGGATATCACCATGTCCAATGAAGATTACATAAAAATATTATTGATCCACAACATCGATCAAGTGTAAAAACAATATCTAACTATATGTACATGACATGTACTGATATATTCCACTATAATAATCATGTGAAACAATTACTGACCTCACACGGGACTCTTCCATGACGTTATGGGTAAATATATAAAATGATAGTTTATACAAAATATAATATTATCTAATTATGGTAAATGAGATAGTGCATGTTGATAAACAAGTTAAAACAACCAACCACACAAAATTAAATTAACTAAAAATAGTAAAGAATAAGGATTTAAAAAAATTAGTTTGGGGATTGGTTTACTATTAATGCATGAGACACCTCGAATGTAATTGGGAGAATATTGATCCATTTATATTAAATTTTTTGTAAAATAGATCATTGTAAGTTCTCTTTGATGTAACATATGAAATGATATATATGTTCTAAATGCTTTACTCTATTATATTCATAATAAATTTAGAATGTAGAAAATAATAACTCATTGAAAATTATATTTATGATATCTATGATGTTTTATTTCTCCTGGCTAGTATAATTCATAGCATTATGAATTATGGAGACTTATTTTTCAATATAAAGTTGTGCAAGGGGGTGTTTCCATTTAATGAAAATATAATTTTGATCTTCCTCCCCAATATACTAAGGTCTAACATAGACCATAATTTATTCATACAAAATTTATGAATAATCCTTAAATAATACATGACATTAACTTTGATAATACTGCTTTTGGGATTATTTAATTAAAATTTAGCAGAATAGTGACAGTGAAATTTTCATAAGGTGACTCTTGTTTGTTAATGAGTCATCAAAATTGAGTTAGTAATGTTGTAGGACATCTTATAGAGGTTCATTTGGTGGTGCCTCTTCTCTATAGGTGACTCATCTCAATGTTGGCTTGTCTCAATGGTGACTTATCCCAGAATAGAGTCAAGTATGATTGTAGGTAATGTCTAGTGGTGATACTTTTCTAACAGTGACTCATTTTCAATGAATATTCTCTTCTGGTAATTACTCATAAACAATGGAGATTCCTTTCTGTTGTTTTTTGACATTAAATGGTGAGTCTATTTTGGTGGTGACTTTTCATGAATGGTGAGCCATTTTTGGAGGTGAGTCATCATCAATGGTGTGTGATTTCAGGAGGTGACTCCTTCCAACACTTATGAAGTATTTTCACAAGATTTACTTACATTATAAAAGGTTGTCACAAAATAGTAAAATAATTAAAATAATAATTAAAATTATTTATTGGTCAGTAAATAATGTTTACCAACAATATTCCCCATTTTTTGATCCCAAATAATATATTTTTTTAATATAATATATATAGTAAACATTAGCATAACTAGTTTTACAGAACACGTTTCAATGATAATAAACGAGTTTGAACATATATTTTAGACCATTAATTTAGATGAAATAAATGATTTATCTATCAGTGATATTAAAATAAATAATAATATATATATAATAGGTACGGTATGAGATAATTTAATTATCATAAAAGTAAATATGGTTGATCAATTAATATGTTATTAAGAGTAAAAAGTTAATAATTAATGTATCCAGGAATCAAAAATATAATAGTTTCAATGATATGATAATTAAATAAGAAAAATACCCAATCATTAATACCCATTTGGGGTTATTATAATTTTCAAATATAAATAAAAATTCAATGACAAAAATTTATGAGTAATAAAAGAAATTCTATAAAAGAAAATGGTGTTTTGATGACATCAAAAAATGATTCAAAAAGTAAAAAAGAATTCACATTCAAAAAATACTACTTTTATAGATTCTATGCATAGGTGATATTATCAAATTGTTACTTTCACTTGTTAGATGGTTAGGGAATAGTGGAAGATGTTGAGGTTGAGGTAACTATGGTGGTGGAAATAGCGACCACATGGAGAGAGGGAGTATCTCAGATGATAGTTGTTCGAAGATGTTGGGAAGCTTCTCTATGAGTCATAATAATTGTCAAGAACCGAGTCAGGAAATGTGCAATTGGATCATGGTAAAATGAGACTATGAAAAAAATTTGGTCTATGGTTCGAGGAGTAAGATGCGATTTCACTAGAATATCTTATTGAGTTACGACTATTGTTCTAGACACATACACAAAAGGCTTCATCATAATGATAATATCAATGATTAAATTACCTTCCCACTCCTTGGACCTAAAAATTTAATTTTTCTCTTCTATAGAAAACAAATGTACACGAGTCATCAATTTCAACAAAATTATATGGTCCTCAGTGTATTCAAGAAACTAAAACTATTTCGCAATTCTCATTTAGAAAAATGAAGTGGAATTTCATCTCATGTTTGGTCTAGATCCCCCAAATGTATACTAATGTTAGTTTTAAATTCTTCCTCTATCAGTTATTACATCATTTAGTCATTCACTTGCAATATTATATAAATTATCACTATTATTACTAATCTTCCTCAAACTATTTGGACGAGTTGTAGGAACATCAACTGAAATAGAATAATGATCCCATGTAACAACTTATCTAATAAAATATTCTTCCAAGGGATGTATCACAAAAAATGTCTGTGTTAAAGATGTCATATTATCTATTATCTCCAACAATTCATCCATAATATCAGACAAAGATGTTCGAATCTTATCCACTATTGACATCAACCTCTCCATATCATTATAACGATACTTATTTTTTATCTAGACCTCCTAAATATAGTTCAACATATTCAGATATATGTGGTGTATCAGTCTATTAATCAAATATTTTGTATCATTCTCATTGATCTTTTTTACCAAATGTGTTTGAATCCTTAAAATCCTCTCATAGTCAAATATAAAAATCATTATTGTAGAAAATAGGTCATCTCAAGAAACACCATCAATAGGAACATGATCAACAATAAGTAAAAGAAAAAAATCTATCTCTGTAGTAGACTCTACAAGAGAATATATAGATGGAATATCTATAGGAATCCTTGGAATCATTATTACAGTATCCATATGTCCATTTTGGGATCACTTAGGATGTATCTCTATTTAAACTAGAACCGAAAGTCCATCATTCCTTGTTGGACAGTTCACATCAATAATCAGATCAGAATCATAATACTCCAAGTCAAGTCTCTCGAACCATGGATATCTATCCATTTATTTTGAAGCTGGGAAACCTACTCTAGAATAAGGTATGACACTAGGCTAAATAGATTCACTATTAGTATTCTCTGCATCAACAGTATCGACTCTATAAATAAAAGAATTAGGAGTTTTCTCCCCATCAATAGATTCACTCAACTCATCACTAGGAGCTTCATCAACATCTCAAACAATACATGGTCTATCTTTATACATACAAGAATCAAACAAACCTGTGTAAGAAACATATTCATGATTCATATAATTATAATTAAGACTCTCATGTCAATAACCATCACCGTCATCTTTATCTATACCATATTCTTCACTTCCATCATCATCATTGTGTTCTTCTTCTTCATCACCATTATCATCATCTTTCTCACATCCATTATCATCATCAGATACATCTACAACTTATATAGGGGATCTGGAAGAGGAATTTTTATATTTTTCTTCTATTGATTCTTCTATTTCCTCTCCTTTACATTATTCTCTCCAAATATTCTCTCATACTGGTAGATATTTAAAAGTAATAGTAAGACCAAAACTGATAATTGGGAACTTAAGTATGTTTGTGTCACTACCCTCCATATAAAATGTACCTTCTTTATCATCTTCCAGATATTTCTCATATGAATACATAACCACCTTATATGGATCTAATCAAGGATTCATAAGATAATTCATCCTTGATGAGTGGTCAATATAATTGAACTCCTCATATAAATTATCATCATCATTAACCAATTTTCTAACCCTTGGGTTTTAATTTATCATAATTATTATTCAAAATAAATTGGTAAGAAAAAAACCTCAACAGTGCACCTCAAATTCCATATCATCAGTAATTATTCTTTCATCCTTAAGCATAGTCAAAATGAATGTCGGATAACGTAGGGAATTTGACCTGGATGATGTTCTTCACATTTAAATCATATACAGAATCAAATATCAATTCAAAATGATATTCCCCCCTTTAGTGATTTATATAATATATAAACCATTGTCTCACATTATAAGAATATATCCTTTCTTTGCCATAATATTTAATGAATAAATTTCAATAGAAAATAGATCTCAATATCTATTTCTATTGCAATTGGTCTCTATAAGGGTCCATCTCTAATAATCTCATCAAATGCATTCTTATTCACAACTGAGTAACTGTTAATCAAAATTGTCCCATTATATTCATTTGAAACACCTTAAAGACAAATTTTATGACATATATAACATCTATTTTAATAAAGTTCTGCCTTTTCCAATTAAAATTTCTTCAAAACTCATCTTTATCTTCCCCAAAGATAAACCCAAAAAAATTATAAAACTATTGTGCTAACCAAGGATTGAAAAACCTGTCATTATTCAAGAATAATTGTTCCTATCCATGGACTTACATGATGTTTAATACTAATGATCTATTAAATATCAACCAATCATCATTTAATTCCTTCTCGGGTATCACCATATGTTTTCAAAGTAGTTGGTTTCAGGGATCGAAAGCTATTCTTCTCAAATATACTCTTTATATCCTTAATGTATGGAAATCCTTAGGGTTCCCAACTATTTCTATCTTTAAGAAAACCATTTTAAATGCACTGGAAGTCTTATATAAAGTTGAGTGAATTTTGGAGGTTGGGAGAGAATAGGGCCATAAAGGTGTTCAGAGGGTATTTTGTGGGGGTGAGATAGTCAAAAATAGAAAAATTACTTATTTTATACCATAGAGGGATTAAAAATTCTAAAATTAATAGTATAATTTTTAAATAATAATGGAATCCAAAACAAAAAATTTACATAGAAGGATCAAAATAAATGGTGAGTGAATTCCAATAGTGGGTTCTTTTAAGGGTGGGTAAACACCAATCATAGGTAAACTTCTATAGTGTGTAAAAACTAAAATTTGGTAAACTCCAATTATGAGAAGCCACCAACCGTGGGTAAACTAAAACGGTTGGTAAAATCCAATGATGGGTAAACACTAATGGTGTATAAACTTCAAGGGTGGGTATAGATTAATGGTGGGTCCCAATAAAATTTAGTTTAACAAAAATTTAATATGCCTAGTTCATCATTAATGTAGTTAATTCTCTCAAGATTCAATGGATTAGTACATTTATTAGTTATATAATGTCCATTTCGAATTTATTTGAGAGTTGTATCACCCTTTAGAAAATGGTATCTCAAAAAGTGAATCTTTAAGTCAATATGTTATTTCTATTGTGAGAGATGATATTTTTAAACATTTTAATAGCACTTATGATGTTAATGTTTATGGGGAGATATCAAATTTAAAATCCATAGTCTAGAAACACGTATTTCATCCAAAAAATATAAGTACAATATCTAAAAAATATTCTGTATTAAAAATCAATAGTACACTGTGCAACAGAATTTTGTTATGTACTACACAAAGAGACTAATGTTATTCTCAAATGATGAAAATCTCTAGAGGTTATTTATCTATCTAACTTGTGACCACCAAAAATATTATATGAAATACTATGTTAAATGATTTTCATATAGGTTATAGTAATCCTAAATTTGTAGTAACATTGATGTATTGAAAATCCATTTAACAACATGTAAGTGTGATTATTTTGGGTTCTCTTAAAATATAACACATATATACACACTAAAAATAATATCATGTTAGCAAGAAGTTAAGTATAGAATAATTCCAATCATATATAATTAATTAGTTTGACCTAATTTATTCACATCTTAATAATGATCTATCGTATTCGTGGTACTCATAAGAGTGTTTCTACATTTATTACAATCCAAATCAAAACATTTAAGATTATCTTTGGTTTAATTTATTTGATTTAAAATAATTCCTTCCTTATTTATAATAATATTAATATTAATAAGGAATTTATGATCAGTAATAAAACTCATTTCAAATGAATTTGTCCAATTTTTTTAATAATCAGTACACAATTAATTTTTTTACTATCTTAAAAATAATATCATCTGCCAGTATTTTTGGAAAAACATATTTTGAAATTATTTTTATAAAAGGGTAGGATCAGCTATTCCTTTTCAAAATCATTAATATTTTTGAAATGTTTTTTGCTTATCATACCATGATTTAAAAGCCTATTTTAAACCATATTGTGATTTTTTTTAGTTTGAAAACATGATTTGGAAAATGAATATTTTGAAAAATGGGGGTTTTGAAAAAAAATCTTTATTTATATACCTATTCAATACAACACACTTGAAATTAATTTGATATATTTAGGAATCCAAATCAGATACATAGAAAAAAATTATATTTTTGGATTCATGTGGCCAATAGTTTTAAAGGTTTCCACATATTCTATACCCTCTTCAGGACTATACCCATGTATAACTAGTCTATAATTATTTTTTAATATGTTGATATATTCATATATATTTTTTCTAAACACCCATTTAGTGCATGTATTGAATGTGTATTTGGGTCTATCGATATGTTCCCAAATCATATTTCCTTCAAAATAATTATGCACTTCTTCAATATTAATTACCCATTTTCAACATTAATCTCATCAGTGATGTTATTTGGTTCAATATGGGACAATAATATTTCATGTTAAACTTACTTACATATTGAAGATATATTCTACATAAATATATCAATGTATCTAACTACACCATCTAAGGGATTGTATTTAATAGTAATAATAGAAATAGAAACAAAGGGTTTGTCACATCATAGGCTTCTACAAATTCTAGAATATGCTCTAGACGTTCCTCCAAAATGGAATATTTTTTATATTTAATTATAAAAAAATTATATAGTTTTCCATTTACTTTCAGACCGGATAAATCATCTTTATGGTTCTATAAATAGGTTATAGGTTTGTGTAGATATGTCTCATCAAACATGACTTGGGAAGAATCATCCATAGTCTTGAATATTTTATTAATGACTATGTCATATTTTTATGATTTTTGAATAACCAAATAAAATTCATTCATACCCCTTTTATTAATACATTTATATAATATTATTAGTCTTAAAAATTAAGGCTTTTATCCAAAAAAACTCATATGTAATTAACATATTTTTTTCTACTATTCTAATGATCATACGAGTCTTTCTTCAAGATAGGTCTAATAATAACAATATTACTTATATAGAATGACTTATTCACAAACTCGTCCCATAAGTAGATAGGTCATTCAAATTCATTATGTGTTTTTTGGGATATCTCTTGATGTGTAATTTTTCATATATCTACAACTCAATTCTATTAGGGGTCCGAAGACTATAAAAGTTACGGTTATAGCTAATGTGTGTGAAAAAAATATTCAAGGTATTGAGTTTTAAACTCTTGGTCATGGTTACTTTTTATAGTCTTAGTAATAATCCAACATATGTATTCTGTAGATTTTTAAGACATGGTAATGTTAGATAAATATTTATTTTTGTGTGATAAAAAAATAACCATGTGTGCTAAGAAATTTAATTTTCCTAAACATTGAAATATTGTATCTTGTTTAATATTGTGACTCTATAAGGTATGAACTTGTCAATTTATACCAATTTGAAGGGTTGTGATGTTAGAATGTCTTTCATATATTTGAGATACATTTTGTGTCATTTCCTTTTTTGAAAGGGGATGTGGGATTTATCATTTATCAATTCATTTTTGGGAAGATCCCAAACTAACATGTTCTTTGTAATCTTTCTAAGTATATGAATGTTATTATGACCTATTATTTAATTCCAAATATAACATTATCAATGAAGGGAAAATATGTAAGAAAAAATCTGTGAATTTATATAATCATGATTAGTAGCATAAACTTTATCATACCTCATAGCAGAAAATACTAAACCATTTATAGAATCACAAAAATTGCATGAATTGTCTTCAAATTTCATATAAAAATCATATGTACAGATATGTGACATGTAAATAAGGTTGTATTATAATCCGTCAATAAAAAAAACTTTATAATTTGAAATCGAGTTATTGTTACCGATTTGGAAAAAATCAATTATTTTTTCCATTTAGCATTGTCACCAATGGAGATATGAACACCATAAACCATTTATATGTTTCTAGAAATAAGAAATCTCTGATCATATGTTTGGAATTTCAGCTATCCAGGTACCATATATTTTTCTTGTAGCTCTTCAAGAAGCTTCCCTACAAATAAATTTTATACCAAAAATGTTTTTGGGACGCAAAATTTCTTGGGTCTAGTAATTTTTTTAATTATAGATTTATTTAACCATATTTTATTAATGGGATTCCTAGAACTAGAATGTAATCATTTGGAAATAGAAACATTATTAGATTTAGTTGTATTTGATCTATACTTAGACCTTCCAAAATATGATTTATGAATAAAAGTTATCTTGACCACTCTCCTTTTATTGGGTTTAAAACCCGTGAAATTAAAATACCTTGATGAATGTTTTTCACATTGCTTGATTGAGTGTTTCATTAACATTACAGAATTTTACTATGCATTTCATTAATTCCCCATTTGAATGTTTTATTTTAGTATTTTTTTAAACAAAATTGATAATTATTTTCTTTTTGAATAACATGATTATATTCATCACTAGATGTCAAATCTTTATGTTTCTTTAAAAAAATTATTTATCATTAATCTCATTGAAGATATCTTCTATAATAATATATTATTAAATCATTTTTTTAATTTTTTATATTTTCATCATAATGTTCATCCCCAAAATTATTAGAAGTATTTATAAGGGATACAGTAGGTACCTCATATATGTTTGTTATGAAGATGATATTTGATTCATTTAGCCTTTATTCATAAGTCGAGTATGAGTTATTAGTGGTATCCTAAATTAAATTACATGTTTCATTCATGGATTCCTATACATTATATACATATCACTAAAATTTTTTGTACTTCAGCATGGGATAGTCATCCTTGAAATTTGCTTTTCATTTACACTCACAAAAGGTAATATCTTTTGAATAATCATCTATTTTCCTATCACTCTTTAAAGATACTCTATTATCATAATTTTCCTTAGATTCATAGTTTCTTTAATAATTAATACCTCTTAAAAATTTATTAAACTATATAGAAATATTGGATATTTCCTCATCATTACCGATTGAAAATGCATTATCATTGGAGAATTCAACTTAAATATTTTCCACGTCTATTGATGTAATAATTATTAATGATACATACTTTTTCATTTGATCATATTCATCTTCATTATTGTCTTTAAGACCCTCTACATATGTCATTTCCTTACCAATTAATTCTTTAGAAACTCATTTTATTGTATTGTAGGATTTTATACTTGAAAATGATATTCCACTCTATCTATACATATGACATATCAATATTCACATGATGTGATATTTTTTTTGGAATTGGATTTCCACATGATCTCATTGTATTCATTATCTTATTAAAATTGAGATAAATATAAAAAATATGCTCATTCGGTTACATGTTAATTGTATCATATTAAATTGTGTATGTATTAAATCTCATTTATTACACTTGTTTTTCCTTCATGATAAATAGATAATTATTCCAATACTTCATATGTAGTTTTACAAGAAGATATCCTATTAGAATCTTCATATCATAGAGAAAAGTAAAGATCATTCATGGATATTCAATTATTATTGTACTTTTTTTAGTAGAATTGACCCTTGTAGATCTATCTGTTCTAGATAATTCATATATTTATTCAATAATAGTCTATATTTCAATGACAGTGACTCCAATATGAATTTTCATCTATATATTACATTGATTATTATTATTAACATTAAATAAGAGTAGTTTGTTTGTATGAGATACTTATTTTCATTTATCTATTTAAAAAACTAAATAAATAAAGAATATAAATATAATATATATAAATCAAAAATAAAATTATAGTTGACTTTTTTTTTGACAAACTATGACATCAATTTTTTTCATATTGAGTAACTTAAGAGGTGGGTGAATTGAGTTCCCAATAAAAGGATATATTAAAAAATAATTAATAAAATCCACAAATTAATAAGAACCTCCATGTTAAACAATTTAACATATCGATATATGTTATATTTTGTTAAAACATTTCTCAGTGAGTGATAATTCTTCTTCTTAAAAAATCTATGAAATTAGTTTATCTTTTGAAATCAATTTTCATTATATAAATATTATATAAACTATATTTATGATTAATAAAAAAAATTGGTATTCAATGTAGAACAATTGTTGTTTTAAACATTAATGATAGAAAAAAAAACAATGACACGTAGAAGTATTAATAAAATATATTTTTCCACAAGATATGAATTAATCCCCTATACTAACAAATAACCTACTACCAAGAGTATTATATAAATATAATAATGATCAAAAATATGGATTTGGTATACAAGACAATAGCTAAACATCTATACATGATATATGGAGACACATTCCATAAAAACCAATGGAAAAAATTACATGACACACCATGAAATATTCGGCTCCACCAAGGTTTAATAAATAAAATGATATTTGATAGAATATCATGTATTCTCTAGTTATGGTACATGAAACAACGTGATTAGATAGACAATACAAAACAACACAACGTTTGAAATTAGATGAAAAATATTAGAGCATTCCTAATGAGGTATAAAATATCGACTTGTTAGGTCTGATGTGTTGTAAAAGTTTGAAAGTAACCAGGTGTATCTTGGAGAGAATCTCAAGACATTTCATTGAAAATATTAGTATTACAGGGCATTATAGAATCTCTTTTTTTTATTGTAGGACGGTTTTATATGTATTGTAAGCTCAAATTTTTTGAAATTCGTATTCAAGTAAGGATGCAATGTGCAATCCATCTTGGAAAATGATCTGTATGATATTCATCGGGATAGTTTTTCTTGTTGAGTATGCCTCAAACCACTATGAAAAAGGGATACATATTTTTAACTATAAAATCATGTATGGCGGTGTATCTATTTAAATAATAGTAATCCTGATAATATGCATCCTCTTACTGAGCTCCGACATAGAATTTTATGTATTCCCGAAATAATTATGAATAGTCATTTATAAATCATTATATTTTATTATATAAATGTTGGTATTTTTAAATTTAATTCCTAGAATATTGATGGTGGAACATTCTAAAAGTGACTCATTACTGGTGGTGATTTGGGCCAATGTTGAGTCAGGATGGTGGTTGATTGACTGACGGTAGGTCATATAGAAGTGACCTATGTCTTGTGTCGACTCTTGTCTATAGTGAACCATCTCATTGGAGACACATATCTAGTGTTACTAAATTACAAAAATAGGTCATCTGATTGTAGGTATTGTCTAGCGGTGACACTTTCCTAGCATTGACTCAAATTCATGGGTGAGTCTTTTATGGTAGTGAATTATCTTCAATAAAGTGTCTTTTTTAGAGATGACTCATATTCAAGGGTGAGCCATATCTTGTGGATACTCTTCCACAAAATTGAGTCATTTATAGTAGTGATTCATCATCAATGGTGAGTCATTTTTAGGGATGTTTCTTTCCAACAAATAACAAATATTGTAACCAGAACGTCTAATGTTATAAAACCCAATAATAAAACAATAAAACCATTAAAATCAAAAATAATATGATTCATTGATTATTAAAACATAGGTTCCATCATTTTAGTAATTTTATACCCTTATATTTATATTTAAAGCCCTCATTAACACTATTAAATAATATTGTGATATTGATGTTTTTACAGTGTAAGGGTCATAAATTTTACAATAAAAAATAGGCGAACCATAAATGGAAGATGGTTGATATATCAATTATATAACATTAATTTTATGAAAGATATTTTTTTTATAAATTTTAAATAATTTCATAAAATATTTCTTATTATAAAATATCATTTCTATCCTTTTTGAATGCACATGAAATATTATAATGTTATATTTTTCTAACTCAAGTCAAATGGTTCAAAAAAATGAATTTTATTATTTGATATAGAAATAATTTTACCATCCAATCAAATTTATATCGTTTTAGATACTATATCTTAACATATCTTCTAATTTAACCTCGTGGTTAAAAAAATTATCCATAATTGTAGTAATTACGTTTTTGATGTTAAATGGTTTTAATTTTACATATAAGGGTAAAATTGGATTATAAAATCAAAATAGATGAAATTTTAGACCATGTTTCATCCAAATTACCCATCTCCCGATTTCTATTATTTTTTAAAAATTTAGTGGAATATTTATTAACATAAAATTTCATTTATGTTTTTTCTATACACTATTCATTAAATTTGTTTTTTAAAATGATATAAATGGAATTTTTATATGAACCATTAAAAAATCCTATTATGTTATATTTATCTAAAAAATTAGTGGAAAAATGTAACTTAACTAAATGTTTTTAATTTTTAGTTTTTTCAATCATTGACATGATTTTCCTAATGCATACACAAGTCCTATGAATTGGTTGTGTAAGAAGTTAATGAAATTAGTTCAATGTTTAGGATGATTCAGAGATCCTATTTCATTGTTTTAACCATGTTTTTCATATTATACCATTTCTGATGTCATAAATATTTTCCACAGTTAATATTCATACAAACCAAATTAAAATGGGTCCTATTAACCAAATTTGAACCACCAAATTAAAAATACGGAATATATTTTATAATATTTAGTCAATATAAGTGGAAGAAATATTTTTTATATAAATATGAAAAAAACAATAAGAACGTCTATTTAAAATAATTTCTTTTTCATGCATAAAGAATATCTTTTATCCAAATCATTAATATTTTGGACTAAACTAGAATAAATTTCAACATTCTAAATAATATGGATAATATTTAACAAATTTAAAAATAGAATTAAAATTTTAAATTAATAATTTTTTTGAAATAAATGAATGTATATGAAACATCAGTATTTTACATTATTCTCTAAAAATATGTTATTTCTGAAAAAAACCAAATTTCCAAACTATGTTAATTTTAATATAATTATTTTGATAATTCCGTCAATTTTATAAAATTTAAATTCTAAATTTTTTTAATATAATTATAATATAAAAATATTGAAAACAGTCATTATTTTATAAAAAATCATTTTTTACGTATAAATTAACTTTACAAAAAATTGGTCATTTACATTCCTATTATTAATCATTACATTTTTACTAGGTTGTACAATTATAAATATATTTCATAACACATTTACTCATATTTATAATTTCAAATTCAATTATTAGGTTATAATTTTCAAATTTAAATAATAATATTTTAATAGTGTATCATTGTTCTTCTAAAATAGGTTATGTGTGTAATGAAATATATCACCAAAAATAAATTTATTTAATTAAAAGTATTTTTGAAATCATGAAGTGTTGCATTGTTCCCCAAGTAAATACATTAAGACTTCAAACATTAATTTTACCCACAAAAACATTAATATTTGTGAATAAATTTCTTCAAAACCAATATCGTGAAAATTGATAATAAAACATCCATGGAAAATAGAAAGTAGAAAACATTATTCTTACCTGATATAAAACATTATCATATTACTATATAAGGTGAAAACATGTGGGAAGTTAAAATTAAAACATGGAACATAATACTAATATCCAAGGAATAATATTGGTTGATTGAGAGTATAATAATGGGAAAGTAAATGACCAGAAAACAAAAAATATATATGATTTTAAAAAAAAAAGACAATTGATTCAGCATAAATTAATATAATAGGATAGTATTTCCTTTAATATCCCTTTCCTGTATTTAGGAATTTATTATCCATTAATACATAGAAAATATTTAAATATACTTACATGCCAGGTATAATTTCATTTATTATTCATCTTCTACAACAATCTCAAATTTTCTCTAAATAATGAATATTCATGATGAATTTTTCATTTACGAGGAACTAAACTCGTCTAATAATAGATCACATAATACAAAAAAATAATAAAAATAAATTGTTAGTTTATTTTCTAAAACCAAAACTCTGAACAGTGCGTATGATAATAACCAAAATTAACAATAATTTATATTAAAAAATAAAATATTAATAAATAAAATTCCATAAACAAAGTAAAAGGATTAACATAGACTATTCCATTAATTAAGAACAATATATCCTTAATAACTCATAAAATAAAGATAATTTTAGCTTCAACGGTTATTGCATACACTTCATCATAAACCATAAAAACATACACTTATTTTCCCAGGAAAGACTTTTACATTAAACCCAAAGGTTACATATTCCTCAACCCAATTAATCATCTCATTAAATATCAGTATTCATATCAAAATCTCAAATATTAAAAAATTTATTATCCTACTATTTCATTATTGAAATAAACATAATGTGAATCCATGAAATAGTTTCGTTTAAAAAATTTGCACTTACTATAACTTCATTTAGGGTAGAGGTTAACTGTATTCCCTTATCACCGTTCAGATTTCAGTTGAGACTCTGGGCTTATTCAGATGTGATGAAATGTCACCCATCCTATTGTTCTTACTCATTCTAATGCTAAATAATTTCTATAAAATTCAAAATAATTTTATAAATATCCTCAAAATAAAATTAGTCATCAATTCTGTTTATAAGAACTTTATTTTTTAAATTAATTATTTTTTCCACTAAATAAAATTATCCAAATTGACTGTTGTTACATTGAATCAATGATCATATTAACAATAACTTTTATGATGAAATTTAAACAAATAGCAAGAGAATATAAAATCATTATTCCTCATATAACGTTTTTAACTAAAAATGGTTTTTATCCCAATAAACGTATCCCATAATATCTTTAATAATGTTAAAATCAAATCACATTAAAATGTCAAATAGGTATTTATAAATTTTAACATATGATCAACTTTAGAATTATCATCCTAAGACACATTAGTTTAATACCAGATCAGTATGGGAAATCATATCTTTCCATAGGCTATATTATCTCATTCATCACAATGGTTTATAATGATAATGTGAATTAAATCATGTATATCCCATATACGGGAAAAACATTATGTGTAGTAAAGGAACAATCATTGTGAACCAAAATGTTGACTGAGCTAGATTCAACCAAGTATTTTTTTGGGTTATTATTTCATGATTCATCAATGCAAAAAAAATTCCACATATAATACCATACATTGATGTATTACACAAAAAACAACATAATCTCTATATTATAAAAATATTAATTATATTTTCCTAAAATTAGGCATATCTTAATATTATATCGTAGAATTATGCTCCCAAATCAATATTTTACAAAATCTAGTTCACATTGTTTTTTTTAATTTTTCCCTGACACCAACTGTAAAAGTAGTGAGTCCAGTAGCCCAGATATGGTGGTTAGATTATTACATTTTCACTAGACAAAAGAAATAACATCCTAATGTAACAAAAACTAGTGTTATTAGAGAACTAGATATATAAATTAATATCATATTATATTTAAAATCATAAAATAAAAATATAATTCTCTTAGAGAATATCATTATTCCACCTAGTTTTTTCTATCAAATAAATCATAATAAAATTCGTAGTATTTTTGAAAAGCAATCAAAATATGTTTTAGTATATAATAATAATATGGGTTACAAAAATAAAATGTTTTTATGATTAAATAATGTATAATAAATATGAAATGGTAAATAACATAACACACTTCCCACTCAATCAATAACTAGATAATTATGAGTAATACAAAAGGATTAAATAATGATCAACTAATGAGATATAAATAGCCACTAAATTTGAAACTTATCTATGGATATGAGATATATTCAAATAATAACATGGATATCAATAAATGATTTCAAAATAATTAAATGATTAAGTTAAGACATCATAAAATAACTGTGAAAGCCTCACAGAAAGAAAATACTCTAAATTGGGTAAGGAATCAACCAATTATCTGAAGTAGTTTGTATAATGAATCATCTTAGTGATTATAAGGGATATAACGGTCCCCATAATTCAATTACTATGTCTAATGATACCATATTATAATAGGGAGAATAAAAAGTTAAAAAATAATCAATATGAATCTTTTTATGTAAAAAACTATCATAGAAAATGTTAATATTTTACCCAATAAAAAATACAACACGATCATATGTGATTCTGAGTAATATGGGGATGATATAAATGGATTATATCCCTATAAAGGAAAATTATTTTGAATGTAAAAAAATTTATGTAGAGTATTTAAAATGTTTAAGAACATTGAAACTCCATGATTTAAAGAAAATATATTTTTAAAATTAATGAAACATCCAATGATTGTTGATCATAAAAATATGAATGTTTCAATAGAATGTTAACAACCACAAAATTTAAAAGTTATAAAAGATAAATATCAATTTCTTAGAAATATAGTTTTTGAAATAAATCCATGTATTTCATGGAAAAATAAAATAGAAAAGATAACCATTGAAAAATGTATTCATTAATGTGTTGTGTCACGAATCGTCCCCCGGGGCCAGTGTCGTGACTACCCCAAGACCGCCTTCGATATACCAGGGGCTGGAAACAAGCACAAAAGGCATAATACCTAAAACGGGAAGGCATTGTCGTTAATCTTGTACAAACACGAAGTCCAAGAACATAGTATGAAGCAATTGTGAAGTGAACTGTTGTAGTTAAAATGTGCTGAAAGTAAAAGGGGGATGGAATACAAGACCAACTATAAAGGTACAAGTACAAATGAAAATAAAATACAACTAAAAGAAAAAGTAAAATAGCTACTGGGTCATCCTTTGAGGTTTCTACCTGATGGGTAGGTACAAATCGCTGCCTCAACACTCTACCTTCGTCTGTCTCCTTTGCATCATATCACACAGAAATGGTCTACCTATGTGCACCGTCCAGACATGGATTCCTCGGCCTCGGTCAATTTTTTACATCGTGTGCACAAGACATGACAAAGTGTGGGAAAATCCTACATTGGGGTGAGTATAATGATACTCGGTAGGGACCTCAAGACCCTATAGGTCTCCTAAAGTTCCCCAAAGGAAAACCGCAAACCAAGACATCAACTCTACTTAGATACATGCCCATACATACAAATAAGTTATTAAGATATAAACATCCAATACATGAGGGAATAATACCACAAGGTATCACCATGAAGGTATATTAACAAACAAGAAAAGTACCATATAGCATAACCTCTGTCACAAGCACAAGTTAAAGATAGCTCACAGTAGGATTTATTTTAGGGGTAGTAACAAGTAGCATCTATTGTCTTAAAGTCAAACAGCTCAGCTGCTGGAGAGGTCATCCTATATCGATTAAAGTGGTCCTACCAAGTCACACATAGGCACTTCCCACTAAATCTGGACTGCTGAGGTACTCCTCCTGTCGAGTATAGTGGGTCTGCCGCGTCACTTAGAGGCGCTCCCCACTATGGGTATGTCGCGTCTCACAGAGGTGATCCACCTTGTGGCCTGTAGATATAATCCTCATGTTGAGTACCATGGGTCTGTCACATCACACAAATGCTCCCGCCATTGTTTTTCTACCGTTTCACACCGATTCACTCCCCACAGGGCCTGTCGAGTCACTCTGAGTCGTAATGGTCAGTAGTCATCATGTCTCAACCAGTAGAAATGTTCCGCACATATCACACTTGAGAGAAACACTCCCCAAGCCATCATTTATACCTAAATATCCCCAACTCCCACAAATAAGTTTCCCAAATGTCTGTCGTGTCAAAAGGGACCCAATGCAATAGATGACGCGACAATCGGACACTTGGTCTGCATGTTATTAGCATTTCTGCTCCGAGGGCCCGATGGGATTCGGGGTCTGATCCAACAAATCCATACACCAAACTTATCCAAAACTAAATTGTAGTATACCAAAAGGACCATATTAATCCAAGGATCCCAAGTCCGTAGATGGTTCATCAAATGGACATACGGTTTTCATGTTAATGTCAAAATGGTAAAACTGCATCCAGATGGTCCCGGGTCCAGTCCGACCCGATCGGACCAACCCGACCTGACCCGGTTCGGGTTGGCCACCCGATCAGGGTCTGAATAGGCTGGCCTGGACCTAAGAGGGCCCTTCCCACTGGTTCGTGGTCCAGCCCTATCCATTTAGGGGGATGCCCGGCCCAGCCCACGAAGGGCTCGACCCATTAACCCGGACCACTGGGCAGCTCGCGGGGTGACCTGCGGGATGGCCCAAAGTGTGGCCTGGTTGGCATAGGGGACCACACAGCAGTCCCGCACAATGCACCTTGGTGGGTCGGAATGGTAGACCGATCATCCTTCCAGTTGCCTGACAACACTGTTGTCAACCTGTGTTCGGCCACGTGTTGGCTGTCGTCCGCCTCTATCGTGGCCTCCGTCTCCAACGGCAGCGCAAAAGCACGTCACTGATCCATTGTGCAGACATCTGATTATCGACATCTATCTTTCCCTACCATGTTTTACAGGCCACGACCTCCTCTTCAATCGGGGGCACAGATACGTACCGACCTTCCTTCCTCGCGGCCGACCATGTGTCGGCCGTCGCCTTCTTCCACGACCCACTGCGGCATCGTTCAAGCCCGAAAAATTGTACAATCTCATATTCATGATACTTCTATTGATTTATTCACATCCATATATCCTACACATATAAACTATGTATTCCCAGTGCTAATAAAAATTAAGGGGTTCAAGAACACACAAAGAAAGCACGAAAAAATAAAATGAAGAGAAACACGGTTAATGTGTGTGATGGTGGCCATGTTCATTTGGAAATCGTCTTCGAGAACTTTCGATATGAAGATTCAATAGAATTAAAAAATATTAAAAACAAACCCCTACATCAACCTGAAATAATTTTTTCTAAACCCGCAAGAATTAAACATTTATAGATCATCTAGTTAATGAGTTGATCTGTGTTTTTGGTTCACAAGAAAAGAACATGGGAAACAATAATCTCATATATTTAAACCTCTACCTCATGAAATATGGTGATCACACATGTGTGGAAGCAGGAAACTGTTCGTCATCCTCCACAACTAAGCTCTAATGACATCACTCATTCATCGATCTCCAGTTCGGGGTTTCGGTGTCGCTCATCACCTCTCACTCGTACTGGATCCATCCTCCAATTTTTTATCCTCACTACACTTTGTCAGCACTTCATTTATTGGCGAAACAGTGATGACACCTCTCCCCAAGCTCCACATAAATAAGAGAGGGTAAGGGTAAGCAATGTTCATGGGATTAATGGAAGCCTATTAATTAAGAAACTTACTAATTCCCTAATTGTTCGTTTACATAGAATTGAATAGTCATGCCATTTAATCGGTTGACACGTCACCAGTCCCACCTTACCACTCATCCATTGGAGGAATAGAATAAAAATAAATTAATAAACTCATTTTATCTATTCAATTAAAATTATCCAAAATATAACTTTTTTTCCAGACCAAATATGATCAAAGTGGTGGTCTTCTTAAGTGAATATTGGCACTACGAGTTCAACAGTGTCCTCATATTTTAATTCTGAGCACCAGTTCAAAAGTTAAAAAATGTCTCTTCCAAGTTTACTAAACATACACAAAAAATGTTTGGATAATTATTAACAGTCACCCTCAACACACACCAATAGAGGTTAGTCCCTATCTAGGTAAAACATGCCCCAACGAACCCAACAGTACTCTCGGATTTCCAATATGATTTATAGTTTAGAAGTTATATATTTTACAATAAAAATAAATGTCACTTAATTATTTTATTTACGGCTAGAAACTAACTTTCTCTGTTGGCCAGCACCGTCCAGAGTTAGTATCATCCTAAAGATAGAATACCCTCATGAGTTTAGTAGTGCTATTGGATTTTTAATTTCAGTTAAAATTCGTGAGTTATAATCATTTGAAAAATAAAATTACTATATTTAATTATATTATTTACGGTTATGCTATTTTGGGTTTTCTCACTGTAGGATTGTGCCGACTAAACGTAAGTCATGCCTAGGGTAAACCCGCCATCCTGAGTGAAACGATGCCCTTATATTTCTGATCTATGTAACTGTTTAAGATTTATTCCACTGTTTCAGAAAAACTACTTATGCACACTAATAAAAGATTCAAAAAACTTTGACTGAGCAATCCAGGTACTCCGGTCATCGGAATCGTGCATCGTTGGATTTTCCAGTTTTGAAATAATTTCAACATTTATAGAAATTATATGAAATTTTTGAGACATTACACTCTCCCCGCCTTAGGGATTTATGTATCAAAAATCCACAACAAAGGAAAAACAACCAAAAGAGGGTATTTAGCATGAATATGAGCCTCTTTCTCCCATGTGCTCTCCTGGAGGTTCTTGGGATGACAGCGTATGTTCACAAGAGGTATAGACCGCCTAAGAAGGACATGCTCTTGTCGATCCTCAAACTCCACTAAAGCTTCTGTAAACTTCACCCCATCATCAACGTCTAGATCACTGTGGTCCATGATGTGAGATTGGTCGCGCACATATCACCTTAGCTGGGATACATGAAAGATGGCATTAACCCTCTCCAACTGTGGTGGAATAGAAAACTGGTATGTTACCTCAACTATTCGCTGAAGTATAAAAAAAGGACTGATAAACTTTATTGATAACTTCCCGGCTTGGCTAAATCACTGTAGTCCCCATCGAGGAGATACTTGAAATAATACATGGTCCCCTCATAGAATACAAAATATCTCTTTATTCTTTTGGGAATGTACATCTACCAACTCTGGGAAATCTTCACTTGCTGACAAGTGAGATCGGGGTACATCATCTCCACTCTAGGATGTACTTCTAGAGGGGACACATGTAACTGCATCAACACTTCCTCCTGTAGCACCACATGTACCATAATACATCCTCTGAAGAGGATGATGTGCTCCCCACCTTCTGAAAATACATCAGGTGCTTATCATTTGGATATCTGAGCATGTCGGGCCTCGCAGTCAGTGTCCCCAAGATGCACAACACTGACTCGCTAAAGAAGTGGGGGTGTGACTGTCATAGACAAGATGTATGATTCTCCATCCCTATCATTGAAGGATATATACAATGCGTCTAGATTCTTAGTCACCTCACATAGTAACTACAGAGCATACCTCCTGCTGAGTGCATCTACTTCCATGTTCCCTTCCCTTGAGTATTTAGTATCATAATGTCATAGTCCTGGAGGAACTCTAGATATTTCTGTTGTCTCTTGTTCTGGTCCTTCTAAGAGAAGATATACCAGATACTCTTGTGATCAGAGTAAACTGTAAAACATTTTCCCATCAAGTAGTGACACCCCATATTTAGCGCAAAGACCACTACTGTTATCTCTAGGTCATGGGTAGTATAGTTTTTCTTGTCAGTCATTGTCTCAGCTTTTGAAAGCTCTATTGAAAATTCTACAGCCACAGGAAAGGCTCCCCGATTTTTGTCAAAGCTATAAAGGGTGCCGCTACCCCAAAGAATTCAGGTAAAAATATTCAGTACTGTCTAGACAAAGCAGAAGCCCCTCCCCATTCAGGGAGATAAACATGGAAACATATTTTGAATGGATTTCCCATAAAAATTTCCACTTCTATTGGGAACTAAAAACTAAAAACTCCTTCTTCAACGAGGGTAAATCTGGCCGACTCAAGAGTGATCGGCCGCATCCTACTATGCATGAGTTTATCCCATGCTTCATGGTATTCCATTGTTGCCGATGAAGTAAAATATCATTCCAATGTTTTTTGTAAACCCAACCGTTTTTCATGATACAATCAATTAGAGAATGAATTGTGGACATCCAGTACATACCCAAGCTAACATCTTAAGGCCTTGACAATGCCACCAGGAGGTTCCAACCAAAACTCTCACCTCAATGGTATAATCATACCATCGACGTAAGTGTGATTATCTATTATTCTCCCAAAGGTATCTCTAGATGTGATGGACAAGTTAACATCTTAACCAAAAACTATAGTACATGGACAAGATTAGTTGAAGGAAAGAATGATTGGTACCTATGTCTATTAAAATGTCTGCTCGTAGAAGACACAGACCATTCATTGAATCATTCCTAGAGCCCTTGGGTCCCACTCCTTGACCACATGCAGATATTCCCTTCTCTTTTCCTCCAGCTCCCTGAGCCTGGTGGGGACCACATTGAGGTGGTGGTCGTAACATGTAGAAATGTACACCACGTCATGGTGCTCTCTTAGCTCCAATCCCACATCTGCAGCCCTGTAGATTTGTCTTTCCCTATCACATCCTCTTCCCGAATCATTTTACACACCCAACTCTTTGACACTGACACTAGTTTCCTATTTTCCCACTGCTATCATTCACTGGTTTTATCCACTCATCCAAAGAACATTCAACGACAATGGTTCTATCTAGAAACCTAACATAGGTAGGAATGCATAGAGGTATTGTGTTGGGTCAGACATTCATAGACATACCACGCTATATAGACTGATCCCCGAAGCACTAATCATATTGTATTCATCGAGTACTAGGAATGGTCAGTACGCCTCGATGAATACTCAGCAACCGACATGTCATACTGCCAAAGCTGTAAATCCTATAGAGAACTCTCATCCACCTCCTCAAGCTAGTATACAGCTGCCTATGAGTTGGGCTCACCTTGAAACTTGTGGGGTATCTGATGCTGAAACTCTTGTAAGGCACAAATCCAAAATGTATCTTCTACTGGTACCACTGGTTGTTAATACTGACCAATGGGCAATGATATAGCTGACACACCACCAGAAGGTACTATCTCTGGAAACGTTCCATGTATCGAAGCCTCATCATTATGCGTACCATCCACATGGTAACTCAATGGAAAAGACTAGAAGCTAAGATCACCATCTTCTCTACCTGTGTCTCAACTAGGAATAAAACACTAACCACAGTGTCCAGATAGTCTTTAGGTGCCTGGGAATCTGTCTTGCCTCGAAAAATTAGAGGCCTCTTATATTGGAACTCATGCGATGTGCTCAATCAGAGAGAATCCTCTACTGATGGGGATGGTTGAAAAGCTCATCCAATGGGTAGTGGTGCTTCTGGTACACCACATGATGGTACTAACACCATAAGCGGGCCCTACATCGAGGCCTCATTGCATGGTGGGCTGTCATCGCATACTCCCTCAGGAAACTTTGATGGCTGTATTTGTGGAATCATCATGATAAGGAACAGATACTCCATGGTCACTAAGTTATACCTAGAGAACTGACTTCAAAAAATTCAAAAGAAAACATTTAAAAACAAACACAATCAGTGTTTCTGTGCACTATGTCAGAAATCAGAATTCAGGATCCTGGTGTATGGATACATAGGCCTCCGAACCAAAATTAGACTCCCTAAAATGATAAACTCACTCATAACACAAAACACTATTTCCACATATAAATTATTATAGTTCTAGTTCTTTGGTAGAACCGAACTCCTTTGATAACACATTTTCACGACCCGTCCCCTGCAGCCCATGTTGTGACTCAAAAAAGCCTTCCTTCTATAGGCTATGGGTTAGTGACTATCACCGAAAGGCTTACTAAATAAAAGGGGAAGGCATTTCCTTTAATAATATACACACACATGTTCTATAAACATGGAAAGAAGCAACTGTGATGTAAACTGCATTAGTAAAAGTGTACTGAAAGTAAAAGGGGGCAAGAATACAAGCCCAACTATAATGGTACAAGTACAACTGAAAAGAAAATACATCTAAAATAAAAAGGAAAACAGCTAATGGGTTGTCCTCTAAGGTTCTTACATGAAGGGTAGGTACAGATCTCTTCCTCAGCACTCCACGTCTGTCTGTCTCCTCTGCATCACGTCATGGTGACATGGTCCACCTCTATGCACCATCCAGTCCTGGATCCCTCACCCTTGATCAGTTTTGTATGTTGTTTGCACAGGACACAATAATATGTAGTTGAATCCCATGTTGGGGTTAGTATAACCATACATAGTAGGGACCCTGATATCTCATTGGTCTCCTAATGTTCCACAAAGGAAAAACCCAAAGACATACATCAACACTACTTAGATATTTATCTTATACATATACCTAAATTATTATGATATACACATCTCATACAAGAGGAATGAATAGAACAAGGTACCACCATGAAGGTATATTACCACAAAAGTAAATTACTAAATTTCATAACCTTAATCACAAACACATGTTAAATATAGCTCACACTTGGATTTATTCTAGGGGTAATAACAAGTTACATCCCCAGTCACAACGTCAAACGTTTTGGCTTCTAGAGAAATCCTCCTCTATCGAGTACATTGGGCCTTCCGTGTCACACAGAGGTGCTTCCCACTAACCGTGGACTACTGAGGTACCCCTCCTTCCGAGTACCGTTGGTCTTCAGCGTCCCATAGAGGTGCTCCCCACCATGGATCTGCCATGTCACATAGAAGAGCTCCCCCTCATGGCCTGCTGAGGTACTCCTCCTATTGAGTATTTTGGGTCTGCCACATCACACAGAGGCCCTCCCAATCATGGGTCTACCACATCACACATAAGAGCTCCCCACTGGTCCAGTCGAGTCACTCCAAGTCATAATGGTCAGCAGTCGTGGAGTCTCATCCAGTCCTAGGGTTCCGCACGTAGCGTGCTTGGGAGAACAACTCCCCATGCCATCAATCATACCTCAAATACCCCCAAATTCCCACAAATAATTATCCCAAAGGTCTTTCATGTCAAAAGGGACACAACACAATTGACGGCGTGTCAATCAGACGCATGATCGTTATGTTATTAGCGTATCCTCTCTGAGGGCCCGATTAAATTCAGGGTTTGATCCAACTCGGCCATGCACTAACCTTATAAAAAATCATGTGTATTATAAAAAATGGATTTTCTCAATCCAAGGATATCGGAGCCATAGACGTTTTTTCAAAAAGATATCTGGTTTTCATGTTTTGGTCAAAACGGTAAAATTGGGTCTAGTTGGGCCCCGGTCCGGTCTGACACGGTCGAACCGACCCGCCTGACCAGGTTCAGTTTGCCCGCCCGGTCGAGGTCTAGCCCAGATGACCTGGACCTCATCTGGCCCAGCTTGTTGGGCTGGGGTCTGGCCCGTCCCGTTTAGGCGCAGCCCGGCTCGGCCCACATAGGGCGCGACCCCTTAGTGCGGCCCGCTGGGTGGCCCATGGTGCGGCCTCACGGTGCGGCCCAGGGTGCGGCCTCATGGTGCATCCTATGGTTCTTCTAGTGGTGCGTCTATCTTGGAATGCGGGGCACCTTAGCATTCCTTCATGTTGTGCCTCATCCGATCATGTTTCGGCTGTGGTCCGCCTCTACTACGGCCCAGTAGTCGCGGCCTCCTGCTCCACCGGTGGTGTGAACCGACGGGCCACGACATCTTCTTTAATCGGCAGCATGGACGCGTGCTGTCAATCCTTCCTCACGGTCGGTCAGGTGTCAGTCATCTCCTTCTTCCATGAGCTACTATGGATACATTCCAAGCCCAAAAATTATCCTATCACATATTCGTGATCCTTGTGTCGAGAGCTTCACATCTATATATCGCGCTCAGCAAAACTCCTTATTTCCAATGATAAAAAATTAGGGGTTGAAGAATGCATGACGAACTCATGAAGAAATAAAAAAGAAAAGAATCAAGTTTAATGTGTGGGAATATGGCCTTGTTCGTTTGGCCATCGTCTTCATAAATTTAGGAAATGATGATTCAAGAGAATTCAATCATATTAAAAACAAACCCCTACATCAACTTGTGAAAAATATTCCTAATCCTACAAGAAGAAAACATCAACTGATGAACTAGTTAGTGAGTTGATCAGTGTTCTTTGTTTAGAAGAGAATAACCTGGGAATCAATAATCACAAAGATTAAACTCCTACCTCAAGAACAATGTTGAGCGCGCGTTTGTGGAAGTGGGCTGGTGTTCGTCGTCCCCCGCTACTAGCATCCTACGACATCACTCATTCATCGATCTCTGTTCTAGGGATTCGTTGTCACTCATCACCTCTCCTTGGTACCGACTCGGTCCTCCAAGGGTTTGACGTCACTGCACTTCGTTTCTTGGTGATGTAGTGCTGACACTCTCTCCAAGATCTATATAAATAAGTGATTGGAAGGGTGTGCAATGTTCATGGGATTAATGGAGGCATATTAATTAGGAACCTTCCTAATTACCCAAATGGTACAGTTACATAGAATTGAATGGTCATGAAATTTAATGGCTTGACATGTCACAGGTCCCACCTTACCGCTCGTCCATTGGAGGAATTGAATAAAAATCAAATAATAAAGTTACATTATTTAATCAATTAAAAATTTCCAAAAACTAACATTTTTTCGGACCTAGTGTGGCCGAATTGAAGGACTCCTTATGTGAATATCATAAATTCATTTTAAACGGTGTCCTAAGATTTTATTTTCAAGAACCATTTCCAAAGTAACAAAACTCCGCTTGTGCGTTTACTGAATGTACCTGAAAAAATGGTTGGAAAATTTTTAACAGTCACCTTTGACCCACGATGGTCAAGGGTAGGCTCTACCTATGTGAAAAACTCCCCAAATAACCCAACTGTACTATTGGATTTCCAATCTGAGTTACCGTTTAGAAGTTATGTATTTTATAATAAAATACTTTTCACTTAATTATTTTATTTACGGCCAAAACAAACTTTCTATTATGGCTCAAGTCATCCAAAGTTAGTATCTGCCTATAGAAAGCAAACCCTCATGAGTATTGTTGTGGTATCATATTTTTAATCAGAGTTACCGTTCATGAGTTATAAGCATTTGAAAAATAAAATAACTATATTTAAGTATTTTATTTACGGTTATGCCATTTTTGGGTTTTCTCACTATAGGCTTGCGCCGACTATACATAAGTCACTCCTTGGGTAAACTCGTCATCCTGAGTGCAACGGTGACCTAAAATTTCTGATCTGAGTAACCATTTAATGTTTATACCACTTTTTCATGAAAATTGTTTACGCATGCTAATTAAAGCTTAACAAAACAACGACGGATCATTACATGAAGTCAAGGCCTCGGAATCGCACGCCTATAGATTTTGATGTCACAAAATAATTTTATATAATTAAAAAAATTATATGGAATTTCCTGGACATTATATCTTTGATTATTAAAACCAATGAAAACAAGTATCATATTAAAATTATCATAAAACAGTTATGGTGGGGGGATATTCTGTTAATGTTATATGTGTCAAAATAAATAAATTTGAATTATTGTAATGAATGTTGAATATTTACTTCCATAAAATAATAAAAAAAATAATCTATTCAATCCTTTTAATCATTCATTGATAACAAAAAGTTTCATTCACATATCATTTTAGTTTATAAAAACAATTTTAAAAAATCAAAAAATGTTATCATTGAGGATATATAAACCTGATTAAAAGGTGAAATATAATTTTCATTTAATTTACTCAAAAAATTCCTTATAAAATTTTAAAATATGTGAAATATTGGAAGAATACATAAAATCATCTTAAAAAATCTAAAAAACATTTTTTATGTTATAATGATTATAATATTCCCCCAACAGATACATATATATACATAATTCCATGTAATGAATATATTGTGGAATTAACCATTACCAAAGACAATATATACTTTTTATGTTCTTTTAAGATCTCTTAATAGAAATTTAAATATATTATATTTCTAAACATGACCATATAGATAATTATAATATCTTACATAATCTGTAAGAACTCGACCCTAGTTGCCTAGAGTCGGTGCCTTATTGGCATACATACAAGGAATAAGCATCCCAAAGGACCGATTAGATTAGTATCTTTTCGAAAAGAAATATATAAATGAGTTTATCAGTACATCAGGAAGGGAAAAACAACACTAACTTATTCCAATAGAAACATCCAAGACTCGTAGATTTTGATCTCAAGTCATTCAGAATTTAATTCTTCATGTCTTGAGAAAATTAAACAAAAGAAATGGTTGAATTCAAAAACTCAGTAATAGTAATAAATACAACAGATGATAATATAAACATTAGACATGGAGAATAATTAAAGGCACATGCCTTTAAAAATATTTGAACATAAAATGGCAGGTATATGAGATGAGTAAACATTGTCATAATATAACATAATCATGAGTATTATACTAGTCAAATTACCACATGAACATTCAATTACTAGCATCATAATGAGGGAAACACATATGATGGACATTCTGAAACATTGTTTCAAGGCCTCAGATGAGACTTCAAACGATTAAGGCCTCGGCCAAAATCCATATATCACATTGAGAAAGGCCTTGTCCAATTCCAAGTCTATTTGTCTCATGAGACCTATTAATGCACCAAGGGGCTATAACAGGCCTCACCCATCACAAAATAAGTCCAATTCTATCCTCATATGCGTGGGAAAAACATAAACAACATATACATTCATATTGAAACTATCATATGAAATGTAACTATCTTTCCCCAATCATTAAACATAAAACACTAACCATTCCGAGTAATACAGGGAATGGTTTTATGATAGATCATCAAAAATAGTGTTACTCGTAAAACAATAAATCCAATATGGTATATGTATTCATAAATTATTAAACCCAATAATACATAAGAATCAATAAGAGTGTTGAATCAATATAAAATACCCTTATAAAATTATTAAGCAATATTGAGATAAATAATCTTTTATTTTGAAGAAAATTGTTATTTTTTAAAACTATTTGTATGAAACTCGACATGAAGTAAGATAGTATTTTTATAATAAAATGATTTTTTTTTATAAATTTAATGGTTTCCAAATAAAATAGCTTGAGTGACCTGGAAAATAGATATGAATTTGAGAAATTACCTTGAATCTGACTTGTATTTTAGAAACAGTTTTGAATGTTTCTTTTAAAACACGTAACAACTCATAAAATTGGGAATGATTCAGGTTTGTGTACATATATATATCACTCACACAAAATATATTAGGATTACATAACTATATATAATAATTTCATTGAGGTAATTAAAAAAATAAATGTAGCCCGAATTAAAAATGGAAGATCGAGGGGAAAGACCTTACATTAAATCTGAATGTGTTCCGCTCACAAACCTAGGCTCCAAGAATTTGAAATTATACTTATTAATAACTGATTTAAGAACCTATTATACTTGTATCATAATTATGGTCAGTTCATTTATGTCCTTATTAATAAGTTATTGTACGGAATTCTGTCATTTCGGATTGTTCATTTTTTGCATATTTGGTTAACTTGTTTTTAAGTACGTGGAATGGATGTAAATCTCCAGAATTGAAATTATATATTATTTATGAACATAAATAGGTGTTTATGGTCATTTATATAACGTGGTTAGATTGAATGAGGATGAATTATTATATTAGACATTAATGATAATTGTTTTAGTGAATTTGTGGGATTTGATTACAACGAACTCCTTTTTGTTTATAACATAATAAAATTTGTACAGAGGGATTATAGAATCATAAATAGGATATATTACATATATAATAATTTGGTTCAACCATAACAATAATGTTTTCATGATCAGAACTAAGAAAGATAATAGAAATTGAAATCCCATCATCCTTGAATGTGGAAAATTGACACATCTCAGATGGTGTTCTTGCTACTAGTATAAAATAAGGAAAAAGGGGATAAGAATATAACATAATCCACAATCATGAAAACATTACAGCACATATAATGAACTAGGTTCATCAAAAAATTTGTATATGAGGGGAAATAGAAAAATAAAACAAATGAACTAGAAAACAAATAAAAAGAATTGAAAAAAAAAATTTTACTCTTGAACCAAACTTCCTTTAGATCCTCCATAAGAGAGAAGTTTCTATCTTTTTATGAGACCAATGCTTTCTAGACATGGGAGAGGAGGTTGGGAGGGTATTTGGACAGATTTTGGGGAAGGCACAAGGCTTGAGATGAGTGAAGAGAAGAGGGAGTGAGAGGCAGTTTTTATAGTGGAGGGGAGAGGGGATTTCTTAATATAACATTCATTAATTTATTATATCCCCACAAGACACAAAATAGTGTGTCTTCCTTGACTATGAATAGTAATTTTATCATTTCAGTTCGAACCAAGTGGTCTTTCATCACTTGTGATGTAATGAATAGTCTATTTAACTATTATACATTATTTTAGCATATTTCACTATTCATCAAAAAATTCATGCATTTCTGAAAAATCCCCAAAATTCACCCCAACAATTTTTCGACATGTAGAATCCAAAAATGAAATATATTTTTTTCAAAAACATATATAAATCGGAATAATTTAATATTTAATTAAAATCATAATTTATTCTGAAAACAACAATCTTAATGAAATTATTTAATTATTCCAAAGCATAGATATATCATACTTTCCCTTGAATATTATTTATATACTATCATAGGTAAGGTTACTATTAATTAGGTTATACCACTATTCATTACTATTCATAAGGGTAGGTTACTATTCAACAACAACTAATTTTTACTTATTGGTCTCCAAATAACTTACCGATTGCAACCGTGTATGTCAGATTTTCGAAATCCACATTGCAGAACTAACAAAATAATGTTCTAATGTCCACATAGAACATAATAGATAATTATGTTTTGATTTCATGTGATTATGACATATTTATAAGAAAGGAATTTCCAATGAAAAATATTGGTCCATTGCATTCTTCCCCCAATCAAAAATTTCGCCCTTGAATTTCATTTTACAAATTATGACAAAAAAGATTGAGGTCCTTTTCCTTTATTACATCCTCTAGTTCCCATGTTTCCTCTTCGTAGTTATAGTTTTTTCATATTACCTTTACTAGATACATAGTTTTGTTGTGTATAATTTTGTCTCCAGGATCCATGATTTTCAGTGGTAGATTCTCATAGGAAATATCATCCTCCAACTATACCACCTCTAAAGAGAGTACATGTGAAGGGTCTAGTATGTACATCCTTAAAAAGGATACATGAAAGACGTCATGTACGTTCGACATGGTAGGTAGAAGTGCTTGTCGATATGCCACATCTCTGAATCGATCAAGGATCTCGAAGGGGCGGACATACCTGGGACTTAGCTTTCATTTCATCCCAATCCTCATGACCTTGCCCCATTAAGATATGCATTGAAATATCTGGTATCCAACTTTGAATTAAATGTCTCATCGATGGTTATTCGTATAACTATTCTTTCATCTTTGGGCTGCCTTGATATGATGTTGAATGGTTTCCACCTTGTCAACCATTTCATGGACATTTTCAAGTCATAACTGCTTATGCTCACCAACTTCATCCCAACACACTAGTTTTCTGCACCTTTTCCTATAACGGGCTTCATATAGTGCCATTTGAATTCTCAGGTAGAAATTGTTATTGTAGGAGAATTTAACCAGTGGAAGATGTTGGTCCCATCCTCCTTCGAATTACATAGAATATGCTCTCAACATGTCTTCTAGTGTATGAATAGTCTGCTTAGATTGGCCCACAGTTTGAGAATGATTGGTCGTACTAATGTTCAGTTATGTTCATAGAGAATGTTGAAGACTTTTCCAAAACAACGATGTGAATCTAGGATCACAGTATGATACAAAAGATAGTGGTACTCCAAGAAGACTTACCACTTCTTTGAGGAAATTTGTGCAAGTTGATCTAATGAGAAGTCATTTTGAATGGAGAAAAAGTGAGAAGTCTTTGTATGATGATCCACAATGACCCATATAGCATGGTTTCCTATTGATTTCCTTTAATGTTCATTGATAAAGTCCCAATTAATGTTATCCCACTTCTATGATTGTATGGGTAGTTGTTTTCTCATCCCCTTAGACTTTTTACTCTCAGCCTTCACTTGTTGACATACCAAGAACTTTGATGTATATTCAGAAATCTCCATTTTCATCTTGTCCCACCTAATTTTTTTTCATAGATTTTGATACATAATTGTGCTACCAGGTTGTATACTGAAATTAGAGCTATGATCCTCATCGAATAGTTCTTTATTTAGCTCAAGAACAGCGGGATCACAAAGCCTCTTCCCAAATTTCATAAAGGCACCTTCATATGCAAAGTCAGCGAACTTCCCGTCATTTATTGCTGTAATTTTCTTTTAAAACTCTTCATCGTCAAACTGAGAAAATTTTAACCTTTCTATTAAAGAAGTGTTGGAAACCATTTGAAAAATTATATATGTGTTACCTTCCTATATAATTCCCATATCCATCTTCACTATATCCATGAACAAAGGATCCCTTTCAACTCTCATATTATTCAGAATTCAATGGTCCTTTCTACTCAAATCATATGCTACCTTATTTGCTTTCGCTGGGTAGTAGTGTATTGTGAAATCATAGTCTTTGAGTAGCTAAATCCATCTCCTTTGTATCATGTTGAGTTCATTCTGTGAGAATATATATTTCCAACTCTTATGATTTTTATATATCTCACATTTTCACCATAGAGATAATGTCTTTAAATCTGTAAAGAAATAATTACCACTGCTAACTCAAGATCATGAGTTTGATAGTTTTGTTCTTGAATTTGGAGTTCTCTAGATGAATAGGAAATATCTTGATCAATCTGCAATAGAACACAACCATGTCCTTTCTTTGATGCACCACTATAGAAAGGGTCTTTGTCCACTAAGATGGTCTTGGCAGCAATGCCTTGGATACTTTGGAAATAATATCATATGCATAATGGTTTTCCACAATTACATGTTTTATTCCAATTTTATTTTATCATGATTCATGTTTCTTTATGATATATTCCTTATGTACTTCCAAGATTTATGTATTTGATCAAAATTACGATGTTTATATTTTATGTTCAAGTTTTTGCATTCAAATGTTTATGGATTGTTTTATTTTCTCTATGTTTACCCTTACTGAGCATTTGAGCTCACACTTTTTATGTTTTCCTTCCCCTAGGATATAAAGAAAGGTTTTAGGTAAGAAAATAAAAGTGGAATATCTTAATGGGAGATGTCTAAGATCATTCACCATGATTAGAATATTATTTTTCCGAGTTTCCAATGGCACTAAACTATTACGGTCCGTTTGTGTTTTTTTTTTGTTATTTATTAAGTATTTGGAAAAATTAATTTAATGTCCATGCACTCCAAGATTTGGGTCTCAACAGTTGGTATCAGAGGAAAGGTTTAGTCAACCTTTGGAGACTAGGATGTGAGATCATTATTGAGATCCCTATAGATATTTCTAAGGTATGTCTAGGGATGTCCCTAAGGGTATGTATAAGTATAGGTTATAGTCCTACAATTATAGTAACAATCTTAGAATTAATCCTAAGATTTAGATATTGAAGGTACTCCCCCTTTATTATGTTGTTTTACTAGTATGGGTTTTGCCTCTCAAACTATTCTTTATGGGTTTTAGAAAATTGCTGGAAATAGGAAGATTCACGATAATAGAGAATATGATGGACAATGGAATGATATTCTTCATTAGTTACCAAATTAAATGGGATTTGGAAGTCCAATCATCGTTGTTATGCCTAATCAGAAATCTCATAATATGATCAATGATCTCAACTTTGGTAAGTATCCCAACTCAGCTAATTAGATAAAGTTGGAGTTTCATGATGATCATAGAGGAAAGAAATTTCAATTTCCCTCATGTAAATCATGTGGGAAGAGGCATCAAAAGGAATGTTTTGAAAGAACTGGAAGATGATTTGGGTGTGGAAATGAAGGACCCAAAGCCAGTAATTTCAAAGGAAAAGTTCCAATTAACACCGTGGACAAAGATAATGGTATTTCTAAGACATCAACAATGGTTAAATGTTTTAAATGTGGAATGTACGGGAATTATGCAAACCAATTCCCTAAGGGAAAGCCTCATGAAGAGAATATTCATGGTCGTATGGGTAGTATTTATATTGATGATGATACAGAAAATACAAATGATATGTGAGATGAAATAATTTTTCAACCTCGATCAATGGTTTTAGAAGGTAGTGGATTGATTTATTTTTATCAAGAGTTATGTTATATAACTACTGGTACTATGGAATAAAGGAACATCTAAGGATTGTTACACTATTGTTTTTTCTAATGTATTTGAAAGTATATGTTGAATGGTACCGGTAACCATGAAAGGTTATTCAGATATTTTTTGAAAGTAGATGATATGCGTAGAATCAAGGGATACCGAGATAATGAGATGTTCGATAGCATTAATGAGCTCATGACTGATATAAGGACAAATTTATATCATGGATTGGGTATATAGAAATTTTGGGATTTTGGTATGTGGAAAGAGTTAACTTTTGAGAGCATTCATGTTATCATTAAGGTTTTATGGTAATTCATGTTTCGAAATAATATATTATTAATGTATTCGCATGATTTGAATGTAACCAACAAGATATATCTTATGATATATGGGGGATAAATTATGGTATTCACGTGTCTGTTATGTGACCTTCCGAGTAATCGTTTTCTTTATACTATGAGCTTGGACTGAAGTATTTTGGATAATACTAATGACTGGAATAGATTAAGTTGGACATAAGATAGTATTCCTTAAGGCTAGAACATTTTTTTCGATATTATTTTTGTAATGTAATAATTTCGTAGTTATAGAAAATGGACAACCTGCAGGACGAGCGACAGCTCGTCACGTCGGACAGGGTTGCGGGAATCAAACGCACAACCAAAGTGAGACATGACTTTATCGCCTACCATGGCCTATAGGAAGTCCCTATTTAGTATAAATTACATTTAATTGATTAAGTGGTATGATATATTAAGTATAGGTCCATTTTAGGAACCATATACGATTAATCTCACTATGGATGGACTATTATATATTTAACAACTTTTGATAACCTTTTTTTGAGACAGATGGAATGACCTATCATTCTATCACATGATCATTTTTCACTTCATGAATGAAAAAATCAACTTCATTTCTTTAAGCGATGAAGTGGAACTTGTTCAAGGAACAACCAACGGTGAGATTGTTCCATAATAATGAATGTATTTCTTCTAATTCCAATTTTTCAACTTTAAGGAAATAATCTTGAAAACCAAAAATGTTTTACTAATGTCCTCATATCCAATGAATCAGATGGTACCATAGATCATAACAAATTATTGGATTTGTGATTGTTGGTTTTTTCACAGCCTTGTTCTCTACCACTCTCCATCATAACATGATGATTAGATTTTTCTTCCATATCCATATTTTCACATATGTTCTCCTCTATGGAAACCCAATGATTAGTTAATTTGGGAAACTGTTAAGTTTCATAATTTAGTTTTTAATGATCAGTTTTGGTATTCCTTTTTTCGATGTGGGTTTCTATTAAATAAACTTTCATGTAGTAAACCATTTATAACCCCGACGAATTTTGAGGGCGAAATTCATTTTAATGGGGGTAGAAAGTAACACCCTGAGATTTTATGAAACATATTATTATAATTTCATTGATGTCTTGTGTTGGACATTAGACCAAAATTTTATTGTGCTATACGCAACACCATATTCGCTTATATTATAGGCAAACACTATTCTTGGCTTGTGTTACACGCAATCGCTGCCATCCTCGATAGCGTGTGTAGTACGTAATACCGTGTTTCACTAAACAATGATATATTGTTATAATATTTTTATGGACAAGATTTTATGAATAGTATTAACTAAATTATGAATTTAATAACATTATTATTCATCTTACACATTTTCTAAAACATCGTATGTGAAAGAAATAAATTTTTCGGGTAAAATAAGCATTTTAAAAAAATTGCAGTTTTTCCACCTTTTGGTGGAGCACCCATATTAAATCTAGTTTTTTGAAATGTTTATAACTTCAATTTGACAAAATAAAATTATTCTTTGGTTGAAGGATATAAAAATTTACTTTGGATAAATTTTTCATATTATTCTTATAACTTTAATATTTTATTGAATAGTAAAAACACTCTATATTTTAATTAAAAACAACTTTTTTCATCGCAATAATTTATATGATTAAATTATAATATTTAATGGTTCGTAAGTATAAATAGAATATATTTTTACCATTTAATATAATTTATGGCATTACCATTAATTTTATATTGAATTCATAAGTAAAAACATTTTTATCCTTGGTAATGTTTTAACTTTTAAAACTCGTTTTCTTAACAACGAGATTAATTTTAAATTAATTACTGCAACATATGTGTTTTGAATTTTGATAAATGGATTAAATATTTGAGTTATGTGGGTCCAAATTATGATAAGTGGTTAATTTTATTTTTTTGATGTTATGAATAGTAACTATGGTAATTTTTATTTACTGCAGTTAAAGGTAAATCAGGTAATTAAGGGTAAAAATAAGAATATAAAATAAAACTAAAACCTTAAAAAATTCTTTTGGATGACTAAAAGTAGACTCATATCACCTAAGTGTACGAATTGATTCATTTTATGGACTTTTGACTCAGAAAATAATTTAATTAATATTAAAACCAATGAAAGTGACAACATGTCACTCTCTTAAATATTATAAGTAGAATAATTTTAATTTAGTGATAAACTTCATGAAACATAAAAAATGAATATTATACAGAAATATAATAAAATTATCTACATAATTTGAATTTATTTGGAATTTTTATGGATTAAATTATTATCATTAAAGATGACATAATAGTGATGTTGAAATTTATTTATTGATTGAAATATCAAATAAATGGTTTTAAAAATATTGAAATAAATGTTATAAGAACTATTTAATGTGATCCACTAATTTTATAGATAAATATGATGTGTTATTAATCTTTTAAAGCTTTTATTTCTAACATTTATTCTATGTGTATTTTATTTAAATTCAAATAAATGAATAGTGTCAAAATTGATACTATTGTTATTTTATAACAAATAACATAATATAAAATTGTTTAAAAATCACAAAAATATTTAAAAATTATAAATTAAATTTTATATTGTCTAAAATGTCCTAAAATATCAAATTATGGACAATTCACAACACATATGTAATTATTTATAACAATTTAAAATTTAGTATCTTATTACCACAAATAAAATTAAATAGATTAAATAATGAAAAATCAAGTTTATAATGTATAAAAAAATTCAAAATATGTATAAATTTTATTGGTTGATGATATTACAACCCTATATAATCTAATATATGAATATCTGTCATTTTTAAAGGTTCTATGTGGGTTTTGGTTTATTATATATTAATATTTTTGATGTTTCCAATGGTTCCCCTCTCATCCCTTATAAAAGGGAACCTCCTCTCTCTCCTATTTACAAATACTTTAGCCATCATTCTTGGAAAACCCTTGACCATTTATATTATCCACTTACCTAACAACATTATTGATTTTTTGGTCTTCTGAAATGACAAACTCTAGTGCCTTAAAAGGACGCTTAAAAGAGGTGCGTCGAAGAACTGTTAATCTCTTCTACCTATTCTTTCAAGATTCCTTCTTCTTAAACTTCTTCTTCATTAGCTGTTTCATTATAAAGTAATAAAATCAGTATCACTAATATAAATATATTTTATTATAAATATGAAACAACCAAATTTATCCTTCTATCCATCCTATGGAAAACAGAATCACCGTGTGTGCTTACGTACGGAATTCCGTCTCCACGCCGTGGTGTAATCTATTTTTACACCACCACCTTACGTAGATGTGTATAATGGTGTAATGAATAACTATATATGGTTATTATAACATCATAATGATTATGAGATATTATATCATCCACTCCGATTCCATTAAATAATTATGGAAATGATATCATCGCTCGTGCGTACGTACGGATTACCGTCTCCACGACGCGATGAGATTCATTCTCCATGTTAACTATTCAAGAATTATTATAAAGTATATATAATGACTAATAATGAAATATATTACATAATTAAGATACATGATTTATGTATATATATATCTGTGTGTGTGTGTGTGTCATCTACTTACTTTCATTCAAGTCAATAAGGAAAGGAAAACAGCGTTCATGTGTATGTATGGCCTACCATCTCCATGAACGGTGTATTTCATTTAATTTATCTATCTATTATATATATATATATAATATAAATGATATAAAAAAATTATTTACATTATATAAGTATGTGAAACATGATATAAGAAATAATAATATCAAGAACAACAAGTCCAAACACGTATGATAAATAAAATGATTTTACCCAAAACGCTGCTTTAACAAGGAATTTACAAAAGAAAGGGTAATATAAAGACATAATTGAACCATATATGATATCATACCAATGAATATGATTCTGTGATAAGTAAATGACATTATTTATGTCATTATACATGAGGTTTAGAGATGAAGCATATCGTACCTAAGGTAAGGGATAATTTTTCAAATCTCATTTTTATTTGAGATTGCTTATACCTAAGTATTTACTGGGGTATATTTTTCATCCATGGCCATAATAATGTTTTTCATAAAGTGTTTAATATTATTCCATGTATTTTTAAAGACATGTTTAACCCTCTTTGAATTTTACTTTTTGTTATGGAGGGAAACTTTCTTTTGATTACCATACGTGGTACTTTTTTACTTTTCCATTAAAAGTACAAGGAGGATGTTTTTTTTACTTATACGGAATGAAAGGATTTTTACGGTTTTATAATGCCTTATTTTAATGAAGCTGACTCTAAAAAATTTCAGGGCTATTTTAAAAATCATCCTTTTATTTTAAAATTGATTGACATTTTGTGAAAAGAAAATGATTTTGAAGAAGAAAGGATATTTTCCTCAAGAATTCCTTTCAAGTGTTTTATCAAAACCATTTTCCATCTAAGATGACATTATTTAATATGTGTATGTTTCAAGTATATGTTCTCTATGAATTAAATGGATTCAATTTTCTTACAATTAAATTATATCAATTTGTTTTATATGGATTATGTTATGATGGGATGATGTTTATGAAATCCATTTTATTCTTTGGGTTATGATGAATGATTTATGTTTTGGTTGTGGAACAAGTAATAATGATTTCATTATGAGATGGAAAGGGCCTATATATCCCTCTAATGTATTGGGTAAAGGTTTATATCTCATGATATTGACATGGTTGAATGGTAAGTTAATCCAGTTCAGTGATATAGGATTGGAACGAGGAGTGAACTCGATTCAGAAAGGGACTTTGTCCACTATGATAGTCTTTGAAGAAATGTCATGGCTACTATGGAAATAATATCATGTGCTTAATGGTCTTCCACAATTACATGTTTTATTCCAATTCTATTTTATCATGATTGATGTTCCATTATGATATATGCCTTTGGTACATCCAAGATATATGTCTGTTCTCAAGATTATGATGTTTAGATTTTATGTGGAAGTTTTTGCATTCAAATGTTTATGTATTGTTTTATTTTCACTATGTTTACCTTTACTGGGCATTTGAGCTCACTCTTTATATGTTTTATTTTCCACAAGATATAAAGAAAGGTTTTAGGTAAGAATATAAAAGGGGAGGATCTTTATGGAAGATGTCTAAGATCGTTCACCATGAATAAAAGATTATTTTTCTATGTTTCCAAAGACACTAAAATATTATTGTCCTTGTGTGTTTGTTTTTTATGTACTAAGTATTCTGCAAAAGTAATGTAATATCCATTTACATCATGCTTTGGGTCTCTACATCTATCATTAGGAACGAGGCACCCTGGGAATGCACAAAGTCCTCCAACTCTACCATGTACTGCTCTAGCTCTGCCAGGGACACTGACAAGCAAGCCCTAATAGGGCATATCCCTGACAAATCCATTCCAAGACAGTTCATGTATTGTCACATCTCCGACGGGCCGAGGAATTGCGAGTTGACTTCCCAGATGTCCCAGACCTCAATAAATACAACATTTTTCATCATGTCTACATAGTGAAACCTCTTCCCTAGAGCCATAATGGATATCCGACGAAATCCTCTCTATGGACTCCTCTCAAGATTACCGTATTCTTCTGGCACCAACGGGTCTGGTACCGTTTTTGGATCCATTGCCACCTCCTCCTCCCCAATTTGTGTGGGCCTCGCCTCCAAAGATACCCCACCACCACGAGGTGCCCTTACCACCTTCCGGAAATAGATCTTAGGATGAGAAGGCTCACCATCACCGAACCAAACGGTTGGATGCTTTAGCTTCTTACTCAGGAAGGCCACCTCCCAGTTTTGGGCATACTTCTTTAACAACCCGAAAGTAGCAGTAGGTGGAGGAAGCTCATTTTGAATCTTACCATCTTCTCGTGTGAACATGAGCCACATCTTCCTCATCACACATGGGTGTTATTCGTTGCGTACCCCTAGACAGACCAGCAGGGCCAGTCGCAGCATATATTGAAATTGTCGGGCAAATCAGTGTGGGGTGTACGGCTTGCAGAGGGGCTCACGGTCCACCCTTTCCCTAAAGAATCCACCTCGAAAGGCCTGGAGGTAGGATAGGTTCTCTTCCATTCCTTGGTCGATCTCAGTAAAAGCACTTATTGGCAACAGAAATGGGTGAAAGTTGAATTCCTCCTCCTTCCACACCCGGTTCAGTGTTAACGACTTGGTCATTTTGGTCGGAATGCTTCTTGAGTCATTCAGGATAGAGGGGAGAAAGTTCAATCCAGGTGGTGATATGGGGTTCATGTATTCATAAACCCCCTAATATGAGTCGCTATCCACCCATACAGGATGTGGAATGGACTGCATATCATCTGTCTCTTTTTCCCATCACTAATGTGACACAACATCTTATATAACATGGTGAGCATCAAGATCAAGAGGTTGACTCAACCTCATGTCACCAACATGGATGCCATGATTAATGTTCTTTGGCACACACCCATGTTTTTATCCCTCACCGATAGGATCCAACCACAGATAAGAGTCGTGATGAATGTCGTCAGTCTGACTATCAGCTGTTTCTTAGTGATAATGCTAAATCCCCAGGTCTTCCAATGTCTATCCTCCAGGATCCACTGGTACGAGTTCTCTATGCCACATTGTTCCCCCTTTAGGCATGTCTGAGGCCTCACTGGAAACTGCCTATCTTTCGAGAAGTTCAGAAACAGCTTGAACCACCATCTAAAGTGGACATACATCAATGCTTCTTTGTCGTCTCCCGAAATGAGCTCCATTAACACCATCGTGAGGGGAGAAATCTACTCTAGATCCTCCCATCCTCCCATAATGGGGAGTAATTCATAAAACATATCCCCAGTATTGGGACCCCCATGATCTGGTGGACATACCACATGCTGATACTGACCTCCCCATTGTGTAAGTTGAAGGTATTGGTCCTTGATGAACACCTACTCAGCAACTTCAGCATCAGCTACTTCAGCTGATATATGTGAAACTAGGAGGCCCAAGCCGCCTCATACAGACTCACCCTTAACAGCTCAGCCCGAAACACTTCACATGAGGCATCGACCCAGTAGGCCCAGGCCCAATCATCTGTGAAGTTACCGCCCAGGCACATGTCCCCCTCCTCAGTCCATCCCTTCCCCAAGATCCTCAAGGCTACCTTCAAATTCATCTGGTACCGAGGGGGATACATCTACGGATGAAATTACTTAATTATACATTATTTTCGTGATTGTATAGGCAGTTAGAAATCACTGGTGTGAAGTCCTCCTAGGCATGGACGTTAGCAGCTCTGAACCATCAGTGCTAGCACAACGTGCTCCAGGACCAGTAAGATGGCTCGTCCTGATTTCCTTATGGGATGAAGATGCCATCCCTCCGCCCAAATCCATACAGAGGCAACCTCTTACATAGTGGGTAGTTTCTCTAGCTCTCTGATTGCACCTCCACCAACAAACCATGGTCAGAGTGGCTCCGATCTAACTCCCATAAGCCCAAACTATTTTCTATGTCCTCCCTTCGGGCAATATTTACAAGGACCCCCTGGAAGCCTCATGACCATCCATTCAGTGTGATGTTTGGATTTTTCCTTTGTTCTGTTCACGAATCCCTTCTACGGAGCAATATCGCGGAGCTCATTTGTAAAGAATGTGCACGGAACCATGCCATGCCTTCAATCGCAATATTGCAAAGCAATGTCGCAGAGTCAAAGACTCGCTGTACACCATGGAGCAGAATACTCTATTCGTGGAAAGAAATCACTGAGCACAACGATCTTCAAAAATTTGGAGCACTAAATTCCATAATTGCGAAGGAGAGAAAAGAAAAAAGAGTGGTCATATCCCCTATTCATAGGTGACGATATTCGGAGCATTGTGGCATGTCTAAACTGCGGCGAGCTCTACAGCGTACTTAGCTGGCCCGAAACTTCCCCACATTGCAATCCTCCTTCATGAGGCTACATCGTGAATGGTTGAGGGATTTTGGAGATTGACCCTCTGACATTCACCATTGATTTCTCCTTGGATCCAGGTCTGTGGGAGGGCATTTTTTATGAAAAAATTTGGGATGGAGGATTACAAACAAAAGCGTCATGGGGCTACCCCACGAAGACCGTTCATGGAGCTCCCATGGACCCACAGCCGTGTGTGGATCGAGGAGGCAATATGATGTGTAAGCCCCATTGATGTTCATGAGCCCATCGCGGATCAAGGAGGTGGGATTCTCTATGAACCCCATTGACATTCAAGAGACCTCCATGGAGAAAAATCCATCTTCACACTGATCGAGCCCAGCTTAGCAGCACCTCTTGCCTATAAATACGTGGCTCCCCTTGAGCCCAGAGGACGGACCATCTAACCATTCAACATCCCAGATCCTGAATCGCGAATCACTCTCTTATTTGCGAACCATGAGATATGCGAGGTATTTTTGCATCAAAAAATGGCTCCCCCTTGCATTAATTTAACCCCTCTTCCAAGAGGGATGCCCTTCACGAAGCCCACTGGCCTTCGCGAAGGAAATATATCCCGACGGGGACTCAGTTCATCATGAAGCGTTTATGCGTCGCGAAACACCCTCTGAACACACAGTACCCACATGATAAGGCAAGGTCACTATTCTTCGCGATGCATATTGCTTCACAACATCATGCCTCGCGAGGCACCCTTTCACCACGAGGCATTGCTTCGTAAATGCAATTCAACTTCACGAAGCTCCTCTCGTATGCACATATTCTATATGCCTTGGATAATAGATTTCACTTCACGAAGCACAACCCTTTATGAAGCCCTTCCTCTTCATGGAGCACAAGAGCTTCACAAGGCTTCTACATATGAACACCTCTACTCTGAAACTCCTTTTCCCATGCAACCCTTCAGGATTTCACAAAGAAATTTAAAAACCCTTGGATGATACTTCCCATTGCGTAGATTCACCTCATCCTTATACTCATAGGCACAATAATAGCTATCGGTTCTTTGCATAGCCATGCTAACATAGACTCCCAATGGGATCACCACTTGACACCCCGAGTCACAGTATTGAAGATTCCTTCCATCCCCCAAGGGCGGGCAAGTATCATTTATGTATGTTTTAGGTGTGGGGAGTGATACCACCTCATCTGAGCTATAAGACGTTAAACTACCAAGCACCATCATCCCCATCACATGAAATAAAACTACGACCTCACCCCACACATCATATGAAGGGTCCCCCACCGTGGACATTCTGCATGTTTGCTCATATCAATGGGCGTGAAATCTTCCTCAAATGGAATGATATCCTCTTTGTTGTGCTGGTGCCTATCCACCGGGACGACCAACCAACTTGGTGTAATCCCCTAGCCTTTCTTGAAAGAGGTAGTACCCCTACTCCTCCTTTATATTCTGGTTTCAAAGGCCAGCAAAGGGAATGATAAGGAACGGTGCTTCTCGTCCCATTCATGCCAAGTCCCTCTCCCACTGAGCTTTTCCACCATCTGGGCCTCCACCCTAGAGTCAGTCCCAATGTCCATGACATGGGAGACTAATCACATGTAATCCCCTATTTCCCCTTTGGCTGGTTAATCATGCATAAGCCTCTATCTACTTCCCATAGATGCACGTTTCATGATGTGATCATCTGTTCTCTACTGCCACTGGTTTGTCACAATGAGCATTACTCACGTGGGCTTATAGTAAGCATCGACCGTGACATCCTCTCCATGTCGCCTAGAATGTAAGCCACACACCAACACCTGAACTACATGGTCTATGATCCTTGCCAAGGTAAGGTATGGAGGAAGCCTCCCTGAGGTTCAAGCCCAACACTCGGCTATTCCGACCATCTTCAAATCGGTTCACCAACACCCCAGGATACCTAGAGTGTAATCCGCACACCAACACCTAAAATATGTGGTCATTGATCTTTTCCAAGTCAAGGTAGATAGAAGGCCTCCCTGATCTTCAAGACCAACACCCGAGAATTCCGACTATCTTCACGTTAGTTCACCAACACCCCATGCTGCCTAGAGTGTAATCCCGACAACAACACCTGAACTAAGTGTTCATTGATCCTTTCCAAAGAGAGGTAATTAAGAAGCCTCCCTGAGGTTCAATCCAAACTCCCGGTCCTTCCGACCATCTTCACGTTGGTTCACCAATACCCTCGGTAGCCTAGAGTGTAATCCCCACAATCATAGCTAAACTACGTGGTCTTTGATCCTTACAAAGGAAAAATACGTAGGAATCCTCCATGAGTTTCAATCACACCATATATTTGTGCCCTAGGACCTCCTTCACGTCGGTTCACCCCCATCTTAAATGACGTCAAACTCTAAACCTCAATTAGTGGTAAGCCATTATCTCCCCTAATCAGTGGTAAGTTGTTGTTCCCCCCAGTTAGTGGTAAGCTGTTGCTCCCACTTGAACTACATAATGTGGTAAGATATTATATCCCATAATCAGTGGTCGGCCATTGTTTCCCCCAGTCAACAATAATCCATTTCACCTACCTGAACTACGTGGAGTGGTATGTCGTTATCTTCCTAGATCAGCGGTAAACTGTTGTTTCCCCTAGTCGGTGGTAAGCCGTTGCACCCACATAAACTACGTGAACATTGATCCTTGACAAGGTGAGGTATGTAGGAAGCCTCCCGGAGGTTCATTCCCACCATCAATTTGTTCTGACCCCCTTCACAACGGTTCAACAAACTCCTCCATAAACTATAATGTATTTTATCCTTGCCAAGGCATGGTACATTGGAAGACTTTACAATGTTCAAGCCCATTATCAATTTTGACGTCAGTTCCTCCTTTGCGTCGGTCCACTGAACCCCATATCATACTAACTACGTGGGTTTTATCAATGTCTCTTAGGCAGGGTACATAAGAATATTCAATGAAGATCAACCCCATCTAGCAGCAATCCATTGTAACCCCACCTGGTGGTAAGCTGTTGTGAACATATATAGCGGTAAGGTGTTGTGACCTCAATTAGCGGTAAGCCAATGCATCCCATACTCAGAAGAAAGCCGTTGTAATCCCATTTGTTGGATCCCTCATCTTCGTCCATCCTAGTGGGGTCACACAAACTTGGGCTGCTCACCATGCGTGTGCCCAATACACATAATCAGGTTGTCGTCCTATGTGTATTCCCCCAATTCAAGTCCATTGCATGGTATTCCCTTTTAGAATATGTGTTTCGGGAAGTTCGGGCCCCAACCCAGAGGTTCCATTTCATCCGGGTCCAATACAAGCGTCCATTCTCGTGGGCCACCTTTTTAGTTGTCCCTTAAAACATACCGAACTATGCGGACTTTGATTCCCTTCCACAGAGGTACATAGGAAGTCTCTTCGAGGATCAAGATTAAAATAACCATCAACTTTATGATGGTTCCATCCCATACACCATAAACTTGACTCAAACAATCAATCATCCATCTTGATTCTGAAATGGGCCGCCAAATCACGTTGAGTTCAGGACAACCCACCGCCCAACATCTATGTTCAATCCAGAGGTTGCACTCATCTGATCCAATTTGATCAGTGTCTTGATCAGTTTAATCTGTCTCCGCTGGATGTTAATCCTAAACATACCTGTTGTTAAACTTGGGAAGCTGAGAAAAACCTAAGATACATACCTATGAAATATGATTCCATGCGTTCGACATGGGAGGCCTTGGGCTTCCGCTCCCTCATGAAGACAAACAATAATGGAAATAAACCCTAAGGGGGCAGTTTTCCAGCGTCAAGACACGCCATTGATGTTCAACGTGACTACTCCCTTGACCAACGGTTTCTGACCTAACCATACCCTATGGGATTTCCCGACAGAATAAATGCAATTAACTGGTGTCCATGAAGATATGGTACCAGGAATAGTTTCACGAGAAACGTCCTAAATATATAAGGGAGACCCAGACTAGGGGACACGTTCTGAGGTGTAATCCACATAAGGAGTAACTGACAACCCATCATCCCATTAGATGAAGGATCAAACGTCTCGGAATAAGCGACATATGCCACCCACCTTTGGAAAGATGGAATGCAGGGCATTGAAACTACACCTTTCGTCCTTAAACAGGACGGATGCACGCGCCCTGGCGAAAGCGACGGAAACAGTGGATTAATCTGGTAATAAATATAATAATTATTTTTTCTATGAGTTTAATGATTAATTATATATGTAATACAGTCATATGGTTTTTCCTATACATATTATATTATGACATATCCCGGATAACATCAGTTGAAACTGTTACAAATTGAATGACGTGGAATCCTAGATTGTATTGGGTGATCCCATCAAAACTTATATAATGGGGTGTCATACCAAGCACCAGGTGAGCCCATTATATCTAGTATGATGGGTTCACCCTTATATCCCTCCAATGCATTGGTAAATATTATATTGGATGTCAGTCGAATGGTTGTTCTAATTAAAATGGCTTTGAAAGGGTTTTCTGTATGTGATACTTCATGTTATCTAAAAGGCTTTTCTTTTTTATATATGGGATTATAATTATTTTTTTATCATTATTTATTATTCATTGATCTTGATTATTTATTATAATGACTCTTTCCATTTCCATTTTCTAATAAGTTTTGATTGAGATATTGATGGGTATCTGTTATATTTTGATTCACTCATTTCATCTGATTATTTTGTTATACCATTAAACACATATTATGATCTTTGATGATAGTGAAATACTAATAATTATGTAAAAAATTTCTAAAAATTTGATCACATCCTTCTTATGTTTCCTTTTCACCAGGTAATAATGAATGTGATGAATGAATATAATGGATTTTATATGGTTGATGATGATGACATGATGTGAAATAAGAAAAGATGTGTGTTGTCTGAGTTGATGTTAATATCCATAAACTAGTCTTTAGGAATCCATGCTAATATGTTTGGTCCTAATTCTCCAAAAATATAGTCCTAAAAGGTCCATGGGTATGTAAGTAATCAAAAATAACTTTTCGGTGATGTTTGTTTATATTTGTGAATATTTGTTCACATTATTCGATATCAGATCTATAAAAGTAATTTATAATTTTTTCACTAGAAAATATAGTCTAGGTATTGTGATATTATAAATAAAAAATAAATTAATTTTTATATAAATATAATTATTTAAATCTTTATTTCAAAGTTCTAATCCCCTCATTTTTAACGTATGTTTTGGTTCATCAGTTATGTAACATATAATTTGATTATGGTAACATAAAATCAAAATATCTTTTCCGGAAATAAAAATAATATAAATTTATTATATACTTATTTAAAATCATCCATGAAATATAGAGATAGAAAAAATAATTACACCGTTAATATAGTTAGTAGGTTTTATACATGCATAAAAACACTATTCACTTTTTGATTAGTAGAATTAAAGAAATGTAAATAAAAATTAACCATGATAGAAAACAAATATCATATATATCCTATATATTCATAAAATATATACTTATTAACATCCATGAAAATTGGAAATGAAAAATTGATCACATCGATTCGTGGAGGTGGTAGTCCTCAAATACACACAACTTTTTCATTTTGAAATTGGTTGGAATGTAAGGTGGTGCATTTGGTATTATAATTACATAAAAATAATTATTTAAAAAATGATTTATATTCATTTTTTTAGTCTTTATGACCACCAATTTAATGTGGTGGGGAAGGAATAATTGCAATACTATATAGAGATGGTAATCATCACATACATAAGAATGATGTCGTCGTTATTCATATGATGGAACAAATATTAAAATTGTTTTATCAAAATCATAAGAATAAATATTTTATTTTTTATTTTTTTAATGGTTTAAGAATTTAATATCAATATGAAGACTAAATAATCAGTAAAGATCCAGTAAATGCGATTACATCTTCATCAGTATAAATCCTTTAGATTCATTCTTATAGAACATTAGATTCACTTTTTAAGAAATCAATGAACTATAATTTATTGATAGTTATGTTTATATTACAGTTTTAATGTGTGTGTTCAATATAGGTTACTATAGATGGTGTAATGGAAATAGATAAGCCGTGTCCTTTTATAATTGTGGGTTAGGGCACTCTGTGAATAACGTAAAGTATTAAATTTCTAAAAAAACAATTATGGAAAAATATTTATCCAAATATATATAACATTTATATAATGATCATGAGTTTATATTTTATTATCCAATTAAATTTGGACACATGTTAGTTATTTTTTTACTCGTACCTGTTAGTATTAAGCCTCAACTAAGCCATTGGACAATTCCCATGGTATCAATGTTTGTTACACTTTATGTGTCAAAAAAGATTCTATAAAATAAGTGACCCACAAATAGACCATGGAAGATATTTTCAACCACATCTCATTTATTTGGATTTATATAGGATTTTTCTGAATTATAAATCATTTATTAATTTATTAATTATTATAAAATATCTCCAACATCATTTTCGGAAATATATTAAATATTTAAATATAATATTTGTCTAACTCTTGTAAATTGGTTCCTAATAGATAGTACATAAAATATAAGGAGTATATGGTCTTAATTTAATTTTTTATTCATAATATGATGGAATTTTATAATTTTTTAAATCATATGTTTTTGTTTAACAACAATGTTAACCAATTTTAACTTTAACCGTGGTAACAAAATTCCCAATATTGAAGGGTTATAATTTTTTGTATTAGTTAAAAATTGATTCATAAATTTCTGGAAGATGATTTTTTTAATATATAATCATCAATTTCCTTTGGTAACTATTATTGAGAGTTTTAAATAATTTATTAAAAGATTTCTTATTATTAAAATATCATGTTTTTTCTTTTTGATGTTATTCATTTAATTTTACATGGAAAACAACACGAATGAATAGGAATGAAAACATAAACCATTAAAAAATAATTAAACATTATTATTTTGCTTCAAAATTCATTTAATGTTATTTCAAAATCAAACACTATTACATTTAACGTTTTTAATATTATTTAAATGGTTATTCAAGTACTTGAACTGACACTCACTTGCTATCCTATAATAATTAATTTAATTATTTCATCACAATAAAAGAGAAAATAAATATATATGATAAAAGATATTTTATATTTCACATAGACATTTATAATTGAATATATCCACATTTTCCTTATGTTAAAAGTTTATAAGTTATTAACGTTAAAAGTGTGATTTTCAAATATCTTTTAATTAATATAATAAAAATATTTTTTTGAAGGACAGATAGATCTAATTAAACAAATATTAGAATTTTTTTTATGTATATTGCCGAATTTCACCCATACAATGAAATTGAGGTAATTTTTGCATTTATTATATGACCCTTTTATGGTTTTAACCCTTATTTACCAATTTTACCCATATAGATGTGAATAATATTTACCACAGTTACTATTCATAATGACCAATTATAAATGAAATCTATTTACCAAATCTGATCCCCATGATTACTAATATGTTATCAATTTTTTCATATTCAATATCTATAATTGGAAGAAATTAATTTTAATATAAATATGAATCCTTTAAGGAAAATTTGTTTTTAGGAATGATAATTTTTTTACAATATAAAATACCTTATATTAGAATCATGAATATATATTAATAAAATGAAATTAATTATATTATTATAATTCATATTTATCTTAATTAATTAATTCCAAAATATAATATAAAATTTATATCAATTTATTTAATGAAAACTATTGAAGAATTTAAAAAATATATATTTTCAACATTCACTAGAAAACTCAATTACTTTAATAAAATCAAAAAATTGATCCCTGTTTAAATTTTGAAATGATGATTTCAAAAATAGTTATTTTATAAATTATATTTTATAAAATATATTAAAATTAATAATAATTTATATATAAATAAATAAATAAATTAAAAAAATTATGAAAATAAGTTTATGGATCATAAAATGAATTTACATAATATTTAGTGAAAATTTGATGATAAATAATTGATATATTTTCATTGAGTAAGACAATGATTCATAAATTACATGGTGAAATTAGTATTTTTCACATCACATACTTCAATAGATAAGTTATAAAATTCAAGATAAATTACAATTTTTTAATAGTGTACCATACATTTGTTAAACTATCTGTTGCATGAAACGCAATTTTATAAAGAAATTTCATTATTAATTAAGGGAAATATATAATAAAATATCATTATGTTACATGATGATTCTGATATTGATCATTAATTTAATTCTCATTTTCTGAGAGGCCTCTAGGAGTTGATTTGATCTCAATATAGTTTGAGCATGGAATATCATATACATAAGAATTTCTAGATAGAATGAGTTGTATAGATCATGGAAGGAATGAAGTTTTCACGTATTTTGAACATGGTTGGATCTTGGGAAATTCACATGGGGATGTTTTAGTTTTCCAACAAAAAATACCCATTCATCCTTCAAGATGGAAATATTGGTGCTTGGAATGGCTGGCCATGTAAATTTATATTGTGTTGGTAATATAATTATGAAGCTCTTCTGGTTTTACCATGTTTTTTCAATGAGATGGTAGAAAATAATCAATAAATTCACTAAATAATTGAAATGGAATATATCACATATAAAATTTATGTTTATCATCACCAATTCCATTTATTGGTTTCAATTCATTACAAGTTGTTTTTTATGATCATCACACTGGGTGGTTCACTAGAGACATAGTGAATGGGGAATGTTATCATTAAGATATGTGAGAGTGTTTTTTTGTTGAATATATTACAACGTTCGATTACTATTTATCTTTTCCAATAAAATTGGAATTGATTCATAATTTTTTTCACATCACATAGATCAAAAAGAATCTCCCATTCCAATCTTATATCATATGATGGGTGGACCATGATGTGAAGGCTGACTTTTCCATTATTGAGTATCCAATTTGGATTGTTGAATCTTATATAAATTTTCTTAAAGGAAAATATATTCCCTTATTTAAAGGTCCATGGAATCACAGTTCTAAATCACATGACAGTTACGCACAAGATGAACTAATGAGAGTGAAGTGGCCTTATATAATTATTATAGATTCGTCATGATATGGATTACGGGGGTTAAAATCTATGGAAATGAGATTTTAACATCATGTTTCCCTATTTCAGGAACCTTTACCTTTTGTTTCTATCATCTATTTTGTTGGAACATTACTTTTGTTGTTTTTGGAGGAATTAGAGTTTTTTTAATGTGTTTATGCCTGGCCACAGTTTGTGCATTGTTATTGAAAACCGATAATCACATCCTTTTAAACTATGAATTATTTACTGCTTTAGGGGTGAGGGTTTATTTTTTTCTTCATATATAGTGAAATCAATGATTCATAACTCTTATAACATGTTGTTTGGGGTATTGGATAATTCACTATTTGTTTATGGTTTGTAAAAGATGCATAAATGGAATTCCACACTATCGATTAGCCTGTTTGTTGGATGATGGATGCTAAATGGTTTGAAAAATTAGGCTACAAAATATTTCATCTCTCTCCAGTAGCTAACTATATGGGTTATGGTTTGAAAACTGTTGCACAAAAATTAAAAAATGGGAATTTATTATTTCAAATTTCTTAATTAGGGACTCTAAACCCCTATTTTTTTATTCTGATATCTATATATTCGAACAAAATATGATCATTTTCTTTTTAGAGTATCTCTTGTGAGTATTTTTTTCATTAATATATAATTAATCACAAATCAACTGGTTTGTGGATGTGTTAGAACTTGTCTAGTATGTGTGATCTCTTGGATTTGAAATATTCTATTATTTCATTATATCTATCATGGGGATTTATATATCTTCATGTTATTGATGGATCTAGATCATAGTTTGTTAATTAGTGGATATTGGGCTCTCCCATGATCATTCTAGTCTTGTACCCTTCATCGATGAATCTCATGTTTTGGTGGTGATGTTGCCATGGTTTTATATAAGTGGTTTTATAAAACTTTTCCATAAAATATAACTTTGATTCCCTACATGATTCAAAATTAGTTAGAATTTATTTATCGACATTAAATTCATAATAATTAATTGTTGATTTCAAAAAGGCATGGAATATTAAATAAGATGATTTTACAATGCCTTTTTAACCAATTGAGAGGATTTTGATGAATGATTTATTAAAATTTAAATTTTTGGAGTAAATGATATTATATTTCTTCTTGATAAAATTTTCATTAAATGGGAGATGATTTTAAGGAATGAAGTTGATAAAAAGATATAATTCAGAATTGAAATTGAAATGGAATGTTGAAACATAAAACTGGTATTCTAAACTGTGAAAAATGAGTTCAATCAAATTGAATTATTTTCCCATGAATTATTGATTGATTAAAATCACATGTTATCCTAGTTACTCAGTGGGTGACAATAATAATTAATCCAAGTCTCTAACCCACATATAAATTGATTGATGATAAAATCTCTATAAAATAAAATTATTTCTTAATTTTTCCCAATGGGGTGTTGATTGATTCTATCATGATGGCCTAATCAATAGGAATGTGTGAACAAATCTATCTATGATTTATTTCCTGATAAATTAGAGGATCCTAGAACTAGGAACTAGTGAAACTTGGGGAATTTGCATTTTTTGATTTGATTATTTCATGGTAGTGATTTTTAAACATATTTATCCAAGGAATTAAATTTAATAAAATATACTTTTTTAAAACAATTTTAATACAAATTGAATCATTTAAAAAATATATATTTGAAATTTTTGTATCGAAAAAGTGAAATAATTTATCCATTTTGTGTTTATATTTAAATTGATCAATAAATAATTAATTTTTTATGGAGTTATTGATGAAAGATTTGGTGATATCCTACTAGGATATTTTTCTCATAACCAACATTTCAGTTTACATGTTTTTATAATATTGTATTTATTTTATATGAAAGAGGAATGAATCATTTTTTGGTGGTGAGAGTGCTTCATTAGCAGGGCCTCAGGTTACGGTGGTGATTGATAGATTTATGATCCAGCCATTACATGGAGATTCTAATATGTTGTCTTGATGGATTTGTGTGTCCTTTGTGGATGATATCCAATTTTCATATTTTTATGTACATTAATGGGGTATTTTAATCATGTGATGATTTTGGAATAAAAACTATTCCTTTCCTTATCTTTAGAGGATATGTTTTTACTAATTATTCTTATAGTTAAACTATTCACAGTGTTTTCACCTTGTGGCCTAGAAGCTTGTTTCCAACTCAAGTAGATTAGGAATTCCCTTCAAGCCCTTTTAGTGACTGACCAGGTTCTATTTTACCATAGTATCTGTCTAGTTTGGTAAAAATTTGTATTGGAGGTAATACATAGATAAAGGAAAATTGAACATTATGGTTTTGAAGTGTGTCGTCCCCAATGATGGTCTATAATAAAGAAACACCTCTAAAAAACTAAGTATAATGCATTCATCCTTAGAGAATATGAATAAAAAATATAAAATATATTTTTCTAATAATCAACTATATTGAAATAACAACATATAAAATACCAATTCTTATCCTCATGTTAGTATAAAGAATTACATGATACTAAACCATCAAGAGAAACAATATGGATGGATAAATAATACATAATCTACTATCCTAAGATGTCAGTAAAATTTCATAACAGAAAAAAATATAGATCTTGAATTGTACCCATATTAATAAGTGGAATAACATCTTATTTAAGAGTCACTAAACTATCACTATATATAGAAATGTTTATACAATAATTTCAATAATTTACCCAATCACTCAATGAATGGAATCCAAGTGAACACCCTTCATCCAATGAAATGGAAACATGGTACTAAGAAATAAAATGAAACAGATTGAATGGTATGCATGTCAATGGTTGGTGTTCTAGGAATTTAATGGTTGTGATGTATCACGTCATTAATATAAAAGATTCTTATATATATTATAAAGAAAAATATGGTGGATAATTAAACAATCCATTATAATCTTTGAAATTATATATAATTATCAATAAAAATGGTGTACCATTAATAACGAAATTATGATAATATAATGGTGAATGGTACATTCATATTTTTTTTCTATAAGTATAATATAGTAATTTAATTCAATAGTTTTAATTGGATAGAGACCATAAAAATTGTCATAAAATTCTCCATTCTGGTTTGTAATAATCATTTGTATTATCAAAAGAATATCCCTTGGGCGAGTTTTTGTAGATGTTCAGTGTTAGACCAAACCCACCTTGAACCAGAAAAAGATTGAGTAATAACTGAACTAGCCATGTTCAAGTTTATTACCCATATGTTAATGTATTCTATATCCCCAGATACTTTCTAGTATACAAACAATGATTTCATTGCTATGAAAAATACAAACTCATTACATTACCAAATATAATATTTTTTGGTAAATTTAAAGGCTTTTGAATATTCTTTAATGAGAGAATATATCACTGAAAATATATGAAATTGGTGGTAATTACATATAATTACAGGAATTATGGAGTTACAATAATCATTTCTAATTGAAAATGTAAATGGTGGAATGAGATATTTTTTTCATTATAATAATGATATTTAAAAAAATGATAATATAATGGGTATAAGTCATTTTTAACTGAAATCATATCAAACAGAAGATAATAAACTGAAATTACCATCACTGAAATATGAAGAAGTTGTATTATATAAAAATATTCATGATCAAAATTGAAATGGAATAGTTCAAAACCAATAATTTTATATGTAGATTAATAAATATTGGGATTAATCCTTGAAATAACATAAACTTATTTATAGGGATTTAGAGAGGTATATGGAATAGAACATCAAGATCAATTCATTTGAGGTTTTGTGTGATAAGATAATGTGTGGGAGTGAGATCCTTTTATATATGAAAAAATAGATTCCTTTTCATGGAAACTAAAGATATGTAAGGGGTACGAATGGAATCTTATGTTTATCATGTTGGATTAGTGAGTTTTTTTTATTTGGGTATAGAAATGGAAGGAGTTACATGTGGACAAAACATCCATAGCTATAAAATAATTTATATAAGGTATAACTGACCTTATAATTTTTCAAACATATAGATATTTCATTTACATATATTTACCCTTATAAATTTGGAAAAAAATTATCCTTGATAATTAATTTATTACTAAAAATATCAGGAGACCCTTAAACAAATTTTTTAAATAATAAAAATTCATTTGAATTCATTTAAAGTAATTTAATTTATAAATGAGAGAATATCAAATTTAAAAAGAAAACATTGAATATAGGGAAACAAATTATAGAAAATTTCATTTTATATATTAATGAATATATATTATCATTTAATGTCAATACATAATATTATTAGTATTCATATACATGATTAAACATAATATGATGGTCATCTTTTAAAATAGAATACTATAATTTAGTTCGATAACATTTATATGACTCATATAATATATTTCTTTGACAATAACCATTTTACATTTACAAGGGTGATTAATCTTTGACCAAAGTATATACTTTTCAACAGATAAAAATAATATTGTAATTCATACATAATTTGTCCCATTAAATTATAAATAAACCAACCATAATTTTAATTAAATGAATACATGTTTGAATAATTAATTTTAACATTAGTGTGTATAATATCCATTTTCTAGAAAAAGATTATTTTTAAGAATAAAAAGTATGTATTTCATTAAATTATCTATTCTATTTCTATTTAGGAAATAATTTTTTATTTGAAAAAATTAAATTTTATCTGGATTCTAATTAAATCGAAAACTGAATGTCTGTGAAAATAATATTAAATTTAATGAAACAAAAAATTGTTTGATTAGTTTTAAAATTTTACTTAAGAAAATAGGTTTTCTAAATTCTATATAGTATTTTGAAACATACAGTTTTACTCTTTAAACACATATTTTATCAATTAAATGTTTTTATAAATTTATAGGTGTTTCACATATTCTATCATTAATGTTAGAGTTTTGATAAAAACTATATGCTTGATCATTCACCTATAGACCCATTATTTCTTCTAAATCATAAAAAAACACCCATTGTTCAATTTGAAATGATTAATAAAAATATGTAATCCTATTATGAATGATAAATAACATAAAATTGTAAATTCAACATTTACGTATAATCAAAAATAATTTCTCTTTAGAGTGTTCATTGGGAAATAGATTTTGGATTTAATGATTACCGAATAAGGTCATATGTATTACATTATCCTCTTTCATAATTTCACCCTGTAAATTTCATACAAGTAAGATACTATAAATATGTGGGTATTAAATCCTTATATCATCTTCAAGATCCCACATTTCATCTATTTTTTTTCATTTATCCATTTAATTTTCATCTGTTATGTTCTCTGTAAAGACCCATAAAATTCAAGGGAAATTTTTTCTTAATTTACTTTGGAATTTTACAAGAACGCGGTTTCAGGTGGCACTTGATTCCGAGGCCCGGAGTGCACGGAATTTCTATCCGAAGTTTAGCTTGGGTACGTTCAGTGAACGAATGAGCGGGAATTTCAAACTTTTGAACCGGTTCCCGGAATCGAATTATGAGGGCACCGATGGAACCGCAACGCCGGTAATTGCTTAGGAACTCCTGTTCTGGAGTTGCGTTATCACAGGTGTGGATGATAAAAATTTTGGAAGTTAATTTATTATTATTCTACATTTTTTATTTTCCTTTTCTGTTTTAAGGCTATGGGTGGAAGTTGGGTAACTACCCAACCTCCCTTGGGGGGTTATGAGGGTGGTGGGGCCCACACGAACCCAACCCCTTCATATTCTTAAACTCTTCAGCTCCCCATTAACTCCCCTTCATTTAATTTGACAACTTCTGTAATTTTAATGACGTGAGTTAAGTGTGGTTAATTGAATTTCAAACTCTTGAAATTAAAAAGGGAAAGTTGTGTTAATAAATTAAGACTTGGGCTTATTTTATTAATGATAGAGTTTATGCCACGTTGAGAGGTTTTGGGAAGCGTGAAGATCTTCTTCATCTCCAACGAAGAACATCTTCGATGAAGAACGTGAAGAAAACCTTGGACTCCGATGAAGAAAACCTTTCTTCAACGAAGAACATCTCCGCCAAAGAATGCGGAGAACTTCTCCAACAACGTTTTCTCTTCAGATGCACCTCGACGACAACGGAATCGACGTTTGATTTCCGCGAAGCCTGACCTCCGCGACGCTCGTCTTCGGCGGCTCGTTGACATGCACCATTCTTGAAACCGAGGTAGGGGATTGTATTTTCTTATTTTGTTCGTGATTACTTCCCTGAATTTCTTCGTGAAATTTAACCAACTTCTATCGATTTACGTAAGGGGTGGGGGGGGGGGGGACCGCACAAACATGGCCGACCCACCTCCTTTTTTTTTTCTTGTTGGATTATTTTGAATTGAAATGGAAGTGGTGCAGTGTCGTCGCACCGCGCGGAATTATTGTGGAAAGAAATACGTGGCGCCGACGCATCGCGCCGCGATTTAATACAAGGACGTGACACAATCGCGCCACGTCGGAGACATCCGAAGATACCGCGGCTGGTACCGGGGCCACGGCAGAGGGGCGCGGCGCCGTCGGGCCACGTCGGACGACAAGGGCCGCAGCCAGTTCCGGGCCACGGCGGAGCAGGGTGACCGGCGGGCGGTATCGGGCTGCCGGGGTCGGAGCTGGAAGGGGACCGGCCATCGCCGGTCCCGTTGAGCAGGAACCGGCCGGCCAGGTCGGGCCGGCCGGACAAGGAGATGCCAGGGGAATTAATTCCCCCAGCCGACCATCAATGCGGCCCCCAATTAAGGGGTTGCGATTACAAGAAAACGAGAGGGGCAGCCCCCCCCCCCCCCCCGCGAGCAAAAAAACGGCTCGGCCGTATTGGCCGAGCAACCGACCGGTGCGCCCAGCGCGCGGGTCGCCAGGTCGGGCCGCGCCTGCCGGGCCGGGCCATGCCCAGCCATCCCGGGCCGACCCAGGGGGTCTCGGGCCAAGTCGGTCCGGGCCCGAAACCCCCGTTTTCGGACCGTTTGGGTTCAATTGCCCATTACATGGGATACAGACCTCCGATCGATGCACCGTCAGTTGCGATGCGATCCTTGAATCGAGACGGTCGTTCAGGTATATCACACTCAAGGTTTCGGATTACATTGAGTTCGGCCGGGTTGGTTCGTACACGAAACCAAATGGGCCCTCGGAGTGGAAACACTCATATCTTGAGCTACAGACATCCGATTGACGTGCCGTCAACTTTTTTGAATTCCTCTTAATGAGACGGATCTTTTGGCTTACTCCGCCCGAGGTTTGGACGTAGGTGGACTACATTCGGGTTGTTTTTTCATTAAAAACCATCCAGGGCCCTGGGAAAAAAAAATCCAATAACTCTCAGACCGAGCGTCCGATCGACGCGCTGTCTGCGACGTTGAGTTCCTGTTCACGATACGGAACTTTTGGATACATCAACTCTGTAATATTTGTCAGATGATGTATCAGCCTCTCGGCTCGTGGGTCGGACCCTCCTGAGCGAGCTTGCTGTGTGCGAGAACCCTAGAGATGGATGCGACTGCTACTGTGACGACGGTGACTGTACAGAGATCCTCAGTGGATTCGACGACGACCACTACAGCACTCAGTGATCCTATGTGGATCAGTGCTACCGATCATGTGTGGGTCCATTCCTATGTGGGTCCGCGCTCAGCAGTTCTGTGTGATCCAACGCCTACAGATCCTGTGTGGGTCTGATCCTGTGTTGGTCATTGCAAGGGTTAGTTTCCTCTGATCCTGTGTGGGTCTTTGCGGGGGTTACTACCTATCGATCCTTTGAAGGTCCGACGACTTAGATGGATCATTGATCATCTCTATCATCTTTTTATTAAGTATACTTGTCTGAGCTGAATCCTGTTTTCTTTCCTGTGTGGATGTGTTTTGCTATCCTGTGTGGATTACGTTTTTCATTCCTGTGTGGAATACGTATGTTTTCCTGTGTGGACTGGGTTGTACTTAGGCTCGGAGGTTGGAGCGTATTGGAATTGATGACTTAGGTATATGTATGGGAATATACCTATGAAGTGTCAGTTGTTACTTCGTGATTGTATATATCCTTTGTGGTTTATCCTTTGTGGATTTTGGGAGACCTTCGAGGGTTTCGGGGACCCTACTGAGTAGCTTATAATCAACCCTGCACGGTCTATGCCCGCACTACGTTGTGTTGGTCGCAGACGACGGACATCGTTGATCGTGGTTGAGGCTTGTAGAGTAGGACGGTACCTAGAGGTGGACCACTGGGCGGAACATACTCGGAGCAGACGGCGGGACCCGAGGAGTAGTGGAGCTATCTGTACCCACCCTTTAGGTGGGATTTCCATTGAACAGCTCGGATTTGTGGGTTTACCTTTCTGTTTCTGTTTTCCCTTTCCAGTTGTACTTTACATTCAGTATGAGTTTGTATACTGGCCCACTTACTTTTCCGCACTTACTCTTGTACCAGATTTTACATAGTGTTTACTTCTACTTCTTTTTTTCTATGTGGTTTTTGTTTATTTTACAGAGGCAATGAATTGCCTTTTTATCGGGATTTACTCCTTGGTGCTAGTCGCCAGCACTTGGCCTATGGAAGGCGGGCTAGGGGTAGTCATGGAACGGGCCCCGAGGACGGGTCGTGACAAATTGGTATCAGAGGAGGTCAGTTCTACCGTAGAACATTGGACTCTGATCTTTTCTATGTGAGGAATAATGTTTAGAGTATTGGGTGTGGTTATCAGTACAGGGAGTCCAGTGTTGGTGTGGCGGCCGACGTATCCGTACACCAGGACCCTGACTTCTGATTTCTGACTTAATACACGAAAACATTGATTGCATGTGTGTTTCAAGTTATCTTTGTGATTACTTTGTATCAGCTCACCAGGTATACTGTTCTGACCATGGCGCACCTGTTTCTTTTTTAGGATGGCCCCACGATGGATGCCAACTAGGGTTCTGAGAGTCGAGCATGACGACAGCCCACCGAGCGACGAGGCCTCGGTGCAGAGCCTTTTTTCAGCAGTGGCACCGGCGGTAGCTCTACCCACGGAGCCATCGATGCTTCCAGCACCAGCTGCTGACGATGCGTCTCGCCTCAGTGCACTGCATGAGTTCCAGCGCCAGCGACTACCCAGGATCCATGGGGAGATAGACTCCCAGGCAGCCGAGGACTGGCTGGAGGAAGTGGTGAAATTTTTCAGGTTAGTGAGGACACCAGCAGACCTCATGGTGATCCTCACAGCGAGCCTACTGCACGCAGCAATAGGCAGATGGTGGAGGTTGATGCTCCAGGTGCCCGATGAGGCATCCATTCTCTGGACGGACTATGAGAGTCTCTTCCGCTCGGAGTTCATCCTAGCCACACTCTGTGCGGTGCGCATTCAGAAGCTTCTTCAGCTGCGGCAGGGCAGCATGACGGTCGCCCAGCACTCGGTGAGATTTACTGATCTCTCGCGATACTCGACAGACATGGTATGGGTTCCATTCTTATGGTCCTAGTCCATTGATCAGGGATTGAGACACGATATCAGGGCATCACTGATCTCCCTCAGCATTCCGACTCAGACAGGAGTACTGGAGCGAGCCCTTTTGATCGAGAGCGTTCTTTCTGAGTCTACACAAGCGCCGAGACCCACCGCAGGGCGGCACGTAGCAGAGTCTTCTGCAGCAGGCAGTCGACGGATGACACATGGGTCCAGGTAGACGAGACCCTCAGGTAGATGACCTCAGGACACTGGCTCAGCAGTGCGGGGCACACCGCATGGAGCCAGTCTTTCGAGAGACAGGCAGTGCTACTCATGCGGCGGGCAGGGCCACATGGCTCGTGATTGCCCGACCCGCCATACCGAGGAGTAGCAGACGTTTGAGGGACCACCGAGGTAGAGGCAGAGGGTTGACCGTGGTGGTCCGCAGGGAGCAGGCGGACGAGGCAGGGGAGCTGGCCGAGCAGCAGGTGGTGGGCGACGCTTTGAGGCTCTACCACCATCACCACCAGGAGGTCCACCCCGGCCACAGGGAGCTGGCGGGCAGAGACAGGCACAACTCCAGGCAGCAGAGGCCTACGACCACATCACCCCAAAGATGATTCGAGGTATGATTTGTGTCTATTCCACCCTTTCTGCAGTACTTATAGACACATGAGCGAGTCATTCTTTCATAGCCACTTCCCTTGTTCGGAGTTCGGAGATTCCGAGAGAGCCGTTGGCTCGATCCTTACGGCTAGAGACTCTTATGGGAGAAGACTCGATGATTACACACTAATGAAGGCAGTGTGAGCTTACTCTAGGAGGTGAGAGCTTCGGCTGGGATCTTCTTGTAGCAGCGTCGAGGCATTACGACGTCATCTTGGGCATAGATTGGTTGACTACGGTCCATGCACATATTGACTGTATTAGGCGCAAGGTGCGATATGTACGCACCGACGGGAGCAGGTTCACCTTCACCGGTGAGAAGGGAGCCTTCGCAGCACAGGATGGACTTCTAAAGAGGAGAGGACAAACCATCACTCATATGTTGGCTAGCCTCATCCTAGGAGTAGTTGACGTGTGGAGTCCTGGTTTTCCTGCAGTGGTGGATCAGTATGCGGACGTCTTTCCCAACGACGTTCCAGGGCTACCTCCTCGCAGAGAGGTAGACTTTTATATTGACATGTACCCCGTGACAGCCTCGATATCGACTCCAGCATATCGGATGGCCCCGCTGAGCTTCGAGAGCTACGGGTACAGTTGGAGGACATGCAGGGAAAGGGATTCATCTGACCCAGTGTTTCACCCTGTGCTTCCCCGATATTGTTCGCCAAGAAGGCGGACGAGAGCTTGCGACTTTGTGTCGACTATCATCGCTTGACCAAGGTTATAGTGAGGAACAAGTATCTGCTACCTAGAATTGATGACCTCTTTGATCAGCTCAAGGGAGCACGATGGTTCTCAAATATTGACCTCAGGTCAGGCTATCATCAGCTCAGGGTTCGAGATGAGGACGTGCAGAAGACGGCCTTCAGATGTCGGTATAGCCACTATGAGTTCTTGGTTATGCCATTCGGCGTATCCAATGCTCTAGCAGTGTTATTGGCCCTCATGAATATGATCTTTCAGCCATACCTCGATCGATTTGTCATGGTCTTCTTCGACGACATTTTGATTTACTCGACGATTGAGGAGGAGCACGCCTACCACTTGCGGGTTATACTAGACACACTCCGAGAGTACCAGCTTTATGGAAATCTCTCGAAGTATCAGTTATAGATATGCGAGGTCCACTTCTTGGGGCACGTCATCTCTGAGGCGGGATTTTCAGTGGATCCTGCGAAGATTGAGTAAGTGCTAGATTGGGAGCCACCCAGGAGCGTGACGGAGGTGCGGAGTTTCTTGGGTCTAGCTGGATACTACCGGAGATTCATGCCAGACTTCTCCAGAGTTGCGGCACCACTCTCAGCTTTGACGAAGAATGGGAAACCCTTTGTGTGGTCAGACATTTGTCAGTAGAGCTTCCAAGAGCTGAGACAAAGATTGACCAGCGCACCTATCTTGAGGTTTCCTGAGGAGGGAGTAGGGTACGTAGTCTACTGCGATGCATCAGGGACCGGACTCGGATGTGTCCTGATGCAAGAGCAGGCAGTGATCGCCTATGGATCACATCAGTTGAGGACACATGAGTAGAACTACGCTACCCATGACCTAGAGTTAGCAGTAGTGGTCTTCACTCTGAGGGCATGGTGACACTATCCGATGGGCGAGCACTTTACATTCTTTTCTGACCATCAGAGTGTCAGATACATATTCTCTCAGAATGATCTGAATCTAAGACAGCGGCGATGGCTTGAGTTCTTCCAGGACAATGACTTTGAGATAGTCTATACTCCTGGGAAGGGGAACGTGGTAGACGATGCTCTCAGTAGGAGGACGGGCATTCAGCTACTTGGGGAGGCGACAGAGCAGCTAGTCTCTTTGCAGATATCTTTCGTGGATAGAGATGGAGCAACCTTTCTCCAGTCTCTCACAATCACTCCTCCACTACTGCAGTGGATCAGAGAGGCACAACGTGGGGACTCCGACTGTGAGAGGCGGCGTGCACAGATATACTCAGGGCAGGCACCTGATGGTTTCTCCTATGGAGCAGAGCACGACATCCTTTTCAGAGGACGTACCTTGGTACCAGTTGCTTTACAGGAGGAGGTGCTGATAGATTTTCACACTTCTCCTTTGGCAGTACATCCTGGAGTGGCGAAGATGTACCAGGATCTCAGATGACATCACCGGTGGCCGGGCATGAAGAAGGTTGTGGCAGAGTTTGTTTCTCGATGCCTCACCTGCCAGTAGGTGAAGGCAGAGCATCTGGTACCAGTAGGCTTGGTACAACCCTTAGAGGTCCCGGAGTGGAAGTGGGAAGGGATATCTATGGACTTTGTGACTGGACGTCCATGCACTTCCAGAGGTCACAACTCCATTTGGGTGATTGTCGACCGACTCACCAAGTCGGCTCACTTTCTACCCATCAGAGAGCAGGGTTCAGTGGAGAGCTTGGGACGACATTACGTTCAGGAGATTGTACGGCTTCACGGTGTGCCATCATCTATCGTCTCTGATCGAGATGCTATCATTACTTACCGGCTTTGGAAGGGGTTTCAGGAGGCATTCGGGATGCAGCTACGTCTGAGCACAACCTTTCACCCTCAGATGGATGGTCAGACGGAGAGGACCATTCAGACTCTCAAGAACATGCTCCACACATGTGTCCTCGACTTTGGTCATAGCTGAGAGGACCACCTACCCTTGGTGGAGTTTGCGTACAACAAAATATACCACTCCACCATTGGGATGGCACCATACAAGGCGTTGTACGACCAACCTTGTAGACCTCCTTTGTGCTGGACAGACCCTGGGGAGTCAGCACTTGTGGGACCGGAGATGGTCCAGGCCACGATAGAGAAGGTCCAGGTCATCCAGGAGCGGATGAGGATAGCTCAGAGCCGGCAGAAGTCTTATGCTGACAGGAGGCAGAGGCTGATAGAGTTCGAGGATGGCGACCACGTCTTTTTGTGTGTCTCACCTCGACGTGGATTACGGAGATTGGGCCGAGGTGGCAAGTTGTCTCCATGCTTCATCGGACCGTTCCAGGTCCTCAGCAAGATTGGCGAGGTGGATTATCGCCTGGCTCTACCACCTCAGTTGCACCGGGTGCACAACGTCTTCCACGTATCTCAGCTGAGGAGATACGTGCACGACCCGATGCACATCATTGACCATGGGGAGCTTGACGTTGATAATGGGGAGACTTTTGCTGAGGTCCCGGTGGAGATCGAGGATCGATAGGAGAAGGTCCTACGTGGACAGTCGATTCCTCTAGTGCGCATCAGATGGCAGCACGGGAACCTCCAAGAGAGCACATAGGAGCGGGAGGCTCAGATTCGTGCTCAGTACCCTCATTTGTTTCCCTAGTTATGATGAATCTTTACGGGGATGTAAATCCATGAGGTGGGAGTAATGTAAAGACCCGTAAAATTAAAGGGAAATTTTTTCTTAATTTTCTTTGGAATTTTACAACAACACAGTTTCAGACGGCACTTGATTCCAAGGCCCGGAGTGCCCGAAATTTCTATCCGAAGTCTAGCTTGGGTACGTTCACTGAACGAACGAGCGGGAATTTCTAACTTTTGAACCGGTTCCTGGAATTGAATTCCGAAGGCACCGATGGAACCGCAGTACCGATACTTGCTTAGGAACTCCTGTTCTGGAGTTTCGTTATCACAGGTGTGGATGATAAAAATTGTGGGAGTTAATTTACTATTTTTCTACAATTTTTATTTTCCTTTTGTGTTTTAAGGCTATGGGTGGAAGTTGGGTAACTACCAAACCTCCCTTGGGAGGTTATGAGGGTGGTGGGGCCCACACGAACCCCACCCCTTCATATTCTTAAACTCTTCAACTCCCCATTAACTCCCATTCATTTAATTTGACAACTTGTGTAATTTAAATGAGGTGAGTTAAGTGTGGTTAATTGAATTTCAAACTCTTGAAATTCAAAATGGTCAGTTGTGTTAATAAATTAAGACTTGGGCTTATTTTATTAATGTTAGAGATTATGCCACGTTGGGAGGTTTTGGGAAGCATGAAGATCTTATTCATCTCCAACGAAGAACATCTTCGATGAAGAACGTGAAAAACACCTCAGACTCCGACGAAGAACATCGTTCTTCAACGAAGAACATCTCCATCGAAGAATGCGGAGAACTTCTCCAACGACGTTTTCTCTTCGGACGCACCTCGACGACAATAGAATCGACGTTCGTTTTCCGCAACGCACGACCTCCACGACACTCGTCTTCCGCGGCTCGTTTACGTGCACGGTTCTTGAAACCGAGGTAGGGGATTGTATTTAATTATTTTGTTTGTGATTACTTCCCTGGATTTCTTCGTGAAATTTAACCAACTGCTATCGATTAACACGAGGGGGGGGGGGGACCACACAAACACGGTCGACCCACCTCTTTAATTTTTTTTCTTGTTGGATTATTTTGGATTGAAATTGAAGTGGCGCGGTGCCGTCGCACCATGCGGAATTATTGCGGAATAAAATACGCGGTGCCGACGCGTCGCGCCACGATTTAATACAAGGATGTGACGCCATAGCGCCGCGTCGGAGACATCCGAAAATACCGCGGCCGGTACAGGGGCCGCGGCGGAGGGGCCCGACGCCATCGTGCTGCGCCAGACGACAAGGGTCATGGCCGGTTTCAGGCCGCGATGGAGCAGGGTGACCGACGGCCGGTACCGGGCCACCGGCGTCGGAGCTGGAAGGGGACCAGCCATCGCCGGTCCCATTAAGCAGGAACTGGTCGGCCAGGTCGGGCCAACCGGACAAGGAGAAGCCGGGGGAATTAAATCCACCGGATGGCCACCAATGCGGCCCCCAATTAAGGGGCCACGGTTACAAGAAAACGAGAGAGGCAGTGCCCCCCCCCCCCACGAGCCAAAAAACGGCTCGGCCATTTTGGCCGAGCAACCGACCGGCGCGCCGAGCGCGCGGGTCGCCGGGCCGGGCCGCGCCCAGGCTGGGAGGGGCCACGCCTTCCTGGCCGGACCGGACCAGGTTGACCCGGACCCAGGTCGGGTCGACCCGGTTTGGGACGACCCAGGGGGTCTCGGGCCGGGTCGGCCCGGGCACGAAACCCCCGTTTTCGGACAGTTTGGGTTCAATTGTCCATAACTCGGGCTACGTACCTCTGATCGACGCACCGTCAGTTGCGATGCGATCCGTGAATCGAGATGTTCCTTTCTTTATATCGCACTCAAGATTTCGGGTTACTTTGAGTTCGTCCAGTTTGGTTTGTACGTGAAACCAACAGGGCCCTCGGAGCGGAAACGCTCATATCTTGAGCTACAGACGTCTGATTGACGTGCCGTCAACTTTGTTGGATTCCTCTTAGTGAGACTGATCTTTTGGATTACTCCAGCCAAGGTTTGGATGCAAGTGGAGTATGCTCGGGTTGGTTTTGCATTAAAAACCAACCGGGCCCCTGGGACAAAAAAAGCCAATAACTCTCATACCGGGCGTCCGATCGACGCGCCGTCTACGACGTTGAGTTCCTATTGACGATACAGATATTTTGGATACGTAAACTCTGTAATATGTGTCAGTTGATGTATCAGCCTCTCGGCTCGTGGGGCGGACCCTCCCGAGCGAGCTTGCTGTGTACGGGAACCCTAGAGCTGGCTGTGACTGCAACTATGACAACGACGACTGTACAGAGATCCTTAGTGGATTCGACGGTGACGACTACAGCACTCAGCGATCCTATGTGGATCAGTGCTACCGATCCTGTGTGGGTCTGATTCTGTGTGGGTCTGCGCTCAGCGGTTCTGTGTGAGCCAGCGCCTACAGATCATGTGTGGGTCTGATCTTGTGTGGGTCATTGCGGGGGTTAGTTTCCTCTGATCCTGTGTGGGTCTTTGCGGGGGTTAGTACCTATCAATCCTTTGTGGGTCCGACGACTTAGATGGATTAGTGATCATCTCTATTGTCTTTCGAAGAAATATACCTGTGAGAGCTAAATCCTGTTTGCTTTCCTGTGTGGATGTGTTGTGCTATCCTATGTGGATTACGTTTTGCTTTCCTGTGTGGAATACGTATGCTTTCCTGTGTGGACTGGGTTGTACTTGGGCTCGGAGGTTGGAGCGTATTGGAATTGATGACTTAGGTATATGTATGGTCATATACCTAAGCAGTGTCAGTTGTTACTTTGTGATTTTATCATTCCTTTGTGATTTATCCTTTGTGGATTTTGGTAGACCTTCGGGGGTCTCAGGGTCCATACTGAGTAGCTTATACTCACCCCTGCACGGGCTATGCCCGCACTAAATTGTGTTGGTTGCAGACGACGGACAGCGTTGATCGTGGTTGAGGCTTGCAGAGCAGGACGGTACCTGGAGGTGGACCATAGGGCGGAACATACTCGGAGCGGACGGCGGGACCCGAGGAGTAGTGGACCTATCTGTACCCACCCTTCTGTTGGGATTTCTAGTGAACAGCTCGGCTTTGCGGCTTTACATTTCTGTTGCTGTTTTCCCTTTCCAGTTGTACTTTATTTTCAGTTTGGGTTTGTATACTAGCCCACTTACTTTTCCACACTTACTTATGTACCAGCTTTTACTTAGTGTTTACTTATACTGCTTGTTTACTCTATGGTGTTTGTTTATTTTACAATGTCAATGCCTTCCCTTTTTACCGGGATTTACGCCTTGCTGCTAGTCGCCAGCCCCTGGACTATGGAAGGCGGGCTTGGGGTAGTCACGGCACGGGCTCCAAGGATGGGTCGTGAAATTCTCGGATTCCACAACACATTTAGTCAAATGTAATTAATATGGAAAGATCTTTATTCTGAAAAAAAATTTCCAACTCTATTCCCTCTTATGATTAATTTTTTTATTCACCATGTATTCCCTCTTTAATGAATCATATTAAGATTTTATGTATCTCAAATTTTTGGGTTACATCAAAAATTGGTAAGATATATCTTCAATTAACTATATAATTTCTATGATTCAAATGTACATTGGGATTACCATTCCATTTTTAATAAATCATCACACTTCGTTTCATGGTGATTCCAATAAGAATACATGATACACCACTTGGAATATTATGTCAATCTTTCGATTATCAACATAACCATTTTTTCAATTTTATACATCTTCAATATGATTCTGAATAGTCCATAAATTTGTAGATGTATCCCCACAAAAAATCTATTCATGATAGATTCCATTCTCAAACTTATTCCCAAAATTTTTTCATATGAAATCACATCCCATAAAAAGAATCATATATTATCACCCATATTTTTGATTGATAATTCTAATCATATAAAAATAACACCAAATTTAGATACTTATCCTATGTCCCATTTAATTTAATAGAGCATGATCTCAATGTGACTTCTATTTCATAAATAATCCTTTTGCAATATCATCATTTTGTGTATTATACGTGGATCTTAAATATTCTACAGTGCTTCATGCCTTATAAATTCTATCTTGAAAATTTAATTTGAACCATGAATAATAATTTGATACAATTAATATTTATTCACCATTAATACACATGATTTAATAGATTTAGTGTTGGGTAATTCACAAATTTTATGGGTATTCTCATACTAATAGGGAATGTGGATACATGGTAAGGTGATCAACAATGAACCATACTATATTGTTCATCCTAGGAGTCAATGGATGTCTTTGGAATAATTAAATATAAATATAATCCCACTTTGATATTGTTGATTTTAGTGGTTCCATAAAATACAATGGATGTTGTCTTTCAAAAATTACCTACTTCCACATAAATCATCTAGACACATAGTGTACAATTTTTATCTTCATACTACCCTACTATAAATGTTCTTCTAATTCATCATGTATAATTATTCTATAAAAGTGTAGTGAAATATTTATGATATTTGCTTCATATAATTGATCCCACTAGAGCATGTGTATGGATGAAACACATTACCTCCTTCCAAACCACAACCCTCAACCTTTATAGATAAATTTAATCAATTTCATACCATTCACCACATTAATGCTATTTTTTATTTTCTTTTATCCCTTTTAGAAATTCTATATATTTTCTCATAAAGATAGTTTAACAGTTTCGTGGAAAATTAAATATTAAACTCATTGGAGAAACAATCCCATATCTATCTTCACAACATCCTTAAATATATGATCTATATTTATAATCATCATTTCCATAACTCCATGTTCCCTCTTACCCAATGCACCGAGAACCTTGTTTTCCATCCAAATGTGGATGTGTATCGACCAAGAAATTTTATATGCATTTCATTCCATCATTCATTCCTAATGTTGAGATATGTCTTAGATAAAATATGATTCAGGAATCTATGTTACCTATATATTTCTCACATTTCTATATAGATATAATACCAATATATCATTATGGAAAATATTGAAATTTCTAACAAAATATAATGAATAATTTAATTTTATTCATGAATAATTAATTTCCTTTATAAATAAGAATCATCTCTATCATTGTTCAAAATGAAAAAAATCGATTCATTCTTTAAATGAATTATTTTATATTTAAAATCCTTCCATTTCCAATGGTAATTTATATAATGGTGCATAAATCAATATTCTCTTCATCTCTTAAATAATTCTTCACATTATATGTTCCATATGAACTTGATCCCTTTACATGTCAACATTGTTTGGTGATTTTCTAATATGAAAAATTTAAAAAATACAACAAATAGAAATTGGAAAAATTAAGGAACTTAGTTATATTGGTTATATATGTCTATATAATACATTATTTCACTACCGTTTTATTACGTGGATTAAAAGGTATTCTATTATTGTAGATAATATGGATAAGAAAAGAAAACATCAGTTTACCAGAATTTATACTTACTGAATTCCCAATATAATTCATTTTCTCTGAGGGTATCAATATTTATTCATAAAATATTCAAAACATTTTAATATATATTTATATATATCATGATATAATTAATTAATACCTCCATGATGTGATAAATGTTACCATTTAATACATCATTCATCATATAAATAAAAAAGAATGTGAATTAGTAGAATAGAAGGGATTTACTGTAAACACATAATTTCCACATCTAGTATGATATATCTTCTTCAGTATTAGACTCCTTATTCACCCTTAACTGATGATATACATGGAAAATATTTATCATATAAAATTATATATTTCCTTGAATTTTCTAGAATAATTCATCTTTGTGAGGTATGTGATAATTATTATTTATTATATTATAATTGATATGACATTAATCGATGTAAAATCTTTTCGACCAATCCATCATTTTCGTAAATAAAATAGTGACTATCCATTGTGAAACAAAATTCTATATAAATTCATATATCAAAAATCATCTAACTATATCATTAACCTTACCTACTCTACCAGTGTTATTCAATTATTTTTTTAATATTGGTCTTAAATAAAGAATAAGCTCAATCAAAAAGACTACTTCCCACACAAGAAAAAAATAAGTCAATTATTCTAAAAATACAAAAATTTAATTTGTAACAATATCTTCATACTATTTCAATATATTTCATTTCCATTTTTTGATATTGTTTTCATCACATCTCCTCTCATTAACTCAATAAGGTGAGATGTTGTGTGAGGGACCAGAAATGTCTATGAATTTGATATATTATCTGAAAAAATGGATTATATACCCAATAAAAATAGAAAATAAATTATTCAGGTAACAAATCCTCCCATTATATGTTGAGAGAGAAACCATACAAATGATTAAGTGAAAATCAACCATTGTTTTTACAAACAAAATTTCCCCTTGGAAAAATTTACAAAACGTAATAGGGCATTTTTAGTAAACAATCACTTAAAAAACAAACCAATTAGAATTAATTACTAAAGATTCATTTCATTGAGAATTAGGTGATGATTCAATTATCAAACATAACGTAAATAATATAAAAGATCCAATAGATATAGAACCACAATAATAATTCACTAACATTTAGTTTAAGGTAGATAAACCTTTTATCAGACTACTTGGTACTTCATCCTAATATTTTGGGATTAAATAATCTTGGGATTTATAGATCTTCCTTTTCCGAGTATAAATTCCTTTCACATTTACGGACATATTTTCCAAAATTTGGAATCTACATACAATTAATATTTTGAACATTCCTAACTTATTCTTTTCTATTCCAACAACGAGTTTGATGGAATTTTTCTCCACACTAAATACATACTCCCATTACCACAATTAATGTCCCCAAATATAACAAGCCATATCTTGTACTCCCGGATCAAGTGGTAAAATCATAAACAATTACGTTACTAGATTTGATACCGATAGTTGTGAACATGATTTTTCATATAAACCATACAACATAAGAAGGATAACATGGATCACATAAAACCTCAAGGACCATTTATGTTTTTATGTTTAGAGAATAAAGACAAACTATTATCAACATGGAATCATAAACAACAAGTCCATGATGATGATAATCATCTCATATTATACTTATATTTTTTTATTTTCAATTATGTCATCAATATCATTCATGTGGAATAATTTATACACTTAAATATTTTAACCTAATTATTTACATATTGAGAAAAATATATAAGAAGCATGAGATTAAATTCTTATTAAGGGTAAACAAAAGAAATAACACCTGAATGTCATCAATGAGCATTAGAGTACATAAGGAAATGATGACATAATAAATGTGGGGGAGTGAGTACTAAAAGAACATATACCCATCAATATCTAGATCATCAAATTTGGAAGCATAGAATATGGATTGAAGAAATGAAATATTCTTATGAATCAGTAATCATGCACTATTTCACATCAATATTGATCAAATGAAATATCATAAACCGATAGTAGGAATAAATGAATAATATTGGTTTCATGGAACATCATCTCATTGGACCCATACAAAACCCCTAAATTTTAAATAACCATAATGTTTACTTCTAATATAATTGTATATAGAATATATTCATTACCACATGCATTAGAGAATAATTTGTATGCAACGATCAAATAATCTATAATGGGATCACACGATCTTAGTTGGTGATACCCAAATTTTATCATGTCAATGATTCACATGATGAATAAATATCAAATTGATTTCATAGTGAAACAAATATAATAAAATAATTTTTCATTTATAACCTGATAATCCCCCGAAAAGGGAATGGGTTTCATGTAAATATCATTGAAAAATGACTGTCTAGTGAAAATTAAATAGGTTCGATAATAATATTATTGAAACATTATAAATCGATTAGGAAATGAAATGGGGATATTTTAATTTCAAAATCACCTCATTATTTAATAAGTAAAAACAAGGTTTATTAATGTTTATTAATATAAATAACATTAAAATACCATTAAAAATATTTTGTGAAAAAATATCATTTTTTTAATGTCACTTTTTAAAAAGTATAATATTTAAATATCATTTTCTCCAAATCAAGCACTGCAATATTATAAAAGAAAATTATAAAAATCATTTTAAACATTTGTTTAGAATAATAACCATTCATATTTGAAAAAAATATGTTGTGTAACAATTTTCAAAACATTTCTAGAAAACATGGTTTTGTAAGAGAAAGGTTTTTGGAACAAAAAGACTGCTCTTCTTAAAAAATTTAAAATCAACTGTACCTAATGAGAGGAAAATGAAGCTAAAACTTTTATTACCATGGAATAAAAAAATATTTAAATCAAAGGAATTAAATAGATTTATTTAAATATATTTCAACATTGGATTCTTAAAAAATAATAACCATGATAAATGATGAGATTGTAACATGAAACTCATACGACTTTGGTATCCTTGAAAAATTACCCCAAAAAAACACCATTAAATGAAAATTATAATATCATAAAAATATATAGAATCATGTTATAACATGAAAATTAGGGTGTACATATACACCTAGTAATATAATATTGGTTTATATCATAAAAATCATCATAAAGATGGAAAACTAAGTTAAAAATCAATTACCACCATGGAAACATTGAATCCCTAACCCCCATGAAAGAGAGATACTCAAATGGATATGAAAATACAAATAAATGTAATAATAATAATAATATATATATATTCATTGGTATTAGTAGACCCCATAATATGTCTTCCATGCAATTTTCCTTTAAAATTTCCACACCCATGCTTGAAAGGTTCATGGTGGGACACTGTATATTTCATGGGGGTTTGTGACGGTAGTGAAGGCACCATCCCAAATGGTTGGGACTACAGCCAGGCACTGATCCTGAGCAGGTGTTTGGGGCATATCCCTTAGGAAAGGGATAAATTATATTGTCTAATTCCCTACATATGTGACCTAGATACCAACATGAAAACAATTGTGCACTACGTGGATGGAACTGAATGAAGTAATTATTTAGCTATGTCCTCAAAGTGTCACCCTTATCTAGACAAAACACCTTCAATGTGCATTGTACTCTCTCACCATAATTTTGGCACGATAACCACTTGCGTGCCAAATATCATTTCCTTATGGGTCCTATTATTGCCTATAAATTGACCAATGAGGCCATTATTTGTACCAAAGAATTTCCCTAAAGCCTAATAGCTGCATTGGTCACCCTATTTCTTTACCCAAGTATTTCAAAACTATCATGGTAGTTCTTTACCACCTAGAGCAGAGGAATTTAAGAAAGTTCATATAAATTATGTCTCTTTATTATATGGAATCCATAAAACATGCGTGCCTAAGATTCCAACCTCCCTGAATCAGAAACACTTTCACACCTCTTATTCCTTTCACGGTAACTTGAGTTCCCCACTCCTAGGAAAACCTATGAATTCTCTTAATGTATTGAGTCATGACTCATCCATGTATTAACATCAAAGTTGTTCTTCACGTAAGTGAACATCAGGTCTCCCAAGACTACTTGGGCACCCTTACTTGTGTTACAATATATACATGAGATCCCTTCTTTGATTCACCTACTCCATTCAGTCTACAAGCCACCAAGCCTTCAAAAAATCCATTCATGTATAGTCTCATCTTCACTGGCTCCCTTTTCTAAAAGGGATTATGTTAAAACCTACACAAAAACCTCTCGTCTTATAAAAACATTGGGAAAGGAACACCACTGTGTCTCCAATTTGGTTTTGTATATCCGTAGTCATAGTTTTCCTACATTTGTATCATAATTGAGTTTTGATTCATGGGGTTTATTTGGGTTTGTATATATAGAGTCACATGGATCTTTCTCCTTAGAGTGGTTTATGGATGTTCCCATTTTGGATAATTAGGTTTTGGGTTTGGACCACCCCTTCACATATCTAAATCTTAAAACCTCAGGTCTCTGGTAGTGAAGATTTGTTTCACCCAAACATTTCCTTTTAAATTAAATAAAAAGTCTCCCTCCCCAAAAATGATCCATAATATGGAAACCATCCTAGTCTAGGCCCCTAACAATTAATGTAGGAGGTTTCGGTCTTCCTCCTCTCGACTTACATCTCCTTTACTCCTTCCTTATATTGGAACCATGTATAATTTTAATATAATAGTGGTAAGGCCCTTCACCTCACCCATTTCCTTGGTCGTCTCTCCTTCATCCACCTTCATCATTCTAGGTACATCCACTTCCACCAGCATAGGAGGGAAATTGATGGTTCCTTTGTTGAATCTTTCACATCCTCTGGATTCTCACACTAAGCATCAATCATGTGGTCTTAGAGATTCACGATGATTAAAACATTTTCACAAACACCCATAGTGAATGAACTACGAGAACTATGATTCCCACCATAATTGTGATATGTAGGAAGCCTTCTTAGGGCCCAAGATCATTGGATATTCTCATTAAGAATCCAACCATAATTCCCTTAATCTGGGAAACCATCCTTAGAGTAAACCCCAAATTAATCTCCTAAATCATCAATGTATCTTTTTTATGATATAATCCCAAAATAATTTATCTCGAAGGACTATACACTATTGTGAGAAATATAAAACTACATGTAACTTGATTCCCATCCAAATAGGATATGTAAGAATCCTATTTGAGGTTCATACCCAATATTTCAAATCAACACTATTCTTTATAGTCCATATTTCCCAAAAGGGTCTAATATATTGTGGAACACCAAATTTTTTCAACGTTTCGTGGGTTTCGTAGGCATATGTCCCACACCAAACCATTGAAAATAACCTTTCACATTTATGCCCTTATATATGATGTTAAACTATACTCTTGGGTCCATATCACATGAACATAAAAGATATTATGCGTCCCATTAAGAGGCACCAAACCACGATGGTTCGGATTCTATTTACAAGGATATGTAAGTAACCTATTCATGGTTATGATCCCAATATCAAAACAAACCTTCATCTCTCTATATAAAAATAAATTCTACAGTGCCCCCCCCCCTGAGTGGATTAAAAACAAGTATCATCATAATGATGGTTATAAGAATATCTAAATAATATATGAGAGGAAACCATAGATGGAGAACCTCTAAAATATAATGATGTCTCCATTAATGAATAACCTCAAATACATACAAATGATTTTAAATTTTACACATGAAAATAAATGATTTAAAATTCCTATGGAATCCTATTTTATACTAGGTGAATTTATATGGATTCAAGATATTATCTCAAATCTATAAATAGAGTCCCAATGTATATAATAATTCCACCGTAAAAGGGTGTGATGAGTCCAACCTCAAATCCTCTCAACCAATGCATGTTCTTAAGTATCGTAGGTTCAAACTCAATGAAATTATGATTTTGTATAGATGTCTCTTTTAGATAAATAAATGCTTGTTTTTCCTATTCCATAAATAAAATATTATGGAAACCAACTAGAAGATGTAATTCTTAATCAGAACAAATGTTTCAAGGAACTACAAAAAATGGTGAACCCAACGTGATTCTTTAAACATGTTAATAGTGTTACCCACCTGTCATGCCCCAATCAATTGATAAATGAAGGCCAGAAAATGGAATCAATCATTCATGAATCCATATAAAATATGTTTCTTTAAGGTATTTTTTTCATATTTTCGATGAATTCCTTTATATATAAATGTCTTCATTCATGTTTTCATCAGTGAATTCCTCACGTGATACCAAATCTATATCCTCATCTGCTGGATGGCTGTCATCACAAACTCAGCATCTTCAACAATAGGTATGTAATGTAATGGTAAGGTAATTCCATCAACAGAATGTTATCACAAACTTGTATACTGCTTGAAAGGCTCTCTAAGTTAAAAAGAACCCTCTATCGTCTAGTCTGTGATGACCGATGGTCAAGAAGAAGACGGTGCGAACCACCTCCTTCAACTGTTTCTGGTTTTTATCCCCAAAAAAAATCAAATCCATCCCATTATATAAGGAGGTATATCAAGGGGTAAATTATGTCCATTAATCAATGATGAAGGGGTCCTTCTCGAGGACTCCCACTAAAAAACGTCTCCAGTAGAATCATGCTGCAGTGAAACCCCATCATGATGGGGGTATTGCCTCTAGTTGTTCATCCCAGGTCCTTCGGACCTCGGAGAGCATGAATAGCCATAAGGGAAAAATTCCTACCAAAAGTGAATAGGCTATTACCTTTTCCTCTTCTGGATATGTCCATCAACATAAAAAGATAGAAAAACATCAAGGGGGCACATACACATGTTCGTCACAATTCTGCTGCCCAGCAGACACGTCTGTATGTGACCCAACAATCCTTCTAGGTAAATTTAGTGGGGTACCGTGAATAGGTTCATAAACCTATTTACATATTATTAGCTATTTAGCAGGATTGTCTGACAGCATTAAAGGAATCCCTCTAATCAAATGTGGTGGCAACTGGAAAACAAGAATATACACATGCTTACTCTTAGCAATTCTTCCAACAACATCTTATATCAGAATTGAATTAAGTCATTCAACCGTGATTTGAAGAAAATAACCAGACACCATATACACCTTCCATTGTTCATCAATCCTACCAATAGTATCATTTGGAAGCACCTGTAGAATTCAATCAGAAAGCTACGATGATAGATCTGGGGTAGAATCAACTATGTTCCCCAATACATGAGTACTGTCAGTATCCATTGATAGGAAAGGGAGGACAAGAGAAGGAACATAAATATAATTTAGATAAAAAATGTGTTTATATTCTTATTCTTACCACTAATGTAACCAAACATATTTTAGAAATGGTGAAATGATAGACAAAAATTCTAGCCCACATTCTAAAAGCATTCCAAAATATCATAATAGCAACTTCCATAGTAATAGGGGTATATGCACACATTTTTATCCCCACACCGTGTATGACACACTGATAATACATCCCAGAGAAGATACATACAATTTTTCCTATCCAGTAGGGTTATAAGGAATAACCCCATATCATACTGACAACAAGATTGGGAACATACATCCTTTCCAATTGGACGTAATCAGCCCATTCTAATAACCACTCTAAGGCGGGTACATACACCTGCCCAAGATAACCACTTCTCCCTACAAGGGGCACAATTTAAGTTTAAAATAGCATTCATGAAGTAGTCTCATCAAACATAGCTAGAAAATCAAAATCCAATCTGTGATCTTGCTCTTATTAATGATGGAGTTATTGAAGCCCTTAGACATTTTTCTATTTTAGATTAAGATTGAACCCTCTCATTACAAAATTATGAGTGTAGTAGAAGAACATTTGATGTTTCCCATCATATACTTCTTCATGAAATGTTTTTTTCATGAATAATCAGTCAACACAGAGAGGTTATCGTTGGTGGAGAGTTATGAAAAAACACTATGTGGCCAGAGGATGAAGAAGAAAGATGATTTATCCCTTGTTAGAATCCACCATGGTGTTCTTACCCTTGATGGATTTTCTTGTGGATGTTCGCTCTATATTACTGGTTCACATTGTCATGAGTATACCATAATCCACGATATAGTAATGAGGAATCAATCTTACCTCGAGAAACATTCCAACATAAGGCCAGTCATGTCTAATTACATGGAATTAATTTGTGAAATACTTTCTCAACCAGAATAATTCTTAATGGTCTGGATGTTCTCCAAACATCCATTAGGTCATTTTTCATATAATGTACCAGTGAAAAAATACACTAATTAATTTTTTTCTTAAAAAAAATCGACAAGTGTCCACTTTGGTTGGACAAAGGGGAGAAACCACTAGAAAAAGATAATAATGATATATTGAGCATGAGAAAACAGCTGGCTAATGGGGATATACCAATCAGGTTTTGGATTCGGGGAAAATATCAATACAATATTCCAGAATTTATGGTAGTAGATTCCATTCATGATGCCTGACTCACCATATTGGAAAACTCATCGTCATTTTAAAACCGATATATTAACATATGATGAATATTAAACTAATGTAATGGAAAAATAAGGGCTGCAATGCCAAATCAACTTGGAATATCTCTTTTAGTATATCAATATCCAATGGAGGGGAAAAAAGCAAAGAACCCTTCAGTGTGCATGTCATGATTCACTAAATAGGTAGCCCCACTTAATTTTTGATACCCCTTATTGTGTTCACATCAGATGATGTGGTGCACATGGAGCATTTCATTTCACTACATTTTAGAATCATAAATGCTCACCAAAAGTGGTCTCATGAAATTTTATTTCCCACGGCCTGCTACAATCAAGATATTTTATATGTAATCATGTATACACTCAAGAATAGGCCTCAAATAGCTATAATTGGATTCAAACCCAAATAAAGAAAGCTGTTGCGATACTTTTTCATCTTGAAACTAAGAATCTATAGTAGGCCTCCCACATAGTGGATGTCAACCATCATATGGTGAAAATTTCTAAAATAACACAACGTTCTTATGAAAATTTCCATTTCATTAGTTGTTGGATAATGCCCCCAACCAATGATTAGACCAAAATTCTCAATATCAGAAGAAAAATTGCGCGAGTCTCCGAGATAGTAGTTCAAGAGCCACCCCAACCTGTAGTGTTGTGGTAATGTTAAATTCAACCTTCAAATTCAATAAACAATGATTGAAGGATTCACGAAGAAGACCTGTAAAAGCTCCATAATGTAGGGCTGGGTGAATTTTCACATATAAAATTCCCTCCTCAATGAAATTCATTCTTCTCTCAATTAGGGTAGAAGACACAAATTGAATACACAACTGAACAATCTGAGGATTCCCTTCATGTTACTGTATATCAAACAGTTCATGAGAATTCATAATATAGGAGAATATAGTCTCATGGATGATACAGAAGGAGATGATCATACAATGATACTGGCAGAATTCCATTACTGAAAAATTCATCAGCCAATGTCATTAATACTTTTCATGAAGATCATTTATAAAATGAGTCTAATTTATGGGAATCATAATATGAGGTTCTTTTTTATAATAGAGTACAGACTAAAAAAATAAGGAGGTTTGCGCACTTGAAATCAAAGGATTACTAAGAATATAGGTATTCCATAAAGTTACCAACTCTCACCCCTTTGAAAGGAATATAACAAGGGGAAAGGTAAATGACAGATCACATCTCACCTTTCCACTGGAGAAGGTCAATCTCATTTGCTTGAATAATTTTTTTCTCAGTATGAATAGGAGATTAAAGAGTCTAAAAGACTCAATACATAGTTTTTTGAGGCACAAAGTCTTCTAGACGTGTTCCCAAGGTAGATCATCTAATTGTACATCCTATATAAAATCCTCATCAAAGAGGATTTTTTATTAGTACAGATGTGGGTAATTAATTCCCTATATTGGGTACACAGCTAGGGTATGATCAAATGAATCCTTATAGGCCTGTACCTATGGGTTATCCAAGAAAAATACCTGCAACACCACCACCAGTTGTTTTTTAGTCATTTCACCAGTTCAAGCTACAGTTGATCTGCCTGTACAGGTCCCACCTCATCTCGATATTCATCAAAATCTTATGAAACAAATTGACACATTAACTACAAAATTTGAGGCTATAGAAGAACAGAGTGGTTCATTACTTCCAGAAATGATATCTTACCCTGAATGGGTTGATCTGATCCTTCCCCCACCAAACACTGTGAAAAATAAATTCCCAATATTTAATTAATATAGAGATCTCGAACAACACATAACACTTTATGTTTCTCTTTGTGATCCCATGATGGGGAATACTCCACCACAAGAATAAGTAAAGCTCACATGATTTCGACAATAATTACAGGGACCTGGTTTTGTTTGATATACAAGTTTTCAATCTTGATCAATTATTATATTGGAAGTCATCCATCAGAATTTCCTTCTTCAAATCGGCTCAATGCTACCAATGACCACATTTTTTATATTACAAATTATAAATAAAGGGAAAATGAAAACGTTTCAGAATTCCCTGCTCGAGGGATAATATTAGCATATTCTATAAATCAAGCACGCCCTCATGAAGAGTTTCATCCCATTTGTGTGAAATATCTTAATGATAAGTTAAGCACACCACTAATCCATGTGAAATATACATGATGGTTTCAAGAACATGCATCAATTTCCCAACAGGTATAGGATTCCATGGTAGAATCCAAAGATAAATATTATGTAATTACATATTCTCTAGGAATGAGAAAAAGGAAATGAAAATCTTGATGTATTCACACTCAATCAAGAACATGTAACATATTTCACTTCAAAAACATCATCACATCAATGGGATCCACCTCCAGAGCATCAGCAGTAACAACCACCTTGTCAAGATGATCAAAACAAACAAAGGGAGAAAATTTTTTAAGAGTTAATGAATGATGTTTATTCTATTTGGAAATAAAAGGTTCCTAGTTACTTTATCTCGGTTTTGGGAAACAATTTGGTTCAGTTTCCAAGGATGAAAAAACTAGTAAAATAATGAGACGAAGATCTTCCAAATTATTATAACTTCGAACAAATGTTAATTATTATTATTCAAGAGTGTTTTGATATTAAATACCTCCTACAAAAAATAATAGACTCTGGAAAAATGAGACTAAAATGTTTTTTATCCCAAGTAGCATTTGTTATTTCTACTAATCCTGAAGAAGAAGGCGAATAGATGAATGTCAAAAGTAAAAATGCACAAAAATATGATGACTGGATTAATTGGAAAATGATCAACCAAACTCATTTCATTTAACAAATACAGTTGAATCATCCAATTCTGTCTTCTAGCACTCCCGCCACATCAAAACTACCTTCACCAAAATAATTGTCTTATAATGGTCAATACTGAATGAAGCGATGTGATAAGAATTATATAAGGTAGTCATATGAGGACTAGATTGTATCAAGGACAAATATTTTCTTAAATTTATTAGATTTCATTCCATATGTTTCATAAAAAAGGTCACCTCCATTCTAAATCAAAAAAATAGAACCAAATTGTTGAGAAGATTCTTCATCAAATGAAAATTCGATCTTCAGTTCCATTAACTTTATCCACATAACGGATCCCTATGAAAATGATAATTCTAGTTATGATGAGACTAAGTTCTATGTACCATGCTGGGGAACTAGAGGAAGAAATAAAGGTCAAGGATACATGGGAAGATGTGGGTATGATAGAATCTAATATCATAACTCTACAAATGCTTGAACCGTATATGTAGAAGAAACTCATTGGAGAACCCGTTAGTGGGATCAACAAGAACAAGGAAGTTCTCCCACACATGACAGAATCTGTCCTGACATGATTAATTTTGAGGACCAATTAGAGGTTAAACTGTCATTCTCTCACCATGTAGATATACCTAGTAACTCTAATCTACCAAAAACAGAAGTACTTCCAGTTTCTTCTCTCACACATGGAAAATTTACATCAGGACCGTCAACTTCAAAGGAACCTACAAAACGCATCTCCATGATGGAAAATGAAGACCTAAAGAACAAAAGTATAATTTATTGAAATACATACCCATTTTAACATCTTTGTTTTCAAATATGGATGCCATTAATCGGTCATAAAATACTTTATAATTTCTTATGGATAATATTTCATGTCTTCAAGAGTTTGAAATCGATGTTTTTTTGTTGAGGTTTACTTTGTAGATAATGACCCTACAGAATGTCATGTTGTTATATCTTTTAAAGATAATAATGAAGATGATTTTGTAAATTGACACATTAGGTCCTTTTATATATCTAGAAAGGTCATTGGTATAGACATCCGATGATCCTTCCTTGATAATGGATCCGGATTCAACATCATTCCTATTCAAAAACTTCATCGATTGGGCATCACTAGATCTGACTTATCTCTTTCTTATTTAATCTATCACGAGGAAGTATTTTACCACATGAAGGGAACAAGGTCCATCACATAAGGGGTAACCAGAATCAATGCTCTAAATTGCTTGGAAATGAACCCAGCAAACCCATTCAGTAATTTTTGTATAGATTATGTGTTACCTATCAGTGAAATTGAAATGGTAAACACAATTCTGAGCACTCATATAGTGACTTCCATAATTTTAATTACTACAGTCAATCTAGAAATCCATGGAGATATTTTTGATTAACCATGCATTGATGAAATATTTAATGGATATGTCATCATTTCATTCACCAAACATCAACAAGATTTTGTTTAACAAATCATTCTATAAGATGTTTTCTCAATACTAGAGTATGATAAGGATGTTTATTCCCAAACCATTATTTCCAATTCAATACTCCAGGAAGACCATTCATCATTGGTATGGTATGACATGGTTTCCTCTTCTTCAGTGTGTTCAAATATTGACTCCAACCCATGCTTTGAATGTTTTTCTTCATCACCTACTATGCTAGAAAAAAACAGATGAAGTGACACATAAGGAAGAAGATAAATAAAATATTATGGTTGATCCTCCAACATTTGAGGAAGGTTTCTCAACCACAATGGATGAGCTCATAGAAATAAATCTGGGCGGATATGAAGATCTACGTCCCAATCTAATTAAACTGACCATGACTTCTGAAGAGCAAGAGATGTATACATCATTTCTAAAGAAAAATAAAGATATATTTTCATGGACCTATACAGATATTAATTTCCTCCAACTTGATATAGCCACACATCATTTGGGTTGTCCAGAAGAACAATGGGGATTCAAGAAGGCATCATGAAGAACACACCCGACTTGTGCCTCTAAAATTGAATCTTAATTCAATTAGATTTTCAAGTATCGGATCCTCATGGTTGTTCAATATACCATGTGTCTGGAAAACATTGTACCAATGAAAAATAATAGTTGGAAAATAATATTTTTCATTGATTTCAGATATCTTAATTGGAATTGTCCCAATGGTGACTTCCCAGTTCCAATAACAGAGATTTTAATTGACGCAACAGCTGGATATGATGTTCTTTCCATCATGGATGGTTACTATGGGTACAATAAAATCCAAATTTACCTAGAAGATGAATAATATATAGCCTTTAGAGCCCCTCAGGTTGTGTTTTTATATTGGGTAATTCATTTTATATTAATGAATGCATGTGAAACGTATCAATGTCCCATGTAATATACCTTTAAAACCTTCTTATGAAATTTTGTTGATTGTTATGTGGATGATTCGGTAGTTAAATATACAAAACGTTTGGATCACCTGACTTTTTTTAAGATCATATTCAATTAAATTCATCAACATATTTTCAACTTTAATCCCTTGAAGTGTGCTTTCAGTGTATCCTCAAGAAAATTCCTCAGCTTTGTTGTACGCCATTATATCATATAAGATGACCCTTTGATGAAAAACAATAAAATGTGGCATTTTACCTCCTTGAAATTTGATATAATAAAGAGGAATCTAAGGACACATAGCCTATATTCAGAAAATTATCACCAATTTTCCAGGAAAGTGTTTACCCTTCACAAGTTAGTGAAGAAGGGAGTCACCGTTCAATGGAATGAAGACTATAAAGAGTCATTTTATACCCTCAAAAAAATCTGTTGATTCCGCCAATATTAATTCCACCTATTGAAGGAAATCCACTTTTTCTCTATTTGAAAACTTTTGAGTGATCATTGGGTGTCTTCTTTGTCCAAAAAAATGATGCTGGGAAATAAAATATGCTTTACAATCTCTGTCAAACTGTGTTTAACATTGAGACACAATATTCATCTATCAAGAAGTTCTTTCTATCAATAATCATTGCAGTACCGAAATTGAGACACTACCTTCAACTTTATGAGGTCGGACTGGTATCTCACAATAACCCGCTCAAATTTATGTCCATTAATCGTATACTTATAGGTTATTTGGAATGATGGGATGTTATTTTCCAACAGTTTTATATCTAGTTTTTGCCTCAAAAGACAATAAAAGGCCATGATCTAGCAGATTTCATTCCTAAAAACCCATCATAGTAGATACATCATTGAATATTTAACTTCTGGATGAAGAGGTATTTTCTATTTAATATAATACCAAAACATGTGAAATGTACTTTGAGGGTGCCTCAAAATATTCAACTAGTAAGAGAATGGAACACCCTAAACTCAACAAATATTGGTTAGGAATTGTACAAATCTCCCCAAAAAGGTAGTGTTTCTATTTTAATTCATATTTTCAGATGGTTTGTAACAACAATGTGGAAGAATATCAATATCTCAAAGTAAGCTTCGAATTGTCATTCTAGGTACCAGTGAGCCACCTAAATTTGAAAGGCTATTCATAGTTGGAAAAAAATAGAGATTATAATATCAGAAAACAATAGTTAATCCCTTTTTATGATTCCTTTAGAGAGATAATGGATGAATATCTATCAGATCTAACATTGTCTTATGTCCCGCGATCGAGAAATTTCCTAGGTGATGCACTATCTAATGTAGCCACATCATTTGAAAATTCAAATTATGATGAGACAATCATTACTATATCCCATAATCATGTGGTTTCACAATTCCTTCTAGCAGTAATAGAGGAAATTAATAAAATTAGACCTATTTCTAATCCATATGGTCATACAACGGGATGAATGAAAAACATCCTAGAATAACAACAAAATAGAATATGTCCACTAGAATGAGTTGAAAAAAGATAGATCCGATGATGAGAGGAAAAGTTAACTCTTTTTGTTAGTCTTAATCAACAGAGGATCCTCTAAAAATGAGGCCTTGATGGAATCCTCTTCAGGTGTATTGACATTAAAGAAATTGCAGATGTCAAGAAAGAAGTACATTCAGGATTTTGTTGTGCTCAGTAGTCTTAGCATAGGATTTATGATAAAATCTAAAGGTTTGGGTACTTATGGCCTTCAATGAAGTAGGATTGAACATATTTCACCAAGAAATGTCATCCTTGACAAGTTCATTCCAACCTCATTCATCAACACATAGAGTTATTGTATACAACTAATTACTCATGGCCATATTGCATATGGGGAATGGATGTAGTATGACCTTATCATCTGGCTACATTATAGAAGTTCATGTATATTATTATTGATACTAATTTATTCTCCAAATAGGCTGAGGCAATACTTCTCAAAGAAGTAGTAGGAAAAATCTCTGTCATTATTTTTCAAAACTAATATCATCACCAATTGGTGTCCCTCATACTTTATTGATGGAAAACAACAAAAATTTCTATTCTGTTGAAGAAAAAAAGTAATATCAGGACCACTATATCAATTCCAAATATTCCTCTAGATATCTTGCAGTGGAAAATGGATAGATAGAGTCTTTCAATATGAACCAATAATAAATAATCTAGAAGATGGTGGATAAAGATAAGAAAAATTAGCCTGATAAATTTTTTTCACACATTATTGTCTTGTTTGAAAAATAATTGTATTACTACTCAGGAAACGTTGTACTCATTAGTGTATGACATAGAACCAGTTTTTCCAATTAAAATTAATGCGCCTTCACTATATGTTTAAATATGTGATCAATTATATATAGATGAAAAGTCTCATAAATGATTTGATGGTTTGGAACAATTAGAAAAAAAGAGATATAATACTTTTCATCATTTAAAATTATACCAAAAAATAATATCATGATCTTTTAACAGAAATTTTCTACTCTAATCATTTCTTCGTAGAGAATTTGTATTGGTCCTTTGGACTCCAAAGATACCTGGAAAGAAGAATCCAATGCATGAGAAAAAAGTAGAAGGAACTTATTCCATACATAAGTTCTACTCAAATGGATCTTATTCCCTAATCTCAAAGGATGGAGAGCATATTACAACTCCAACCAATGAGATATTCTTAAAGAAGTAATTTTTATAATAAAAAATACTATATGTTCTCACTGCAGGAATCTAAACTACATAGCACAAATTCATATTTGGAAGACCCTAATTTGCTTAACAACCATAAGAATCCATGCTTCACAATGATAAAATGAAGAGCATGGTTGTCCTTGTCACACAATGTTAAACTGCATGAAATATTGTTTCCATGTTACATGAAATTAAAATTTATTGTTATGGTATCTCTATTTGATGTTATGAACTTCCACAAACAAACATCATTGAAGCTGTTTCTACTATATTGTGTCACATGAGTTCCATTTATCCCTTTGTTGAAATCAGATCCATATAGGATCCATATACAATGAAATACATCTGGCTTGATTATTATTTTCAATGAGATACGTAGAGACGCCTAGATATCTAATCATCGGCCCAAATAAAACCAAAAAATATTATTTCCATATTTCTCATCTTGTACAAGAACTAGATCTCTATAGATATTCCTTTTAAAATACACTGTCTTATCTTCATACCATTTTTTATCTTATGTTTAATGATTCTCATATAATGTTTTAAGAGCCCTCATCTCCCACATCAATCTCAATTGGTGTGGGAAATAAATTTTAAAGAACTACATTTATCTTGATTTTCATCCATATGAGATACGTAGAGACACCTAGATCACCAATCTTAGGCCCAACCATGATAAAAAAACTCATTTATTCCCTGTGTATGAATCAAATCTATATAGGTAAATTTGAAAGAACTATGTATGGCTTTATTCTCATACATACGAGATATATAGTGACACAAAGGTTTAATTCCATGATATAGCCATAATATTTCCTAGAAATGTCCAAATAATATCATGTTCTTGTTGCTTGACTCTAAAATGCACAACATAAAGTCCTACCTGCATGAAATTTAAATGGAATGAACCCAAAGTAATAAGTATGGATTGATTTTAATCCCATTGAGATACGTAGTAAAAACTATGATCAATATCCTAGTCTCAGTCATGTGATGATTTATTTATCTCTCTTCTACATACACTTAACAATCTATGTTAGAGTCTTCATTTTGGGTTCTCTCCTTAAGGACCCAAATAAGAAAACTAGAATGTCTCCATTTTACATATGAGTTATATATATGTAATGGAATCCAAACTCTTGAAAAATATTGATTCAAATAATTATCTTCTTCATTGAGATTTACCCCAATTCTTATTTTACACTTTTAATAATAAATATTTTTTGATCTTCATAATATTTATTATTGTTAATGGGGGTAGAGTTTATGATATCTGAGAATAGTTTTTCCTGATTATGCACAACGTGACTTTATGTGTCCTTGCATATGTTGCCTATATAATAGGCATGTTAGTCAATAAATGCCACTATTTAGCTATGCATTATATTCCCTAGCTGGACCTTCAAAATACATTTCCCATAACGGTTTTGTAAAATAATGGTAATTTCGTTCTTGGTTTTTGTGTCTCTTTCCCCATCAAATTTCAAGGAAAATATCCAACAACGTGTATCGTTATGAAGTCTTCCAAGTATATTTTTTCCATTACCATTATCTTAATATTAATGTCTTAAATACCATGTTTTACAGATATACATATCAATTTGTTCAAAACAATATGAAACGACTTTGGTTCATTTGACTATGTGTCATCTATAATTTCCAATTTTGGTCTTACTAGTATGACCTAAAACCACAGATTCCATAATTCCTATGTTTGGGTCAGACCTTCATAGAAATCATATTCCTCTAATTATATAGAAATCAATATTGGAAATACTATTTCTGTATTTGGGTATCTTTTCCTCACAAACCAAACTCTATACTATGTAAAATCATAATCTCCATAAATAGTCTTCATCTTTTAGCAATATAATGTCATATTTTTTATAATTATTTTGCCTGACAATGTTGTTTTAACCCCTAGATGGCCTTTCCGAAGTTGCCTATATAATAAGAATGTCACTCAAAAGCATCCAATATTTGGGCTATACAGCATATTTCTTATCTAGACTGGCATAATACACCCCCTATAACTTGTTCCTTAGATAATTGTTAATTTTTTCATAGGGAAGACATCATAAAATGCCTTTTATCCCATTTCTCATATCATTCTTCTTAGATAGAAATTCTGAAATCACAGTTTATTATTCTCACATCCATAATTGAACTTGGTATTATGTTTCCAAACAAATTATCAAGAAATTGGAGAGTCTAAATCTTTGGTCAAAGGTAAAGACCATTAATTAAATCATCCCAATGTCATCACTTCATGAATTAAAACTGTCGAGTACAATGTCCTCATTGAATGACATAAAATAGTATAGTATAATGTTCTCACTATATGAATCAAAACTGCATTACATGATATCATAAATCCCCCATTCAGATAAATTTTAACCATTCATCAAGTGACATATTTTTATAAGAACTGGTTTTCCTATGTATGACATATGTTGGTATAGATAACCCTTTATTAATAAAATCCCATTCCTTGAAAAAACCACCCAATTTGGTCTTGAGTAACCAAAATATTATTTCTCTTTATATATTAATAATAAAATGTTAAATTCATGAGATCACATTTTCATGACTATTCAATTCATGCCCTTAGATTAAATTTCCTAGGATGACTACTTAATAGGACTGTCATTCAAAAGATGCCATGTCTTGGCTATGTAGCATATAACCTAGTTGGTCATCCATTATACAGCCCTCATAATGGGTACGTCATGTAATAGTAACCTTATTCTAGGAAATGACCTCTTTTATGTTTATAATGTTTGAGATTTGGTGACTATAAAAATAATAACTCATGATTCCCCGTAGATGTATTTAAAGAATATTAGATAAATTAATTCCCACTGAGCCATTTTTGGGATCTAATTTCAATTTTTTTCTCATATGTTTGACCCTAAAAAATATCCCTTTCTTGTCCAACATGCATGAATCTAAACATTCAACAATAAGATACATCATACTCAATAGATTGGAATCTCACAATGGAAACTCTCGACAAAATTCATGTCTAATATCTCTAAAAATACATTTTTTATGGTTTAGGTATTATTGGGAAATAGAAAGTCAAAAGATACAATTTTTGTGGGGTTGTATCTATAACCCTAGTAAAAAATCAAACTATTCTCACTCAGCCCCCTGGATTTGGAAAAAATTACATCATCCTTCCAATCATGAAAAAGATGCAAATCTAAAAAATTGATTTTAGAATGTGTCAAAGTTCCCTACTTTTACATTAGAACATAATTTTTTTTCATTCTGAATGACTCAAAATCTAAGGGATATGGATTTTTTTAGACACCATGAAATCTGTTCCATGAAATTCTCCCAAAAATGGCATCAATAGAGCTGAAAATGTCATATATAATCTCTGAAAATTTGACGGTGTCAGTGACTATAACAAAGGTAGTGGATCAAAGGGTAGGGACCATATCCCAACATTGATCGCAAGTAGGGGTGCGGGGGTGCATGCCTCACGGTATGGATCAATTATTTAGGATAACTCCCCAATGAGCCACCCATGATACCTATGCGCAAACACCATCATTCCAACATGCTGGTGTTGAATGTAGTAATTATTTTGGTTATATCTTCAATATTTCACCACCAATATAGTCAAAACACTATTAGCCTATAAGGTACTAGTGCACCACAATTCTGGAATACAAGACACTTGCGCGCCCAATCATATTTCGACCAAGGTTCTACTTTTTCTTATAAATAGACACATGGGGCCTTTATTTTTGTAGAATAATTTCCCTAAAGCATAATTGCAACTCTATTATCCATAGTGCTTCATCCAAGCCTTAAGAAACCATTTAAGTAGTTCATTAAGACCTAGACTAGAGGAATTGAAGGTGGATCATAAGACATAAGTCCCTTTAGTGTTTGAAATCTATAACACCTGCGCGCCTGAGGTGACCAACCTCCATAAATCCGAAACACATGCACCCAACCCATTCCACTCATAGAAGCTTGAGAACCTCAATTCTGGGAATACCTTTGAATAATCTAGAAGGCTTGAATCAATTATCACCCAAGTTTTAACATTTAGTTTTTTCATCGCTTAAGTGAACATTAGTTCTCCCAAGACTACTTGTGTGCCCATACATGCATGCTAATACTTACATGAGAACCCTTCATTGATTCACATACTCCCTTAGTCTACATGACACCTAGAATTCATCAAATCCATTCATAGAAAATATTATTATTCATTATCTCCTATATCATAAAGGAATTATGTTAAAACCGATACCAAACCCTCCTAACATATCAAACCATTGCGAATGGAAAATGAGTGTGTATCCAATTTGAGTCTATATATCCACATTCAATGATTGTCCACATTTTATTCACAATGGGGTTATAATTCCTGGAGTTTCTGTGGGTTTTTATATCCATAATCACATGGAACATTCTCCCATGAATAGTGATGGGATGTTCTGAGTTTAGAGAATTAGTGTTTGGGTTATAACCTACCCTTACGGTCTCTAAAACCCAAAACCTCACATCTCTGGTTGAGAAGGTGAAACTCACACCTACTTTTTTTGAACAATTGAAAAGCACCCTCCCAAACCTGGATCAATTTTAGGGTAGATATCCTGGTGTATTCCCCTAAACATTCATGTATGATGTTGCAGTTTTGATCCTCTATACTTACTTATCCTCAACTCCTTAATTACATTCGACTCTTTTCCAATGTAATGAGAACCTTTAGAAGGCTCGTTATCTCGCCCTCTTCCCTTGTTTCCTCCCCCTCTTCAACCATTACCAACGAAGGTGCATCCCCCTTCCCCAAATAATGGCGGAAAAGTGTTGTTGCCTTTGATGAAAATTTCACATCCTCTTGTTTCTCACACTAAGAATGACTCATGTGGGATTTGAGATTTGTGATGAGTAAAACATTTTTATCAAACCCCAATGGTGAATAAACTACGAGAACTCTAATTCTCATAATAATTGGGATACGTTGGAAGAATTTTCAGGGCATGAGCTTGTTGGATATTCGCTTTAAGAACCCAACCCTAATTCCAATAATATAAGCATCCTTCCTAGGAGTAAACCCTGAATTAACCCCCAAATCATCAAGGAATGCTTTTCAGGAAGTAAGCCAAAACTATTTCCTTTCAAAGAACCGTAGTCTCCTATGAGACTTATCAAACTATGTGGGATTTGATTCACATACAAATGAGATACATAGGAATACTCTATGAGGATCAATCCCAACTCTTAAAATCAACTATGTACTCTGTGGGACATATTTCCAAAATTGGTCTAATATTACTTGGAAACCCATATTCTTTCATGTTCTTTAGGCTAATTTGACATAAGTCTGACACAAAACCAAGACTAAGCACCTTTTTCATTGATGTACTTTCTACAAGACATAAAATTATATGGATATGTACTTATCACATGAATATAAATGGTTGATGTTTCCCATTATGAAGAACCGAAAAATGTGGGGGTTTTCCGTTGAAAAGGATACATAGGTAACCCATTCATGGGTACGATCCCAATATAGAAACAAACCTTCATCTCCAAGGATGACAATAAATTCAAGAGTCCCCCACTATGTTTCTAAAAACGAGTATCATCATAATGATGGATAAAAGAATCTCTAAATAGTAAATGATATGATATTATTGAAATAGAATCTCTTATACACATGGATGTCTCCATTAATTAAGAACCTTGAATACATACAGATGATACTAAATTTCACATATGAGAATAATTTATTGAAAATACCATGGGAAAATAATGTTATACTTGGTGAATTAATTAGTATCCATGAATATATGTAAATCTATATATAGAGTCCCATAGTAGACAATAATTTCCCTCACAAGGTGTGTGATAATCTGGACCTCCCAACCTCTCGACTAATTCATGTTCTAAAGTATTGTAAGGTCAAACTCAATGAATACATACCTTTGGAAATTAGGGCCCTTTTGGATAAAGAACTGTTTGATGTTTCTAGTACAATAAATAAAATCCAATAAAAAATACCTAGAAGTGTTAGTTATTAATTAGATCACACGTTCCATGGAACAATGAAACATTAGTATATACAAATCAAAAAAAATATTAGTTGAATATTCAATATATCTTATAAATATAAATGTCATATGAGAAAAATATTTACCTGTGTCTTATTCATCATTATTGTTGTTTACCACTGTAAATAACAAACTTATGTTAGATATTTACTTTAGTGATAAACATCACCTAGAATATTATTACTTTTATATCACATATAAAAAGAAATGAATGATTATTATTCAATTTTTTATGTTTTAATTTTTACTTTATTCATCTTATGGGTTGAAAAATAATTTTCTTTTTTGTCTATGATAATAAGGTTAATTTTTTAAACATCACCATAATAATAAAAATGATATAATTATCATATTTATACCTATATTATATTTTTAAAACTGATCATAAATGGTGGTTTTGAAAAATTATATAATGTTACAATCATGATAATGGTAGGCCATATATACACATGGGTAAACGTCCAATTTTGAAGTGATCATTTTTGAAAGATGGTAAGTAATATTTTATCTTTTTAGAATGATAATTATATAAATATATAAGTATGATATTTAGATTTATATAATTACAAATTTTTATTTTTATTTCTAAATAATCACATCTATTTGAGGAGATAATAGTCAACATGTCTTCCAATGATGTTATAATATTTTTTGTGTGTGAAAATGATATAATGAAAATGCAACACCCCATGACATTAGCATATTTATCATTTTGAATTAATTTTTTAAAAAAATTATAGATTTATTTTTACAAAACACCATGTTTTTTATTTCAGTAAAATCCACACCAATATTATCTTTCAGTACACACAACACTAATTTGGATTCTATTGCACAATATAACGAGTTCCTTTAATGGTTTATGTTACACAAAAGGTCTAGTTTCGCCATAATTTATTAAACTATTAATATAATTATTCTATATGACTTATATAATATATCCATTTTAATAATATTTATAAAAAAATTAAGTAATTTTGGGAAAAAATTGTTTACATGTGCTCATATATTTATTTAGTGACTAATTAACTGGAAATGAATAAAGAAACCAATTGAATGTCAATTATTTTTTAAGTAATTTTTTTTCCAAAATATGTTCTATCATAGAAACCTTAATTCAATAATATTAATGGATGATAGTAATGAAATCTATTTCTTATATTTTATATTATATTTTTAATAGGACTACAAAATATTTTGAAGGCATAAGATAATATTAAATCTAATTTCATGGAAAGAAGAAATAATTTTATAAATGTAGTATTTCCACCATTTAATGATGCACCTATTTGAATACTAAAATTTTTCTGTTTTATATTTTATTTATTTAAATTTTAAATTATTTTTGGAAATCATAATTTCAAAATTATCTTACAGTTAACTTTTATAGTTTTATGTGAAGATTCACTTTTTTGAAGAATTGTTAAAATAATGATTTTTAATGGAAAACCAAGTATTCATATAAATAATTCATAATAGTAAATTGTAATTTTAATTAGTTTTAACATAAATTTAAATTTATAATAAATATATTAATCCAGTTTAAGTTATTATATTTATTTTTATAATGAATTTATATATAAAACATTGGTGACCTTTTGAGTATTCTCACATTAATAACTCGTTTTGTCATCCAGACTGCTTGATTATTTTTAATATAATTTATACCACTTATGTGATTTTAATTTATAAAAAGTTATTAAATATTTGGAATAACCATAATATACAATTTATTATAATATACACATAATATTTTATATAATATATTTGTGAATTTAATAAATATTAATAACATGGATTAAGAGAAAACTTACTTAACACTTGATTAACCTTATACATAAGAGCCAAAATGTCCTATAAAATGGTAAAAAAATTATTGGAATATTTCAACCATAAAAATACGTTATATAATTTTTTTTTCATATCGGGGTCACATTATTTAAGGGAAACCTATTAATATTGTTTTCCTTTTTATATTTACAAGATAACCACTCCCCCTCCACTATAAAAAGGTACTCAACCCTCCCACATATTCACATATCTCATGAAATTTGGATCAACAAAAACATACCAAATAATCTCCTAAAATCCATCCCATTATTATATAATTCTAACATTGGTCATAAAACAAACCAAGTATGTCTTTTGGTATAATATAAAACAGGTTACCTGAATATGATGTGATGTTTTTGAATGAGCACTTTTGTTTTATTTATTACATAAACCACTTAATTAATTTCAATATCATAATTATATAAAAGTATTTCTATCTTAAATAAACATGGAGAGTTTTATGTTAATATTACGACCTTAATTCACACACACGTCCATGAAATGAGTTATACAACCGTTGTTTATGTGTACAACGTACAATGTCCTCGGGAACTACTGATGTGTGTCTTTCAATTACAACAATAAAAAATTGTGAATACATATGTATATATATTTTATATATTATATATATAATGCATTTATTCTTTTTTACTTATTATATAATACATAACATCATGCATTTCATTTTGTGGGAATATTATAACGTTATTTGTGGATGTGTAGACTATTACACCCTCAAAGCGGCAATATATTAAGGTTGGATTAAATATAAATCTATGAAATATATGAAATAAAATTACTCTAAAATTATAATATACATATATATAATTTAATATTCAAAATTTTAATACGACAACAAAATGGAAACCTCGTTCAGGCGTACATATGGACCACCATCTCTATTAATGTTGAATTTCATTTCACATCTCATAACATTATTGATTAAAATAAATACGTATATAGTGAATATATATAAAATTTATATATTGTTTCAAACAATATATAGGATTAGATCATTATTTATTTAATAGGAACAAAAATATAACGTAAAAACATACTTGAAAAAATGAAATTAACATCCAAAATATTAAAAATAATAGATCATTATTGGAAAATGGAAAATAATATATTATAATTAGAACATATATGATATTATAAATATTATTATGGTTCCTTTATAAGTTAATAATGTTATAAAAACCATTTTTGGGATGTTAAATGATTTTTACATAGAATAAAATTTAAGTTATGTGATCTTTATCTCACATTTTACATCTGTGGGAAAAATATCATATTCACCAAATACTTATTTTTTGTGGTTTATCTCTTGTCCTTTTGGATATATTTTTTCATTAGTAATTTTATATTAATGGTATTTATGGTTTTACTTTGAGTTATATCCTCAATTTCGTATTTATATGAAAATTACCTATGTAACACCCTGTGATTTTATGAGAAATATTCGTTTTAATTTTATTGATGTCTTGTGTTGTATGTTACAATAAAGGAGCCTTTCACAACTCATAATCCTAACCTGGCTGCATTACATGCAATCACGACCTTCCTCGATAGCGTGTGTAATACCAAATACCGAGTTTCAATAAACGAGATATTATTATAATATTATTATGAACTAGCCTTTATGAATTGTAATACCCACTTTTTAAAATTTTATAAATTTTATCATTCAAAATAGACTTCATTTTTGGATTCAGAATATCTAAATTAGCTTTGGGTTAAATTTTGGTATATTTCGGATAACTTTCATATTCTGATGAATGGTGGAAATTACTAAATTTTAATTAAAAACAACTTTTTTGATCGAAATAATTAATAGGGATAAATTATTAATTTGAGTGGTTTTAAAGTATATTTAGAATATATTTTTACAATTTAATACAATGTTGTTCATTAGATGAAATTTCACATTTAAACCAGACATAAACAAGTGTCAATATTTTGATAGTTATTATCTCTTAAGAACACGCTATTTGTTTTGACGACAGAAACTAATTTTTAAATTAATTAATGCAACTGATATGTTTTGAATTTGTTAAAATAGACATCATTTTTGAATTCATAATATCATATTTATCTTAGGCCTAATTTTTGGTATTTTTCTGGAAACTTTCAATTTTTTGATGAATAGTGAAACCACTAAGTGGTAGTTAAAAAAACTGAATTTTTCATAAACAATATTTTTACCGCTTATGTGAGTAGAATTTTTAAAATTCGAGAGACATTGTTAATATCACGGACTAAAATGTGGTTCAATGAGATGAAAATAATTTTTGGCGAATAGTAACTTTTTACTTTTTTTTACCACGGTTAAAAGTAAATAGGGTAATTAGGGGTAAAAATGATATTATTATTACTCTAACACATGTCCTAATTCTATTGGATAAGTGTAATTCGACGAAAAACAACCTTATGAATAACATATGACCATTTATGCCCACATGGATTAGATTAGGACATTTATTATTAATTTATTTAAAGAAGGGTTAAAATAATTAAAATCAATGTTTAATAAGTAAATCATTTTTAATATAGGGTTATACATAAGATACATTCGACTATCAATATTCATTAAAAAGATAAAAATATTTCCTACATAAGGTTATTTTATTTGTGATTTTTAGAATTTAAATAATTTCATTTATTTATGACACAATAATGATCCAGTAATTATCTTATTAATGAAATATTGACATAATTGATGATATAAATACCCAAATAAAAGTAATTTGAGACTTTTTATGAATTAGAAAAATTTTATATGTTAATATGACATGTTATTGTTGATTCAATTAACTTTGTTCAACTAATCATTCTGTTATGATTTTCACAAAAATCGATTACAAAATAGTGTAAAAATTGACATAATGTATTTGTTTAAACAAATATTATATTATTAATTGTTATTATATTCCTAAAAACCTTTGTTTCTTCCAAATGACTTATATAAGGTTATATATATTAATAATAAACAACTTGGGGTTCTTTTGGCTTGTTATAGTAATTTTATTAACCTTATAGTGTAAGAACACAAAAAGACACAGTAAAAGTAAAATTATCTAACTTAAAGTTAAATCTAAATAATAAGGTTAAAATAGGAACCTAATATTGTCTAAATTCTATTGGATGAGTTTATTTCGACCCATCCCCACCTTCGCTTCGAAATAAATCAATTTGGATCTATTTAAAACCGAAAATGACTTTATAATAAAATAATATTTTTAGTTTTTCCAAAGGTGCCCCTCTCCTCCCTTATAAAAGGGAACCTCCTCCCTCTCTTCCTCACACCACTTTGAGACTTCAATCTCGGCCAAACCCTGCCAAATTCTCTCCTCCACTTCCCTAGAAACAACCTAGAGGTCCTGGTCTTTTTCAAAGAACAATTTTAGTGCCCTAAGAGGAGGTCTCAAAGAGGCGCTTCAATGAATAGGTAATGTCCGTTACCGATTCTTTCAACTTTATTTCTTTTTCCACTTATTATTCTAAGTTTGTTTCATTATGAAGTAATAAAATCAGTATAAATCGTATACTGATATGTTATTATAAGTATTAAACAACCTTATTTAACCATCTATCCATCCTTCGGAAAACGAAATCACCGCGCGTGCGTACATACGGAATGTCGTCTCCACGCCGTGGTGTAATCTATTTTCCACCACCACCTAACATGGATGGGTATAATGGTGTAAATAATAACTATATATGATTATTGTAAAGTGATATTGATTCTGAAATAGTATACATACACTCCAATACAATTCCATGATCATGAGAGCGATATCATCGCTCGTGCGTACGTACGGACTACCGTCTCCACGACGCGATGAGATTCATTCTCCACGTTAACCATTCAGGAATGACTATAAAGTATATATAATAAGTAATCGTGAAATATATGACATAATAATTATACTGGATTTATTTGTATATATATTTCTGTCATCTACTTAATTCCATTCAACTCAATAAGGAAACGAAAACAGCGTTCATGCGTACGTACGACCTACCGTCTCCATGAACGGTGTATTTCTTTCCATTTACTGATTTATTATATTTATGTATATTCTGAATATATATCATATATAAATAATGTTTTATATTCTTGAATTATGTAATCATGATCTATGTAATCATAAGAATAATTACAAGTCAAAACACGGATGACAAATGAATCAATTTTACCCAAAATGCTCTTTAACATGGAATTTACAAAAGAAGGGGTAATATAAAGTCATAAGAGAACCATATATGATGTCATAACAATGAATATTATTCTGTAATAAGTCAATGACATTATTTAAATCATTATAAACAGGTTTGGATACGTATGAAACATATCAGACCTAAGGTAAGGGATAATTTTGCAAATCTCATTTTTATCCGGGATTTCTTATTCGTAAGTATTTACTGGGGTTATTTATATCATCCATGTCAATGATTTATAAAAGAGTTTTCATGTATGTTTAAATTCCTTGTTACACATTTTTGACTTTTACTACATGGTACGTAATGAATATTTCTTTTGTTTACGTTACGAGGTACTTTTTTGACTTTTCCGGCAAAAGTACGAGAAGAATGTTTTTTTTAACTTATACGACATGAAATTTTTTTTACGGTTTTATAAAGACTTATTTTCATGAAGCTTACTCCAAAAGATTTCATGACTATTTTCAACAAAATATTTTTCTTTAAAAATTGCATGATGTTTTGTGAAATGAAATTGATTTTGAAGAAGAAAGGATATTTTCCCCAATAATTCATTTCAAGTGTTTTATCAAAATCATTTCCCATCTAAGATGACATTATTTCATATTTGTATGTTTCAAGTATAATTTATTTATGATTTACATGGTTTAACTGTTCTTATGATGAAATGATATCTATTTTTTATATGGATTATTTTATGATGGGATGATGTTTATGATACCCATTTTATTCTTTGGGTTATGATAAATGATTAATGTTTATGTTGTGGAACAAGTAAGAATGATTTCATTATGAGATTGGTGGGACCTATATCTCCCTCCAATGCATTGGGTAAAGATTTATATCTCATTAGATAGACATGACTGGAACGGTAAGTTAATACGGTTCAGTGTTATAGTACTGAAACGAGGAGTGAACTCGATTCAGAAAGGGACTTTGTCCACTAAGATGGTCTTGGCAGCAATGTCTTGGCTACTATGGAAATCATTACATGTGATTAATAGATGCCACAATAACATGTTTTATTCCCATGCTATGTTATCATTATTTATGTTCCATTATGATCTATCCCTTATGTACTTCCATGTTTTAAGTCGTTTCTCAATATTTTGATGTTTAAACATTATGTTCATGTTTTTAGGATCAAATGTGTATCGTAAGTTTTAATTTATCCATCTATACCCTTACTGAGCATTTGAGCTCACCCTTTTTATGTTTTATTTTTTCCAGTATTAAAAGAATGGTTTTAGGTAAGGAAACAAAAAGTGGAAGATCTATATGGGAGATGATGAGGATCTTTCACCACGATTAGAAGATTACGTTCAAAGTTTCCAAAGACACTAAACTATTACGGTCCTTGTGTGTGTGTTTTTGTTATGTATTATGTATTCTGCAAAAGTAATGTAATACCTATGTACGTCATGATTCGGGTCTCTACAGTTTGTATCAGAGGAAAGGTTTAGTCAACCTTTGGAAACTGGGATGCGAAAACGTTAGTGAGACCCCTAGAGATATTTCTAAGGTATGTATAGGGATGTCCCTAAGGATAAGTATACGTATAGGATATAGTCCTAGAACTACGGTAATGATCTTAGAATTTGACCTAAGATATTAGATATTCAGGGAATTCCCCCTTTACTATGTTGTTTTCCCTAGCATGATTTTTTCCTCTCACACTATTTTTTTTGGGTTTTAGAAAATGGCTGGAAACAGGAAGATTCACGATAATGGAGGATATGGCAGACAATGGAATGATATTATTCATGATAAACCAAATGAAAAGGGATCTTGAAGTACCAAAATTGTTATTATGCCTAATCAGCAATCTCATAATATGAGAAATAATCTCAACTTTGGCAAGTTTCCAGACTCATATAAAAAGATAAAGATGGAGTATCATGATGATCATAAAGGAAAGAAAGTTCAATTTCCTTCATGTAAATCATGTGGGAAGAGGCAGTAGGGAGATTTTTTCAAAGGAACTGGAAGATGCTTTGGGTGTGGAAAAGAAGGACACAAATCCAGTAAGTGAAAAGGAAAAGGTTCAGTTAACACCATGGACAAGGATAATGGTATTGCTACCACATCAACAATGATTATATGTTTTAAATGTGGAATGTACGGGCATTATGCAAACCAGTGCCCTAATGGAAAATCTCATGAAGAGAATCAGCATGGTCATATGGGTAGTATTTATGTGGATGATGATGAGGAGAATACAAATGATATATGAGCTGAAAGAAGTGTTGAAGCTCAGTCAGTTTTTTTAGAAGGTAGTGGAATGATTGTATGTTTATCGAAAGTTATGTTGTATAGTTAATGGTATAATGGAATAAAGAATCATCTAAGGATTGTTACACTATTGTTTTTCCTAAAAGTATTTGAAAGTATATGTTGAATGGTACCAGTAACCATGTAAGGTTATTCAGATATTTTTGTAAAGTAGATGATATGCGCATAATGAAGGAATACGAAGATAATGAGATGTTTGATTGTATTCATGAGCTCATAATTGATATAAAGACTAAGTGATGTCCTGGTTTGAGTATATAGAATTTTGAGGATTTTGGTATGTGGAATGTGTTATCTTTTAACTGCATTCATGTTTCCACTAAAGTTCAATGGGTATTCATTTTTCAAGAGAATACATGATTAAGGCCTTCGAATGTTTGGAATGTGACCAACAAGACATATCTTATGATATATGGGGATCAACGATGGTATTAAATCTTTGGTAATCATTTTCACTATATTATGAGTGTGGACTGCAGTATTATGGATAACCCTAAAGATTGGAATGGATTATGTTGGACATAAATTAGTATTGTTTAAGGATATAAGTTTTTTCTATATTATTGATGGGATTTTATAGAAATATAGTTTTAGAAAAAGGACAACCTACATGACGGGAGACATCCCATCGCGTCGGACAAGGCTGTGGGAATCGAACCCACAACCGAAGTGCGACTGGCCCTTATCGCCTACCACTGGCCTACAAGAAGTCCCTAGTTAGTAGAAACTAGTTTTATTTTATTAAGCGGTATTATATATGAAGTATAAGTTCATTCTTGGAACCATATACGATTAATATAACCATAATATGGACTTATAACTTTTGTTAACCTTTTGTTTGAAACAGATGGAATGACCCATCATTCTATCACATGATCTGCTAACACATCACGAGTAACAAATTCAACTTCATTTCTTTAGGGGATGAAGTGGAAATTGTTCAATTCATGAACAATAGTGAGATTTTACCGAAATCATTTAAGTATTTCTTTTAATTCATCAAATTTAGGGAAATGATTTGGAAAACCAAAAATGTTGTCCTAGTTCCCTTATATCCGATGAATCAGATGGTACCTTAGATCAGCACAAATCTATAACTTTGTGATTGTTGGATTTTTCATAGAAATTTTCTCTACCACTATCCGTCAGAACATGATGGTTATGTTTCTCTTCCATATCCATATTTTCACCTATGTTCTCCTATGTGGAAACCCAGTGATTAGTTAATTGGGGTAACCGTTATGTTTCATAATTTAGTTTTTAAATATTGGTTTTGGTATTCCTTTTTACGATGTGGGTTTCTATTAAAAAAACTTACGAGTAGTAAACCATTTATAACCTCGACGAATTTCGAGGGTGAAAATAATTTTAAGGGGGGTAGAATGTAACACCCCGAGATTTTATGAGAAATATTCTTTTTAATTGTATTGATGTCTTGTGTTGTACGTTACAACAAAGGAGTCTTTCACAACACACAACCCGAACTTGGCTGCATTACACGCAATCACGACCCTCCTCGATAGCGTGTGTAGTACGCAATACCGAGTTTCACTAAATAAGATATTATTATAATATTATTACTAACTAGCCGTTATGAATAGTAATACCCACTTTTTGAAATTTTATAAATTTTGTCATTCAAAATAGACTTCATTTTTGGATTTGGAATATCTAAATTAGCTTAGGGTAAAATTGGGTACTTTTCAGATAACTTTCATATTCTGATGAATAGTGGAAATTACTATATTTTAATAAAAAACAACTTTTTTAATCGAAATAATTAATAGTGATAAATTTTTAATTTGAGTAGTTTTAAAGTATATTTAGAATATATTTTTACAACTTAATACAATGTTGGCCATTGGATGTAATTTCACATTTAAACCAGGCATAAACAAGTGTTAATCTTTTGATAGTTATTATCTCTTAAGAACACACTATTTGTTTTGACGAAGGGAACTAATTTTTAAATTAATTAATGCAACTGATATGTTTTTAATTTGGTAAAATAGGAATCATTTTTTAATTCATAATATCAAATAAATCTTAGGCCTAATATTTGGTATTTTTCTGGAAACTTTCATTTTTTTGATGAATAGTGAAACCACTAAGTGGTAGTTAAAAAAACTGAATTTTTCATAAAACCTAATTTACCGCTTATGTGAGTGGAATTCTGAAAATCCAAAAGACAAGGTTAATATCAAGGACTGAAATGTGGTTCAATGAGATGAAAATAATTTTTGGTGAATAGTAACTTTTTACTTTTTTTACCACGGTTAAAAGTAAATAAACTAATTAAGGGTAAAAATGATATTATTATTAACCTAAAACATGTCCTAATTCTATTGGATAAGTGTAATTCGACCAAAAAAAACCTTACGAATATAATATGACCATTTAGGACCACATGGATTAGATTAGGACATTTATTATTAATTTATTAAAAGAAAGGTTAAAATAGTTAAAATCAAAGTTTAATTTGTAAATAATTTTTAATATTAGGTTATACAAAAGATAAATTCGACTATAAATATTCATTAGAAAGATAATAATATTTCGTATATAATTATATTTTATTTGTAATTTTTAGACTTTAAATAATTTAATTTATTTATGACACAATGATGATGCAGTAATTATCTTATTAATGAAAAATTGACATAATTTATGATATAAATACCCAAATAAATGTAATTTGAGACTTTTTATGAATTCCAAATAATTTATATGTTAATATGACATGTTATTGTTTATTTAATTAAAATTTGTAGTACTAATCATTCTGTTATGAGTTTCACAAAAATCAATTACCAAATAGTGTCAAAATTGACATAAAATAGTTTTTAAAACAAATATTATATTATTAATTGTTATTATATTACGAAAAATCTAAGGTTCGGAAAAGTCACTTAGATAAGGTTATATTTATTAATAATAAACATCTTTGGGTTCTTTTGGCTTGTTATAGTATGTTTATTTACCTTATAGTGTAAGAACACAAAAAGACACGGTAAATGTAAAATTATCTCACTTAAATTTAAATCTAAATGATTAGGTTAAAATAGGAACCTAACCTTGTATAAATTATATTGGATGAGAGTATTTAGACCCATCCCCACCTTAGATTCGAAATAAATCAATTTGGAGATATTTAAAATAGAATATGCGTTTATAATAAAATAATATTTTTTGTTTTTCCAAAGGTGCCCCTCTCCTCCCTTATAAAAGGGAACCTCCTCCCTCTCTTCCTCCCACCACATTGAGCCTTCAAGCTCGGCCAAAACCTGAAAAATTCTCTTCTACACTTCCCTAGAAACATCCTAGAGGTCCTGGTCTTCTTCAAAGACCAATTTTAGTGCCCTAAGAGGAGGTCTCAAAGAGGCGCTTCAAAGAAGAGGTAATGTCCGTTACCGATTCTTTCAACTTTATTTCTTCTTCCACATCTTCTTCTTAGGTTGTTTCATTTTGAAGTAATAACATAAGTATCACTCATAAACTGATATGTTATTATAATTATTAAACAAACCAGTTTCACCATCTATCCATCCTACAGAAAATGAAATCACCGCTCATGCGTACGTATGGAATACCGTCTCCACACCGTGGTGTAATCTATTTTCCACCACCACCTTACTTGGATGGGTATAATGGTGTACATAATAACTATATATGATTATTTTTAAGTGATATTGATTCTGAAATAGTATACATACACTCCAATACAATTCAACGATCATGAGAACGATATCATCGCTCGTGCGTACGTACGGACTACCGTCTCCACGACGCGATGAGATTCATTCTCCACATTAACCATTAATGAATGATTATAAAGTATACATAATAAGTAATAATGAAATATATGACATAATAATGATACTGGATTTATTTTTATATATATGTATGTCATCAACTTAATTCCATTCAACTCAATAAGGAAAAGAAAACAACGTTCATGCGTACGTACGACCTACCATCTCCATGAACAGTGTATTTCATTCCATTTACTGATTTATTATATATATGTATATTCTGAATATATATTATATATAAATCATGTTTTATATTATGGAATTATGTAATCATGATCTATGTAATCATATGAATAATTAAAAGTCAAAACACGAATGACAAATGAAACGATTTTACCCAAAATGCTCTTTAACATGGAATTTACAAAAGAACGGGTAATATAAATTCATAAGAGATCCATATATGATATCATAAAAATGAATATGATTCTATAATATTTCAATGACATTATTTAAATCATTATACAGGAGGTTCGGATACGTACGAAGCATATCAGACCTAAGGTAAGAGATAATTTTTCAAATCTCATTTTTATCCGGGATTGCTTATTCGTAAGTATTTGCTGGGGTTATTTATATCATCCATGTACATGTTTTATAAAAGATTTTTCATGTATGTTTAAATTCATTTTTACCCATTTTTTACCTTTACTACATGGTATGTAATGAATCTTTCTTTTGTTTACGTTATGAGGTACTTTTTTGACTTTTCCGGAAAAAGTACGAGAAGAATGTTTTTTTAACTTATACGGCATGAAAGGATTTTTACGGGTTTATACAGACTTATTTTCAAGAAGCATCCTCCAAAAGATTTCATGACTATTTTCAACAAAATCTTTTTCTTTTAAAATTGCATGATGTTTTGTGAAAAGAAATTGATTTTGAAGAAGAAAGGATATTTTCCTCAAGAATTAATTTCATGTGTTTTATCAAAATAATTTTCCATCTAAGATGACACTATTTAATATGTTCATGTTTCAAGTATAATGTCTCTATGATTTTCATGGTTTCACTGTTCTTATGAGGAAATTATATCCATATTTTTATATGGATTATGTTATGATGGGAAGATTTTTATGATACCCATTTTATTCTTTGGGTTATGATGAATGATTTATGTTTATGTTGTGACACAAGTAAAAAATGATTTCATTATGAGATGGGTGGGACCTATATCTCCCTTAAATTAATTGGGTAAAGATTTATATCTCATGAGATAGACATGGCTGTAACGGTAAGTTAATCTGGTTCAGTGTTATAAGACTAAAACAAGGAGGGATCTCGATCCAGAAAGGGACATTGTCCACTATGATGGTCTTGGCAGCAATTCCTTGGCTACTATGGAAATCATTACATGTGATTAATGGATGACACAATTACATTTATTATTCCCATTCTATGTTATCATTATTTATGTTCCATTATGATCTATGTGTTATGTACTTCCATGTTTTAAGTCGTTGCTCAAGATTATGATGTTTAAACATTATGTTCATGTTTTTAGGTTCAAATGTGTATGGTATGTTTTATTTAATCCATACATAGCCTTACTGAGCATTTGAGCTCACCCTTTTTATGTTTTATTTTCCCCCAGGATTAAAATAAAGGTTTTAGGTAAGGAAACAAAAAGTATAAGATCTTTATGGGAGACGTTGAGGATCTTTTACCACGATTAGAAGATTACGTTCCACGTTTCCAAATACACTAAACTATTATGGTCCTTGTGTGTCTGTTTTTGTTATGTATTATATATTCCGCAAAAGTAATGTAATATCTATGTACATAATGCTTTAGGTCTCTACAAACTACTGGTAAAAGTTAACTTGTAATGTCACTTTCTATTGAGATTGATAACATTTATTAAAACACTCAGTTCCCCGGATATAATTTTTCATTGGAAATTAAATTTAACTATGATATAAATATTATTTTATGGGGGATATAATTTTTTATTAAACCATATACTAGAGGTAGATATTGGTTTTCCTTTGAAATTTATTTGTCTTTCTTAGTGAAATATTGATAAATCAATATCCTTTACCTAATAAGAAAATTTGGCGATGAAATTTGTTTATGAATTTAAATCTATCATTAAATATTTTAGGAAAGATATATAAATTAACTACACGTATTGGGTACCATTTAATTCATTCCACTGGTGCATCAATAGTCTCAGGAGATGGATCTATTGTCCAAATCAGATGTGTTTTTTATCGAGTATGTTTTAATATATCATTACGATATATCCAGATGGTAAATATATAAATTTCATAGGAAAGATTTTATACACTAATTAATAATTTCTATTATTTATAATTCTATTACTTTTTTTACCCATTAGATTTTATATTTGGAATATCTATGTATTCATCTTCATTTTCAGTGTATTGATTTAAATTCATGTGGGTTTGATTATTTATTTTTCAATATTGATTATTCCTTTTCTATTAATTTAAATGGAATGTGTGTTTATTTATTACATTGGTATATTGATTATTTGTTATTAATTCCTAATAAAATCTATTATAACTAACCTTTACTATGTATTTTATATGAACCATATTTTTTTCTTTCCTTTCGTTATGAATAAAAATATTTGAATATGATTTCACAGATATAGTTCATATCATTTTATTTTGAAACATGCTTTATTTTCTATTTCCCAATGTAATATGGATATCATGAATGTAATCTTGTGTTTTAAAAACAATAATCTGATTGGTATTTCATGATACGATACCTTATAATAATTCTAATGTAATAATATAAGGCACTGGCTCTGGGATTCTGGGGTTGGGGAATTACAGATTGTATCAAAGGATGTTTAGAATAATCCTTGGAATTAAAATATATGATACCTGAGATTACGTAACATAATCCTATGATATAATTTGATGAAAAGAATAGAATAAAATGTTATAGTTTTTGTGATATAGATGTTTGGTTGTGTTTTTCATAGAATAAATCCATATCATGATAATATCATCGGTTTTATGAGTTTTTGATTAAAGATAAGTTGAATGAATTAAGAAACTCTTTTTGGTTTAATTAAATGATAGTATAGCATGATTAAATAATTTTAGATTAATTAATGGATCATATAAATTATAATGGAAAACGTACATGAGGAATGAATAATTTACCTTTTAAATAATTTTTTTTAAATTTATTGATAACCATTGCGGTTAATATGATCATTAATGAAATTTTTATAACAATCAAACATTATTACAATCCATTGATAAAAAAAAGTTATATTGAAAACCCTAGTAAAAAGTTAATCTAATGATTATATTTATTTCAAGGGTGTCCATAATAACATATTGAGAATCTTTTTGGAATTATATTAATATAGTTTATAATGCGGAAAACCCACATGTAAGGTTAGAAACCATCACATCCAACTTCATATTGGGTCATTAACCCATGAATGAAGGATGATAAGGGTTTTGTGCCTACGAAATGCCTACATGTTTTCCTGGTTAATATGTTATGGTTCATTTAGTTAAAAATATTTATGTCTAAATGTTAACATAGAAAAAATAATATTAAATTTGTTGTTAGATTATTATTGTATTTATTGCATTTTTTTGAACATTTGTAGATATAGATATATATATATTTGTTATGTGGAGCTTATTATCCACTGAAAGTTAATATTAGTGCATGTGGAATAGAAAAATTATTCATTTAATGGTGTAAAGTGTAAAAATTGAAATTTATCAATGTAAAACTAAATGAAGATTTTTTTTAGAAATATATAAATTATATATCCTTATATAAATAGATAGTGAAATAATTACTCAAAATTGAGAAAATGAACCAAAAATATTATCCTAGTACCTTAATTTTTAATGAAGCAGAGTTCTTTTAAATAAAAAAAGATTTATCGATTTGAGGTGGTCAAAATTCCATTCATAATTCACTTGATTATTATCAATTAACTCAATCACTACATTAATTATTTATTACTTTTCACCAAGCCCATATCTTCAATTCCCTCTTATGTTCTCCAATGTACAAACCTAGTAATATATTGTTACATATGACCATTGTACTTAAATTTATCTCATTTTATATGATATTATATTGAAATTTTATAATGATGTTTTTTGAATGAAATAATTTTAAATTATCAAACCATAAATTAGAAATATTAGTTTTTTATTGTGATTATTCTATTTATTTATGGTGGGGAAAATATAACACCCCCATAATTTACAATATTTTCCATTTAAAATAAATTTATATCTATTCCAATATTTACTTATATGAAAAGTATTGTAAATAATACACTAGACAGAACAATTATATTATGTTGAAGTACCCTAAACAGTACGTTGTATTTTGTTACATCCAATACTACGTTCCTTCAATTTTTTTAATTTAATATAATACCGAGTTTTACTAAACATTAATATAATATTTATTTTATTATTTGAAATGATTGTTATCATATAAGATATTAAATTAAATTTATTATAATTGTTAAAAAAAATTAAAAAAATTACAAAAGGTTACATATATCTTTGGAGACCAATTAATTTGAAATAAATATTGAAACAAAATTAATATAAAATAAGTTTTTATAAAAATTATATTTATTCACAATATGTATACAGTCATAATAAAATAAATTAACTAAATTTAGTCGATGAAAGTATTAAAATTTATTTATTATATATTCAATTAATTATTTTTAAATAAATATAATAGACTATATAGTTATAAAATAAGAATAAATCCAATTTCTAGCATAAAAAGATATATTTTTTTAAATACCTTTTTATACTTTTAATGGTGTAGTTATTTTAAAAATAGATTTCTTAACTATTTGTAATTTTATATGAATTAATATACATAACTTTTGAAATACTAATTTCAATGTTTTTTTAGATTGGTGTTTCATATTTTTATACATAGTTTTATTTTTGATGAATAGTGAGAAATACTGAATTTTAATGGAAAATTGACCTTTCTCATAAATAATTAATATGTTTAAAATATATTTTTTGGTGTGTTTCAATGAAAAATTATGTTAATTATAAATCTTTTAATCCAAATTATTTCTTTTGAATGATTTTTATTTTTTATTTGGAAATATAAAATTTAGTGAACTTTGTAACATTTTAACAATAAAACTCCACTTTGTTATCACATCTCCAAGATTAATTTTTTATTAATTTCAGCCACCTTTGTTATTGTAATTTTAAAAAATTGATTAAATATTTTTAATATAATTTTTTTATAATTTTTTAAATGGTAATGTTAATTTTTGAACAATAATATTATTAAATGTAATTAAAATTAATTATAGTGGTTAAAAAATGAAATAGCTTCAAAAAGTAATAATTTTATGAATAAAGAAAAATTTTCTAAAAAAATTTAGAAAACCTATTTTCTACAAATATTACAACCATATACTCCCATGGATCATATATAGTTCATTATTGGTGGAACATGATGTACGGGACACCTTTTAATAGTCATTACTTTTTATTTTTACAAGAATGCCACTACTACTCCATAATAAAAAGGAACTCACCAATGCTAGTTATACAATCCTCTAGATCTTATTTTCAAATAAATAACATGACCCAATAATCTCTTAAAATCATCAATATATTACTATAATCCTAAATGTTTTTATAAAGCAGACCAAAGAATTCTTTATGTATAATGTAAAAGGAGTTACCCAAATAACATGTGACATTTTTTGATGATCACTTTTATTTTGTTTATTTAATTTAGAAAAAAAAATATGTTTATATCTTTATTATATAATAAAATAAGTAAATAAAATATATAATAGTTATATTATTTAAAATTTAAAACTTACAATCACAGAGACTTCCAAAAAATGGGACACATAATCATCGTTTGTGTATACGGCGAACCACTACCTTGTGAACTGTTATCACTCGTTAATTCATTATCAACCATCATGGATGGGAATAATGATTTATTTATAGTATTTATTTGATATATATGATATTCATAAATTTTTATATTCTTTAATTTTTATATAAGAGATATCTTCATGCTTTCCAATTTGTGAGAATATGATAACATCATCTGTGGACGAGTGGACTACCCCCTCTACAAAGTAATGTGATTCCTTCACACTATAGATGGAATGTATTATGTGATGTTTTAATTGAAATATCTAAAATATATGAAATATATATTATACTGAAATTTTAATATACATATATATAATTTACTTTAAATTCTTTTAATATGACATGAAAATTAAAACATTGTTCATGCGTACGTACAACCTACCATCTCTAGGAACAATGTATTTCATTTGTTATCTACAAACATATTGGTTTAAGGTAAAAAAATATATAAAATATCAATCATAGATAAAATAATATTGATTACAAAACAATGATCTAAGTAATAATGAAAAAATAGAAAGTAAAAATTTCTCAAAAAACAAGGCAATTAACACCCAAAATAGTGAAAATATTGATTAATAATAATTTAATAAGAAATAAATTATTTAAATTATAAAATATAACATATTTAAAATATTATAATAGTTTTTTTGAAATATATTAACGAGGTTAATACCATAATACCAGATCTTAATGGTTGTTCACGCAAAATAAATTAAAGGTAATAGATTCTTATATACCCTTTACATATGTGATATAAATTACATTTTAACCAATTACATATATATTTTTTGGAAAATATACTAACGTTTATTATATATTATATCATAAATCCATTCATATTAATTTTTTTTAAGGTTTTAGTTTAAATTATCTCATCCAAGGTGTTTTAACATGAATATTTCAAACTCGAAAAAGTAATATTGTAATCTCACTTTCTTTTGTGATTGTTAACTTTCTATTAAAATAATCATGTTTTCCTAAAAGAATTCATTTGAAATTATACTTATTTTTGATATCATTATTCTATTATGATTTAAATTATTATTTCATTAACTTTATACTATTTACATGTAATGTTATTACATTGAAGGTTATTTTATTTAATGAGGAATATTAGTAAATATGTATCCTTAACTCAATATGCATATTTAAAAAGGAACAATTTTTATGAATTTAAATAAATTATTAGATATATATGGATTTATTTTGAAGTGCAATAAATGGGTTGCGGAGTAGAAAATGCATTTCCCTTAATGCATATGTAATCTTTTGAGACGAATCAGTTGGCCCAATCAAATGGGATTTTACCTAGTATGTTTTATACTATCATGAGAGATATATCTCGAAGTTAAAGGTATAATATTCATATGAAACATGAAAAATAATAAATAATATTTTTTTTTTATATTTTGTATTTATTATTATCCATAAAATTTTTTCATTGACGTTATCTACGAGTGCATTTTTTTTCTCTGTTTATTGAATTAATTACATGTGTGTATGGTTATTTACATTTCCATACCAATTATAGCCTATACAAGTTTTTAAATGGATGGTGTTTTCAGGTATTACCGTTAAATATTTATTAATAACTATTTATTATGAAACATTCTACGATACCTAACATTTTATGGCCGTTTTATCCCAACCTTATTTTTCTCCATTCTCCTGGTTAATAGAATGAAATATCACTATAATCCTTCAAGGATAATATTCATCTCATATTATTATGTATAATTTTTTATTTTATGTTATTAAATATTACATGGGTAAATTTTATGTAATAAATGTTTTCCAAAATGTGATAGATCGATCAGTCCTCTGGGATTTGATTCCTTGTAATCATATCAACGTAATAATGTATGGCACAAGCTTGAGGCTTCTAGTGTTGGGGAATTACAAAATATATATATATATTACTTGTACAATGATAATTATATCATTAATATCAGAATTATTTAATTTATATCATATATATTCATTTCATATACCCTTATTACCATACATTTAACATGGTATAGAAAAATTTTCAAATCATGTTAGGAGGCGGTAGCTTTCCAAACACACGAGTGACATTATTGTATCCCCAATGCTATGATATATATGAATGGTTGTACATGATATATTCAGTAAATATAAATTATTATTTTATAAATATCATAAATATAACATATAAATAGTATTTCCATCATTAAACCCATCCATGATACAAGGTATAATAAAAATGAAAGACATCATTTTGGGAGCTGGTAGTTTACTGTACACACAAACAATGTTCTCATAACCCATTTGATCGATGTGTGTGTAATTTTAGGTATTACATATAAAATAAAACCATATTTATTTATTAAGGATACATAATTTATTATATAATACTAGTGTAAGAGGAATTAAATGGGGGTGGAAGAAGAATTAAAAAATAAATTTTCATTGGATAACTTCACCTCTTCATTGGGTATCTCAATTTTGATTGCCTCAAAGGAATTCCATGGATGGATTTGTCCCAAAAAAAATGTATTATAGGTTTAGATAATGGATTTTTATATGTAATTAGGTGTGTTCTTGGTAGATAAAATTTTCTTGATATGTGTGATGAGAGGAGAAGTGTGGAGGCCGTTTATAAGTGGGGTGAGTGGAAAACATGTACATTTCTGAAATACAGAATTCCACCCACATTTTATGCATCTCATGTTGATGAAATAATATAAAAATCATTTTTATTGAAGTTATAAGGTTGAGATAAGTATAATAAATGTGCTCTTGATGTTTTTCAGGTCATTTATATCCTTAAGTTTAATGTTTAACTGGTACGAAAACTAGTTTTTCCTTAATGGATGTAATTAATTTTAATTTATTTCACTACAATTTTGTGACAAAAACTATGCTGAACATATTAAAAATTAAAAATTATTATTATTCATAATTTGGATTTCTTTTTTGAAATTAAAATATTATATGTGGAAAATTGAAATTTATTGAAAATCAGGTAGACGTTGTAAGAAATCTTGTTTTTAAGTGATCATGATCAAAATTTTGAAACGGTTTTTAAATAAAAATTAAATAATAAATTTATTAAAATGACCAAAATTTTATGAACATGTTTATAATTTCACTATTTAGTCTTAAAATTATTTTAAATTAAAATTTAACAATATGTCTTATCTAGAGAAAAATGATGTTTTTAGTTAAAATCCTGTATTTTTGTAACTATTCGTCCAAAAATAAAACTTCTCAGAAAAATAAAATATAAATCACCCTATAATAATTTTCATAATATTATTTCATAAATGATAATCATTCACTGAAATTAAATTTATAAACGTGTCAAATAAGATTCTAAAATAAGTTTTCCATTAAATGATGCAAAAACATTCTTTACAAAATATTTCTTTCATATGAAAAATAAGAATTATTTCTTATCATGCGTAGATAAATTATATTGGATGAAAATAGAAATATTTGATAGAATATATGTTATATATTTTATTTAATATATTTATATAATTTAAATTATTTATAATTACAAATATAATGAGCCTTTGGGTACATCAATATTTGTTTTATAAAAACATTGCTATTATATACAATAAGTTGTTTATTTAATTTATAATTAATTGAAAATGAAAAAATTTAGTTCATAATCATTACTAAACCATAATTTCATAATATTACTAATATTATTCATTCCCCCATTCCAATGGCTACATTAAAACTATCCTGTAAAATAATAATCTAAATAGTATATTATTGGTCAATAAGACTCAGGCTTTCATAAATTCAAGTCATAGAAGAAATTGTATGATAGGTGAAATGAAAGATAAACATGGTGCTAAATATAATGTAAAATAAAATTTTTATTATGTGTAACTCACAATATCTAAGAATATAAATTAAATTGAATGATGATATTTCATTAAATCTTAATAAGTCACATCACACACATAATACAATGAATTTCTCCCTTGAAGTTCATTTTGGATATTGAAATAATAATTTTTTGAGAATTCATTTATTGAAACCCTCATCATACTGACTAATTAATGAAACAATCCATTAAAATGGAATTGTGGAAACATAAAGGTAACATTATGTTACATACAACTAGGATTTCACAAAGGGCGAAGATTGGTGGGAAATTAAAAATTGATTTGGAAGGAAGAACTATTTCGCATGGACTAATAGAGAGTAATTTAAAACATATTCTATAGAAACCCAATGAAAAAAACAACCCAAATAGGTGTGTAAAATTTTATTTATATCATAAAAAATATAATAATAGGATAAAAATTTATTTCAATATCTTATTCCTGAAGATAAAGGTTTGATTCACAATATTTATTAGAATCAAATTTAAATATTCTTACATGAAATGTAAAATTTCATCCTTTAACCTATTTCCACAATAATATAATCTTTTAATCTAGATGATAATAATTTAAGATGATTTTTATTATTCATGGACCACAAAAATAAAATTTTAATAACCAGATAAAAATAATGGGGTGACAATCTCTTCCTTTTTCCATTAAACATTAACTAAAAAAAATGGTTAATGAATGGTATGATAATTTTAAAAATAATAATTCTTCAAATGAAATATTAATTTTTATAATTTACTAGTAATACTGAATGATCAAGTCAAATCCTTCTATAAATAAATATAGTTAAAATTCATCAAACATTTCCAAACTATGTTTGAAACACAAATATTGGAATTATTTGATAACGTATTATTCCGAAATAAATCAACCATTATTCATCAAATAAAATCCAAATTTTTTATTATAAAAAATTAATCATTACCTATAAAAAATATAATTATATGTACAAGATCACCTAGGCCAGCTGTATGTTCTAAACCATTTTCATTCATCAGTTATGGCTTCAATCCTTGTGGCCTTCTGGGATGTGACATCTTTTCACCCGACATTGGTTTTATATATTTAAACATGAAAAATAATTCTTCCCTAAATATTATAAAATTTTCATCATATGAATTACACATACCACAACCAAAAAAATTATTCAATAATTTATTAGACAAAATCTTTTTTTTCTAAAATCCTAAATTGGGTTTATTAGACGTTAAACATATGATATTATTTATGATTATAGACCAATGAATATATTCATAACTCATAATACAACCTTATATCAAAAAAATAATATTCAAATTTATATAAACTGACCATTGATACGAACTACAATAGCTCATTACTCACACTCCGAGATTATGTACTGAAATCATGAACATTAAATTTACATTGTTGATTACGATAAATGTGAAAAAAAATTATCTAAATATTAAAACATAAAAAAACATGGATCTCATACAACCTTAAGAACATTCTTGGTTTATAGTTTTATTTAATGAGGACCACCAAATATAAACATAGAATCATAAATAACCATTTCATAAATATGCACATCATTTCTAATTGTACAATGATTATCTTATTTCTCATTAAATAAACATCATTATCCATGTGAAATTACTTATTGTTAGAAATTGGTGAAAATATTTCATTACAACCTACGAAAAAGGAATCATAAATCGGTGATATGAAATTCAAAATATGGGTAATCATAAACTTTAACAGTTGAATGTCATCAACGAGAATGAAAGTGCATAAGGATATGATGACATAGGAAATGTGCATGATTGAATAATAAAAGAAATCATACCCAAAAATACCAATATAATCATACATGAAAACATGTTATAATTCATTAACAAATTAAATATTCATAATAATCAATAATCATGAGCCAGGTGATATCAATATTTATCAAGTAAAACATTATTATCCCATATAAGAATGTGATAAAATAGATTTTTATCGTGGAATCTCCATTCATTGAACAATTATAAAACCCCTATAGACCCCATATCAATTGTAGTAAAAATAAATCCAAATTCCTATTTAATTTTCTAGTGAGAATAATAATAACCCAATTCATTTGGGCTCTATCTTTGTACACCAATTATATAAGATATTATAGGATCACTCTGAGATATCTGTGTGCACACATCATTTATAATGTCCAATAAGCACATAATTAATAAAATACATATATATTTTATCACAAACATCAAATAATAAATAATAATTTTCTTGAACACAATGTCCTTTTATATTTTAAAATAATTTTTTTGGAAAAATTTTAAAATATTTTTATAAAATAACGTTTTTGAGGAAAAATAGTTTTCAAGGGAAAAGATTATTTTAAAAAAACATTAGTTTGAACACTAGGGAATAAAAAGAGATTAGATTAAGGGTACAAATGTATTTTAATGAAATAAATAGATGATAAAAACTTCCAATTAATTATTTATATGTATATCATTTTATTTAAGAATTATTGACTTAATCACAGACAATCATGAAAAAAAGTAAGATTGAAACATGAAACTCTAACAAAATTTGTAGCATAGGATCATAAACCCGATGAAAGAATAAAATTAATTAAAACATATAATATTACAAACATAATTATATTCACTATATAACATGAAATTCTTCTAGTATATAAACAACACATAAAAGGATATTGGTGTATAACATAACAAACATCCCAAAGAAGTACAATGGACATAACAATCTATTACTGCTTTGGTAAATATAAAAACATAAACACCAAGATAAATATATCCGTAAAGGGAAATGTATATGTAAATAAAATTTTATAAGAATCATAAAACAAATTAATGCAAATTATATATACTAATCAAAAAAATAAGTGTGGAATTTGGTATATATCTCATAGAAATAAATGTGAGATTAGAAAAACCATTACTAAGAGTTTGATTCATATTTCTTAATTTGTCTCATTATAAAAAATAAACATATGTTAATTATTTATTTAATTTATAAACATTTACATGATTATTATTAATTTTATTTCACTTATAATGAATTTATATATAATTACATTATCTATTAAGTGTAAGACGAATGTTTAGAGTATATTCAACTTATGTGTCAAAAAATAATTTGGTAGGTTGAATAGGGTCAAAAGGGAATTTTCATAAAAAATAATGAATAATAATCCAGAAATTATTATCATTTGTATACATGATTTATAATTTTACAACCAATCATGAAATATGGTTATGAAAAATGAACTATCATTTCAGTTATGGAGATAGTAGGTCGTACATAGTATGAGTAACCTATCAATATCTCAATGATCATTATATAAGAAGATTAAGTAATATTACACCTTTACAATGTGCTAATTATACCATAAATATGATTATATTTAAATATATATTCTTATATATATATATATCATTCATGTTATGTAAAATGAGTCACATCACTATGAGGAGGGGGTAATCTACACAACCATTAATGATGTTATATGTTTTTCATTGTGAGAAAAGGTTGTAATGAAAATGTTATATTATTTTTGGATCTAGAAATTCAATCTATTTAATTCAAAAAATGATTTCATACATGAACCTAGAGTGTATCTCGTTCCAAAATCGTCGATTTCACTAGTCGTGGAGCCCAAACAGAGTTATGGATCAGAAGTTATGGTTATTCCAAGTCATTCTACTGAAAATGGCCATCCAAAATGTTTTTTGGGGAAATATATGGTTTTGAACACAAGCCTTGAAATATTGTGTGAATGAATGTCTGTTTTCTTTGAAAAAATGTAATCTTGGGTGCAACAGTCAAATCTTGCATGCAACATGTCATACAAACATTTTGCGCACCTAATGAGATGCCATATTCCACCTAGACCACCCGTAAAACAACTAAAGAAGGTGTTCGCATGTTTTGAGTGGTGCGCGCAAGATTAGAATCTACGCACAAGATTCATACAGGCCCAATGTGACATCAAATACCCCTTTGTGTGCACAACCACCACAGGGTGCACATAAGATCTCTTCCGCACCTAGAATCTTACGAGAAACTACTCCCTGGTTCACCTATAAATAAAAGTGCCACCCCAACCCACGAAGACAGGTCTCCCGAGGATGTCCACCGCTCTACTGCACCTAATACAGCATTTTCTTCTCTCGTGCGGAAGAATGGAACCATCAATGTGATATCATTTGCGATAGGTCCCATATGGGTCCACTTTCGCGCGCGCCCACCGTGGTTTTATCCTCGCCTGACTTATTTTCTTCCCAATTTATGTGTGTGAAAGATTCCATGCTTGCGTGCGAAACATCAAATCTTGAGCGCATAACATCAATCTTCAACCCATGACTTCAATCTTGCACACAATTATGCCAAGGTGTCCAATCTTATGTTCACATATGCTGTAAGGTCCAATATTGCGTGCATCCCATCTTTTTCATAGGGAATCTTACACCCAATAGTGCCTTGGCCTATGCCCGGTGGTCCATACAGCGGCGGATGTGCCCCCGCACCCCTGATCGGGTTCAGTGTCGGTCTATGGTATTGGCCTTTCGGCTCAGTCCCTTTTCTATCATCACTACCCCCCATGATAAATGGAGAGTTGCACCACATACTTTTCGTGTCAGTATGTCGGAAATATCCATTGCTCTCTTATGTGCATCTACCTTCCACCTATGGGATACCATGATTTGAGATACTCCTCTGCACACTAGGAAACACATTCAGTCATCATATTTCTCTTGGTCTGTTTCCCAGGTCGTGAGTTGATATTCTCAACATCAATCCCTCGAGTACCTTGAGTTGAACCATTTCTCATGTAACTCATCCACACCTCATCACTTAGCTGTTTTACCAGGTTGAACTAGAAAGGGCCGCCCTTAAGTATGTCACAACAACAACCATTTATAGGTGTCGTATTCCAAACTGTCCTTCCCAAATGACTATTAACTGTATCATTACCTATATGAAATGAATAGGATGCCTCTTTCCCCATACAAGATATGCCTTATGCGCCAAGCATAAGAGGCCAACAATCTTCTCTACATGACAATAAATAGGTGTATTCCCTATATGACAAGTATAAGATTCGACTTGTTCCAAAAAAGAGATTCCTTATGCGACATGCATAAGATTCCAAAAATACTCTCTTCATGACTATAAACTGTAGCATTTCCTATAAGACAAGTATAGGATGCCTCTTGTTCTAAACAAGAGATGCCTTATGCCACAAGAATAAGATGCCAACAGTAATTTATACATGACTACAAATTATAAAATTCCATATATGACTATTATATGATGCCTCTTGTTCCATACAAGAGATTCCTTATTTTCTTTGAATAATATGCCAATAGTCCTCTCTACTTGACTATAAACTGTAGTACTCCCTATGTTCCAATCATAGGATGACTTTTTCTCTAAACAATAGATGCCTTATGATCTAATCATAAGATGCAAACAATCCTCTCTACATTACTATAAACTATAGTATGCTCTATTATTCAATAATTTGATTCCTTTTGTTCCAAATAAGTGATTCCCTATGTACTAAGAATAAGATGCCTCATTCCATTGTTACAGTGGAGTAATTTCAAGAGCCTTTGAATCTGTTTAAGCATTCCATCACTCCACCTCACACTTCAAGTGTCCTTCATTTAGATCTTCATCATATTTCATGTCTGAAGGGACCCCCTAACAGCCTGGTACCATGCTGTATCGGCTCACCTACTGTCCTCAGCGAACGCCCCGTAAGACTTTGGAAAACACTTCGAGTCAGGTCCCATGTTTCGAACACGGTCTACAGTTGAACCTCGTTTGTGTGTTCCCATTTCTGGATAACATGATACAGATGTTGTGATTTGAACATGGTCAGTAGTTATCCTCCATCGCCACACTACCCTCATTGCATTCGGAATGTCAGGCATGTGATTTACAATCTTCATCTCCCTTTTTTCGGGCTGATTCCAATGCCTTTGGTGTTATCCCACTTGTGCACTTCCACATAGGTGTATAACTCAATTATGTGCCTCGACCCAATAGAGAGTTTATATTCCCTCATGGCCAAACATGATGACGACAACCTAGAAGCTTCTTTGTGTGATCCCCATCCACCATTGTCGTTCCTTATCAGCACCTGAGTATCTTCCTTATGTAAGCCCCATTCACCATTGTCCCACCATAGAGGAACCCAAGAAGCTTCCTTGCGTAAGCCCCATCCACTATTTCATCTCCATAGTGGCACCTGGGTAGATTCTTTGTGTAATCCACATTCAAATTTGTTTCAAAATAGTGGAACCTGGGCTGTTATCCACATGTCAGCCCCAGTTTCCCCTTTGGACTACTATCCACGCATAAGAAAATGTTTCCTCATTGGACTTCTAACCACGTGTAATCCCCACTCCACTTCCCATGGAGGAACCTTTCATGATGTTATTGTTAGGTCATTGTTGCCTCTTGTTTTTCACACCAGTTATGAATCACATGGGATTAGAGTAATCATCGACTATCACATCCTCCAGGCTACATATAGTTTATGTCCCACACTTATTCTAGACTACGTGGTCTTTGATCCATCCCAAGGCAAAGCAAGTAGGAACCCTCCCTAAGGATCAATCCCACCATGCATTGGTGTCAACTATCTTCACTTCAGTTTACCAAACACCATCCCAAACAATTAATACATTGATCCATGCCAAGGAAAGGTAGATATGAATCCTCTCTGTGGTTCAAGCCCAACAACCCTTGTATTTGACCCCCTTCACATTGGTTCCCACTTCTCCTAAACTATGCAGTATTTGATACTTGTAGAGTAATGGTTAGGAAGCCTCCCTGAGGTTCATTCCCACCATCCATTGGTCTCGACCATCTTCACATCGTTTCACAAAACACTCCCAAACTACATGGACTTTGATCCTTGCTATGGCAAGGTGCGTAGAAAGCACTACTGCAAAAGGGAATTTTCCCAACACTTGTATACCAACAGTTTATATAAACCGTTGGTAATGACTTTGAACAACTGACCTTTCCCAATTATTTTATGAAACCATTGGGAAAAGTGAGGAAAAGTTAACTTTTCCCAATGGTTTCCTCAAACCATAGGGAAAGATGGGGAAAAATTAGTTTTCCCAATGGTTTCATAAAACCATTGGGAAATATTGGGTTTTACCAACGGTTTTTAAAAACCATTGGGAAAAAGCCCCAAATTCTCCAAATGCAGGCAGCAGCCTCCCCACGATTCCAAAAGCCTTCTGCTCATCTCCAAAAGCGATTCCTTGGCAGAAGCACTTCCGAATCCCCACATCATCCATCGGATAAAAAGCTACCAGGTCAGACTCCTTCTATATTTTATCAAGGATATAGTTCCACCTCATATAAAGAATATCCTTCTATTCTCAACGATTTTATTATTCCCAATTTTTGTGGTTTTTGAAAAATTTTATGATTGTTCCACAAATTGTGTACTCAAATACCTATATCGGTGTATGACCAATTAATGTTTTCAATAAACATTTAAATTTATAAGGGCATGGTTTCTTTTTATTGTGTTCAAATTTTTAAGATTCATAGTTTTTTTAATCTACTTCAAATATTATAGCTTCAGGTATAGGAACTAATAAGAAATTGTTTGTAATATTTATTGATATTATTTCATGAAAATCACTCCTTTCATTAAGTTCATGCCAAACAGAAAGATCTTGTTCATCTTAATTTTTTACACTATGTGTATTACATAACAAGTATGTATCATGTTTCTATAAAAATCTTTATATATATAAAATGAAACACTTTTCACTTATCCTTTTCACAATAGAACATATGGATTATCTTCTTGAACATTACCAAATAGTGTGTGGTCCCTAATTAGTACTTCTTCCTTCTTCATGAAACTAATTCACAGAATGTCAAATTCGCAATATTAGTGAATATTAGTTTTTCTAATATAACCATTAATCATTCTACTTTTGACATCATACATGTGTTATTCAATAACCTTTTTAAAACACAATGAAAATTTTCACTGATTTGGGTTCCTCAAAATGCAATGGAAAATCAGAAAAATGCATTTATTGAATAGTGTTTCTCATATAGTTTCATGGATACAAGTTCATATCGAAAATTATGACTGTGTGGTTCAAATATCATGAGGACCATGAGATTATTATTCTTCACACAAATGATGTTTTTTTCTACAACTATGTGTTTTTGTTTTCACTTTTGATTTGGCCGAAAGGGGGGCTTTGTGGTCATTAATCATGGTTGTGGGTGGTCATTTAGGATGTAAGATAGTATGAAATAATTTTACATGATATATCCAATATTATTATTGATTTATGTTCAATTTTATTATCTTTAACAAGTGATGTTATTTAATAAGTTGATATTAATGGTTGTAATAATGACGATATGGTATAAGGGTTCATATGGTGTGTATAAGGGTTCACATGGTGTGTATAACGGTTGACATGGTATCAGTGAACTCAAGTCATTAATTTAATCCTTTATTCTCACTAGCATGTAAGAAATTGAATGATGTAAACCCATCCTCACATGATTTCTTACCTTAGATAGTGTCCAATATATGGAATACGAGCTTTTGAATTCATCAGTTTACCAGGATCATATATTCCATTTCCACCAAGACGATTGTACTAATATAACTTTAGGGTCAACTAAATATGGTTCTCAATGTACGTTGTATATTATGTGTCCTTCTTGGACAATACTCACTTTTATGTGTGAGGGGTGCTTTTCACTACCCATTCTCGCATGTGTAGACAACCATAAAAATGTTTGATAAGTCACATGTTTAATTCAGTAATGTTGTTATCATTGACATACTTTATTAAGAATTTCAAATTTAAAAATAAATGTTTTTGTCTATACATAATGAAATTAAATCTTTTTACAGGTCATGAACAACCTATTAGTGTAGATGCCTAAAATTCATTCACCCATGGGGTGTGCTTGACTTGGGGAAGTAATTGGGTAATGAAAGGTATGGATAGGTTTCAATAATGAGTTATTGAACATGAGTGAATGATTTGGGATTCCTATAACACATGATGGGACCTGAGGAATGTTCCTATTATAGACCTAATGAAAATGAATATAAATAAATTTTAATTTAATTTATGAGTACTTGTTCTTTACATTATTTTAATAGTTCACTACATCGACTAGAGTCTTCTGCCATTATCATTTAATTAAATGTATTTTTTTTATTAAAGTTCAATCCTGTTGAATTGTTTATGACAAAATGACTTATATAAATTATTTTTACAGAATGGACAAAAGGTGGATGTATGAAACTGATCAGATCTCAACTGATTTTCAAAACAATTTGGAGAGATTTATAGATTTTTCATTTGACAATGCTTCAGATAGTGGTCGCATACACTGCCCATGTTCCAATTGTGTTGGTAGACTTTGGTTGAGCGGTGAAGAATTCAACAACCACATAACCAAAAATGGTTTTCAAGCAAACTACTTTTTGAGGTATCATAATGGGGAGAAAATGAAATCTCAAATTGGTGATGATTGAAATGAAAAGACTGGAATAGAGAATTTGTTAGATGATTGGTTTCCGTTTATTCCTCATCATAAAAAAGAAAGGATTTCGACTCAAGAAGACTTTGATATGAACAAAGCTGATGCATCTAGTCAAAATGATGATATTGATATGGTGAAAAAATTGAATAATGCTTCCACGACTCCAGTATATCGAAATTGCGATAAAATGAAAAACCTGGAATTTTTAATCCGATTCTTTCATGGGAAAACTATGTATGGGATTTCTAATACAGTAATCGAATACATTCATACCCTCTTGAAGGATTTACTTCTAGATGATGTAGATATTCCCTCAAACCACTATATGGCATGGAAGTTAGTTGAGGAACTTGGATTTTCATGAAACAAAATTCATGATTTCCCGAAAAATTGTAGTTTATTCTGAGAGGAAACTACTGAACGAAATGATTGTATTAAATGTGGCACATCCCGCTGGAAGTGAAAATCTGATGGAACACCATCCCACGTTCCACATAATGTAATGTGGCACTTTCCATTAATCCCCAGAGTCTGGAAACGTTTTATGTATGATTCCATAACAATAAAAATTAGATGGCATGATACCGAGTTAATGAAGACTAATGATGAGTTGGTTCATCCTGCAGATGGATTTTAATGGCAGATATTTGATGCTTGACATCCTGATTTTGTAGCTGACGTGCGTAATGTGAGGATGGGTCTTTCATGCGACGATTTTAATCCATTTGGGCAGATGCTTACTTCGCACAACACATGGCCAGTTTTTATACACATTTATAATCTTCCCCCATGGTTGTGCATGAAAAAACCTTTGAATTTTATGAGTATACTCATATCTGGACCTTCTGATCTCGAAATTGATATTGATGTCTACATGCAACCTTTAATAAAAGAGTTGAAACATTTTTGGGATGTGGGTGTCACACAAACGATGCATGTTCAAAAGACATATTTCAGATGCGTGCTGCGCTTATGTGGACGATCAATGATTTTCTGGCTTATGCAATGATGTCTGGATGGAGGACGAAGGGAAAATTTTCATGTATAGTTCGTATGAAGAATACACGATATAGAAGACTGAAACATCACTGTAGTTTCAGATTTATGGGAAATCGACGATTCTTTCCAAAAGATCATATATATAGAATGAATCGTTGAAGATTTGATAATAACATAGAGACTGATGATCCACCTCAGCGTATATCTGGAACTGACATGCTTAATGAATTGAAAGATTTCATTTTTTCATTCGGGAAGGGTCAAATGAAATCTGGAAAGAGAAAGAATGTTTCCACTGAAACCTGTTACAATTGGAGGAAGAGGAGTATCTTTTTTGATTTTCCTTATTGGTCAACAAATTTGTTACGTCATTACATAGACATAATGCATATTGAAAAGAATATATGTGAAATGTTGCTTTGGGTTCTTCTAAATGTCATGGGGAAGAAAAGAGATGATTTACGATATCGGAGTGACTAAATGGATTGGGGAATCCGACCCGAATTACATCATGTGCGTATCAGTGAAAATAAATGGAAACTTCCATGTGATTCTTATGTGATGACACCTACGACAAAAAAACAATTTCTGGAAGTATTAGAGACTATAATAGTTCTTGATGGCAATTCAAGAATCATATCTAAACGGGTCAACAGAAGAGAGTTAAAGCTAAAATCATTGAAGACTCATGACTATCACGTTCTACTGCATGAGTTTCTTCCAATAGAAATCTGTGAACTTTTTTCCAATAATGTAAGGGTGGCTATTATTTGGTTGTGCCATTTGTTTAGAGATCTTTGTGCTAAGAAGTTGTTCAAGTCTTTCTTGCAAAAAATGTCGACAAATGCCCCATTAATTTTGTTTGAGTTGGAGAAAATATTTCCTCCATCATTTTTCACATGCATGTTGCATCTGACTATCCATATTGCCACTGAAATACTTCTTGGAGGACCTGTTTCTCTTAGTTGGATGTATCCAACTGAAAGAAATATGTTCACATTAAAGTCTTATGTCCAAAACAGAAATCATTACGAAGGTTCTATCGTGAACGATTACTTGGATCAAGAATGTATGGATTTCCGCTCGATGAATTTGACTGATCTTACTACAAGATTGAACAGACCAATGAGAACTGAAGAAGAACAGTATAAGAAAAATGATCCCAGTTTTCCATCACTTCCTCTAATAGGAGAAATTCCAAGATCATATACATTGGAGATATTAAGCCATGAAGAGTGGGATATGGAACATCGCACAGTTTTGTTCAACTATGATTTGTTCGATGACTATATCAGGTAACTAAATTTATTATCTATACATTACATACATATCTGTTAAAATATTCTTATTTTCTATCTACAGGGAACATTAAACAATGATAAATAGGAATCATCGTTCTTTATCTTTGAGAAGGAGAGAGACTTTTCATAGAAAAGAGTTTTCTTCTTGGATAAAATTTAAGGTATAAAACAATTAATGTTTAAAATAATTATACCAATATTTATTTAAGTTTAATAGTCATTTATATTTCATGTATTGAGTTTTTCTGTTGACTCTGTCTCTGAGGAAATAAGATCATTGGCTTTTGATCCTAATACTGTGGTTTGTGACTGTAAATAAATTTTTATCAATGGGTACAAATTAATTGTCACCGAACGAGAAAATAACATGAGAACACAACATGATGGTGTTATGGTTACTGCCACAACAGATTTTTATGCTAGTGCATCAGATAGTAGACCACGATTTAATAATGTGGGTTATTATGGAGTTGTTGAGAAAATAATAATATTGGATTATTACTCTCATGGACAAGTCACAATGATGAAATGTCATTTGTTTGATTTGACGATGTGACATGGAACATTTATTTATGATTATGGATTTAGAGTAATTAATATGACTCACAATCTTTCTACCGAAGAACCATATGTGTCGACATCAATGGGTAAACAAGTGTTTTATGTCAAAGACCAACTTCGACCTGAATTTTGTGTCATAGTTGAAGTAATTCCATGAAATATTTTTGATGATGGTGATGATGTAATTGACACTGTCCCTAGTGCCATTGGAACAAATCCATTTATTTCTTTTGATGACTCAAATAGCTCAATTGTTAGAGTTGATTGTGAAACTGAAGTTATGGTTGAAAATATATAGAATCATTCATCCATGTTTTCAATTCCTTTGGTTTACCTCGATTTGGGTTGTTACGGTTGGTTATATTAAAATTGATTTAGTATTGATCACAAATATGTTTTAACTGACTTGACCGTTATGTGAATTTTCAATTTTGTTAGTTGCCATTTTATTTGAATTGCATTTTCTAAATTGGAATTGAACTGTATTCAAAAATAGTAAAACAATATTTCTATCTTGGTGAACATTACAACTTGTATGATTTATTAAACCGAGTCAAGCTCTTCTAAAACAATTGATAGCTGACTTGACCGTTATGTGAATTTTCAATGTTTATTGGTTGCAGTTTTATTTGAATTGCATTTTCTAATATGGAATTGAACTGTATTCAATCATAGTCAAACAATATTTCTAACATGGTTAACATTACAACATGTATGATTTATTAAATCCATTCAAGATCTTCTAAAACAATTGATTGTTGACTTGACCATTATGTGAATTTTCAATGTTTATTGGTTGTAGTTTTATTTGAATTTCATTTTCTAATTTGGAATTGAACTGTATTCAAACATAGTCAAAAAATATTTCTATCTTGGTGAACATTACATCTTGTATGATTTATTAAATCCAATCAAGGACTTCTAAAACAATTGATAGCTGACTTGACCATTATGTGAATTTTCAAAGATTATTCTTTGCAGTATTATTTGAATTGCATTTTCTAATTTGGAATTGAAATATATTCAATCATTGTCAAACAATATTTCTATCATGGTGAACATTACAACTTGTATGATTTATTAAATCCATTCAAGCTCTTATAAAACAATTGATAGCTAAATTAGCAATGAATCCCCCTATTCCATCATATACTTAGTTTTTTGGGTTACACATTATTTTTCAATTTCTAATTAATTACATATTTGTTTTCAAAAGAAGGAAATAAAGCCAATTGAAGAGAGACGATGGAAAAAAATGATGGAGAATAATCATCGAATGACGGAGTTGTGAATTCAATCATTAGTTCATGGAGTGAGTAAATTATTTTAAATTGATATATTTAAAGAATATATAATGTCATGTGATTAATTTTTTTGTAAGCATTTTGTAGGATCCACCTATACGTCGATAGTTAATTGATGAGGAGCCTAGTACTGCTCCTAATACTCTGGTCGGTGGTACAAGGAGTGTTTTTACCAGAGGTGGATGAGTAGTTGCGCGTACCAGACTAGACCCTACCCCTCCCACTGACATGGCATCCTTCCCACTTTCTGATCCCTGTGTGTCATTTGGGACACGCAGGATATTTAGGCCTCCCATGTTTCCGCTACCTTCTACATCTTCTGGCACATCATTTTCACATCCCACGATGATTCCCACTCCCCAGTCAGCATCCGGTCAGACAACTATTCCATCTTCTTTTCCTTCCACTTCTTTCTCTATGAGCTTCTATATTCCATCATATTCGACTCTTGTTCCACTACAGGGTGTTCCATCAATTTCTGTAGATCCAGCGGCGCTCAGCGATCAGACCGACAGAGGTATATTTATAGAACCCTAACAAATTTTTATAGTAATATTTATTTTCATTATAACATGTTTTAATAAAATATTTGTTTTTCATTCATGACAGATACATCTACTGACAGGAGGCATGGGCGTGGGCGTACACGCATGCATTCAGTGTGGAACCACCTCACACAGGTTATGGTGGATTATAATGAAGACAACCAAATCGTTGATAAAACAGGGCAGTACTATCGGATTTTTTTGGCGACGCTTGCCAAATACTCCGACATCATTCCCGTCAGCCTACTATCATGAAGACATTTTCCACATGAGGTCAATGATAGAGCTTGGGCAGAGATATGTGTAAAAAAATATGTTCTATTTAATTCCATGAATTATTTTTGTATTTATATGAATTAATATTTTGATTTCAGCTTCGATTTAATTTTCCTGATGGTGAGGATGCACGACCGGAACTTATAAAGGATTTAGGCATGCATTGGATATCCTACAAGCATGAGTTGTATATTGGCTGGGTTTCTAGAGTTGGCACTGAGTTAGAGGCGGAACCAGTGTTGGATGATTGTCCTATAGAGAATTATCGTCAGATGATTACTCATTGGATGTGTACCCAATTTAAGGTATTAATAGCATTTGAGGTATTTAAATAATAACTTTCATGTTTTCCATTAATACTATATGTTTCATTTTAGAATTTTATTTAGGATTCATCTTGAAAAAATAAAAAGAACATTTATGCAAAAAAATTCCTCCACACACTAGGATGCACTACGATGCGTGATCATGACAGGAAGCAGGTATGACAATTGTTTATAAGATTTCATTACGACTTACACTTTATTTTGTTTCCTAAATTTATTAGTAGTTTTCTAAGGATTTCATATAACTTTAGTTTTCAATGTCATTGTAGAGGCAAATACAAAATATTGAAGAATGTGTGCCTCGAGCAAAACTGTTTTGCTCGAGTAGACGGAAAAATTATGGAAGTTCCATCAACGAAGTGACTAAGTAGCAGATTGTAAGTTTTAATCTGTTGAATTTATATTTTAATATCTATTTTTTTAACTTAAAGATATATTTATATTTGTAACAGGATGCTTTAGAGTCCCTTGATGCCCAAGAACCAGACAATTTTGGGCCAACAAATCACTTAAATCAGGTGTTGGGAGAGAAGAATTCTGGCAGAGTATGATGCCGACCTAGGATAGCCCTGACGAGGTATTGTTATAACGACCCACACTTTACATACATTGTTAATACTTCAAAATTTAAGCACACTTATTACAACATATGACAAAACCACAAAGGACCGTATAGGTATAGTGTCTTTAGAAACTGGGAAACATAAACAACTGGTTCATAAATCTTCTACAGTGTCTCCCATTTATTTCATCATATCTAGGTCCCTTTTAGCATATTCTACTTAATATCCATCTTCCTGACCTGGGGAAAAGAAAACATAAAAGGGTGAGCTCAAATGCTCAGCAAGGGAAAATAAAGGAAATAAAAATCATATCATATCTTTATGAAAATCAAAACCTGCAAAAGAGATCATAATATCTTAACATGGAATAAATCATAGAAGTGAAAATGAGATCCCCATAATCATAACATAAAACTTGAAACTTTGTGGCATGCACACATAATAATGGAAAATCATTTCTTGTTAGTCATAACTCATTGCCAAGACTATCTTAGTGGACAAAGTCCCTTTCTGAACCGAGTTCACTCCTCGTTTCAGTCCTGTATCACTGAACCGAAATAACCTTCCGTTCGAGCCATGTCTATCTCATGAGATATAAAATCTTTACCCAATGCATTGGAGGGAGATATAGGTCCCACCCATCTTATAATTAATCTTTTCTTATGTGTGCCACATAATCATAAAACATACATCATCGCATAACACATGTAACAAAAATGGGATTCTTGAAACATCATGACATCATAAATCAATTCATATAAGATAAAGGAATTCATAAAAATAATTCCATAACAACATGATCAAGTCAATGTAATAATAGGGATAAAAACAGAACCCTTTATTATCTTAGATGGAAAATAATTTTGATAAAACACTTGAACTCCATTCTTGAGGAAAATATCCTTTCTTCTTCAAAAACATTTTTACTTTCATAACATGTCATAAAAATTTAAAATAAAAGAAGTTGATTAAAAATAAACTTGAAAACTTGTAAAGGAAGCTTCTTTGAAATAATGTTTTAAAAATCCATCATTCCGTATAAGTTAAAAAAAACATTCTTCGTACTTTTGTCGGAAAAGTCAAAAAATACCTCGTATGACAAAAGATTCCTTTCATAGATATTACTAAAAACTCACCGAAGGGTAAAAATGGATTTAAACAATTGTAGGTGGATGGAAATAATATTACATATTGATGAAACATGGATTTGGATGATAAAATACACCCCAGTAATTACCAAAGTAAAAACAATCTCGGATAAAAGTGAGATTGTGATATTTCCCTTACCTTAGGTCCGATTTGCTTTGTTCGTGTCCGAAGCTCCTGTATAATGGTTTAAATAATGTTATTGACTTATTCCAGAATCATACATATTGATATGATATCATATATGGTCATATTATTAGCTTCTTGTTAGTAATATTTCATTGTTACTTGTTACTCGGGTCTTTATAACTTTTTGTTCTTATGCGTGTTTTGTTGAATAAATTCTTATTCTTATCTTTAGGTTATAGATAATTCATTTCCAGAATGGTATTAGTGTAGTATATACCATATTCATTCATTCAATTCATTTATATAATTATTATGAAATGAAGATCATGTAGAATGAGTCGCATCACATCGTGTAGACGGTATTCCGTACGTACGCACGAGTGATGATATCGTTCCTATGATCGTGGAATTGTATTGGAGTATATATATATATATTATTTCAGTATCAATATTACTTAATAATAATCATATATAGTTACTCATTACACCATTATACCCATCCTTGTAAGGTGATGGTGGAAAATAGATTACACCACGGCGTGGAGACGGTATTCCGTACGTACGCACGCGCGGTGATTTCATTTTTCCGTAGGATGGATAGAAGGTGAATTAGGGTTGTTTCCTATTTATAATAACATATCAGTATGTAAGTAATACAGATGTTATTACTTTATCATGAAACAACTAAAGAAGAAGAAGTTGAAGAAGAAAGAAATTGAAAAGATCGGTAATGTATATTACCTCTTCTTTGGAACGCCTCTTTGAATCCTCCACTTAAGGAACTAAGATTAGTCTTTGGAGAAGACCAGGACCTCTAGGATTATTCTAGGGAAGTGGAGAGGAGAAAATGGCAGGGGTTGTCCGAGCTTGAGTGATCAATTTGGTGTGACGATGAGGGAGAGGAGGTGCCCTTTTATAAGGGAGGAGAGGGGCACCTTAGGAATATCTCAAAATATTATTTTATATTAAAGTCAAAATTGGTTTATAATGGCTCCAAAGGGTCTTATTTCGAAGCTAAAGTGGGGATGGGTCGAAATCCTATCAACCAATAGGATTTAGACAAGTTTAGGGTATTATTTTAACCTTATCAATTAGATTTAACTCTAAGTTAATTAATTTAACTTTTACCGTGTCTTTTTGTTTTCTTTCACTATATGGTTAATACAATTACTATAACATGCCAAAAGAACCCCAAATTGTTTATTATTAATATATATATCCTTATATAAGTCATTTGGCCGAACCTTAGATTTTTAGGAATAAAATAACAATTAATAATATAATATTTGATATAAAAACTATTTTGTGTCAATTTTGACACTATTTGATATATGATTTTTGTGAAAGTCATAACAGAATTATATGTTCGAACCAAGTTGATTAAATCAACATTAATATATCATAGTAACCTAGAAAATTAGTGTAATTCATAAAAAGTCTTAAATTACATTTATTTTGGTATTTATATTATCAATTTTGTCAATATTTCATTAATAAGATAATTACTGCATCATCTTTGTGTCATAAATAAATTAAATTATTTGATGTCTAAAAATTACAAATAAACTATCATTATGTAGGAAATCTTTTTAGCTTTCTAATGAATATTTACAATCGAATTTATCTTATGTATAACCCCATATTATAAATGATTTACTTATTAAACTTGATTTTAACTATTTTAACCCTTCTTTAAATAAATTAATAATAAATGTCCTAATCTAATCCAAGTGGGCCTAAATGGTCATATTTTATTCCTAAGTTTGTTTTTGGTCGAATTACACTTGTCCAATAGAATTAGGACATGTGCTAGGGTAATATTGATATCATATTTACCCTTAGTTACCCTATTTACTATTAACCGTGGTAAAAATAGTAAAAAGTTACTATTCACCAAAAAATTATTTTCATCTCATTGAACCACATTTTAGTCCTTGATATTAACCGTGTCTCTCGGATTTTTGAAATTCCATTCATAGAAGCGGTAAAATTATGTTTTATGCAAAATTCAGTTTTTAACCTACCACTTAGTGGTTTCACTATTCATCAAAAATTGAAAGTTTTCAGAAAAATACCAAAATTTCACCCTAGGCTAATTTCGATATTCTGAGTCCAAAAATGAAGTCCATTTAAAAAAAATAAAATTTATAAAATTTCAAAAAGTGGTTATTACTATTCATAACGGCTAGTTTTAATAGCATATTGTTGTTTAGTGAAACTCGGTATTGCGTACGACGCAAGCTATCGAGGAAGGTCGTGATTGCGTGTAAAGCAAGCCAAGCAAGTGTTGTGTAGAAAAAGATTCCTTTGATGATTTATATAACATAAAAGTCTCGGGTGTTACATTCTTCCCCCCTTAAAAAGAATTTCGCCCTCGAAATTCGTCACTTTGTAACAAACAAATGAGGATACTTCTCCCTCATCATATCCTCAAGCTCCCATGTAGCTTCTTCAAGTTGGTGGTTCCTCCATAAAACTTTCACCAAGTGAGTGGTCTTGTTTCGTAGGACTTTTTCGCTACGATCCAGAATCTCTATCGGCTGTTCTTCATAAGAAAGATCTTGCTCCAGCGGTACAACTTCTGAGCTGAGTACATGTGAAGGATCTGGTATGTACTTTCTCAGGAGAGATACGTGGAACACATCGTGAACTTGAGAGAGATTCGGTGGAAGCGCCAATCGGTAAGCTACCTTCCCAACACGATCCAGTATTTCAAAAGGACCGATATATCTAGGGCTCAACTTCCCCTTCTTTCCAAATCTCATAACCCTATTCCAGGGAGATATTCGTAAGAACACTTTATCGCCCACTTCAAACTCTAGGTCTTTTCTTCGGTTGTCGGCATAACTTTTCTGTCGACTCTGAGCTGCTCTTATGTGTTGTTGAATAGATCTAACATTTTCTGCCGTTTCATCAACGAGATCAGGTCCTAATAGCTTTCTTTACCCAACTTCATCCCAGCAAGTTGGAGTCCTGCATTTCATTCCATAGAGAGCTTCATAAGGAGCCATCTGAATACTGGAGTGAATGCTATTATTATAAGAAAATTCCACCAAAGGTAGGTGTTGATCCCAACCTCCTTTGAAATCCATAGAGCAAGCTCTCAACATATCTTCAAGGGTTTGAATTGTTCTCTCAGACTGACCGTCTGTCTGGGGATGATAAGTAGTGCTGAAACTCAACTCTGTATCCAGAGTATGCTGAAGACTTCGCCAGAACTTCGACGTAAATCTCGGATCTCGATCAGATATAATAGAAAGTGGTACTCCATGGAATCTTACCACTTCCTTTATATATATCCTGGCAAGCTGATCTAGAGAGAAATCCTCTCTAATAGCAATGAAGTGTGCAGACTTTGTAAGACGATCAACTATGACCCAGATAGCATTATTGCCTTTGGATGTTTTAGGAAGTCCTGTGACAAAGTCCATAGTGATGTTTTCCCATTTCCATTCGGGTATGGGTAATGGTTGTAACATCCCCTTAGACTTCTGTCTCTCAGCTTTAACTTGTTGACAAACCAAGCATCGAGAGACATATTCAGCAACATCTCTTTTCATGCCATCCCACCAGAAGTACTCTTTCAGGTCCCTATACATCTTCGTGCTTCCAGGATGAATAGAGAATGAAGAACTATGAGCCTCATCCAGCAGCTCTTTCTTTAATTCGGGGATGGGAGGAATGCAAACCCAATTCCTGAACTTTATTATCCCATCACAATCAAGGTTGAATTCAGGAACATTTCTCACCTTCTTTTGTAACTCGACATCTTCTTTCTGTGCCTCTTTAATCATCACATGTATAGATGGTTGAACATTCATTTGAGAAAGATAAGATTTTTCCCCTTCCATTATAATTCCAAGATCCATCCTTTGTAAATCCATAAATATTGGATCTTTTGTGATCCTCATCATGGATAAACTAGCATGGTCTTGTCGACTTAATGCATCTGCCACCTTGTTTGCTTTCCCAGGGTGGTAATGGATTGAGCAGTCATAATCCTTAATCAGCTCCAACCATCTTCTTTGACGCATATTCAGCTCCTTTTGTGTGAAAATATACTTTAAACTTTTATGATCAGTATAAATATCACACCTTTCACCATAAAGGTAATGCCTCCAAATCTTTAATGCAAAGATTACCGCAGCCAACTCCAAATCATGTGTTGGGTAATTTTGCTCATGGATTTTCAACTGTCGTGAGGCATAAGCTATCACCATATCATTTTGCATAAGAACACACCCCAATCCCTTCTTGGATGCATCACTGTAGATCACAAACCTTTCTCCACTACAAGGCAGTGTGAGCACAGGTGCACTGGATAACCTTCTTTTCAAATCTTTGAAATTCTCTTCACATTCCTCTGTCCAGACAAACTTAACTCCTTTCCGAGTCAACTAGGTGAGTGGATTAGATAATCGTGAAAAATCTTTTACAAAACGTCGATAATATCCAGCCAAACCAAGAAAACATCGGATCTCAGTTACTTTTGTTGGTCTTGACCATCTTTCGATAACCTCTGTTTTTGCTGGATCCACAGATATCCCCTCTTTTGAGATTATGTGACCCAAAAATGCAACTTTTTGAAGCCAAAATTCACACTTGGTAAATTTGGCATAAAGCTTCTCCTTTCTCAGGGTCTTCAATATAATTCTCAAGTGATCTTCATGCTCTTCCTTGCTCTTTGAATAGACAAGAATATCGTCTATAAAGAATACCACAAATTGATCAAGATAGTCTCTAAAGACTCTATTCATTAGATCCATGAAGATAGCAGGGGCATTAGTAAGACCAAATGGCATCACTATAAATTCATAGTGTCCATACCTTGTACGGAAAGCCGTCTTTGGTATATCCTCCCTTTTGACCCTTAATTGATGATACCCTGAATGAAGATCAATCTTGAAAAAGTATTGAGCTCCGCGTAGTTGGTCAAATAAGTCATAAATGCGTGGGAGAGGATATTTGTTCTTGATAGTGATCTTGTTAAGATCTCGATAATCAATGCAGAGTCTCATTGATCCATCTTTCTTCTTAACAAATAGAACAGGTGCTCCCCAAGGTTACACACTAGGGCGTATGAACCCCTTATCAAGATTCTCTTGGAGTTGCTTCTTCAATTCCTGCAACTCAATTGGGGCCATTCTATAAGGTGTCTTTGAAATAGGCAAAGCACCCGGTACGAGTTCTATTGAAAACTCAACTTCACGATTTGGTGGAAGACCCGGCAATTCCTCCGGAAAGACATCATCAAACTCCCGTACAATGGGCATATTCTTAATTGTGAGTTTCTCACCAACCATTTGAGATAAATAACCTTCATTTAGTGGAATCAATACCCATAAGATGGAAGAAATTTCCACTGGAAGGTTATGTTCATCCTTGCATTGGTATACGATCGTAGATTGATCTGGAATATGAAATGTGACTTCCCTTCTTTGGCAATTGATATGATCTCCATGTAGAGAAATCCAATCCATGCCAAGAATCGCATCAAATTCCACTAAAGGAAGGATCACAAGATTTGCAGGAAGCACTTTCCCACAAACTTCGATCGGAGAAGAATTATAAACTTTTGATGCGATTGATGTGCCATTAGGTGTTGTAACAGCTAACTCAACATCTAATTGTTGAGGTAATATGGTGATACCCTTAGAAAATTTTTCAGAAATAAAAGAGTGGGTGGATCCAGAATCAAATAAAACATTTGCTACTTTAGAGTGGATGGTAAGTGTACCTTTCACCACATCGTTATCGTACTCCACATAGCTGATAGAAATTGCATGTGACTTTCCTTTGTCTTTAGCCTTAAGAGTTTGTTGACGTCGACCATCATCATCAACCCTTGGATTTGGGCATTGATTGGCATAATGCCCCATCTCCTTGCACTTGAAACATTGAAGTGTAGTAGGTTCATTCTGTGTATCCCTTCCTTTGTTTGCGTCATTAGACATCTTCTTCCCATTATCACGGCATTCAAATGCCTGATGACCTTCTTTTCCACATTTAAAACATTTACTTGTCCCTTTAAGACAACTCCCTCCATGTTTCTTTCCACACTTTGAGCATAAGGAAAAGCTCATCTTCTTTTCCGTGTGCTCTTTAGATTTTTCATTGAATTCCATCTTCCTCTTCTTATCAAACCCATGTGACTGATGGGTTACTCCAATCTCCATCTCGACATTGAGAGCACATCGAACGATTTCCTCGTAGCTATTGAAGTCCCTTATGGCTAACGCCCTTCGAAGAATTGGTTTTAAGCCATTAAAGAATCGATCGATCTTACTCTCAGGTTGGATAATAATACCAGAAGCGTACCTTGCAAGTCTGGTAAAATTTTCTTCATAGGTACCAACAGATTCATCATCCCTTTGCTTCAGTTCAAGGAACTCTTTCTCCATCTTTGTTCGGAGAATACGAGGGAAGTACTTATTGAAAAATAAGTTCTTGAACTCGTCCCATTCCATAGACTCAATTTCATCCCTTTGCCTCGTATTCTTAACAAGATTCCACCATTGATCAGCATCTCCTTCCAAACGATACACTGCTAGGATGACTTTATCATGCTCAGAACATTGAAGAACTGAAAATATCTTTTCAGTAGTACTAATCCATTGTTCAGCAACTAATGGATCAGTAGACCCGCTGAAAGAAGGTGGACGCTGCCTCATGAAGGATTCAACAGAATGTTGCTCCCTCCTTTGTTCGTTTGGAAATCCTGCATGATTCATAGCTTGAGAAAGTTGTGTGAGCATGGATACAAGATTTTGCATTCCAACTCCCATATCGTTTGGTTGCTCAGGGGGACAATCATTGCATTGCCCATCGCATTCCGCATTAACACGGTTCTTTCGGGTTCCAGCCATTGACTAAAACCAAGAAGAATAGTGTGAGCAACACTAATTATAATAGGAAACCACATAATTCAAGGGAAAAAAAATTTCATGCTTATGGTCTTATCCTAGGTTATTCATGGCCATTTCTAAGATTGTGTTCTATGCTTAGACTTATCCTTAGGGTTCTTACTAAGGCTTTCACATCCTAGTTTCCAAAGGTTGACTATACCTTTCCTCTGATACCAACTATAACGACCCACACTTTACATACATTGTTAATACTTCAAAATTGAAGAACACTTATTACAACATATGACAAAACCACAAAGGACCGTATAGGTATAGTGTCTTTAGAAACTGGGGAACATAAACAACTGGTTCATAAATCTTCTACAGTGTCTCCCATTTATTTCATCATATCTAGGGTCCCTTTTAGCATATTCTACTTAATATCCATCTTCCTGACCTGGGGAAAAGAAAACATAAAAGGGTGAGCTCAAATGCTCAGCAAGGGCAAATAAAGAAAATAAAAATCATATCATATCTTTATGAAAATCAAAACCTGCAAAAGAGATCATAATATCTTAACATGGAATAAATCATAGAAGTGAAAATGAGATCCCCATAATCATAACATAAAACTTGAAACTTTGTGGCATGCACACATAATCATGGAAAATCATTTCTTGTTAGTCATGACTCATTGCCAAGACTATCTTAGTGGACAAAGTCCCTTTCTGAACCGAGTTCACTCCTCGTTTCAGTCCTGTATCACTGAACCGAAATAACCTTCCGTTCCAGCCATGTCTATCTCATGAGATATAAAATCTTTACCCAATGCATTGGAGGGAGATATAGGTCCCACCCATCTTATAATGAATCTTTTCTTATGTGTGCCACATAATCATAAAACATACATCATCGCATAACACATGTAACAAAAATGGGATTCTTGAAACATTATGACATCATAAATCAATTCATATAAGATAAAGGAATTCATAAAAATAATTCCATCACAACATGATCAAATCAATGTAATAATAGGGATAAAAACAGAACCCTTTATTATCTTAGATGGAAAATAATTTTGATAAAACACTTGAACTCCATTCTTGAGGAAAATATCCTTTCTTCTTCAAAAACATTTTTCCTTTCATAACATGTCATACAAATTTAAAATAAAAGAAGTTGATTAAAAATAAACTTGAAAACTTGTAAAGGAAGCTTCTTGGAAATAATGTTTTAAAAATCCATTCATTCCGTATAAGTTAAAAAAAACATTCTTCGTACTTTTGTCGGATAAGTCAAAAAATACCTCGTATGACAAAAGATTCCTTTCATAGATATTACTAAAAACTCACCGAAGGGTAAAAACGGATTTAAACAATTGTAGGTGGATGGAAATAATATTACATATTGATGAAACATGGATGTGGATGATAAAATACACCCCAGTAATTACCAACGTAAAAACAATCTCGGATAAAAGTGAGATTGTGATATTTCCCTTACCTTAGGTCCGATTTGCTTTGTTCGTGTCCGAAGCTCCTGTATAATGGTTTAAATAATTTTATTGACTTATTCCAGAATCATACATATTGATATGATATCATATATGGTCATATTATTAGCTTCTTGTTAGTAATATTTCATTGTTACTTGTTACTCGGGTCTTTATAACTTTTTGTTCTTATGCGTGTTTTGTTGAATAAATTCTTATTCTTATCTTTAGGTTATAGATAATTCATTTCCAGAATGGTATTAGTGTAGTATATACCATATTCATTCATTCAATTCATTTATATAATCATTATGAAATGAAGATCATGTAGAACGAGTCGCATCACATCGTGGAGACGGTATTCCGTACGTACGCACGAGTGATGATATCGTTCCTATGATCGTGGAATTGTATTGGAGTATATATATATATTATTTCAGTATCAATATTACTTAATAATAATCATATATAGTTACTCATTACACCATTATACCCATCCTTGTAAGGTGATGGTGGAAAATAGATTACACCGCGGCGTGGAGACGGTATTCCGTACGTACGCACGCGCGGTGATTTCATTTTTCCGTAGGATAGATAGAAGGTGAATTAGGGTTGTTTCATATTTATAATAACATATCAGTATGTATGTAATACTGATGTTATTACTTTATAATGAAACATCTAAATAAGAAGAAGTTGAAGAAGAAAGAAATTGAAAAGATCGGTAATGGATATTACCTCTTCTTTGGAACGCCTCTTTGAATCCTCCACTTAAGGAACTAATATTGGTCTTTGGAGAATACCAGGACCTCTAGGATTATTCTAGGGAAGTTGAGAGGAGAAAATGGCAGGGTTTGGCCGAGCTTGAGTGCTCAATTTGGTGTGAGGAGGAGGGGGAGGAGGTGCCCTTTTATAAGGGAGGAGAGGGGCACCTTAGGAATATCTCAAAATATTATATTATATTAAAGTCCAAATTGGTTTATAATGGCTCCAAAGGGTCTTATTTCGAAGCTAAAGTGGGGATGGGTCGAAATCCTATCAACCAATAGGATTTAGACAAGTTTAGGGTATTATTTTAACCTTATCAATTAGATTTAACTCTAAGTTAATTAATTTAACTTTTACCGTGTCTTTTTGTTTTCTTTCACTATATGGTTAATACACTTACTATAACATGCCAAAAGAACCCCAAATTGTTTATTATTAATATATATATCCGTATCTAAGTCATTTGACCGAACCGTAGATTTTTAGGAATAAAATAACAATTAATAATATAATATTTGATTTAAAAACTATTTTGTGTCAATTTTGACACTATTTGATATATGATTTTTGTGAAAGTCATAACAGAATTATATGTTCGAACCAAGTTTATTAAATCAACATTAATATATCATAGTAACCTAGAAAATTAGTGTAATTCATAAAAAGTCTTAAATTACATTTATTTTGGTATTTATATTATCAATTTTGTCAATATTTCATTAATAAGATAATTACTGCATCATCTTTGTGTCATAAATAAATTAAATTATTTGATGTCTAAAAATTACAAATAAAATATCATCATGTAGGAAATCTTTTTAGCTTTCTAATGAATATTTACAATCGAATTTATCTTATGTATAACCCCATATTATAAATGATTTACTTATTAAACTTGATTTTAACTATTTTAACCCTTCTTTAAATAAATTAATAATAAATGTCCTAATCTAATCCATGTGGGCCTAAATGGTCATATTTTATTCCTAAGTTTGTTTTTGGTCGAATTAAACTTGTCCAATAGAATTAGGACATGTTTTAGGGTAATATTGATATCATATTTACCCTTAGATACCCTATTTACTATTAACCGTGGTAAAAATAGTAAAAAGTTACTATTCACCAAAAAATTATTTTCATCTCATTGAACCACATTTTAGTCCTTGATATTAACCGTGTCTCTCGGATTTTTGAAATTCCATTCATAGAAGCGGTAAAATTAAGTTTTATGCAAAATTCAGTTTTTAACCTACCACTTAGTGGTTTCACTATTCATCAAAAATTGAAAGTTTTCAGAAAAATACCAAAATTTCACCCTAGGCTAATTTCGATATTCTGAGTCCAAAAATGAAGTCCATTTTAAAAAAATAAAATTTATAAAATTTCAAAAAGTGGTTATTACTATTCATAACGGCTAGTTTTAATAGCATATTGTTGTTTAGTGAAACTCGGTATTGCGTACGACGCAGGCTATCGAGGAAGGTCGCGATTGCATGTAAAGCAAGCCAAGCAAGTGTTGTGTAGAAAAAGATTCCTTTGATGATTTATATAACATAAAAGTCTCGGGGGTTACAATTGTCCTTCCTCAGGTACGAGTTGTAGTGCCACTAAGATGCAGCATGTTAGGGCACGGGCAGAACAGGCTGTTAAAAGGGCCATAGAGATGGCAGAATAGTCTGTTAGGGAAAATAGTGCGTTTATGAAATTTTTTGATGTTCTATGTCCTACAATTCTAGCAGAGGCCAGCTCGACTTTTGATTAGTATATTTCATCGATACTTTCTATATATGGTGAAATAGGTGGCAGTTTTAGTGGTGGTCAGGATGATGTCCAGCTTGACGATGATGATGGCGAAGAGTCTGATGCGAAAGAGGAGGGAGAGGAGGAGGGCGAGGCAGTTGGCGAGGGCGAGGAGGAGGACAAGGACGAGGAGGAGGGAGAGGGCGAGGAGGGATATGACGATGATGGGGATGAGGACGAGGGTGATGATGATGGTGATTATGGTGATAGTGATGTGGGACAAGTTGATCCATTACATTTTTTACTTATATTACTGAGAGTTGATATTTAATATATTCTAGTTGTTGGTTTTATCTAGACTCGTAGTATAGTATTGGAGTTGAGTTATTATCTGTTTTTATTGATGTTGTTGTCTTTTAGTGGTTGTGTGTTAGGAACCCCCTCCTTCATGGACCTTGGACAACCCCCACCCTCCACCCCGGACCCCGGACAACCCCGCCGGATAGCCCCCCCAGATAGCCCCCCGGATAGCCCCCCACCCTCTCCCTTGGACCCCGGACGACCCCCCGAACAGCCCCAAGCCAGCCCCCAAACAGCCCCCGAACAGCCCCTCGGACAGCCCCCCACCCTCCTCCCTGGACCCCAGACAGCCCCCTGACAGCCCCCCAGATAGCCCCCTAGACATCCCCCCCCCACCCTCTTCCTTGGACCCCAGACAACCCCCCGAACACCCCCGAACAGCCCCCAGACAGCCCCCCGAACAGCCCCTGGACAGCCCCCCACCCTCCTCCCTGGACCTCGAACAACCCCCCGGACAGCCCGCCCCCCCCCCCACCCTCTTCCTTGGACCCCGGACAACCCCCCGAACACCCCCGAGCAGCCCCCGGACAGCCCCCCATCCTCCTCCCTGGACCCCAGACAGCCCCCTGGACAGCCCCTCGGACAGCCCCCAAGACAGCCCCCGAACCCACCTCCTTGGATCTCGGACAACCCCCCACACACCCCCGTAAAGCTCCCCACACAGCCCCCACCCTCCTCCCTAGACCCCGGACATCCCCCAGACATCCCCCCACCCTCTTCCTTGGACCCCGGACATCCCCCCGCACAGCCCCCTACCCTCCTCCTTGGTCCCCAGATAGCCCCCGGACACCCAGCGGACAGCCCCCTGGACATCCCCGCCGAACAACCCCCCCACCCTCGATTTCATTTAATACTAGAAAATCTATAATATATCTTTTATTTATTTTCATCATGATAATCAATGTAAATCACATTTACACATCTAATCAATATCATAGATTCTTGGTATGTTATAAAAGAGATGTATTCATTGGGCATGACATTGTAAGCTCCAAAATGTTTCATAGCATTATAAATTAAAATCTAATCCATACTAAGAATGATATAAAAATATTTTATATAAATATCCACAACATTTTATGTAAATACCCTTCCACTAATAGACACATGAGGATTCTCATAAAATGGACAACATTTTAAGTACATATAGAAAACCGACCAAACGCAGTTGGAATCCATTGAAACATTAAGAGAACGATCCAAGGTTCATATGTGACATGTACAAATCAACCCTTCCTCAATCTGAGGTGTGGTGTGGCCGCCACCACTCAATGGTTCTGCATTTTGTTTCAAAAGGACGTCATTTTAATTGAAAAACATCAACTGACATACAGAAAACCAAACTAACGCATCCGGATTGTGTCGATACATTAGAAAAACGATCCATGGGTCATACGAGATGAGTAAGAGTAAACCTCAACTCAATCAGAGGCGCGGGATGGCCACCACTACTCAATGTGTCTGTCTTTTGTTCCAAAAGGACGTCATTTTAAGTGAAAAACGTCAACTGACATACGGAAAACTGACCAAACTAATTCGGATTGTGTAGATACACAATCACAACGATCCATGGGTCATATGTAACGTGTATGAGTCAACCTTTCCTTAATATGAGGCACGGTGTGGTCAGAATCACTCTAAGTGTCTCTTTTTTTCTTAAAATGGACATCATTTTAAGTAGATACGGAAAACTGACCAAACGCATTCGGTTTCCATTGAAACTATAGAATAACAAATTATGGGTCATATGTGACGTCTATTAATCAACCCCGCCTCAATCTAAGACGTGGTGTGGCCGGCACCACTCAAAGTGTCTCTCTTCTGTTTCTAAAGGATGTCATTTTAATTGCAAAACATCAACTGGCATACGGAAAACTAACCAAACACATTAAAATTGTGTCGATACATTAGCACAACGATCCATTGGTCATATGTGATGTGTAAGAGTCGACCCCTCCTCAATACGAGGCGTGGTGTGGCCGCCACCACTCAAAGTGTCTGCCTTTTGTTTCAAAAGAACGTCATTTTAATAGAAAAACATCAACTGGCATACGGAAAACTGAAAAACGCATTCAGATTGTGTCGATACTTTAGCAAAATGATCAATGGGTCATATGTGACGTGTACGAATCAACCCCGCCTCAATCTCAGTCGCAGTGTGGCCGACACCACTCAAAGTGTCTGTCTTTTGTTTCAAAAAGACGTCATTTTATGTGAAAAATATCAACTGACATAAGGAAAAGTGACCAAATGCATTTGGATTGTGTCAACAATTTTTCACAATGATCCATGGGTCATATGAGACGTGTATGAGTCAAACCTGCATTAATATGAGGCACAGTGTGGCCGGAATCACTCTAAGTGTCTCTATTTTGGTTAAAATAGACAAATTTTAAGTACATATGGAAAACCGACCAAACACATTCGGTTTCCATTGAAACATTAGGAAAACGATCCATGGGTCATATGTGACGTGTACGAGTCAACCCCGCCTCAATCCGAGGCACGGTGTGGCCAGCACCACTCAGAGTGTCTGCCTTTTGTTTCAAAAGGACGTCATTTTAATTGAAAAACATCAGCTGGCATACAGAAAACTGACCAAACGCATTCAGATTGTGTCGATACTTTAGCACAATGATCCATGGGTCATATGTGACATGTACGAGTCAACCGCGCCTCAATCCAAGGTGTGGTGTGGCTTCCACCACTCAAAGTGTCTGCCTTTTGTTTCTAAATGACGTCATTTTAATTGAAAAACATCAACCGGGATATGGAATACCAACCAAACGTATTCGGATTATGTCGATAGTTTAGCACAACGATCCATGGGTCATATATGACGTGTAATAGTCAACCCCACCTCAATATGAGGTGCAGTGTGGCTGGCACCACTCAAAGTGTCTGTCTTCTGATTCAAAAGGACATCGTTTTAATTGAAAAACATCAACTGTCAAACGGAAAACTGACAAAACACATTCGTATTGTGTCGATACATTAGCAAAACAATCCATGGGTCATATGTGATGTGTACGAGTCAACCCTGCCTCAATTCGAGGCATGGTGTGGCTGCCACCACTCAACGTGTGTGCCTTTTGTTTCAAAAGGAAGTCATTTTAATTGAAAAACATCAACTGGCATACGAAAAACAGAAAAACACATTCAGATTGTGTCGGTACATTAGCACAATGATCCATGGATCCTATGTGATGTGTAAGAGTAAACCCCGCCTCAATCTGAGGTGCAGTGTGGCCGCCACCACTCGAAGTGTCTGTCTTTTGTTTCAAAAGGATGTCATTTTATGTGAAAAATATAAACTGGCATACGGAAAAGTGACAAAACGCATTTTAATTGTGTCAATACTTTAGAAAAACAATCCATGGGTCATATGTGATGTGTACGAGTCAAACCCAAATTAATCTAAGGCACAGTATGGTCGGAATCACTCTATGTGGATCTCTTTTGTTTAAAATGGACAACATTTTAAGTACATACGGAAAACCGACCAAACGCATTCGGTTTCCATTGGAAATTAAAGAAAACTATCCATGAGTCATATGTGAAGTGTACGAGTCAACCTTTCCTTAATCCGAGATGTGGTGTGCCCGGAACCACTCAATGTGTCTGTCTTCTGTTTCAAAAGGACATCATTTTAATTGAAAAACATCAACTGTGATACAGAAAACTGACCAAACGCATTCAGATTTTGTCGATACATTAGCACAATGATCCATGGGCAATATGTGACGTGTACGAGTCAACCCTACCTCAATACGAGGCATGGTGTGGCCGCCACCACTCAATGTTTCTGCTTTTTGTTTCAAAAAGATGTCATTTTAATTGAAAAACATCAACTGGCATACAGAAAACCGACCAAACACATTCGTCTTGTGTCGATACTCTAGCACAACGATCCATGGGTCATATGTGACGTGTACGAGTCAACCCTGACTCAATCTGAGGTGCGGTGTGGCCGCCACCACTCAATTTGTCTGTCTTTTGATTCAAAAGGACGTCATTTGAAGTGAAAAACATCAACTGGCATACAGAAAACCGACCAAACACATTTGGATTGTGTCGATACTTTAGAACAACGTTCCATGGGTCAAATTTGTTGTGTAAGAGTCAACCACATATTAATCAGAGTTACAATGTTGACAGAATCACTCTAAGTGGCTCTCTTTGGTTTTAAATGGACAACATTTTAAGTACATAGGAAAAACTAACCAAACGCATTCTGTTTTCGTTGAAACATTAAGTGAATGATTCATGGGTCATATGTCATGTGTACGAATCAACCCTGCCTCAATCTGAGACATAGTGTGGCCGACACCACTCAAATTTCCTGCCTTTTGTTTCAAAAGGATGTCATTTTAATTGAAAAACATCAACTGACATACAGAAAACCAATCAAACGCATTCGTATTGTGTCGAAACATTAGAAAAAAGGTCCATGGGTCATATGTGACGTGTACGATTAAACCCCGCCTCAATCTGAGGCGTGGTGTGGCTGCCAAGACTCAAAGTGTTTGTCTTTTGTTTCAAAAGGACGTCATTTTAAGTGAAAAACATCAGATAGCATACGGAAAACCAACCAAACACATTCGGATTGTGTTGATACTTTAGAACAATGATACATGGGTCATATGTGACGTGTACAAGTCAACCCCTCTTTAATCGGAGTCACGGTGTGGCCAGAATCACTCTATGTGGCTCTCTTCTGTTTAAAATGGATAACATTTTAAGTACAAATGGAAAACCGACCAAACACGTTCGGTTTCTGCTGAAATATTAGGAGAATGATTCATGGGTCAAATGTGACGTGTACGAATCAACCCCGCCTCAATCTAAGATGCAGTGTTGCCAGAACCACTCAAAGTGTTTTCCTTTTGTTTCAAAAGGATGTCATTTTAATTGAAAATCATTAACTGGCATACGGAAACCCAATCAAACGCATTCAGTTTCCATTGAAACTTTAGGAGAACGATCCATGGGTCATATGTGACGTGTACAAGTCAACCCCGCCTCAATCCGAGGTGTGGTGTGGCCAGTAGCACTCCATGTGTATGTATTTTGTTTAAATGGACATCATTTTAGGTAAAAATATATGGTATACAAAAAACCGATCAAATTGTGAATTGACTTCCGAATTCGATATATAATTGTCATCTAAATTTTAAATTTAATACTAAATTAATTATGTATGTTTAAAATTACTTTATAAATTCTAATTTAATTATGGATCTGTATAGTTCTAGCATTATATGTTAAATGTGTATGAATTTGTTCTCTATATGTATGTGTTGGATGGTTATTTCAGGTACAATAATTGTATATATATGTGTTAGTTTATTGTAGGTATAATAATTTCATTGAAAATGAGAGGGAACCCACAAAATTAGACCTGGTTGGAAAATTGCAGACCTTCTGGGAAAATAGCCGAGCTGCTGTGCAATTTTCCCAGCATAGGCTATGCCAAAAGTTTGAAACCATTGGCATAGCATCTCTGGGTTCTGTTTTACCAATGGTTCCATGAACCGTTGGTAAAACACTTTTACCAATGGTTTAGAAACTGTTGGAAAAGAGGATACCTTGGGGGTTTCCCAACGTTTTGGAAGAACCGTTGGGATAGGGTAATTTTTCTCCACCTTATCCCAAAGGATCTAAACCGTTGGGAAAATCTCTCCCAACAGTTTGGTAGAACTGTTGCGATAGGGTAATTTTTCTCCACCCTGTCCCAACGGTTCACTGTAAACCATTGGGAAAATATTTCACAATGGCTTACTTCCATATGGTTTGCAGAACCGTAGGTATAACATATACCAATGGTTCTGCAGCCGTTCCCAACAGTTCTAAACCATTGGAAAATACTATATTTACAGTAGTGAAGCCTCCCCGAGTTTCACACCCAACACCCATTTCTCTGGACCACTTCACATTAGTTCACCTCCTTCCTATATGACGTGAAACTGTATGACACTTTTGTCCCTCATGACACTAAATTGTCTCCTATCCAGCAGTATGTTTTTTTCAATCACCTATCCAGTAGTAATCCATTGTCAATCCCATCCAGTGGTAAACCGTTGTCAACCCCATTTAGCAGTAATCCATTGTCAGCCATATTCAACTATAAGCTGTTGAAGTCCCCAATCGATGGTAAGACTTCGTGATATTAACTACGTGGATAATGATTCCCTGCCCTGGGAATTTGTAGGAAGCCTCCATGAGGATAAATCCCATCACCCATGTCTCATATTGATCAATCACTTGATCCCGTGTGTTTTAGGAAGATTATTCTCCAATATAAAGGTTCTATTTCCTCTAGATCCCACCCATGCCTCCATTCTCATGGGTTTCTTGCTCAGGTGTCCAATTATCCCACAAAACTACATGGACATTGATTCCCTGTCATAGGGATATGTAGGAACTCTCTTCAAGGATCAATCCCAAATTAATTATCTACCACATGTTGGTTCCAACTCATTCTCCTTCCACTTCATTCAACTATCCATCATCCTACATGATATTTACTCGGGATGCCACATCCCGGTGGGATCATGTCATCCACCTCATCATTTTTCCTAGAAGTACATGGGCCACTTTCTGTGTGTAAGTCCTGTCATGTATCTGGGTTGTTGTGATTTATTTACCCCCTGATTCATCACCCCTTTGAACTATGTGGGTTTTCATATGATTCATCTACATAAGGTACATGGGAAACCTTAATAAGTTCCAATCCCTACCAATGGTAATCTTTTGTGTTCCCCCATTCTGATGTGCACACTCCTTGATCCGCCCTCAGTGGTGTCTCGATCTTCCTTAATGGTGTGACATATTCCCTTTATAGGACACACCATCATGAGTGTTCTCTTATTGTGTGTTCTAATCCATCCACCCGGTAAACATTCCTGGTGTTCCCTCCAAGGGATGTAAAAATCAGATCCGTCTCTTTGGGATGTTCTGATCACCCTCATTTCATCTCTACAAGACATTAATCATTCGGCCTACCTCATGTTAAAAAAAGTGATCCCTATGGAAAACCTCAGAATACATGCTTATGGAATAACTGTCTCTGAAAGAAGTTAAAATCACGACATATCCTGTGTTAAACATGGAATGTTAAGGTTAAACTCAGAGGCATGCCTCTGACATAAGATACCCCACGACTAACATGGGATGCCTTGGGATCTACTCCCTTGAGCTTCACTCATACGAGGAAGAATACATGACCCCCAATGTCCACACATCTAGAGATGCCTTGAAATTCCTCATGTTGTTATCTACTCTTAACGAAGGTTAAAAAAATGTCACGTCCCCATGGAATGTCCTGACTAAAGTAGTTTAATTAACCGGCTTCCACAAATATATGGCAACAAGAATGAGATTCACGAACCACAAATTAATCTTTAAGGGTGATCCAGACGAGGCAATAGGTTCTGACGAAGAATCCACGAAAGGAGGAACTGACATACCATCATCTCATTTCTATCAAGGGGTAAACATCCCTGAATATGTGGCAGATGCTGCCCGCCTTTGGAATGCGGGAATGCGAGGAAACAGTTATGCTTCCTTGAAATGTGGATGTGTGTGCCACGAAGAAAGCATCTGAAACAATTAAACATAATGAATTTTATTTTTGTTATTCATATAATTATTATGTCAGCTAAACGATATATATTCATTATAGTTACTATTTTTACCTTCCATGTAACACATTTGTGCTAAATGTCTCACATCACTTCGCAAAAAGTTATTGCACCATACACACAAGAGACATCATTGTATCCCATATGGTATGGAATGTAAAAGGGTGTCTATGATCGTTTGACAATAGAGAATTAATTTTTTATAAATATCATAAATATAATATATAAATATTATGTCCATTGTGATACCCAACCATGACTAGTGGTAATGGAAAAACAAATGACATCATTTCCTGAGATGGTAGTCCACTATAAAAATAAATGATGATTTCACAACAAATTTGATTAGAGTGTGTGTTGGTGTATGTCACACTCTTAACTTAAAAACATTTCAGTATATTTAGGATGTATAGGTTATTGTATACAAATGGAAAAAGATTAATTGAAGGGTGAGTAGAAATAAATAATATATAAATTCTTGTTGAAGTACATTAGCTCTTCTTCAGGTGTATATTATTCATTTTCAACAAAGTAACTACTTATTTAGATTTATGTTATCTAAAATATGTTAAAAACTAATAGGTGTGGTGAATTAGGATATGGAGGTTTAAAACAACTACAACATCATATGTTGTTTTTTCATTAAACACAACACACTTCTCTTTAATTCCCATTGAAATGTATGGAAAAAAATGACGGAATTCACAACAAACAAAAATTTGACTTAGTTCACCATCACTGGGCTTTGTACAAGGAGTGTTCAATGGAAATGTGCTGATGTGAATAATCTACTATATCTCAGTTCCAAAATATAGTTTTTTTTATATCAATTCTATGCACATGATCACTTCCCATGAAATGCTTATAGTAGACTCACTATCCCTCCTAGTTTATAACGAATCATATTTTGAAATATCACTTCACTACCAAATAAAGAATTCTCAATGCTAATATAGAAAACTATAATGATTTTATGAGTCACCTTTAAATTTTTTCACACATATATACATGTACCATGAAGTCCTTTTTTCACTTGGTAAATGAAACCCACTTAAATTGTATATTAAGATTATGGAAACTACTTTCACGATCTATTTTAGTCCATTCGTAAAAATCCATGAACACTCTTCATACTAACTTACATCCTTATTGAACAACCTTGCACCTCATGGCATGAGTACATTACAGACAACATTTTCTTTGTTCTAAACATATAATTATCAGAAGGATGATAACTCATGAACCAACAATTAATAGGAAACTACCACTCCTACTCCATCTTATTTCTCATTGTGAGCTACGAATCCAGAAAAACCCCATCGATGAATTTTATTTGTGAAATATCACATTCACAAAAATATATCCCTCATGAAACTATTATACTACACATAATATTACATCATGAATATCTCCCCCTTTATAAAGAACTTCATCACAAAATACTTCAGACATATCCTAATTATATTAATGATGATCATCTCAAATACAATTTTCTATTTGTAATCATCTGACTAGGGGTCTTTATATTGGAAAATTGTTCGACAATAACCATTAATAATATTTTATAAAAACATTTATTTCATACAACCATCATTGAAAATTTTATATGATGTCTGCATATCATCATCATCCTTTGTGTTGGTTGATTTCATAACAAATTAAAACCCTTTTTGAAAACTAGAAATCACCAACATATTATAAATACAAGGATCCTCTAATGAAAAATGATCCACCAGTGAACTGGTATTTCTATGTTTCTCATGTAGCACACTTCTTTGATCAAATAGCATAGAGCTATATGATGCCAGCTTAAATTTACTACCTTTTTTTCAAAAAATTTAAACTCTTTATCAGAACATGAACCTCTATTATGGGATGAAAAATCCATTTTGGTCTGCATAATGTTGTTACTATATTGAATTATTTCCTTTTATATCAAATAAAATCCTAATTTTGAGGCAAAGAAAAGGATTGTACTGGGAAAACTAATCCAACATAAACACATCTCCTTCTGAAATTCCTACAATATAGGAACACATCCAACTGGATTTTTCAATAAACAATATGAGAAAAACATCGAGACAATATCTTGTGGTATTTTCCCCAGAAATTACCCTTTTGGTCTGCTAATTATTCTTCACAATTTTATACATCATTATATATTCATACATCATCCAAAATCAATCTATTTCTTAAGATTTGGATATAGATACATTATTTATTCAACACATACTATAGGCCCATATGATCCATTCTCAGTTTAGGAAATATGTATTGCATGAAAAGTTAATCAATGAATAACTCCATTCCAAAAAGAGTCATCTAAATTCATCACAAACCACATATGTTGTGATATGTAACCATCGAACAATAATAATTAGAAAAATAAGATTTAAAACCCCCATACATAATGGCTGTCCCAATAAGCTACTCCCTTATATTTATAAAGTCATTTTCATAGCTTATATAACCATAAATTATCCCTTTTTTCCAATGATGAAAAAGGACACTTTTTGGGGTCTGTAATAGGTTAATGAACACAAACCACCAAATTATGGAAATGAAAATCACACCTTGGGGAGATGGTGTCCCACATCGTCACATTATCATGTGTAGGGAGTCAAATAACCTCCACTATCAAGTCCATGAATTTCAAATGGCTTCTTGGGTAAGACCATTGTCCGAATTTCTGAAACCCATAGCTCTATAGGATGATACTCTATCTTTAGAACCCCTTTCTCCACCTTCACCTTGATAAAATGATTCTCGATTTCAATTTTATTTTTTCTATTGGTGATGGGCTATATTTTTTATTTGATAAATAACACATAAATTTTCACAAACAATTCCTAGAGAAGGATTCACAAGAACTCCAATATAATCCTGATGATGCTACATCCACAACAAATGCATGCATGCCTAAATGGACGCAATATTTTCATCTTCTTATATTTTCAATGAAATAAAATATTGTTTCTTTCTTATAGAATAAATACACAATACACAAAGATAAATAGTACCACCTGACATTGATTATCTATCATATACTTAACTGAGAAAATATCTATATGTATAACCCAATAACTGTTGTTGATATTTATCATGATATTGAAAAAAAATTAGAACTTACCCTTGATATTTCACATATTCTTTTTTTACTCCATGTAAGTGGATTTTTCTGTGTGATTTTTTTTGATATATTTATTCTCGGAATGCGGATAAATATATTGGAACATTTTTCTATCAAGTACAAAAGACTTGTAATAATTTTCCTATATTCTACTACATTAATTGAATTCTAAACATCATCCCTTCAGTATTTTATTTTGGTATCCATATAATTGATAATGTCATTGTAATTACAAATTATAAATATTTTCAAATCCACCATGGAATATTTATATTGAAAAATTAATGAGACATTATTTCACATGGTAATCTATAATAAACTCCCCCACATTAATAACGAATAATCTTAAAAAACTAATCTAGCATAAAATACCATGATCTTTGTGATTCCTTCAACCCTTATAGAACCTTCATTAAAATAAAACCATTTTCTCATCTTTATAAATGATTAAACCATATAGGTGATAAATTTAAAAATTAATATTCTAGGACCGCATTCAGAAAAAATAATTTGATAACCATATGGAAAACGTGAAACCTTCTTTTCACTATTATGGGCATGAAAAATATGGTTGTCTATATCCTCAAAACATTTGGAAATGTTTCATCAACATCAATACCCTCTATATTGGAGAACCCATTTTATACTAATAATGATTTTTTTCGAATCAATATTCCATATTATGTTATCTTTGTGAAAAATAAAAATTTTTGTACAAATGAAATTCTAATATATGGGCCTAAAAATCATCTACCATATAAAATTATTCTCAATTTGGTCACAATCTTCATTAGTATCATGAAATGAGTTCTCGTATCCACCTACATAATCAAAATTTTTTGGTTAAACCTGATATAGGATGGATTCCTATTGTAACATATGCATTCTTCATGTTCGCACTTGAGCTGTCTGATCACCAATGTTATTCTATATTTAAATTTTATCTAAACTCTTTAGTTTTAATTTTGATATAGATTGGAATTCCTTATAATCTCCATAATTTTATTCTTATGAATAATCATTTTTTTACTTTATCTCCCCCTATGGTGTTCACCTACTCATCACATTCATCAAGGAATAATTAACAATGATGTTGGATATTTAGTTCATTCACTACTATAGTGAAATAATTTTTTTATAAAACTATTCAAATCCCCTTGTTGAATCATTCATGTTATTTTATTTATCCTGAATATACATAAAAAAACCTTTAATCTCAACGAGACTCAAATTTCTTGTGCTTCACTTCATCAGTAATAATACTCTTAGTTATGAATGTTTGAATGTATTTACAGGTTGTCTTTGTTTATGCGCCACATCTTATATAGACTATTTTCTTCTTTTGGACACAATATGGACTTGTTAGATACCTATTATAATGCCAAGACTTCCTCTTTCAATAATATATTTTATAGGTCCTGTTTAATAAGCATTATACTGCACATATTATTGATGATATGATTTATCCATTAAACCACTATAATTTCTTTATGTGTCTGTATTGATTTACTTGATTCCATATCTTGATTTTATCTAGATATTATTTCACAAGAATGTACTCAAATTCCATACAATTATTAGTATGAATCATCAAAATATACAATCCAAGAATCCTTTTAGATTCCATCTGATACTATATTATTCAACTGAACACATCAGACATAGGGAAAATGAGAAATTACAATGGTATACTACAGAAATCATTAATTAAAATAACATTATATCGATTTATTTAATTATCTTTTGGTGATATAGGTCCACATACGTCTGTGTGCACTCACTCAAGAGCTCTAGTTTAATTTTTATCTTTTTCTTTTTGAATTTTTTTTTCTGGTCATCCCATTTTTAAAAGAATTGCATGTATGATTATGATCACGTGAAATATTTTGGAGATACAGAGATGCATCAAATTTGAGTAGATCTTATACGTATTATTTTCAATGAAAGAGTATTCTTTTATTATATAACCTATTTTATTCCTCTAAAGATTTAAATCACCTTTATTCTTCTCAACTGATATGATAGAGAATGCCCTTTATTATTTAACCCTATAGAACAGCTCTAAAATATCTTCCATTGATTATACACATCTTCATATTAAAGCTTATAGAACTCCTCGAGTCACATAGTCGTCTTTAAGTAATCAATTGTGACTGAACCATTAAAAAATTAATACATAAGAATGTCTCATTTATTTTCCTCAAAATTTGGCTTCTCTGAACCCAATAATCATCAGTCCATTATCATTCCAGAATTTTAAATAACCTTAATTTTCATATTTTATCATGTAAAAAGATCTTTATTTCTGGTTATGTGGTATTTAACTCCATTATCAAGGATCCATAAACCGTATGGATAAAATTATATTGTTTAAAACACAACAAACACTTCCTATACAACTTAATTATTTTTTGATCCATGTGTTTGACTACATTGTTGATGTGCTATACCAGTAAATGCATCTAAATCATCCACAACCAAAATAGTGACCATTAAATGATTTATCAAAATATGGATCACTTTATGAATTATTTTATTAATATTGTTCCCTTCATTAACTATTATATAGGGAATAATAATTTGTTGAGTGACCCATAATTCCACAACAATAACATCTTAAGGATGGTGCATTATTATATGTCACTACTATGCTACATGTTTTTCGTTGGGTTTTCGGGATCTTCTATTTTAGATTCCGACCCAACTAAATCCTAAATCATTGAAAGGATTTTTGTGGCATGACATAAACAATTATTTATTTCTATTTTCAATCAAGTTACATACTAGTTATTGTGTTTTGATCTTTCATTTTAATCCCATGACATTACTCTCTCTATTTCAATGGAATGATGAACTATAATTTTCCATTTTCTATGTTATTTTCATCCTTATTTAATAGATTCAATAGTTTATCTTATTCTTTCACATTTCTTCAAGAACTGAAAAACTCCCCCTTAATATTTTTGGGGAGATTTTAATGATCTTTTTTAGTTTCATTCATCCCATATATCACCCTATTCAATTCCATAACATTGATCTTGTACTCAATAATCATTTCTAAGTTCTCTTGCACTAACGACTTACTAATTTCAATTTCTTCTATCAAATCAGAATTATATTCATTATATCACTTTCTAAGGAGTTTGGAATCATGAACCACTTTCTAGGTATTCAATTTTTCTCTCTACAAAGATCAATGTCCTCATGATAGGTTACTAATTCAACCTAATTTTTAAATATACCTTTTACTTATTCTTAAACATCATCACATTCTACAATTTTGTAAGAACAATTTAAAACTATCACTATATCATATTCTCCATGGTAATTGCATTTTTTCATCTCTTCGACCATAGATTATTCTAAAAATCCATTTTCTTATGAAATGATAATCATTTTTAATGAAATCCCCACAAAATATTTCTTACCACTCATTTATGCAGAATAATTCTGTATTGGAATTTTAACTTCATCCATATCATCGTCTTGAATCTACATGTGTCTAATAACTACAATATGTACAACCTATCCTTGATGAAAAATTTATGGCGGTAGTTTCCCTTTGTAAATTCATTTTTTCCTTAAATTGGATGAAACCTATGACATAATTTCATCTACAGATTCCTGTTTTCTCCCATTGTAAATAGTGAGCTTCTTCAAGGACTTGAATTCCACTTGTTTATACATCCCTTTTTCTATAGACTCATTATCATCATCTTTCATCATGAATATGAAACGAGTGATATGAAAGAAATCCAATTTCAAATCATTAGGGTATTTTTCATCCTATATAGAAACATAAAAACTAAACTGTTGTTGAATTATTCTCAATATTCACATGAAAACTATACAACTTCAAAAATTTATCAAAAACAAAAAATTTCCTCCACAACATCATTCATCCGAAAAAAAATGCATCAAAACACACATTTGGGTGAAATTTGAGATCCATATAATTGTTCCACAGAATCTGGAACTTTTTACCCTAATTTTGGATTCATCCTCATAAATATTTTCAAAATAATCCCCATATATTATGTGATTAATTATATCCCAATGAATAAATTTGATATGACACCCCATAAAGCATTGAATCCTTCGGTTTCATCATTTAATTCTCTATGGACTGCTTCTGATAAAGAACTTATATAAGTAGAAAAAATAATTCCATGTGAAAAATCTATAAATATATCCAATTCAATTGATTTGAAGTAGTGATGCATCTGGTTCATCAATAATTAAAAAATATTCTAACAATTATCTGAATAACTTTATGATTAACAACCTCAATTGAAACCCTTGAGATAGAAGTAAAGTTATTAACCTTAATCTATGATACGGATTGTTATCCCAATAGGGTTAAATACCCTATGATTTGGGTTGAGTCTAGGAATGATATATTCAAATAACTTTCCCTTTGGATCTTCTTTCATTGTTAAAAAAATACACTTCTCTCCATTCCCCTGGAAATGAATAAATAAAAATGAAATCATCGATAAGACATAGAAATTTTACATTATTCACATTCGTTGGGATATATTCGAGTAGAATACAATGAAATGATGTCGATGCACAGAATCAATTATGGATCAGTACCTAATTTTTTTTCTAGTTCACTTCTATGCCCATGATCACTTCCCCTATAATGTTTATAGTGTATTAACTACCCTCCTAGATTACAACAAATAAAAATATGATTTCTCTCTACTCTCCCAATGGAAGTGTTATAACTACTCCTCTAGAAAAAATATCTAACTAATATGATTCACCTAATAATTGTTTCACAAATATATGAGTCCTCTATGACATCATGCCATCAACCAATAGATCAAATACACATTTCTATAAACTATTATTTTTCGGAAATTTTACCGTGAACATTTTGATTCAATTCATGAACATCCTTGAACCCTCTATGAACTTTATTGCATCTCAATATCAACTCCATTTAACCATGACACAAAATTGATTCATGAAAAACTTTTATTCATGGTCTTCTTCTACTTCACAGATGAATTATTCCACAGAAAAAATGATTATTTATGGACCACCTATGCTACACATCCCCCTTTTTCTTTATGATCTACTAACCCATTCAAACACCATCCACAAACACATTTATCTAAATATATCCTTCCCATAATATCTCTCTCACAAATCACTTCCCTTTCTTGAAATCCTCCCTAATAAAACTCTTCTCTATTTTGGTATCCTCTAACATTAGTTACTTATGAATTACCCAAATTCATTAAATAATGTTTACTAGAAAACAAGGAAATAGCCATGGACCTATAGCCACAATGATATAAGTCCCTGGCTATAGCATAGTTTATAGCAGGACTTCTACTAAAATTGTGGCTAAATCATTGTTTATAGCCACGATTAAAAAATATGTATTTATTTTTTTGACCATCTATCGGGCTCCATTTCCCCACTGTCTCCGATTTCTCTCCTCCCCTGACCCCTCGTGACCCACCATATACCTGCGACCTCTTCTCTCATGGAGGCCCTCTATTCTCAATGCTAATTCTCCACTCAACCTCCCTTCTCCTCCCTCGCGACTTCTCCTCTCTCGGCGGTGACCTCTACTCTCAACGGCGACCTCTCCTATCGGTGGTGACCCTTATTCCCCAACGGCCTTGGGGACCTCTCCTATATCTGATCCTCATCCCCCGATAGTTCCCTGACTACCTTTGTGAAGCTGCCCCATCCATATTCACCTCATGATGCTTCTCGTCACTACCATCGAACGAGGAAACCTGGTCGCCTTCGTCGTAACATCTCACCTCTCAATCATGTCAAAGTGAAATTAATTCTTGAACTTTTATATTCTTTTTCTTCCACCAAAATCCTTCATGCTCATGATTCTAGTCATTTTCACAGCCCCCATTCATCCTTATTTTCTGCAGCATTGTGCAACATTTTGAGGCAGTAACAATTGTTCATATATCAACCTATTTTTTGTTTAGTTTTATTTCAATCTTACTTCGAGGTTTGGGATACTTATTCTCTATCATTCTTTGCATTTGTGCAACTAGCATATTTCAGTTTTCTTTTGTTGTGGATGGAAGGATTAAAAAATTTAGTGTTTTTACATGTTTTACCAGTTTATTATTATTTTTAAGTGATGAATATTTCTCTAAATTTGAAGGTTTTATTATGTGCATATTGTGAATGTTGTGAAATAGTTAAACCCTATGGTTGATTTAGAGTCTTTATGGACATGTAGATGGATAATCAATCTTTTGGGAATTATGTATATATTCTTGTTGAGGATGATATGGATTCTACCCTTGTTAAAGAATTGGTTATAACCACCAAGTATAAGGATATTAATCTTGATATTTTTCTTTAGAAGAAGCTATAATTCTATGAAAATATTCATTTTTTGGCATATAGCCTCTGACTACAAAAGAAACAAACTATGTAATAACTGAATGATTAGGGTATATTACGATGCCAGTAGTAAGAGAAAGAATGACAAGGTTTTGTTCCCACCCTTTGGTCATCACATATCTATGGAGGCCCCATATCATGGGGGTTGATACCAGGGTGATCCTATCCTGGATGTTGCTAAGAGACCTAATGTGGGAATTCCACTAATGATGTTGTTGTTATCCATACTATTGATGAGTCCGGTAATATCCATGCTTTTACAGATAATATTGTAATGGTCTCTAGTAATGGTGGGTTTTACACTGAGTAGCTCACTACTTCATATCTTATTTAGGGTGTCATTCTAGAACCCGAACATGCCACTAATTCAGCACATCTGAAGTATTCCGATGAGATAGATCCTGAGCTGGCCAATTCTTTAGTACCAGTTATGGATATCATTATTATGGAACCTAATCAGGTCACTGTTTCACTACCAGTGAACATACCAATGTGATAGAAATTGAGAAGTCCAATAATTCAGTACCAAATAATGACTTAAATGTTATGGAGCTTGAGAAGGACATTTTTTCACCAAGGAAGGCATCATGTGTTGTCTATGATGAGGAACCATCACCTACATTACATACAGAGAAATTGGATTGTTCTTGTCCTATTATGGACTTTGAGTAGGATCCTATCTAGAGAATTGCCATTGTTTCTGGTTCCATTGGAGTTAATGAATTATCTACTGGGTAGGATAATTCTCTTATAGGATTGAAAGGAGATGGTTATTATCACACTAATGATTTATCAGTAGTTTCTTCATCTGATATTTCATGGAGGAAACTACTTGGAAGCATTATTTTGACCCCTTTGTAATCATCTAACTGGTTCAATTCCTATAATACCGAATCCTATACTAGAGATGACAGGGAGTTTTCCCCATCTGAATAGGACATGTGTGACCCCTCATCTACTGATTCAATAGATGATATGGGTGAAGAGGTTTTGGAAATTGTTGGTTTTGATAAAGTAAGAATAAAATGTTATGATAGGTATAGTACTAGGATATGGTCTTATATGTAGTGAAGGTCATATTTTGGAACTTCCAAGGGATTGAGAATTCTCCCATTGTTAAAACACTTAGGCACATTATTGTGAAAAAAGACCAATACCGATTAGTCTTACCAAACCAAGAATGACGTTTGAGAATTGGATGGAATCCAAATTTAAATATTTCGGATACACATTTTTTTTTTCTAATTATCAATTTGATGCTACCACACAGTCCTTGTTGGTTCTTAATAATTATTGTTTCCATATCAATTCCTTCCATAATGTTCATCAGTCAGGGATCATCTTCTATTGCAATGGTAACACTACTATTTCTGTGACTTTTTCCAATGCCTTCAATTTTTATACAAAACAAATATATTTTTGAATAGATCTGGCATCCATCTGAAATAATATTTCTAAGAGTCAGATTTTTCTTGGTGACATTAATTCTATTTTGAGGCATGATTACAAAACAAGTATTAATTTCTATAAAATCTCAGATAGTGAATTTTTTTCATGGATTGATAAATGTATCATGAAAAAAGTTTCCATATCAGGAGTTGATTAAACATGGAGTCGATATACTTAAAAGGAGATGCTAAAATATAGATTGGATAGGTGATTTGTGTAATTGGATGAAATAAATAGTGCAGTTAAAATAACTGGACACACCATTCCATGATTTCATTCTAATCATAGTCCATTATTAATTTAATTCTGTATTAATAGATCAAGGTCATCCCCACATCCTTTAAAGGTTAACAATTCTTGGCTTGTTGTTCCAGGTTGTAGATAAATTGTTTTGGATTCCTGGAAGATTGATTTTGTGGGAAGTCATCCAAATATTGTAACTTTCAAGATAAAGATTGTAATGTACAAAATAAAATAATTGAGTAAATCATAATTTTTTAATCATGATAGTGGAATTAAGGAGGCTTAATCTCATCTGATTATTTTCTAACATAAAAACATGCTTCGGGATGTGCACTCTTAGGAGAAGATAAAATACATATCCAAAATTGACATTATCCAGACTCTAAAAGAGAACATTTCTCATATTAAATTTAATATTATAAGGATTAAGGCGAGGTATCTAAATTCACTTTTCTTTCATATCATGCATATGGAGAAAACGTGAGAAGGAGTATCAATTCTATATAAATTAATAATAATATGCCTATTTCTAAGAATGAAATGAAAAATGCCAAAAATATTTATTTTGAGGAGATTTACTCAGATAATGGAGAAGGACAAACTGAAAAACTGATCAAATGAAATAAACTAAGAATTGATGATATTCAGAATAGAAGGCCAGTTGAGGCCCTCAGTTAAAAAGAAGATTCATGCATCTCTCTTATAATTAAATATGGATGGTGTTTTTGGGCCATATTTCTTAACATAACCTTTTTCATGTTTTAATGGGACATTCATCATCTTGAGGTAATAAATGTTGTGAGGTAATTTTTTATTCCATAATCAATGCCTTTTTGGGTGAACTCCAACATCATTGTATTAATCCCAATGAAAGATAATTCTTTGTATATAAAGAATTTAGGACTATTTCTATTAGGTTTTTTGTAACAAAGGTCATTAGAAAAATCATGATGCATTGGATTGGTGAGATTTCTAAGGGTTTTATTTTGACAAATCAGGTTGGGTTTTTTCTCGGGAGGAACATTCAGAATTTCCTCTACAATGCTTGTAAATGTGTGAATATCATGAAGGGGAAGTTATATGATGGTAATATGTCCTTGAAGACAGATATATCAAAATATTTTTATACAATGAAACATGGTTTCATTTTTTCTATTCTGAAAATGAATGTATTTTCAGAGAGGTTCATTGATTTGTTTTGTTCTGACCTGCATTGTGCGAGGATCTCTATTCTGGTTAATGTGTCCCCAAGGGATTTCTTCTAGTGTTGAAGAGGAGTTATATAGGAGATCCTTTGTTTCAAATTTTATTTCCTATAGCTAAGGATTATCTTATTTTGTATCTTATTGATCCTGTTAATAGTGGTCTTTATCAACGGTTGGGGTTTGGGAGGGTTTTTTTTCACCATCGCATTTGTTTTATGTTGATGATATTTTTCACTTTATCATTTATTGTTATCATTTCATTCTATGTCATTCATGTATAATACTTCTTTTTTTTATGTAGTTATTGTATAGTGATATGATACTGTTTTTATAAGGTTATAGAATCTCTATATTAGCATAATTATACACTAACTATTGGTCGGCTGCCTCTGACATATGTGGTGGCACTCTTGTATCCATGTAACCAACTATCCTGGGGATCTGTTTAATGGATCTTGGGTTTTCAATTTACAAAGTGGCATAAGATGTTTCTTTATATATTATTGTGCACTTTTTAAATATTAGATATTATTCTAATAATGTGACAGTTCTGGGTAAATAATCATGTCTGGGAGTGTTCAACCCATGCATGGAGAAAAACTAAGTGTTCAAGGATGAGATTGTGGTCTTATTTGACAGTTATTAAATTTGATTTTGATTTCACCTTTAGTGATTGATTTAAATTATTTTAAATATTGATTTATGATATTATGGTATTTCATCCCTAGGTTCCATGGAATGAACATGTTGTTTTAGTCATCATTCTTGGAAGATGTAGATTTAAATGCCTAGAATATTCCATGATATGTGGGTTTCATACCATGATTTTATGTTATATGTGATATTTCACTTAGATTTTTTTTAATTTATTCATTATTATTCATCATTTTATTCCTATATACCTTGATATTGTGGTTTCTTATTTATTAATCAACATTATTTTCTAACATGTGATATCATTTCTTAGGAATCCACTAGTGCATCAATTTTTGGCCCCCTTTGACGAGAGATACAATTTTTTTTTTCAATTTTTATAAGTTCTTTTGTGTTAGGGTTTTCTGAATGTTTATTTAAATAGTTTATTAAAGAGGTATTGTTCTTGAAATGTATTCAATAGTGTTTTTTCATAAATAGAACACACCAGTTATTTTTCAAACTACTTATCATAAGGGGAAAGTAATTCAAGGCTCTGTTTTATAGCATTGCTTATAAAATTTATCACCTGTGAGAAATGAATGGGTATACGAGTTTCTATATTGCTTATTTAGGTTTTCATTTAGTGAATTTTAGTGGAAGTATTTTTCAGTGACAAAAAATGCCACCTATTTTTATTAACTACTCAAATTCTATTAAATGAACCGGAAGGCTTTTCTTGACATCCCTTATTATAAAATGAATAAGATTACTACCTCTATATAAGAGTTTTTTTAAGGTATTTTTTGAAAATCATATGAAACACCAAGTGTTTTCGTGTAAGCATATACATATTGTGTATTTATTGAAATTATTTGTAACACCAAGTGTTTTGATACACTATTTATCCTAGTTTTTTATTTTCCCAATTTAAAAAAAAACACATGTGATCATATATTAGAGGGGGGATATCTAGGAGGGGGTAGTGTGTATGGAGGGGAGGGGGGGGGGGTAGTGTGAAAGGAGTATGGGGTGTGGGGGTGCAGGGGGAGGGTGGAAGGGAGTGCAGGAGAGGGGGCTATCCATGGGGCAGTGTGCATGGGGAGGGGGTTGTCTTGGAGTAGGGTGGGAGGTGGGGTATAGTGTGAAGGGAGGAGGGGGTGTGGGGGTGTAGGGGGAGGGGGAAAGGGGTACCGGGGGAGTGGGCAGTCTAGGTGAGGGGTGTCCGACATGAGGGTGCAGGGGGGTAGTGAGAAGGGGGTTGGGGGAAGGGGGTGTGGGGAAGTAGGGGGGTTTCCAGGGGTAGTTTGCAGGGAGGGGGGAATGTGGTGCAGGGGGAGGGGGTTTTCTAGGATGGGGGAGCTGGGGGAAGGGAGTTGGGGGTGTAGGGGGTGTGGGGGTCCAGGGGGGGAGTGTCCAGGATGGGGGGGGGGGGGTTCCGGGGTGGTAATGTGCAAGGAGGGGGCATGGGGTGCAAGGGAGGGGGTAGTCTATGAGGGGGGATAAGGGGTCTGGGGGAGTAGTGTGCAGGGGGAAGGGAGGGGGCAAGGTGTGTGAGGGTGCATGGGTAGGGAGCTATCCAGGGGGGTTGAAGGGGATTTCCAAGAGGGAGGGGATGTCCGGGGGGGGGCTCCAAAAGGTAGTGGGGAGGGGTGACCATGAGGGGGGTTCCCAACAGATAAATCTATAATAAACATAATAGGTCATTGTTCAAACATCATGGTTTTATTGTAGGTGTTGGAGGTACACCAAAATAATCTTATGTGGTCAAATAAAGGTGTGAATATTCATGATTTCTTATAATTTGAAACAATTATTAATACCATTAACTGACATATTTGTTATGATTTTTTTATTGACATGTTATTGATCGTTACTTATTATCTTATGAAACGATACATATAATGTTAATTACTTTTCTTGATTATTTATTGAATGTATGTTTATATGCCTCAGAATGGATAGATAATGGATGTAAAACATATATCGGATCACTGATGAATTATAGAATTAGTTATAACATTTCTTGGACTTTACATTCACTAATGATTCAGATGGCGGATTGCTTCGATGCCCGTGTTTTGACTGTGTTGGAAGACCATGGTTAACTCATGAGAATGTGAGTTATCATATCACCAAATATGGTTTCTAAAAAATTTACCATGTGTGGTATCATAATAGAAAATAAAAATCATAAGTGGTGAATGGCATCGATTTAGCAGAAAGGATTGGTATGAAAAATCTGATTTCCAATGGGCTTCCTTTTGTTTTTGAAGCCATCTCCTCAGGTAGACCAGTGTAAGAGGAAATGAATATAGGAAAATAGTTTTCATCTATTAATCAGGATAATGACATTGAGGGTGTTAGAAAGCTGATGGAAGATGCAAATACCCTATTATATCAGGAATGTGGAAAAAATGAGAAAACATGACTTTTTAATGCGATTATATCATAGACACGAAATATATGGATTTAGTAACACTATGATGAACTATATCCTTACATTTATTAAATATTTACTTCCTCATGATGCATTTATTTCATAAAATATTTACATGGAATCAAATCTTGTTGACAAATGAGGATTTTAATCTATTATGATTCATACTTCCACCAAATACTGTTGTTTTTTTGGGAAGGAAAATATAGAGTTAAGTCAGTGAAAACAGTGCGGCACATCAAGGTGGAAGACTAATAAAGACGGAACACAATCTCGCATACCAGAAAAAGTGATGTGGAACATCCCTTTAATTTCTAGGCTTCAAATACTTTTTATGTCAGCACAAATGGCAAAGAATATGAGATGTCATGATGATGAAAGAAATAATGATAATGATGTAATAGTGCATCCTGGAAATGGGTTGGCATGGAAATAATTTGATCGGTTACATATTGATTTTGCAACTGACCCACGAAAAGTTATATTGGGAGTATCCTATGATGGTTTCAACCCATTTGGCCAAATGCATACTACACACAGTACTTGGCCTGTTTTCCTTCACATTTGTAACTTTCCTTCATGGATGTGTATGATGAAGTCGTTTACTATCATGAGTATATTGATACATGGACCCAGTGATCCTAGAAATGATATTGATATATACTTTCAACCATTAATATTTGAGTTAATGGAGATTTTGATTCTTGGTGCACATGCATATGATGCATTCAGTAAGGAGTAATTTAGTTTTCGTGTAGCTTTATTATAGACGATAACTGATTTCCCTTCATACGGAATGATGTCTGGTTGGAGTACTAATGGGAAACTATCCTACCCTATTTGTATTAAAAATAAATGTTTCCAAAGATAAATGTTTCGATGAACATTCAACTTTATAGGGCATCGACGATTTCTACAAATGGATCATCCATACATGAAAAATCGAAGGCAGTTTGATAATGTTGTTGAGATAGGTGAGACACCATAATGAATGTTAGGGAATAATATTGTTAAAGAACATGATGATTTGAATTATGTTCTTGAAAAAAGTGAATCAATGATCAGAAAGTGAAAACAGGTTAATTTGAATTTGAATAACAATTGGATAAAGAAAATCATATTCTTTGAGTTGTCGTATTGGTCATCGAATTTATTACATCATTGTTTGTATGTAATGCATATCGAGAAAAAAATTTGTGAGATGTTACTTGCTACTATTTTAAATGTCAAAGGAAAACAAAATGTGATTTGTGGTCTCGTCGTGATTTTACGGATTGGGGTATAAGAGTAAAACTTCCTCCTATGTTAATTAGTCAAAATAAGGGCAAAGTCCCTATTAAATGTTATTCGATGATAAATGTTGAGAAGAAACAATTTCTTCAGGTCTTGGAATGATTGAAGGTTCCAAATGGTTATTCAAGTAAAATTATAAAAAGGATGAATACATAAGATTTGAAACTAAACTTTCATAAAACCCATGATTACCATGTCTTGTTATATGAGTTGATTAATATTTCCATTCGACATTTACTTTCACATAATGTTAGAGTATCTTTGATTATGTTATGTCATTTTTATCGAGGCCTTTGTTCCAAAAGGCTAAGCAGAAGTGTTGTTCATAAATTGCAGACAGATGAACCGATAATTCTTTGTGACTTGGAGAAAATTTTCCCACCATCATTTTCACATGTATGTTAGATCTGACTGTTCATTTTCCCAAAAAATTTCTTTTTGGGGGTCCTATTTCGAGTTGGTAGATGTATCCTAGCGAAAGAATGATGTTTACATTGAAATCTTATGTGATAAATAAATATCACTTCGAAGGCTCTATTGTGTAATTTTTTTTATCACAAGAATGCATGAATTTATTTTCATCGTACTTGGATAACGTCACCACAAGGTATAATAAACATATGAGAACTGAAGATGAGAAATATGATCCTATTGATCCTGCATTTCATTCACATCCCCAAACAGGGGGCATATCTGGATTGTACTTGTTTTGTACTTTAAGCTGGGTAGAGTGGGAAATGGATCATTATAGAGTATTATTCAACTATGGTGTGATTGATGATTATATCAATTAAGTAAACTAATAAGTATTCATTTTTTCGTTAGGATATTTCTTCATATATTCTGACATTTTTAATCTTTTATATTTGTAGAGAACATTTAGAAATTATAAAAAACTGTCATCGGTCCCTATCTACTAATAGGAAGGAACTGCTAGACAACAATGAATTTTCTACTTTGTTAAAGTCAAAGGTAATAGATTTTTTGTTCTTCTCATAACATAATCACATTTCTCTGTTTAATATTAAATGTTGGTATATTTTAGGTTTTAACTCTACCAATAAATGAATTATCAGATGAAGTAAGAGTGTTACCTTTTGGTCCAAACTATGTGGTACGTGATTTTAAGAAATGGTTCTCAATGGATATAAATTTATTATAAATAGCTATGCAAAAAAAATGGCAACACAGCATGAAAGTGTCACGATAAGAACCATAATATATTTTTATGCGAGTGAATCAGATAGACAACCTCGTTCAAAAAATATATCATATTATGGTGTTGTTGAAAGAATCATTTTATTAGACTACTCTGGACATAGTCGCGTCGCAATGATGAAATGTAATTGGTTTGATTCAATGACACGATAAATAATTCACATTGATAATTGTGGATTTAGAGTGATTGATATGAATCTCCAGCTTCACACCAATGAACATTATATTCTTTCGTCAAAGGCTAGACATGTGATTTATGTAATTTACCCATTAAACTACAATTTGGTGTTATTATTGATGTCATTCCTAGTCATATTTTTTATGAATACATGGATTACAATGATGGTTTGGAAGAACCTATTGATATTTATTCAAGTTTTGCATTTGAGGACACATATGACTCAATTTCTGGAATAGATTGTGAACCAGAAATTGTCACAGACCACAAAAATTGTTGATACATTTGTAAGTATTTAACTGACTTTATCGTAATATTGTATGTGTTTTTTTAAACATCCATACATGATATCAAATTAACTAGTATATTTTATACTACAGTCGAATAAAAATCTATATATAGTCTGACCAATTTATTCTTAAGCACATCTATAGTAATTCTTAAAAATAGAAATGACTTGATATTTTATCAATATAAATATCACATTGAAAATGTATCTCATTTTTTTATGATACAATTTTATTATTTAATATTTTTCATTATTTCTATTTATTTTAGAATATTATTTTAAATTTCTATATCAAAATTTCTGAATATGATGATATTAGAATAAATTGATGAATACAAAGAAATAAACAACATATGTCTCATTTGGGAAACACTATAAGTACAATTTATGTTTGAATATTATGGTCTTCCATATTATTTATCTTATTAATGTTCGTTTAATTTTATCATCTATGTTATTTTAGGATACTTCATCGACGAGACAGTAGGATTAAATTACCGAGATAATAGTATGGAGGGGGTATTGATTCTATAGTTCAGCCAACAACTATGCCGCTTGAGTCACTAGAAGGTTATCCTCCCATTATACCACCTCCATATTATTCATACCAACATTTTCTATATCCCTTTCTTCTCACACATACATTGGATGGAATTTCTTAGACTCCCATCCCTCCTTAATTTCCATTCCCACCATCCACTGTACAAGGCTCTACACCTCCATATATCCCACCTCAATATCCATATCCATATCTACCCTAACTGTACAGGGTTATCCACTACTATACAGAGTACTCCTACTGTAGATATCCCACCTACAAAAGAGAATACTCCCCCTCTAGACACTACACTTCTGGGGTCAGCAGACCCCCATTTATTGGTCTGTGTTTAAACATTACAATTAGTGATTAATGATAAATTCATATATATTAATATCCTTATTTACTTTTTTAAGGATTAACTTTAGTCTCCACCAGACGATGAGTCCGCACAAAAATGTGAGAGGTTTGGAATCGACACAAAAAAATCATGGTTGAATATAATTAAGACCAATCTATAATTAAAAAAAATGGTACGAAATGTAAAATATTTTTTGGAACAATTTCTAACCACATAAATATTATTCCTATTCGACTAATAAGTTGGAGGGAAGCTGGAGAAAAAATAATGGACAATGCTTAGGTGGAGATTTGGGTGTGTAATGCTATTCACCTTTTGTATATATTAATTTATAATATTTCTTAATAAATATTTTTTCTATTGTAGCTCTGATATAATTTTCCTAATGGACAAAATGCCATAGCTGCAAGGTTAATTGATTTAGGTGAAATGTGGAAAGCGTACAAGAATGCCTTATATCTTCATTATAAATAGAGAGTTGTCATGGAGCTTGAATAAGTACATTTGATTCATGATTTCCCAATATCACAATACAAAGAGATGATTGGCTGTTGGAAGAGTCCAGAGTTTTAGGTATTTGTTAAATGTATATATATATTCATTTATTTATATGAAAACGAGTTTTATTTATTTTAATAAAACTATATAATTAATTTATTATAAGAAATCAGAATGAAATAAATGAAATAATAGTGGATTGAAACATTTTTATACTCATTGACACACTTCAAACCCAGATCTTGAGAAATCACAGGTAATTTAATATTTAAAATATGTCTCTTCCTTTAGTGTAATTTTTTCGAATACCAATTTTTATTTTTTTCTTTGTTTTTTCCAGAAAAAAATAATGGAATATCCAGGGTTGCGTTCCTTGCTCTAGTTTGTTTTGTATAATTAGAAAAAAGAAAGATGTTATTGTGCCAAATACTGACACCGATAAGGTGATTGTAAGTATATGTCCATTTCAATTTTTTTGAATGAATTTAATTCCTTAAATAATTTTATCATATAAATTTATGTTATATATCAATCAACAGAATGGTTTTGAGTCATTGGAAGAAAAAGAGCATTCCAATTTGGGCCCGAATGATCATCAACCTATGGTATTAAGAGATGAGCATAAGGCCAGAGTGTGTTGTGAAACTGAGAAGAAGATTGTACCATCTCGATACTGGTTTACAGACAATGTTTCATCGAGTACCAGTTCAGGTTTGGTCACAGTGGAACATATGAATTCTATAATCAAAGAAGAAACACAAAAAGAATAAAAGGCAATATTTGAAAATATAAAGAAAGTTATGTCTGCCATTTATTCTACAATTTCACCAGAAGAAACTGCATCGGTTGACGCATGTTTAATGTCGATGAGTTCTGGTGGTGGATCCAGGGATATAGTTAGAGCCAGAGCTTTAGCTGGAGTAGGAGCTGTATCTGGAGCTGGAGTTAGAACCTATGTTGTAGCAGGAGCCAGTTACAGTGTCACTGCCGGTACTGATGCTGATGTCAATGATGATGCTGGTGGCGTGATAGGTGATGATAGTGTTTCTGTAGGAGGTGTGTATGAGGGTTAGCATGAATACGATGAAACTGATATTTAGACACAAAATATATGTGAATTGTATTTTTGGATTGTTAATATGTCCAATTTTATTATGCAATGAGGTTTTATTATTGTAATACTGAATTCTATTGCAGTGTTTCATACTATTTTTACATATTTTTATGTAGTAATTATGTTTTATTATTATTATATTGAATTGTATCCTCATCTGATGTGACCATCGTACCTCCTCAATGACATTTATTTGAGGAAGCACCTCTATCTCCTCTGGCTCACCTCTGATGGTATGTTGTCCAGTTTCCATTTTATTCATGAGGTGGCCCCTCTATTAGATTCACCAATCATATTTGGAATTTGATGACTTGTATTGGTGTACAAGATAAGGATGCATTCTTTGCAGATAACCAACAAGAAAAAATAGTCAATTTAATTGATTTTCTCCATTTACATGCAATCAGGATTGACGTGAATATATAATTTAGGAGGTAATGGTTATTGTATACCATTTTTGCAGGAAATTAGTAACCATTTGTTGTGTTTTTATTGGTGCTTCATTTAAATCATGTGATAAAATGCTTTTTTGGGTTCTAAATACTCAATTGCCTTATAAGGGGTAGGGGGTTTGCAAGGGGGCGGTGGGGGCAGGGGCAGGGGTGGGTGTGCAGGGGGTGTGCAACGGGGGAGGGGGGAGGGAGAGGGGGTGTTGTACATGGGGTGGGAGGGGGGTGCAAGGGGTAGCAGGTGCCATGGGGTGTGCAAGGGTCAGGGGCTATGCATGAACCATTCATATTTATTATGATTTCACATATATTATGATTGTAAGTGAATTTTAATAATACTCGTTGTTTCCTTTCATTATCACATGCCTTTACTTGCTACTATTTGTGTTTTCAACTTTTGTTGGGTTCTATATGGCCAGGTTCCAGCTAAATCAATTATTTGGGTAAGCGAGGCCAATAAATGGGCACAAAATGTCAATGTTTAACATCAACTAGGTTTACATTTGTTTATGCTTATTGAATTTTCAATATGTATACTGAATACTTTACACCATTTTTTCACCTATTATTTTCTGGTATTTGAGGATGCCTATAAGTCAAAATTAAGAATCATAATCCTCAATGACATTGAGAGGAAATTTCAATCAATTTCAACACAATAATACTTTTGGTTCTTTCATTCAATAACTAATGTGATTTTCTTTTTATTACATGATTTTGGAGTACAATCCCATTAGACCTCATTTTTCAAATATTATTTCTCTAACACTGATGGTCCTTTTGAAACGTCTTCCTCCCCATACATTATTCTCATACCATTTATTAGTATAAATCATTCCAAATATATCTTTATGAGGTTTTATTTGTCTAAATGTCTTCACAAGAACTGGATTTCTTGTGTGTATGCTTTCGCATGATTGGTTGTGTCTATGGATAGGGATGCATGCTATGCAAAGAACCACAAAAAAACATAGACCATTCTTATGCATGTGAGAATATATAAAAGGATCATGTTGTCCCTGGATTTATTCCTTTGAGGTAGATTTCCTCTCCTAACCTCTTTAATTCAATAATTTTTAAACTTCATTTAGTTTTCTTATTTATTATTCTTGTTTGTATTAAATTTTAAATCATGATCAAGTGTTAGTTAAAATAATTTATTCATTTTATAAAAAAGTCATGGATTTGTATTAAATCCCATCCAATTGAGGTTTTTTGTCTACGAAAACTCACAGTTGTGGTTTAGGGTTATATAGATTGTTTGACATTATTGCATTTATGTTTTCCATTTTAATCCTTAATGCACTCATTTGAGATACCCCTGGAATCTCCAATGATTTTTTTGACTCATAGGGGGGGTCTATAGGGGCAGAGGGTGTGAATGGAGAGGTTGGGGTGTGCTGGGGGTCTGTCTAGGGTGGGGGTAGGGGTTGCAGGGTGGGGGTGGTGGGATACTGCACGAGTTGGGGGGGGAGGACAGGGGGAAGAGAGGGAGAGGGAGGAGGGGGGGGGGGTAGGGGCATGGGGAAGGGGGTAGGGTGTAGGGGGGGTAGGGGCAGGGGCAAGAGGGAGGGTGGAGGGGGCATGGGGCAGGGGGCAGGGGGTGTGCAAGGGGGCAGTCGGGGTCGGGGGGAGGGGGGGTTCAAGGTGGATATGGGGGATGGGGGGGTGTGCAAGGGGCATGGGTTGTGCGTAAACCATTGGTATTGAAAGTTATTTAACATATGTTAAGATTGTAAATACATTTCAATAATTCTAATTGTTTCTTTTCATTCTCTCATGAATGCGCTTGTATCTATTTTTTTCTACTTTTGATGGGTTCTATATTTCCATGATTCATCTAAATCAATAATTGGGGTGAGCGAGGCCCGTAAATGTGAAAAACATTTCAAGGATTAAAATAAATTAGGTTTCTATTTGTTTAAGCTTATTTAATTTTCAACATGTATACTAAATAATTTTATTCATTTTTGTCACCTGTTCTTTTAAGTTATTTGAGGATGCCTATAAGTCACAGTTAATCATCATAATCCTTGATGACATTAGAAGGTAATTACAATCAATTTCAGTACAATACTACTGGTGGTCATTTGGTTGGATAACCAATCAGTTGTTCTTTTTAGTATAGGCTTTTGGAGTACATTTCCATGGGACCTCGTTTCTTCAATATTAATTCTCAAACGCTGATGGTCCTTTTGAAATGGGTTCCTCCCCAAGAATTCCTCTCATCCCTTTTATTAATATAACTCATTCTAAATATATCTTTATGAAGTTTTATTTGCCACTAAATATTCACAACAACTTTATTTCTTTAGTGTATTATTTCGCATGATAGGTTGTGTTTATGGATAGGGATGCATGCTATAGAGAGAACCAACAAAAAAATATAGCCCATTATTATGAATGTGAGAATATATATAAGGATCCACTTGTGCGTGGCCTGACACCATTGAGGTATAGTCCCTCTCATAGCCTCTTTATTCATGAATTTTTTAAATTGCATTTATATGCCTTCTTGATTCTGCTTGTTTATATTAAATTGAAAAACTTGATCAAGTGTTAGTTAAAATAAATGATTCGTTTTATAAATAATTCAATTTTTTGTAATAAAACCCTTCCAACGGAGGTGCGTTGTCTGTGAAAACTCACATTGGTTGTTTATTCTTATATAGATTGTTTGAAATTATTGCATTTATGTTTTCCATTTTAATCCTTACTCCTCTCATTTGAGACACCACATGCATCTCCAAAGAATTGTTTGACTCACAAAGGGGTGCGCAGGGGGAATGGGGAGTGCATGGTGGGGTGGGGGTGTGCTTCGGATCTATCTAGGGAGGTGGGGTGGTGGGATAATGCATGAGTGGGGATGGGGGTAGGGGGAGGGGGTGGGGGATGGGGCAAGGTGTAGGGGGGAAGGTGTCGGGTGGGGTGGGCCATGGGGCATGGGGGCTGGGGGATGCGGACAGGGGCCATGTGGGTGGGGGTAGGGGGAAGGTGGTAGTGGGAAGGGGGCTAGGGGAAAGGGGTCGTGCGTAAGGGGGAATGGGGCAGGGGGAAGAGGGCATGGGGCAGGGGGTAGGGGGTAGGGGGTAGGGGGGATGGTTCAGGGGGGAGGTATGGAGGACAGGGGGCAGGGGACAGGGGGAAAGGGGCCGAGGGAGGTCTAAAGTGTATGGGGTGGAGGGGGGCAGAGGGCAGGTGGCCGGGTGCAGGGGGAGGTCTGCAAGGCAGGGGGAAGGGGGAGGGTGGAGGGCGGTAGGGGGAAGGGGGAGTTCGGCATGGAATGGGGTAGGGGAAAGGGGTTGGAGCAGGGGGAAAGGGAAGGGTGGATGGGGCAGGGGGCAGGGTGGAGGGTGGAGGGGCAGGGGGCAAAGAGGAGGGTGGAGGGGGAGGGGGTGGGGGATGGGGGATGGGGGATGGGGGACGGGGGCATGGAAAGGGGGAAGGGGGTGGGGTGGAGGGGGGAGGAGGGCAGGGTGGAGGGGGGAAAGGGGCAGGGGACGGGGGTAGGGGGGATGTCTGCAGGGCAGGGGGAAAGGGGCAGGGGGAAGGGATGTAGAGCAGGGGCAGGGGAGACGTCTGTAGGGCATGGGGTGCTTGGAGGTGGTAGGGTGGAGTGGGGAGGTCTGCAGGGCAGGGGGTAGGGGGTTTACAGGGCAATGGGAGGGGGAGGGGTGCAAGGGGGGTGGGCTAGTGGGGGAAGGGGTGGGGTAGGGGGTGTAGTTAGTCTCTATTGGATTCTTTAATCTTAGACAAGGGTGAATAACTATTACATTTCTAGATTCAATATGATATTTTAAATACATTAGATATATCCAAATACACCACATTTCATCAAGACATTGTAAATATATATTTCTTTCTTCTAGATTTAGGTAAACTATGAGAAATAAACAACCACTTTTGTGATTCTTATTTTACTAAAAATAACAGGATGTCATGTTTTCAATGTAGGAACAACTTCCAAGGGGGAATATTGATCACGAAAAGTGAATCACATATTACGGTATCTTGAAACATTCAATGTTCTAAATTTATTTTTTTTATACAGTAATTTTATTTTTTTTACAGATTTATGTTTCTATTGTACTATATGGTTGTCGATGTATTAACCATGTATTTTTGTTCTAGGAATGGAAAACAGTTTGGATCATTCATACATGAATTTCTCAACTCTCTGTGCATGTAGAAACCCTATTGATAATGAAAATATTATAATACCATATATTAGCATACAAATGAAATTTGATAAGACCATTCCATAAAACCAATCCTCCTCATAGATTTGACAATCTTTCCAGGAAGGAGGGGGGGTATGTCTAGGGGGTTGGGGTCAGCCCAGGAAGGGGGAGTTCTTGTTCAGGAGGGGGGGGGGGTGCAAGGTTGGTATGCAGGGGAGAGGGGTGGTGCAAGGGGGTCTGCAAAATGGGGGGGGGGGATGTCTAGGGGTTGTGTGTGGGGGGGAGGGGGTCTGTTCAACGAGGGGGGGTCTGTCTAGGAGGGGGGAAGGGGTGCAAGGGGGTCCTGTAGGGGGGTGGGTATCCAGGTGGGGTGGTGCAAGGGGTATGGGGGTGGGGGTGTGTTTAGTAGGGGTGGTGAAAGGTGGTCTACATGGGGGGAAATGGTTGTGTTGGGGGGGGGGGGGGTGCTGTCCAGGGTGACCAGTAGGGGGTTGTCCATGGGGTGTAGTAGGGGGGCTTCTGTCCACGGGTCATGTAGGGGGGGCTACTCTCTAAGGGGGTCCAGGGGGGCTGCTGTCCAGGGGTGATGGGGCTGCTATCCAGGGTGGTCCAGGAGGAGGGGTGGGGGAAGCTGTCCATGGGGTCCAGAAGGGGGAAAGGGGTGTTCAAGGGGGTGTGTAAGGGGGTGCAAGGGGGTGTGTTCAACGAGTGAAAGGGAAGTGTGTGTGTGTGTGGGGGGCTGCTCTCCAAGGGGTGCAAGGGGTGTGAAAGGGATGTGTAAGGGGGGCTGTCCAGGGGGTCGTGTAGGGGGGTAGTTGTTTAGGGGGGGTCCAGGAGGTGGGATTTCTGTCCAGGGGTTCCTGTAGGGGGGTTGTTGTCTTGGGGGGTCTAGTAGGGAGGGGGAAACTATCCAGGGGGGTCCAGCAGGGGGGGCTGCTGTCCAGGGGGTCCAGTGGGAGGGTGGTAGCTATCCAGGGGGTCTAGCATGGGGGTGGATTATAAACTGGTAAGGGTTTTAGCCATAGTTTCAAACCGTGGCTATAAACCTATAGACATGGTTTTTGGGATTATATGAATTGTTCCAAAACATGGTTATAGCCCAATTTTCCAGTAGTGAATTATTCTATAATGAAATTTTCATTTTCTAATGATACGATTATGAGTCCTTATATATGAAAATAGATTAAAAAATATCCAATTCATCAAAATTACTAAAAAAATTATGATGTGGTACATCCATCTATGTGAACATGCTAGGTGTTCTATATAGTGCCTTTATACATTATAGAGGCCGATGTCATGAAAACATTATAACCATTTGTGATAAAACTAAACCACCACCTCAATCCATAGACAATATTTATTCCATGAAAGATGAGCCTCCCACAAATTATGTGGTTCCTTGTAACTGATTTTTCTATTTGGTTCAATTATGAACACTTTTCGGTTCTCCGAGAATTTTGATATTTGAAGTAGGAATAATTCACCTCCTCCATATACAAATCATTCATCTCATTTATGAGAAAAAACATCTTTTTTGTATGAAAACACATTTGTAGTCTGAATAGTGCAATTGTTATGCAGAAAACATTCCTTTTTTCATAGAAAATGAACATTTTAGGGAAATAATTTTGATAAAACTACAAAACTACACAAAATTACGTTAATAATCATTATAAATACCATCCATACTAAAACATGGTCATCTAGAATTTTCAACAAACACAGACACAACAAAAACAATGAGATGATGCCTTGAGGGTTGTTTTTACCAACACTTTATACAAAAAGTATTACTTCTAGAATCATTGGTGGGAGATGGACAAGTGATTCTGGAAGGTCTTGGACAAGATAAAGGGATTTATTGGTGTTCATATTAGATTATAGGTGGATTTATTTTATATTTGGGGTGAGAAGAATACTTTTATATTATTGAAAGATGGAATTCTAGCCACGTTAACTCTAATACCCCAAGATTTTGTGATTTTTATTCGAATTAATATAACAATTTAATGTTTTTCTTTTCTCGAGACACTAAATATAGTTCATTTTATAATAAGTAACAATACATGGCTTACGTTGAACTCAACACTAGGTTAATCAAGCACTACATGCAATATAATCTCTTGCATTCTCTATAAAGAACACTGAGGTTATCTTGCATTATACGCAACAATGACATTCCTTGAGGAATTTCACAACATGCAACACTGAGGATTACCATACATTAATATATTATTAAAATATTATTATTTAATATAATAACATAAATCATTAACATTAAATTATATTTTATGAATTTTATTAAAAAATTTAGGAAAATATATGTTTTATAAAATATAATATTAATTCCTAGGTTACCAATTAATTGTAAATGAATATGTAGACTTACTGAATATAAAAGGGAATATTATTACAATCACAAAAATATTATAACCTAATAAATTATATTTTCAATATTGAGATTAGATGTACTAATTAAAACATTACTTTCACAGTAAACATCAGCATGGAATACATTAAATTCAATTTCGAGTTATGAAACATTAGTTCGTTATTGTAATTATTTAAACTAGTTATTTATAAAATAGCCATTAAAAAAGAAATAAGAATCGTAATAACTACATCTCAAATATTTTTATAAATTTTTGATATAAATGAAACATATTCACAATGAAAAATATAAATTTCAGTAAAGCCTTTATATGAATAAAACATATAATTTTCACAAATGAACTCGTTTTGTGTTCTTTCTATGAAAAAAAATTAAATTCATTTTATAAATTTTTGAAAATAAATTTGATAAAATAGACATCATTTTTGAATATATAATGTCAAAATTATCATAGTTTATTTTTTATTTTTTATTTTTCTCAGAAACATCATTTTTTATGAATAGTGAAAACTATTGAGTTTTAGTTAAACATTAAATTTTAAAAAATTATTATTGCTACATTATACTATAAATTTGTTTTAAGAAAAAATATATCATTTATACATCTATTTATATATTTTATTTCATTATAAACATTTTCACACTATAATTGACTATAAAACACAACATGCTTCTCATGATTTTCTACTTTAAAACATAATAATTTCACCCCGTATGTGGGATTAGCATTAATTATTATTGTCCCACATTGGTGAATTGAATTTAAAAAACCAACATAAACCATTAAAATTATAGTTATATTTAGTTTCTAAGATAAAAAAATTAATTTTCATCAAAAATATTATAAACAATGATTAAAGTTAATCACAATGATTAATGATAAATTAACCATCATATTGGTTTAAAGCATAAAATTAAGGGCCCAATTTACCTAGATACTATTAAAAAAACCATTATATGTCCATAGGTCACCCAAAACCTTAAATTAATTATTTATGTTGGTTTTGTAGACTTTGATAAGGTAATGACATGTTTACACCTAACTTGTTTTCAAAAATTCCATGTTAGTACTTTTCCTTCCATATAAAAGGCCTGTAGATCTCCCTATGCTTAGAGACTATAAAAACACATATGGCATGTCGAGACCTACCAAATTAAATTCCCAGAAATTCATTATTATTTTTATAATAATTTTTTTGGGAATAAGGAAATATAAGGAATCCATTCGGCACATACCAGAAGGAGTTACCCGATTATTAGGTAACATATTCTCTCATGGCATTTTTATTATTTTCCTTCTACAACCCTCCAACCATATTTATGATATTATTATATAAAAACCAACATATATCAAAAATACTAGGATTTATTTATGTAAATTATTAAACCTAAAAATCCATATACCTCTATTGAAAGGGTAGCGAACATATTGTTTCCATGAAGGACAAACTACTACATCACGAAATGATGATTGTCCATTTTATCATTACCACATAACATAGTTTCCTGTATTATAGAAACTATTTATATATATTTAAAATTAAAAATTTATTATTTTTTTAAAATTATTTATTCTATTTTTCACTGATATGTATTTTACAAACAATTTTTTGTTTATACGATAATTTTGAATGAGAATGCGTGGTCAACAACCCCCACAAATAGATATGGTTCATTATTACACCACATGGATTGTATTATGGATGATTTTAGTGACTAAAAAGTATATAAATGATATAATAAATCTAATGTAATAATTAATTATATATATATATACATATATTTCTTTTACATCCATTTTATCAACACGTTTGTTAAACAAAAATAGTGTTCATGCATACGTAGAACATACCATCTATATAAATAGTGTATTCAGTTCCATATTTATATATTGTATATATTATTTTAATACAAATATAATTTATATACATTATATTTATATTAGGTTTTAAATCATGTTAATCGTAATATATTATAGAGATACCAATTATATTAAAATTAAGACACATGTGAATAATAATAAGAATATTACTTGAAGTGAAACATTAACATAGGATAGTTATCTAGAGGGTAATATATGTTTCTAATAAAACATTATATGGTATTATATAAAATAATATTATTATGTAAAAAATATGTATAATAAATTTATATTTTTTATATAGGTGTTTTGAACTTGTACGAAGAGAGTTTGTACATAATGTAAGGGGATTTTATCTAACTTTTTATTCCCATGGGATACATGCAATGTTCACCACACATTCCTTTAGAATGGTGTATCTACAACCCATGATTGTATTTTTATGTATATTATAAAAAAATTATTGGTATTAAAATATCTTTTTCTGATGTTTCATTCATGGGGTTTATGTTTTAGAAGATACCAAATCAGTAAAAAATGCTTGGTCTCAATTTTTCATCATTGAGACTCATGTTTTGTTAGGCACATAAACTCTTTTTCAAGGTGTATATACATCCATTTTACATATTATATCATTAATATAATCATTTTGATGTCATTTTAATATTCATGTAATTTAATTTTCTTAAATGTATAGTATGATCCAAATTTACCATGTTATAAGAGTTTATTGATATAATCTTATCCCTTTTCGAGATTGTTTATGTTCATGAATCATTTCATGAATTATTATGTTCCACATCTCATGAAATTCTAGAATTATATTATCCAATAATTATTCATGCTATATTTAGGTAGTGTTATCAGTTTATACTCATCGGTATATAAGATAGTTAAGAATTTGTTTTTAAGAAAACCCTACTTTACCCTCTCTCCGGGTGGAAATCAATGTTTCTTCAAAACCATGTTTTTTGTAAAGTGTTATAAAAAATATTATACTAATATATTAGGATCTTTAAAATATATTTTAACCATTTTTTTATTTTACCAATCTTTTTAATGTAATATTCTTGTCGCATAATAAATGATGAATTTTTTTTCTTTTTTACAATTCTAATAGAATGTTCTTTTTACCTCGTATGACATGTATAGATTTTTCCACCATAATTATTTTAATATTTTTGTTGATTAATAGAAGTTATTTTTTAAATAAAATGTTTTCAAAATATATTTTCAAGGAAAATGGTTTTCAAAACGTTTTATAAATTCATTTATAAGTATTGAAGGAAATTAGTTTTCAAACTTGTTTTATATGTTTTCAAAGAAAATGGTTTTATGTTTTCATGATTCTTTTATATGTTTTCAAGAAGAATTGTTTTCAATAATTATTTATACATATTAAAATTATTTTCAAGGAAATTATTTTCTATAATGTTTTCATGAACAATTTATATGTTATCTATGTATTTTCAATGAAATTTGTTTCAAAATGTTTTTAATATTCCTTCATTATTATTCCATGTGTTATCGATGAAAAAGGATTCTAAAATTATTAATAATTATTTCATAGGTTTTTGAATAAAAATATCTTCAAATTATTTCAAGATATTTTAATATTTTTTAAATTTATTCTCTATGCAAATGACTAATAATTTTTTTAAATTATTAAAAAAAATTGAAGAAGAATAGATATTTTCCTTACGAAATTTTCCTTAATGACATTTAAAATTATATTCCATATAATAATACATCCATTCATGTACACTTTATTTTATAGAAAATGATATAATGGTTCAATTCATATTCTATTTATGATTGTTTTATGATTAATTCCATAGACATTAAGGGACTAGTTTCCCTTTCATGGGTTTTATGTTTATGAAATCTGTTTCTCTTTCAATGATTATATATTTATGGACTCCATTTATCTTTAATGAGTTATGATTTTCATGAAATGATTATGAAACATGTATCCCTTATACATTTTTTGACGAGTTTACCTATTTATGATAGTCAATTAGTTTAATGGGTAAAGATATGATTTTTTATGATTTTGGGGAACATATATGTATGATTTAACTATGAGATAGTTAGGATTTATATCTCAATCAAAATCATAGGGTAATGATATATATCTCATAAGATAGAATAATATGGTATTGGGAGTAAACCTAGAATATTATATGGCCATGGGATTGAACCATGATGACCAATATGAAACAGGTATTGAACTTATTCAACTAAAATTTCCATGGGAGTGAACTATGACTACCAAGATTGCATGATTAGTAAACCTGTGCTTCTAATGATGGCCATGGGAGTTAACCATGACTACCAAGATGATATAGGGATTGAACCCATAAAATAATATCGTCTTGTAAATAATTCATTGGATACTATGGAAATAAAACTATATTCATTTATGTCTTCCATAATTCAATGTTTTATTCCTATGTTATGCTTTCATGGATTATGTTATTTATTTCATTATTATTAATGTCATATGAACTACCATGAGTTAATCCATGATTTGTGTATATTATCTTTTTTATACATGGTATGACCTTATATTTTTAGGATCATGTTATCATACCTTTATGCTCACAATTATGCTTGCATATCCCCCATTTTTACCCTTAATGAGAATTTGAACTCACCAATTTATTATTTTTCCTTTCCCGAAGTTATGAAGAAATCTATAATTTATAAGTAAAAAATTTGGAAATATTAATGGGATTATATGAGTATCATGATCTTATGATATAATATTTTGTTTTCATATTTCCAAATACAATAAACTATTATGTTATCAGGAATGTATTTTTTTATTGAACTTAATATTCATCTAAAATGATGTATTATAAATGTATGGAAAACCTAGGTTACTATATTTATCTCATGTCAAGGGTTTCAAATAAATAACCCAATTCTAAAATATAATGTATGAGTTAAAGATATTTATATCTAGTTGGTTCTTTAAAAATTTCTTAGTCATTTACCCCTTATGTTTACTGTTTGACCAGTACGTTGACTTGTTTTTCCCTCAATTACTATAATTAATTAAAATTTCGTTCACTTGTAATATTACTCAAAAATGGTTTTCAAAATATTATAAATTATAAATAATGACGATTCAAAATATTCAGTGAATTTTTAAAATTCAACTCAAAACAGATAAAATTTTAATTATATATTAATTCATCTTATGTGGAGACAAAGTGGAGGTTTAAAGTGAAAATGATCAAATGATTATAATTTTTTATATAAAAATTCAATATATATATTATTTCACTAAAATAAATTATATGAATAGATGTATAATTTAAACATTTTGACATTAAAATCAAATTAAAATACAATTTAACTTTATAAATTATTTAACTAAAATGTAGTTTTTAATTAAATTCATTTTTTTACACTATTCAACAATAAATGATACTTCATTGAAAATTACCAAATATTATACCTAAGAAAATATTTAATTTACTATAGAAACAATGACGTTTATTTTTCAATATAACATTTTAAAATTTTTATTTTTTTTTCAAATATATAATTAATAGGAAGGTATAGGAACTACTTAAAAATTTTATTTTTTATGTGTAAAATTTTATTTTTTATTATTTATGCCTGATAAATATATTAGATGAATGAAAAAATATCTTATTGAATATATAACATATATTAATTTAATGTCATCTAATAATAGTAATTAATTTAATTAATTATAATAAAATGCCTTTAGACACACAATAATTTTTTTATAGATACATTTCTTTTGAATATAAATAATGGTTTTTATTTATAATTTATTGGTAACCAATGAATTCATTTTGGAAACTTGTATAATCCATGTTTTCATTTTTTAGTTAATTTTTTCATTCCCTCCATTCCCATAGCATGGTGAAAACTATAATGTTAAAAAACAATATTAATAGTATATAGTTGACTGGTAGGGCTCTTCCTTATATAGAACTATATTTATAAAATAATCATGAAATAATGTGAAAAAAAAGTAACAATTACTATTTTTTATAATGTTAGATAAAATATTCAATACATGTAACTCAAGATATCAAATAATATATATTAATTTTAATTATTTTATTTCATAAAATTGTTGGATGTTTCACAATGTGTTTCATTCCAAAGATATTAAATTTGGGTAATTCAATTATTTCTTTCTTCCACCAATAAATTATTTTCATCCTATAGTGCTCACTAAAACATTTATTCTCTAAACATCCTTTAATGAAATATGTGTTAGATAAAAAAATTTTACCTATTAATGGAAGATGAGTTTATATCCACATATTACGAAAATATAAAAGATATTAACACTATAAAAGTAATCATCTTTATCACATCAAATAAATGTAAATTCTGTCATTCTAGTCTGTGTAAATATTTTACGGCATGTCTATATATAAATTTATAATGTTAGCATCATAATAATAATTAGATTCCACCCATTATATTTGAGATTTAGGAAATCTATTTCAATTTTATCCCTTTATACTTATGGAATGTAATTTTGATTAAATATCTAATTAAAATCTCTCAATTCCATATACATTATATATACATCCAGCTTATTTTTTCTAAAATAAAGACCATGATTATTCCACATACCAGATCAGATGATATATCACCTTGATTTCTTTTAATTTCACTACATTCTAAATAATGAAATAAATTTTCTAAGGAGTTGATCCCTTTCTCAGCTACCAGTAGATTAATAGTTCCATTGGTTGGTGGGTGATTTTATCACATGAAGTTTCCAACATAGTCACACAACATTGTGTATTATTTGGATTATTTTTATGTGATATGTTGTTTTTCATTATATATTTTATCATCTGTAATATAGTTATGATGTGATTATCTCCATCTCAATTATCATTTTCTTTCGTATGATAAGTATCACAAAATTTACTATGTGCATTTATATGATTGTAAATCCTTATATTACTCATTATATTTAAATATTTTAATTCACATAATTAACACATCATATTAAATCATAAAATAGATTTCATATTATGATTACCGGGATACAATTCCTTAAAACATTATGGTTTTATCATAATATTTAGGATATATTACTTGGTTCTTCTAAATATATTCCCCATATATTGAAAAAAAGTTCCTTTGATATCATGTGTAGCAACCAAGTCTCTAGAATCCAATTTATAGTAGTTATATTACTTTATTGGTTTATAATAAAATATTTAAAATAGGATATAATAATATAGTAGTCTTTGAATACTAGATACATGTTTATTAGAATAAACATGAGAACAAAAAACAATATATATATATAAGAATATTATTATCCCTTCTTAAAAATCATTGAAAATTACACATATTTTTTATGGACCCAATAATAACATACATAAATATTACATCATGTGATATAATAATATTCCATACATTAAAAATGAATATATATTTGGGGACTATAATGATACATTGTCTTAGTAAAGTAGAAAAATATTCATATTTTCTCATTAAATATCGTCCATATCTTCAATAAATTTCTTCTCGCAATGTGTGCTTCTAAAACATACCATACATAAAACAATTCTTCATAACATGGGAAATATTGACCTAAGAAACATTGGGATTATATTCTTAATAAGGGTCAGTATATGAGAAATCAATCAATAGTCATAAGTGAAAATATGAAATGTATAAGGGTATGAAAACATCAATACAAATAATAATAATAATACCCAATTATTAAATGTTATATAACTATGAGTCATTGAATAAGGAGTTTTAAATTATATGAAAATATATATCAATGTTTGGAATCATTAATAAACATTCATGATCCATGAAAACATATCACGATAATAAACAAAACTATTATGGTATAAAAATAAGAATAGAAATAATTTCATTATTAGATGCTCATATCCAAGACTATCATAGTGGATTGGGATCACTCATCATTCCTCCATTTACAAAGTCTTTGTTTAGTCACATTTCTATCCTAGTGGAAAAAATAGATTTATCAAGGGGAATTCACTCATCACTATAAACCCTATTATATAATTAGATATAAATATTTACCCAATGTATTTTAGTGCTATATAATCTTGGCACCACTCATCCAATAATGAACGAAATTCATTTATATTATCCATGGTCATAAAAAATAATCATATAACTATATGATAACCAGTTTAACAGAAACATGATTCGTAAGCATTTCATCCTCTCATCACATCATAACTCATGGAAAATTAATTGACTTACTAAAGGTTTAATCATATCTTAATTAATCTAGTTTAAAAAATTCATTTTCAATGAATTACCCCTAAATCATCATCATCACAAGCCATCCAAAGAAATAGAGTTGATGTTATAAAAATAAAATATCTATATTGAATTGTAAAAATTATTAATTTATGATTAAATAGAAGAGACAAACCATAAAGTGAAAATTCAAACCTTTCATTCAAGATATGGGAAGATATCCACTTCTTCTTTTATAAAATTTTAGTTAAAGATTCCAAAAATATTGAGAAAATACTATTATTTGGAAAAAAACGTATAATTATAAAATATGCATCACATTAAAGAATGGTCATTATAGAATTAATTCCATATTAAATAATTATAATAAGTATATAAAAAGAATATAAACTTAACCGACTAAAGAATAAATAATGTTATATTTTCTATAAAAAAAATTTACTTTTCATATTAAGTATCAAATAGAGGGATATGGTAAAAATAATATATAATATATAAATAATATAACGAGAAGAAAATAAATGGGCTTTATGGGATAAAATCAATATAATTTCCTTTAATGAAAATTCATTCGTATACATTCTTGATTAAAATGAGATTGAATTATATATCCCGTTTTGTAGTGGTATCTTTTGAATCATTACCATATTAAATAAAATATATGGAATCAAATTTTATAAACAATTAATTTAGTTATAGTCATGATATAACACATAAAATGGACAATATATATACCTCAATTGAAGAAATTTGTGCATAACATGAAACATGTATCAATGATACAATATTGAGATGAAAAACATTTACCACTTTAGTAATCTCTAAATCAAAACCCCAGGAAATAAATAACATTATTTATTTTATTAAATAATCATTGTTTTTAACAGAATTATAATAAAATATTTTCAGGTAATGTATATACACCACACAAAAGAAACCATTATTAAATATGAAATATGGCTTATATAAAAAAAAGTATGATGAAAACACATTACATCCAGTCACAAATTACATTGTAAGCATTCAAATATCCTGTATAAAAAATATATATTAATTATAAATAAATTATAGAACAATTTTCATAAATAATATACCATGTATCATTCCATTACATTCTCAAATTATTAATTTATTGAAGATTTATTCATTTAAATGAATATATGGGTAATAACATGTTCATTTTTTAGGAATTTTTAGATTCGATGGTTCAGTTACATGAACCTTGGATATGGTTTCACTATATATAGAATATTAATCAATAAATAAGAATAATATTTATTCAATATATACAATTTTATACTTATTCTTTTGATTCATTGATGAGAAATGTTTTAAGTCAGTTTATGTATACATGAGTATGCACTTACACACTAGTGATGTTGCCACTTTTTGATAGATGGATCAGAAGAAAGTTAAACAATAAACCACCATTTTAGAATAATTATTATATCCTAAAAATAGTAAATAATCTTTAAAAGTTTCTTCATTATAATACATGTTGAAAGGAAATATAAAACTAATCACAATTCTTCATGTAGGTGGTGGTCCACATCTATGCAATACCCATGTTATCATTTTGAAATACAAGGAAATTATAGAAGATAATAAGATTTAATAAATAAATATGAAAATTTATTTCATTAATTTAATATATATATAAATTAATTCCATCATAATAACAAACCATGGATGATGGTAATAGAAAATAAATCATATCACTGCATGTGAACAATAGTTAACCCTTACGTACAAGCGAATCTTTTGTCTCCCATTTGATGAAAATATAAAGGATAAATTTTAATACATGAAAATATTGAAAAATTATTAAATATTATATTTTTATGTTATTATATTTTCATTTTTAGGATTTCATTGAATAATGTAACATAATAATTAAAAAAACAGATCTGTTAAAACAATTACATCCTCTATGGGGGGCCCACTATTGATTGGTTTTAAAGGATCCTATGAATTGAAATTTGGGGAGACAAAAAAGAATAATGATATATTTAATGAGTTTTAATAGTTTGTTTCATAAAAAGTGGACAATGGAGGTGAGATGACTAATAAAGACATGTTTTAGTTTTATATTGGTTCATAGGACACACAAAGAATTTAATTAAATATTTGAATACAACAAATTATTTTCCATGTAAATGTGGAAAAATGTAGAAAAAATTGAATATATGATAGTTTAAGGTATAAATTCCCCCAAGATATTATATTTTTTATGGTTTTGTTGAGTTTTAATCATTATCTTTTCTTTCTCCCTCTTCATTATCAAAATTTTAAAATAATTTTTTAAATATATTCTACAATACTAAATTGTTATATATATACATTTATGATACAAACTAGATCACATATGGTAAATAGATGAAAGTTTAGATTATATCCTATACCAATCATACTCATAAAATATTTTTATAATTGTAAAATTAGTTAATAGAAAATTATTTAACATATATTATTTTTAAATTCATTTTAAGAATTATTCACATAGTATGAATTTAAAGACATTAAAATAGAATGTAAATAAGAATATATACTTTTAAAAATAAATTTTTTTTATTATTTTTCTAAAACATTGGTAGAATAAAATAATTCTTCTGAATGTTATTATTATTTTTACTTAAGAAATAAATTATCTAATTTCTAAATTATTGGAAGATTAAATGTGTTGACATTGTGTAGGAATATAATATATTTAGTCTGACAGAAAAAATTATAAATTTATTATCATGATAAAAAATTTATTAATATTTAAAATAACTAATTATGCTTGAAAATAAACTCATTTTATCTCTATGAAAATTTATTGGAGATATTAAATCAAACATAGTGTCATTTTTAGATACTCATTACATAATATAATATTAACGATATTATCAAATACCAATGGAATAAAAATGACATATAATCGATGATAAGATATGTGTATTATAATTAATAACAAATAATGATATTAATTCATCTGTTGGTTGATTTTGAGATCTTATCTCATAGTTTTAATCATGTTTTTCTCATTTTACCCTTAACAATATTACAAATATTCAACACATCTAGTATTAATAATGAAAAAAATATAAAATGGAAATATTTACAAAATTTGACCCTCCTAATTCAAAATTTGAAATCCACTTTGGGAGATAAAATATCACGAATTCAATGAAATTATTTTTAATATAAATACATAGTATGAAATGAAAAACTATTTTCAAATAAATCTATTTTTAGGCCAAAAAATTGAACTTATAAAAAAATAATGTATAAATTTGATTCTTATGAAAATAATTAGATTATATCTAATTATATGATACCTATTATTTATTAATATCTTGTACAAACCACAATGTAACATTTAAATATCTTTATTTAATGGAAATAAATGGATGTTTTACAAAAAAATGTTATTTTTCACGATTTATATAAAAATAACTCATTATAAAACACCTAAAATTTTAAGCTAAGTTAATATTGAAATGATGATTTCTAGAATTATATTATCTTTCTAAAATTAAATTTCAAAATTAAATATAATTTTATTGCACAAAATTTAACATAAATTATTATTTGATGAAGACATATTTGTTTGATGCATAAGATGACATTAATAAATTTTATATAAAAAAATTTATTAATTAATTTTTAAATTTAATTTAATTTTTTTAAAAATATATTGTATATATAATAATGTGGTTTATATTATTCTAACACATCAACATAATTTCTAGGTTACAGTATATAACTATTCTTTTAAATAGTGATGTTTCTTATCAAGCTATCAAACAGATACATTTTAAATAAATATAAATATATTAAAAAATATTAGGGTCTTATATTCTACTACTCTTCAATAATCTGAACCCTCAATTATTAATAATAACTCACTAGAATTATTTTTTCATGGAATAGTAATTAAATATAATTTATATCTTACTATTATTTTAAATTTCAATTTCAAAACTACGAAATATGGTATTTCCTAATGCATTCCTCTAATTATGTTTGTATAATTTTTTAGACACAAAGAGTTTCCAAAAAAATATTAATTGATGGATGAGTGGTTAATTCCATATAAGAATCAATAGATTTATATTCCTCTTACATGAGTTTAAGAAATCATTTTTTATCAAGGTAAATAATATGTGATAACATACATACTTTCTTTAATTCCATATCTTAAGAAAATATTCATCATTTTATTGTAATTAATGTGGTTACATCACTGATTCATTTATTATATCATATGAAAAACTAACATGATGATTTTTTTTCTTACTTGATGATCTAAAATTTACTTCTTAAAGATCATATATTCAAAAATAATATTGACAAGGTATTCATCATATAATTATATATTTACAAAAAATATATTTTTTAGATGAAGATATTAAATCAAAAAAATAAATTTATACACCAATATCCAAAATCAATATAATAATTACAAATGTTAAAAAAATTATAATAGTCTATGAAATATATCTAACCAAAATTTATATGTAATGATTACATTAATTTGATCACATAATCTAACATTAATATCATAATAATTAATTCAAAATAATGTAATTCACTCATAAGGATATATAAAAAAATGTATATAGAAAAGATAATCACTCCCAAAACTATTTTAATAGTTTTAATATATTTCATGAAATACTAAAAATTGAAAATGGAGTCATATATTATTCCGAAAAATTTACTCAATAAAAATCATCCAATTTAATTTAGCGATATAAATAATCTATTGTTTTAAATAAACTTCATTATCTCAACAATAGACACATATTTAGTGGTATTTATCTATAAATTATTAAACTTTAAAAAATATCACATTACCAAAAAATAAATATTCATATTTTTTCTGTACCATTCGATATTATTCATGAATGTCTTTAAAGAAAAACTATTAATAAATTTTATGAGAAGTTTTGGCACTCTTATTACCAAAATATCACTGATAAAATACTTAACCGACAAAATTATTAAATATAAATAAAAAGAAAAATCAACCATTCAACAATTTTTTTATAAAATAGTCCCGTCATTTTTTTAGGTTTTATCCATTGAATTTGGGTACTAACTCAAATAATGACTAAGTTCCCAACACAAACAACATTGAACTATAAAAGTAACCTTAGTATGAAATTCATTACCCATTATGAAAAAATACATTGTTCATATAAATCTTAATTATTTGTTTCTATAATTTTCCACACATAAAACAAATTATCACTATTTAAAAAAAATAAATGGACGATTCACCCAACAAAATTAACATGTATAATGATAAATTTGTTTTTGTTGATGGTGTTCATCAACATAAATCTCCTAATTTTTTATCTAATTATGTTTGTTAGGAAACACACCATAATTGATATTTTTATTCATGTCATGAGATAAATTATTAAGAATAATCAAAATGTTTAACCTACTAGATCACATTTCAGTTAATACTCATGAGGATAATTATTCATCTGGACATCACATTCATAATTAACTAGATTTTTACATCATATATCCATTGAATAAAACCCAAACTAATATACTATTAAAATCAATATTCTTATTGAAAAATAATATAATATTAAAAATTAATTCATATAATGTTTTTATTATGTCACATTATTTTCAATGTATGAAAAATTAGTTTTAATCTAGGAAAGTTATGGTCATCATCTATGAAAAACTGTCACAATGGATCATCAATATAATTTAAATTCATCCCATTATATCTATCAGCTTTCTCTATCAAGGTGTGCTATCTTATAACTAGACATCATGTATTGATTATGATTTAGTTAGTAAAAAATCCACCATATTCTTAAGTGTTACTGTAAATACCAAAAATTATATCAATGAAATTTTACCCCTGATAATTATATCATATATTAAAATCAAATAAAATCTACTAAATAACTCAAAACCAACATTAAAAATGTTAAATAAATTAAATTATGAGCTTTATTAAAAATTCGTAAACTAATACCAATGGAATAGTAACAAGACCATTCGAATATTAATATGACCCTTATAAATAGAAAACAAGACAACAGTAATGCAAAATAACTAATGAACATATATGTAAAATTTAGGCATCTTATAAATTAAAATATGAATTAATTATATAATAGTATAAATAAATTTATTTATTTAAAATGATTAATTAAATATTGGAATTTTTTATAATGGTAAATATTTATTTACATTAATATATAATTACTTATAATAATATTGAAAAAAATGATAATTTAATTATTTTTCTTATTATTATAATATAATTTTATGGGACCTTAATTAATATTTTGAAGGTGTTAGAAAACTAGATAATATTTAAAAATTAATATTTTTCTAGTAAATGTTGATTATAATAAAAAATTAAATTTCTAAAATTCATAAGATTATTTGAAAAAAATTGATCTATTTCTTTAATTTTAAAAATTGAAATATATCTATAGTTATTTTTTCAATTTTTCTAAAATAATTGAATTTTATCTAAACATTGAAATAACGTAATTTACTGTATATGGTAAATAAATGAAATTTTTAGTCATGGGTGATATATATATTAGGTAAGAAAATTTGTTCAAACCATAATTCTCCTTTATCATTATGTAGTCATGTATATCCAAAGTATTCATAGTATTATCTAGAATAATAAAAATGAATAAATTAATAAAAATCATTCTTTTCTTCCCACTATAAATTCAACATATTCTCCTCACACCTATAATTCCTTGATGTTTTTCCTAAATCTTCCCAATACTCTCCCAAGTCCCTCCCACACATCTACGATCATTGGTTCTCAAAATAAGACCAAAATAAATTTCCAAAACAAGGTTATTAAGGAATTTAATATAATCGGTAAAAACCATCGCCCTTTTATTTTAATTTATTTTCAATTTATTTTCTTATATTATTATCTCCTCACCTCCCCTAAACCATGTGACATGGTAAATATAGTAATATTTTTATACGTGAGATTAATTTTTTTTAACAAAACAACACATCGCCATTTCTCTTCTCCTCTTCTTTTTTGTATTACAAATGAAGGAATCGTCCGTTATGTGGTGATTTATCGTATTTAAGGAAGATGAGTTTCAAAATTCATTATCACCTTCAATACTCTTCATAAATAGAATTTTATAGTAAAAAACATTATAAAAAATTTATTAAATCATATTTAATGTTTTAGAACAATTATATATAAATGATACTAATTAATTATAAAACTAGTTCACAATGTTCAATAAACACCAAAATAATCTAAATGGTTAACATTAACGTTTTATTTAATGAATATTCCTTAAAAATGAAAAAATGATATATATGACCATTTAATATTTTTAATGTTTTTAAATATAAAATAATTTCAGTTCTTGACATCTATTCTCATTTTACATGATTTCCTATACATGTATACAAGTTAACCAATCATGAAAATCAAGGAAACAAACACTTTAAAATGATCAAATTTTATCTTATAACTCATAAAATTGTCCACAAATGATCATAATAAAAATATAATAGTTAAAATAAATGTATAAAATGTTATTAATTAACTAATTAAAGGATTTAATAATATGATACAAGATGATATGGTCATGTGTAGAACTCTTTCAGACATATTCTTTGTGATTCTCTCTAAACAACAACTTTTTCATTTCGGTCATGTTTTCTATCTCTTTTCCCTAATTTAATTCATTTATATTTTTAAATAATTATTCTATATTCTATTTGTATGATCCAAAATAATTTATCTAGATCATTTTATCCTTCTTTTTTAATGATATACATGTTTTAAAATGAATCCCTTCTCAATTCTTACCGATATGTTTCTCAATTAAATGGATCTTCCCATTTTCTCACCCATTTTAATGTGGAGTAAATAATATATTTTAAGGAAAAACTATTTTTATATAATCACTAACTATTAAATAAAAAAAATTTGGCTCATTTCTAGTTTTATACAAAAACTTATTCTGTTTCATTTTTAATGAATCATGAAAAAATTTCCTTAAATGACACTAAAATGTCTTATTTGTAATTTTTTGCAAACACTATTTTTAGATGTTATGAATTTAGTTTGAAATTACTCATAACTATGTATTTCAATTTTTCATTATGAATGCCTATGCATTATTTCTAACCATTAATTCATGAACACCACTATGATATTCCCTTTTGTTATTACTTTTTACATGATTATGAAACATATTTCTCGCTATGGGTATTCCATTTTATTGTTTTATTCCTTACGTATGATTATTTATAAATAAAAAATATTCATTATCATTTAATGATGGGTACTCCTATATAGAACTCCAATGTATTGGGTAATGTTTAGTCTCATGAAACATCATGTGCAATGGTCTTAGTAGAAAGCCTTGGCTCGTGCTCCATGTGCAACGATATTGTTGGTTAGCCTTGAATCATGCTCTTTAATGAGAAATTGGTCTTGACTCATTCTTATGTCATATTATATTATGTTTCTATATTTCAATAATTCCATGTTTACAAGATCCCATGTTCTTTATGTTATGATTCATTATGTTTATTCATGTTCCATTCCTTTTTATATAATCATGTTATTCCTTCTATCCCATTGGCTAAACATTATTCATATAATTCTTTCCCTTATTATGAATTTTAGCTTATCCATTTTGTTCATGTATGAATCAGGATATCCTTTCATGATGAATGATCTCAATGGAATTTATGATCTCTTTAAAGATGATTAAAATAAACTTGTTTTATTAACTTTCTTGGTTTTATGTTTTATGCACCTAATCATCCAAATCCACTAGTAATTAAAAGTTCTAGGTTTTATTTGATGATTAATTAAAATTAAAATAATATAATAATATTTGAAAATTCTAGGGTAATTATTTTTGGTATCAGAGCATGGTCTAGTTATTTTTGGAGATTAGGACTAGATAATGTTATTAAGAACCCTAGAAATAATTAAATGAATATGTATAACCAATATTAAAACATATGGAATCACATGTATGAATATACATTAAATTTAAATGTTCATCTCTGTATTCTAAACTTTTCCATTAGTATTATTATTATAAAAGTACTCAAGCCCACTAATTTTAAATTATTTTTCATAGTTAATGGATCAAAATAGAAGAACCAGTTCCAAAAATCAATGTGATAATAAATGTGATGTTTTCCCTAGTTATATACCAAATATAGTGGGAATAAGAGATCAAATATTAATTTCATTACTTCCACAATTGGATCAATTTTTTAAGAATAACGTGAATCACATGGAAACCCCTACATTTCGTAAGAATGGGAAATTTTCCGTCAAATCCTTTATATGACAATGGCCTCCAATGTTTAGTCTATATTCGGATCCCCTACCTCATGGAAAAATATATTATCCCCATTTAAAAGATATTATATATCCTCTTGTGCTAAAAAGAAGACAATGTTATAATAGGGAACTCACATTTTTATGGAGAATTTGATCATTGGTGGACAATAATCAAGAAAACGAAACCTAAGGAGGAAATTGATTTATTAGAATAAGAATATTTCAATAAAATATTTTCAAAAAAAATTCCCTCAACCATCCATCTTCTTAAGAAATAGGAGTTCCTTGATCTTCCAAAAAATAGATGATTTTACTGGGGTATTTGATGAAAACATTACAATTCTTTCATGATACATCTTAAACATTATCATGTACACCAAAATCAAGTCAGAACATTTTTTTATTAGAATAAATCCATGTATATAAAAAAGAGTTGGTTATTAGATACTTTTATATATATGAATAGTTTTTATTGTCCTATTTATGTTTGGATTTGATATCAGATAGTATTGTTATTCCTGTGGGCTTGAAGATAAAATGTGTAAAATGTAGTTTAATATGGGATGATCAAATGATAAATCCCATGAAGAAAGTAATTCATAGTATCCCAAGTGTAAATTTTTTGGGAAGAAATATCCTAGATTATATCTAATGGAAACAAGAAAATGTCTCCAATGTGGGAGAATGGTGAAACTGGATTAAAACTACTAAATAGATAAAAAGAATCACAATATTTTGGGATAAGAAGGGGTGGTGAATATCATTAGTCAGCATTTGTGATTTTTCCAACTTTAAGGATCATAGGAAATAAAGGAACAATTTCTCTAAGACATGGTATATTAGATGAAAACAACAGAACAATCTTTATGGCATCAACGATTGGAATATTCTATCACTACATCATAGGTGGACCATGAAAATGATGTGGTGAAAGATACTATAGTTATTAATTAAATAATATATAACATTCATTTTGATTATTTATCTATTAATTCCTAGAAATAATTCATGTTTTGTAGAAATATTTAAACACCACCACAAAATCTGGAGGTTGAGTGATCCTTGAAAACATATAATTGAAAAATTATTGAATCCAAATTTCAAAACTCCTCCCTGGTTAATTTTTGTGGACTAAAAAACCCTTTAAAATGTTATTTTTCATCAAATGGTGTTAATTAATTCTATATTGGTCATTTATTGGTTGTCTATATACAAAGACAACATCAACTGTTAAGAATGGGTGATCAATCATCACATCCAGAAGCATCCACTAATTCTGTACATGTGTAGGAAGGGAGATGAGTATACTTTATAATCATTAAATAAGTTATGGATATTATTTCCTTGTGATCAATAATATCTATATAAAATGATTTATGCAAAGGGGGTGAACGTTTTTGAATGAATGCCCATTGTGATGGACTATACTGATGTGTTCCTCGAAGTGTTTCATGACATTTCTCTTAACAAAGAAGTTGAGTAATCAATTGAAATTATTTTTGTACATAGGCATATATCAACAAAACATTATAGAATGTCCCACTTTTGTTTGGAAGAACAAATGAAGTAGTACATGATAATATGGAAACGAGTGTTGTACAACTGAGTGCATCACCATGGGGTGCATCAAACCTCATCATGATTAAGAAGGATAGACCAATGTTCCTCATCATTAATAATCATGAGTTCAAAAAATAATGATAAATAACTTATGTTCACTCACCCTAGATAAATGAATTTTTTGAGAAACTACATGGGGTCTGGTTTTTCCCTAATGTGGACCATAGATAATGAAATCACTAATTAAAAGAGTGGAAGATATATACTCCAAGGACTTCCATTTGAATTTTTTACAAACACTATGACATCATATTGATACATATAGGACTCCCTAATTCTCTAAAAAATTTCATGGATATGATTAATTGTTTTTATAGATTTCCTAAAAAAATTGTGGATGTCTTTACTAGTTATATTTAGATATAATCCAAGACCAAGGAAGAGGAAAATGGAAATTTGAATATTGTGATGAATAAATTACGAAGGGATAATCATTATGCAATGTATAATAATTTTTGAGTTCTCGATTTAGGAAGTGTAATTCTAGGGGAATGATATTACCAAAAAAATAATATTTGTGTACCCTTCCAAGAAAAAGGAGATCAAAGATTGTCAATGTCCTAGAACAATAATATAGATCCACAGTTCACATGGTCATGCAGGGTATTACTGATGATTTATATAGAACATATCACATTTGTCAAACCCAAAAAATAAGTTGAATCAGAACGAAGTGATGTTTATTGGGACCAGTGAATGTGAAGACATATTTTAAGAATCATAAAATAATAGTATCACTGCCCCCACACTCACACTAGTATCAAGTAGAGAAATGTTTGTGATATATAATGATTATTTAAAAATGGATTAGGTTGTGTTCTAATGAAAAATGATGAAGTGATATCCTATTTATAGAAGGATTTGATCTTCATGAATAAAACGATTATACAGATGATATAGATTTAGAAGCTATGATATTTTCATGGAAATAATTGTGGAATTATCTCTATGGAGGGAAGTGTGAGACATATAATAATCTTAAGAGCCTTAGATATATATTCACATATAAGGATATTAATATGCGCCATTGACTTCTCCATCCACATCCAACACGTTATGAAAAAATAAGTGGAATATTCTCTATGTTTAAAAAGATCATGTAACATTAACAATGATGATAATTGACAAGGATCCAATCATTGTTGAACATCAAAGCATGGAAATGTAAATCATTAATGAACTAACATCATTAATCCTTTCCCAATTTATTTCACATCTATCTATCATATGGTAGATAAATAATTTTTAAATAAATGAAGTTTATATTTAGAAAAAGGTGGAAGCTATCAAATGTCGGAAATCCTGGGAGTTCAAAATGGTTGAGGATGGATTCATAATATTTGGGTCACAAATATTTTTACTCTCCAAAACAAAGGTAAACAAAAAACCTTCAAAATGAAACACTTTCTTCAACCATCTATTCACATAGGGTGAAAAAATATGTTTCAAGAGATCTGAGAATAATATTAGTGGGAAAATATGAAGAATTATTTTTAATATACATAAATGTTCTTAGTATGCCATTATGTGAGTTTTTAAATGGAGAAATTCTAACTAAATAATGCTAGCATTATGCATAGAAACAGAAAATTTGGAAAACATCATCATGGAATTTTTCGCTAGACATCTGAATACATCCAGAGAAACCAAGGATATATAGGCTGTTTTGGATTATATTACAAAGACATATCAATTTATCACATATCATGAAGACTTATCACTCTATAAACTGGAATAGATATTCATTAGAGAAGTGGTAGGGTTCCATGGAGGACCATTGTAGATTGTATTCGATCGTTATCCGAGATTCACCTCCATGTTTACAAACTGTCTCTAACATGTTCTGAATAATGATACATGCTTTAGTGTGTCATATCACTATCAATCTAATGTTCAGTAAGAATAGACTCTTCAGATAACTTAATACATGTTTAGAGCATGTTATATGAACTTTAATGGAGGATATGAACAACATCTACTTATGGTTGACTACTCCTACAAAATTAGTTTCCACATAATAATCTAGATGGATCCAAATGAAAACCATTATGGGAAAATATGTAAAACATTGTAATATTGTGATGAGGTCTATGAAAGTAAGATTCTAGGACCTGAAATAATCAAATAAAATGGTGTAAAAGTTGAAAATCATCAACAACACATTAATGAATCCCAATGTTGAGATAAGAGATATGTAGATAGTCACTAATGAGACCTATATTTTAAGGTTTGGGACATGGTATTTTTCAATATATCTACGGGTTATAGGATGATGAAAGTTGGTATGAAATGAAATCAATTTCAGATGTACATCTTTACCTTCGAGAATCTTGATCATGCTGGAGTTGTGGCCTTTCAACTAAAACTTCCACCAACCATTTCTCAACTACATTATGTATTCCATGTATCCCTCTGGAGTAAGTACATACCAAATCCCTCACATGTAAAGAATTTGGAGCATGTATAGTTGGAAAACTATTTATCATATAAGGAAAAGCATGTGCAGATCATGGAATATAGAGATAAATGTTTATGAAATAAGACTACTCACCTGGTCAATGTAATATGGTAGAACCAAAAGTGTGAAGATTAAATATGGTAACTAGATGAAGAAATTACAGAGACATACCCAGTGATGAATTTATATTTATGTGATAAAGATATATGTACACTCTTGGTGTTATAAAGGATAACTCAATAGAGTAAAATTGAGGTGATGTAGTGTATAATAAAATATTTGGGATGTATATTTATTATGGTCTATGCCCAGTATTTATTTCCCCCTTTTTTAATATTGGGATATGGTTGTCTTGATATTTGATACAATGGGATCTCATATACATCATTTTTTCTTATCATTGTCATATAACATCTTTTATCAGTGTTATGGGTAATTTTACTACTCAATTTTATGATTCAAGACATGAGTTGTATTTCCCTTGATTATACAGTTTTAATTTGTTGACATGTAGTCTGATTATGGATGGTGTTGTTTAAAATCTAAGTGGTTAGTACTCAATAATTTAGTGACACCATATTCAAATTGTATATTAAAAAACATGATTAGTTTTGTGGTTTACCTCATTTGTTATGGTATATTTATATGTATTCTGTTATAGGAAGTTTGGAACAAAAAATGTAGGGTTTTGATAGCTCATGTATATAGAGGTCATGTTTCATCCATACACGACGATGTACAAGTATGTATTTTATGTTAACTTATAGTTTATATTTCTTGGTGGGTTACTTTCACATAGAAATAATTTTATATCTCCATATATTTTCATTTATATAAAAATAATCACTAATAATAAATAAATCCCAGAGAGATGGGGAATCCTACCAGTTCACTGAAATCATCCTAAAACTCTATTCACACCATGAGGTACAATGTAAACATTTAAAATTAACAATATTTTTACGAAAATGTATCAATATATAACTAGAAACCAGAATTACTATGAGACCCATATAAGAGGTCAGTGATTTAACCATTGTTTGTCTAGTCAATTCGGCTAGTGCCCATTGTATTATTACATTTCATTAATATTGAATATTCATCAATTGGTGTGCTAGATAGTTTAATTTTATACAATTTATATATTATTTCATTGATGTTCTACTAATTTATTCATCATATATGTTATTTTTTCATTTATATTCTAATCTATAACATAATCATTTTCCTCCAAATTTTTTGTGTATAGGTTTCTACTATATCTAATAAAATGATGGGTAATAGCCAAAATTTATTATATTCAAGAATAATGTTTGTTTTTATAATTGAGGACATTTAATCCTAAAAAATAATGTATCTCTTCACTAATAGTTGCTATCCTCAGACATATATAGGGGGTACACTGGAGGTGATATGAATCTCTATGTTTATGTACTATTAATGTGGTAATTTTCTATGGGTTGTAACTAGTACTACAGAATGAAATTAGTTGGGATAGTTTCATTTTAAATAATTATTGTCTATCAAAACATGAAATTTATGTTGGGATAATTCAAAGATATAATATCTTTAATAGAAACCCATGTTATAAGAGGATACAATTTTTTGGTATTGGGAACACTTTGTATGTGGATCCATCCTTAATACATTACATAATCCTGAATTTTAGTCATGAAATCACTTAACTTCACATTGAGGATCATTACCAGATTGTTGTTTATATAATTTTTATATATACATAAATAAAAATCCTCATTTATACAGAGAAGATACCATAGAAAACAGTCTCCATTTCTTCCAAAATATTAATTTTCTTCCAATCAATCATGTTTCCTTTTACAAGTATTCATAACATTTAACATGGATTCCATATATGTGTTCCAAATCTATATAAAATATGAATGGAATTTAAATACTTGTTATGATCACAAAAAATCTCTTTATGGAATATTAAAAAGAAGTAAAAAAATCATTAGTCCATGAATACATGTAAAATTATGAAATCATTTTCAAAAAGACTTACTTGTCAACCATATATACTTAATTTATGAAACATAATATTTCCAAGAGACATATAAAAACATAAACAACATAAATATAAACCCAATGGTATTTTGGGGGATTAATTTCATAATTTTCTAAACCTCTTGGCTACCTCATGATTTGTAACCCTCATGGCTACCTCATAATGTAACCCTCACACCATCCTTATTTTGTAACCATAACAGTTACACTTGTAGTAACTATATTGATAACCTCCAACATACTCATACCCAACAAATTTGAGGGATATATAGTTCCCACCCATCATCATAAACAATTTTCAAGAACAATAACATAATCGTCCAACATGAATATTTACATCAATTTTTTTTGAATTTTGTAAAACATAATTTTAAAATATAATTTTTTTAGAAAAACCCCTTAAAAATATCATGTAATTGAATTGAGAATTAATAGAGTATATGGAACTAGTATTTACACTATAAATACTCATAAGTATATATAACATAGACTATATTCATCACACAAACAATTTTATTTCCATATAATTATTAGAGTAAAAGTTTAACCCAACGAATGGAAACATGGTTGTGAATTACCTGACCTCATGTTAATCATAATTAAAACATGTCTAACATCCATTATAATGAATAAAATAGTTTTATTATCATCTTAAGGAATCATATTAATGTTTATAACACATTATATGGTCATTTCATAACATCATTTCACCCTTTAATTGTTATTATTTTGTTCCTTCCATTATTTCGGGTGCGTTATTTACATGATTTCCATGGCCGATTTGTATTTGATTTTATAATCATTTGGAAATTAATTCAATAAGTGGAATGAAATGGTATTATTACATATTCATAATATTAATTTATTCAATAATTAATTTATCGTATATGGTATGATGGTGAATCATTAGATAAATCATTACTGATACTCGTTTAGATAATTTTGGTGGTTCATTGATTATCACGAACTTATTTCTTCATACTCAGTTATTATTAATAAATATAAATAATTATAGAACATAATAGAGGTCATATCATACATGTTAATAACTATTTAAACTATTAAAATGGTTTTACAATAATCTTTGGAAGAAGTAACGGAATTTCAAGACACATCGTCCATAATGTTGGTAAATAGTCACATCCCAAACTGTGTTTTTATTTTAATAATAAGAGGAATTGGAGAAGAAGAATGATGTTGAAATTTTCCATAAACATTAAAAAAAACCCAAAATATATATAATAATACATATTTATTTTCTATTGGATTAGTGGGGGTGAAAATAGTATAAGAGAATAACAAATTCAAAAGAAAACCACAAAAAATGAAAGATGTTATTTACATCTTGATCTCTTCTCTTTGACATCCTCTGTAAGGCCCTTGGTTTTGAAATGTGGTTAGACTATCACATAATGTAAGGAGGATAGGGGATTTGGATTAGTATTTGATATAATGTAGGCAATTATGAAGGCTTGAGTGATGTGAGAAGAAGAGGTGGGGGTGAGGGTGGTATTTATAGTGGATATGAGGAGTATTTTTTCATTATATTGATCATTAGTTTAATATTTTTTCTAAAGAATATGAATATTCATGAATCATGTAACCCATAAAAGTAATATGTTCATGTGAGTTTGACCCAGTACCCATTTATATCATCCTTGACTCAAGAATAGTGCATTAATTAATTTAAATAGCATATTTTGTTAATTACCGAATTCCACAATTCACCAAAATTCATGTATTTTAAAAAAATCCCAAATACTCCCCCTGACCCTTATTCGATGTGTATAATTGAAAAATGGACTCCATTTTTGTAACTCTTTAACCCCTGTTACCCATAGTCGGTGCATTATTTAATAACATTGACACGATCACAAGGAAATCATGTCCTGAAAGAACAACCAGTTTACTATTATTGGAAAGAAGATTTATATATAAGTTCAACTTTACAACATGAAAATAAATACAACAATAATTCATTACATTATAAAACATCCATGACTCCTATTTTATTCCTTCAAGTCACTCAAAACTAAATCCTTCATATCCTAGGAAAATGAAACATAAGAAATTGGTGATCTCCAATGCTCAGTAAGGGTAAACAATACAATAAAAGGTAGAAAAAATATTAAGAGTGATGATTAATTTATAACACATGCCATTAAAAATAAAAAACAAGACCAATTTTAGGTAAGTAATATAAGATGAGAAAATAATACCATAATTAAACATAATCATGATTATTATACTAGTTGAATGACCATATGAACTATCAATATTATTTTTATAACGAGGGAATGTATAATGCTGGACATTCTGAAACATTTTTTCAAGGCCTCGACAAAGACTTATGAAAATGATTTAGGCCTCGTCCCAATCTATATATGAAATTGGGAAAGTCCTTGTCCAATTCCATGTCTAGTTGTCTCATGAGACATACCGATGCACTGAAGATCTATAGCGGGCTCCACCGTTCAGTTACTAAGACCAATAAATTCCACAAAGGAAAGGGTTGAAATATAACATAAACATTCATTTTAAAACTAGCATACAAAATGTCAATACATTATCCATAAACCATGAATTGTATAAAACAACACATCCATAGTCAATCATAATACAATATAAAATATTTGTATCATAACAGATCAACATCATAGTAGTTTAATATCCATCAAAGGATGTCAACATAGATGAAGTGAAAATTATTTAATAGGAATATATCTTTATATTTTCAAATAATTTAAAATTAATTTAATTATAAAAGAAAACATTTGTTTTTAAAATAATCTTATATTCATGTAAGTGAATATTCGATGATGTAATTACAGTGGAAAAATGTCACACCTGCTGTATAATATAAAAAACATTCTTACATTGATATTGTCAAAAACATCATAAAGTACCTTGTTGGGAAAATGACAGAATGATTCCTTTCAAAAACATAAAAGTTCAAATATTGGTATAGTGACTTTAACCCATTGTCTGTTAAATAGTAAAAATGTTTTGAAATACATTTTATGAAACATGGATGTGTATGATAATGAGGTCCCAGTAGATACTTACGTAAAAACAACCTCGGATGATAAATAGATTGTCAAATTAACCGTTACCATGAACTTTTCCATGGTCGAGGGTAGGTTATCCTCTTATATAATGGTTAAATATTTTTTATTAATTTATAATAGAACCATATACATTAATATGATATCATATATGATCTTCTAATATTGTTTTGTTAATGATATTTGAAGAGTATCATCCTTTCGGGTGTTAACTGACTACTTTTGCATTATTTTCTTTTGTTATGTAAGTAATGTATGTTATGGATATGATATATTTTATTCATAGTCATAAATTACATTAAGTCTTTAAACATTATTTTTAATCATCAAATGAATATTAGTCTTGAATGGATATGATGGGGAATGAATTTCATCACGTTCATGGAGACGGTTATCCGTACGTATGAATGTATGGTTACTTTGTCATTTATAGGATGGATAGAATAATGAATATGGTTTTACCATTTCTATAATAACATCAATGTATGTATAAGATATTTTAGTTATTATTTTAGAATGGAAACAATAAATAAAGAGTAAATAGAAGAAGAAATGAACATGAAAGAGGTGATGAAATATTTACCTCTTCATCAGGTTCTTTATTTTCATTTGATCAAGAGGGACCCTTAGGGTGGATTTCTGACTAAAGGAAGGCCTCTAAGATAAAGGTAGGATAGTTTTAAGGATATTTGGGCAGATGTTGGCTGAGACAAATGTCATTGAAGGTGTGAATTTTAGAGAAGGGGATGTTCCCTTTTGTAAGAGGGGAGAGGGGAAACTTAAGAAAATATTGAAATATTATTTTATAGAAAAATAAATTTATGTTTATAATGGATCCAAAATGATTTATTTCTAGGATAACGTTGGGATGGGTCGAAATATACTCAACCAATAGATTTTAGACATGTTTGGGTCACTATATCAACCTTATATTTTAGATTTAACTCTCAGTTAATTAGAATGACATTTACCACGTCTCTTTATATTTTTATATTATATTGTTAATAAACATACTATTATAAGCCAATAAAACCCAAAGGGGTTCATTATTAATGTATATATATATATCCTTATTTAAGTAATTCGTCCAAAACCTATATTTTAGGATTATTATATCAATTAATAATAAAATATTTTTTAAAAAATCTATTTTATGTCAATTTTTAATTATTTGATATTTTGTTTTTTTCTAAATTCGTAACAACATCATTATTTCAAAATAATTACATTTAATCAAACCTAACATGTTATATTATCATATAAATGTAGTGTAATTCATAAAAAGTCTCAAATTAGATTTATATGTGTATTTATAATATTAATTATTTTAATATTTCATTAATAAGGTAATTACTGCATAATCATTGTGAAATAAATAAATTAAATTATTTGATGTCTAAAAATTATAAATAAAATAACATTATGTAGGAAATTATTTATCTTTATAATTAATATTTATAGTGTAATTTATATTATTATTAACAATATATTAAAAAAGGATTAGTTATTAAACATTGAATTTAACACTTTTAACACTTTTTTGAGTTAAATAATAATAAATGTCCTAATCTAATCCATGTGGACCTAAAAGATCATATTTTATTCCTAAGGTTTTTTGGTCGAATTAAACATATCCAATATAATTAGGATATGTTTTAGGGTAATAATATTATTATTTTTACCTTTAATTACTCTATTTACGTTTAACCATGTTAAATAAAAGTCAAAAGTTACTATTCAACAAAAATTATTTATATCTTATTGAAACAAATTTTACTTATTGATATCAATCGTGTCTCTCATAATTTTGAAATACTATTCACTAAAGTTGTTAAGTTATGTTTTATGAAAATTTTCAAATGCTCCTAGGAGGTGGGTAAAAGACGATAAAATGGTCAATAAAATTTTTTTATATCAAAACATATTATAAAATGACTCTGATTAATTAAATTGAACTTATATATGTATTATGTATCTATTTTTACCAAAAATAAATTTAAATAAAATAAAAAATTATTTAAATAAATATTTTGTTTTAAACAATAACTCAGTGTTTTTCAATATTAATCAAAAATTGAATGTTTTCAGAAAAATACCAAAAATTCACCCTAAGCTAAATTCGATATTCCGAATCAAAAAATGATGTCCATTTTGAAAGATAAAATATATAAAATTTCTAGAAGTGGGTATTACTATTTGTAATGGCTAGTTTTATTGGTTGTGGTGTGTTTAAACATGAAGTTGAGTACAACACAAGCTACTGTATTATTTAGAGGGAAATGTGTTGTGGTTGCTTGGGGTGTTACATTATCCTATACTTTATTAATTTAATTCTCAAAATATCTAGAATATTACTGCATAAAATTTTTCTAGTGGTTCTTCATCATTTGTTCCTTAGGTTCCCACGTTGCATCATCCATCTTATTGTTTCTCCTTATAACTTTTACCAGACGAGTCGTCCGATTTCCCAAAACATGTTCTCTTATATGAAGAATATTGAAAGGCTATTCACAATAAGACATATTGGGTTCTAGTTCTAATTTCTCATAGGTTAATAAATGCGTTGGGTCACGCATGTATTTTCTCAATAGTGATACGTGGAACACATCATCAACTTTGGAGAGACTTGGCGGCATTTCCAAACTATAAGCTACAACCCCTATTCGTTATAGAATTTTGAAAGTTCCGATGTACCTGGGACTCAATTTACCCTTCTTACCAAATCTTATAATTCCCTTCCATGGAGATTCCTTCATGAAAACATGATCTCCTAATTGAAATTACTAATCCTTCATTCGGTTATCATCCTTGCTCTTCTTCCTACTTTGATTTGCTTTGATATGGTTTGGATTACCATCACTTTTCCATCATTTCCTGAACTAGTTCCAGTCCTACGAGTTTTCTTTCACCAACATCATCCCAATAGGTTGGTGTCCGACATCTTTTTCCGTATAATTCTTCATATGGTGACATCTAAATACTTGAATAGAAGCTATTGTTATAGAAAGATTCTACCAGAGGTAAATATTGATCTAACATTACTTTAAAGTCATGTGGGTAAGATCTCAGCAAGTCTTCTAAAGGTTTAGTAGTTCGTTCTGATTGACCATCAGATTGATGGTGGTAGGCAGTGCTCAAACGAAGTTCAATATGCAGGGCCTTTCGAATAATTTTCCAGAATCTTTATGTAAAACAGGGATCACTATCAGAAAAAATCGATAGGGGTACTCCATGAAGTCTTACAACTTCATTAATATACATTCTTGCTAAACGTTCAAGTGTTAAATCTTCTATTAGAGCCAAAAAAATTTGCTGACTTGTTAAGGTGATCAATAATGACCCATATTGCATCATTCGTTGTAGGAGTCTTCGGTAGTTCCATGACAATGTCCATCGTAATATTATCTCACTTCCACTCAGGTATTGGATGATATTCATGACTCATCCTAGATGTTTCCTTCCAGCATTCACTAGTTGAAAAACCATTCATCTTGACACAAAATCATCAATATACCTATTTATGTTGTCCCAACACAAATGTACCTTCAAATATCTATAATCTTAGATCTACCAAGTAGTATAAAGAAATTGGATCTATGAGCATCATTTAACAATTCCCTATTCAGATCATGTATATTAGGAACACAAAGTCTCTTTCCAAATTTCAAAATCTCATCTTCATATTTGAAGTTAATCAATATCCCATCATTCACATCATTAATTTTCTTTTGAAACACTTCACCATCAGACTGAGAACATTTTATCCTTTCTAGTAAATATGGATTCGAGACCATTTGAAAAAGTATTTATGATTCACCTTCCATGATTATTCCCATATCAATTATCACTTGATCCATGAAAATAGGACCCTCATTCTACTCTAATATTGTTCAAAACTCCATGATCATTTTTGCTCAAAGTATCTTACAACTTATTTTCCTTCCATGTGTGGTAGTGGATAATGAAATCATAATCCTTGAGTAGTTCAATCCATCACCTTTTCCTCAGGTTGAGTTCTTTATGTGAGAAAATATACTTCAATCTCATGTGATTGGTGTATATCTATCATTTTTTCACTATAGAGATAATGTCTCCATATCATCAATGAAATTTTTATCGTTTCTAACTCAAGATCATGAGTATAATTTTTTTTCTACTGAATGTTTATCTATCATGATGCATAGGAACTGATTATATAATTATGCATAAGGGCATGACCAAGTCATTTCTTAGATGCTTCACTATAAATAACAGAAACATCATTCCACATTGGTAGAGTAACGATAAGAGCATTGTATAATATTCTATTAAATCATTCAAAACATTCTTCAAAATATTTTGTTCGAACAAATTAAACCCCTTTAACGAGTGAGCTTGGTTAAGGTGTTAACCAATCGGGTAAAATTTTGGGAAAAATGCCGATATTAATCTTCAACACCAAAAAAATAGCATTCCTTGGTTATACACATTGGTGCTGGCCATTCATGGATTTCTCTTGTCATAGAAGGATAAATGAAGATTCCATCTTTAGAGACAATATGGACATGAAATGAAATATCATTAAGCCATAATTCACAATTACTAAACTTTCTATATAATTCATTTCTTCTAAGGGTTATTAGAATGGGGCAGATGTGATTTTCATGATCTTCCTAGATTTTAGAGTATACCAAGATATCATTAATAAATATCACTAAAAATACATAATGATATTCCTTAAAACTCTGTTCATTACATCTATGAAAATAGAGGGTGTATTATTCATCCCAAAAGACAATACTGTAAATTCATAATGTATGTACCTCGTTCGAAATGTTTTTTTCAGAATGTCTGCCATATTCACACACAACTGATGATATCCAGATCAAAGTTCAATATTTGAAAAATATTGACCTCCATTAAGTTGATCGAATAATTCATGAATGTGAGTTAGGGGATACTTATTATTTATTGTTATAAAATTGATCTCCCTGTAGTCAATGCACAACCTCATAGATCCATATTTCTTGTTATCAAAAAGGACAGGGCCTCCCCATTGAGAAAAACTTGTTCAAATTAATCAGTTATTACTCAATTCCTGTAGTTGTTTTTTAGTTACACTAATTACACAGTGGACATTCTATTAGGGGTCTTTGATATGGGCCGTGAACCAGGAATTAAATCAATGGATAACTCAATTCCTCGTTCTTGAGGATGTCTAGGTAAATCTTCTAGAAACACATCAACATATTCTTGAAAAATATTTATGTCCTCTATTTGAAAATAACTTTCCTCACCCACAGTTATTTCATTCGATTCCTCCCCACTAATTGAAATTAGTTGACCTACTAAGGGTGGATCTAGATAAAAATTAGGAGGTGATGTTTCTACTCTAAAGATAAGGTACTCTTTATCATCATCTAGAATTGTAACCTCCTTCTTCTTATAAAATTTTTTAACATCATTGTCTGAAATCCAATCCAAACCAAGGATTATATCAAATTCAATCATGGGTATGATGATGAGACCAGTTGATAAAGAAAATTTATATTCCCTAATGGGAACAAATCCACAAAACAATGTTAGAATGATTCTTCACTTTATTGTTTCGAATCAGAACTCCATTGATAATTCAAATTGATAATATGAAATTTTCATAGAAAACTCGGAAAATATGAAACAATGCGATGATCTAGAATAAAATAATGCATTTTATAAACTTCAGGAAACCATTAAATTACCTTCCACGACATCATTCAGAGCTTCAACCTGAGCTATAGTGTTAGCATAAGCTTTCACTTGATCCCTAGTCCTTTTTTGAGGTATGTTTCCCAGACGCTTAGGGAATTCATTGTAATAATGTCCCATCTTTCTTCAATTATAGAATTGAAAATTGGTAGCATCTTTCTATCCCTTACAATAACCATCATGATGACTTTTTTATCCACATTTTTAGCATACTCCTTTTCCTTTTAGACAGGCACTAGGGTTCTTACTTTAGCATTTATCACAAAGTGGAAATTCAACAGTTCCCTTCTCCTCTATTTACTTATTTCCTTTCCCAGAGTGTTCAGTATATCTCTTACTCTCTTTCTTTTCCTTAAAGTCATAAGACCTAGAGACTTTCTTTTTCTGTCTTGATAGCACATGAGACAACATTTTTGTACAATGAGAAAGATTGTGATACTAATTATCAATGGAGAAATAGTATTAACCCATCAATGAAATGATCAATCTTTCATCTTGGGATACATATATAATCTTCAACATGCCTTGCTAAATTTTTAAATTTAGCTTCATACTTTGCGACATTCTCATCCTCTTTTTACCTCAGACATAGAAATTTTCATTTCCATATCCACTCGATGGTCACAAGGAAAGTATTTTTCTATGAAAAGATCTCTAAACACCCTCCATTCCATGTTTGATACCTTTTCATCTTCCTTTGTGTTTTGAATCAATGGCCACCATTGATCTTCATTTCATGTGAGGCCATAAACTTCCATGAAAACTTTTTCCATTACGCTACTCCCCAAAGCATGAAACATTTTCACTAATGAACTTATCAATTGCTCGGCTACAAATGGATTGGTTGTCCCATTGAATTTTGGTGGTTGTTATCTTATGAATTGGTCTAACATTTATCCTCCACGTTGTGGATCAGGGAGCTCTATACAGATATGGTTATTATTCATAACTTGTGTGAGTAGTCCCAGTATGGTGCTAAACTGATCATCACCCCTTGCATCACCAGCTCTACTATAATTTCTTGAGTAAATGGTCAATCCCTACATAGATTATGTACATTTATACAGTTTCCATTCCTTCTACTAGGCTCCATTTCTAAACAATGCAATACAGTAGATTATTTTATGAATTGAAATACATAAACCTTAGCTTTTAAAATACTTAACATAAATTAAATTGTTTATGGATATAATCCATAATCATAAATATGATTTCTTTGAGGAAGTATATAATAATAAACCCTTAAGACTGGTTTGTAAGAAAAATGAGAATTATCCTAAGCATACCCCCGGGAATGTGATAACCAAGAGTGCAACAAGGCTCATTATCGTGCACCAGTTCCTGTTTGAGTTTAGCTCAAAGTGATGTTTTTTGGTTTAACCCCAAGGTACATCTGTGCCAGATCTGCTTTTACCTGTTTGTATCCAGAAAGGGATGTATTTCTTGGAAAACTCATAAAATCTATACATTACCAAAATTCTAGGAAGTTATTTTATACTTATCCTCAATTTCAATAATAGGATAATGTGCTCTAATCAGAGTTTATCTAAATATAGTTTCCAAGGTTTTTACTAAACATAAACTAATACCAACTATAACTCCTTGACCCTAGTTACCCATAGTCAGTGCATTATTACATAACATTGGCATCACCACAAGAAAATCATATACCGAAAGACGAGTCAGTTTAGTATTATTGGAAACATGGTTCATATATATGATCAAAATTACAACTTTAAAAGAAATACAACACTAATTTATTCCACTAGAAACCGTCCAGGCATCCTAGGTTATTCCAACATGTCACTCATAGCTAACTCCTTTACATCCTGTGAAAATGAAACATAATAAAGGGGTGAGATCAAATGGATAGTAATCATAAGAAATACAATGAATGTTAACATAAATATTGTGCATGGTGAATAATAGAAATCTCATGACTTTACAAATAATAAACATGTGATCTTTTATGGAAGGAATATGAGATGATTAAATAATTCCATAATAAAACAAAATCATGGTCATTATACTAGTCGAATGACCACATGAACCATCAATATTGTTTTCATAATGAGGGATTGTATAATGTCAAACATTCTGAAACATTTTTCCAAGGCCTCGGCCAAGACATCTAAAAAAGATTTAGGCCTTAACCAAAACCATATATCAAATTGGAAAAGGCCTCAACCTATTCCACATATACTAGTCTCATTATACCTACCGATGCCCCGAGGAGCTATATCGGGCACCACCCGTCACATACTAAGTCCAATATGTTCATCATATAAAAGGTTTGAAATATAACATACAAATTCGTATTAAAACTAACATATGAAATGTCAATACATTAACTATAAACCATGAATGGTATAAAAATAACACATCCATAGTTAAACATAATATAATATGGAATATATGTATCATAATCGATCAACTTTAAACGAGTTTAAAATCCATCAAAATATGTTGACATATTTGAAAAGAATTTTATTTAATAGGAATATACCTTTTATATTGAAATCATTTAAAAGTAATGTAATTATAAAAGAATTCATTTATTTTGGAAATATTCTTATAAGCTTGTAAGGTAAGCTTAGATGATGTTATAATGGTGGAAAATAGCCTCACCCATCATATAAGTTAAAAAACATTCTTACCTTAATTTTGTTGAAAAGATCATAAAGTACTGTGTTTGGAAAACGATAGAAAGATTCCTTTCCAAAACAAATAATGTCAAATAAGGGTACAAATGAAATTAAATCATTTTCTGTTAAAAATTAAAAAAAAATTGAAATACATTTTATGAAACATGGATGTGGATGATTAAGAGGCCACAGTAGATACTTACGTAAAAACAACCCCAGATGATAAAGAGATAGTGAAATTAACCCTTAACATGTACTTTTCCATAGTTCAGGGTAGTTTCACCTCCTGTATAATGGTTGAATAATTATTATTAAATTATAAAAGAACCATATACATTAATATTATATCATATATGATCTTCTAATATTTCCTTGGTAATGAAATTTTTGTAGTATCATTGTTTTAGGTGTTAATTGATTCATTTTCCATTAAATGATTTGTTACGTAAGTAATTATTTTTATGGATAGGATGAATATCATTTATATTAAAATTGATATTAATTATTTAAAAATTATTTTTAATCATAGAATGAAAATTATTCTTGAATTGATATGATTGGTAATGAATCTCATCGTGTTCTTGGAGACGGTAATCTGTACGTACGCACGTAGGGCAACTTTGTCATTTATAAGATGGATAGAATAATAAATATGGTTGTATCATTTTTATAATAATACCACATTATATATTAGATACTGGAGTTATTATTTTTTAATGGAGACAATAAATAATGATAAGTGGAATAAAAAAAGAACTTGAAAGAGGTGATGAAATATTTACCTCTTCATTGGGTTCTTCCTTTTGATTTGATCAAAAAGGCCCATTAGGATGGATTTTTGACTTCTGAAGGGCCTCTAGGATGAAGTTAGTATAGTTTGGAGGATATTTGGGTATGTTTTGGAAGAGACATATGGATTTGAAGGTGTAAATTTGAGAGAAGGGGAAGTGATCTTTTATAAGAGGGGTGAGTGGATCCTTAAGAAAAAATTGAAATATTATTTTATCAAAAAATAATTTTCGGTTTCAAATGGGAAAAAATGATTTATTTCGATGATAAGGTGGGTATGGGATGAACAATACTCAATCAATAGGTTTTAGATAGTTTTGGGTCACTATATTATCCTTCTCTTTTAGATTTAACTCTTAGTTAATTAGCTTGTCATTTTCCATGTCTCTTTGTATTTTTATATTATATGGTTAATAAACATACTATAACAAGACAATCCAACCCCAAGTGGTTCATAATTAATATATTTATCCTTATCTAAGTCTTTTTACCGATCCTTAGATTTTTAGAAATATTATATAATTTAATAATATAATATTTGTTTTAAAAACTCTTTTATGTCAATTTTGACACTTTTTGGTATTTTGTTTTTTCTAAATTCACAAAAAAATTGATACAATGAAAAAAAAATCAATTAATCAACCCTTGCATGTCATATTAGCCTATAAATATTTTGGAATTCATAAAAAGTCTCAAATTATATTTATTTGGGAATTTATTATATCAATTATTTTAATATTTCATTAATAAGGAAATTATTACATCATCATTGTTCCATAAATAAATTAAATTATATAATGTATAAAAATTATTAATAATATACAATAATGTAAGAAATTTATTTATATTTCTAATGAAGATTTATAGTCGAATTTGTCTTATGTGTAACCATATATTAAAAATGGATTTGTTATTAAACATTGAAATTAACACTTTTAAATCTTCTTTAAATTAAATAATAATAAATGTCGTAATCATATCCAATTGGACCTAAAGAATCATATTTTATTCCTAAGGTTATTTTTATCTAATTACACATATCCAATAGAATTAGGACATGTGTTAGGGTAATAATAAAATCATTTTTACCTTTAATTTCCCTATTTACTTTTAAACGTGGTGAATAAAAGTCAACTGTTACTATTCAAGAAATATTATTTGTATCGTATTCGACCACATTTTACATACTAATATCAACTTTTTCTCTCAGATTTTTGAAACTCAAATCACAGAAGCTGTAAAATTCTGTTTTATGGAAATTTGAAAATGCCTCTAGGAGGTGGGTAAAAGGTGGTAAAAAGTTTAACAAAATATTTATATATCTAAACTTATTATAAAATTACACTAATTAATTACATTGAACTTATATAGGCATTATGTATCTCTTTTGACATAAAATAAATTTAAATAAAATAAATCATTATTTAAATAAAAAAGTCGGATTTAAACAATAACTTAGTGTTTTTCAATATTCATAAGAAATTTAATGAATTCGGAAAAATACCAAAAATTAACCCTAAGATAAATTCAATATTATGAATCCAAAATTGAAGTCTATTTTGAATGATAAAATCTATAAAAATTTAAAAATTCGGAATTTAGGTTTACAACAACTAGTTTGATTGGTTGTGGTGGGATTGAACTCAAAGATGCGAACAAAACAAGCTACTTTATTATTAAAAGGGAAATGTAATGTGGAAGCTTGGGGTGTTACAATATCTTGAAAATAATTTTCTAAAAAATTATTAGTTTAATTTTTTGATAAAATCCTATTTCATTCCAAAAATAATAATTTTAAATTGAAAACTGATTTTATATCACCATGAAAAATTAATCAAGATCTCATTATCTTATAACAATAAAAACAACAAAATTATAATGTGATAAAATATTCAAAAGGTTAATATTAATATTCATATTACAATTAATAATGGTATGTTACTATTCACCAATATAATTTGTTGGTTCCATTAGACTCCAAAAAACATATTGATCACAACTATAGATGATAGTTTTTTTAAATTAAAAATTTAGAAGTATAAGAATTCTATTTAATGGCTAGTATTTAAATATCGCATTAAAAAATGTTTCATTATGAAGAGATTCGATGTTTCATTCATTGGAATAAATTTATTGGTAAAACTTTGGGGTGTTACATTCTCCACCCTCCTCTATAAGTTACAGCCTTGCTATTTTTTATTTACTTATTAATCAAGTGGGTGTAAATTTCCCTCATAGAATTTTTAGATTCCCATGAAGCTTCTTAAACTATGTGGTTTCTCAAAAAAACAACAATTACCCAGTGGATTAAATTATTCTACAGTACTTGTTCTCTTCAATCAAGAATCAGGACATGTTATTCATTATATTAAATGTTCTCTTACAACTGAACATCATCTGGCCTCAAGACATGTGATGATTCAGGAAAATACTTTCTCAATATCAATATTTGAAAAGAATTGTTCACCTGAGATAAACGTGGAAGAAAAGCTACTCGGTAGGTGACTTTTCCAAATTTATCAATGATTTAATAAGTTCCAATGAACCATGGAATTATCTTTCCTTTCGTACCAAAATGTATGATACATTTCTATTGTGAGATTATAAGAAAATCCCAATCACCTAAAATGAATGAAAATTATTTCCTCCTATTATATGCATAAGTTATTTACCTATTCTATTATATCCAAATATGATTATGGATCATCTTCACATTCTTATAAACTTCTCCTACTAATTGTGGTCCAAATTTTTTTCCCTCATTTCATCCCAAAAAACTGTAGTTTGAAACCACAACACATACAATGCCTCAAAAGGATTCATTTATTCACTCTAATAAAGACTATACTGATAAGAATAATTAACTAAAAATGATGTTGATCCAAACATCCCAAGTAGAAAACTGAGCAATCTTGAATAATATCCTGTAATTTCTTAATCATTCGTTCAGACATCCCAAATGATTTATGATGTAAATTTTTATTGAAATTTAATTTTTTTCACAATGTCTTCTGATGGCCCTTTGAAAAATCAGTAGTAATCCTGGGATCATGATCATATAAAATGGATTGAGGAACTCAATGTAACCAAGAAATCTCTTTGAGGTACAGTCGATCAACCTGATCGACCAACATTGTCTATTAAATAGGAAGGAAATGAGCATATTTAGTTCGTTGCACAACAATCTACCAAATCACATTGTTAAATATATAAGTCATTATTATTCCCACAACAATGTCTATGGATATAATTTCAAATTTCCACTCTGGAACTGGTAAAGGATAAAGAATCTCCTTTGTGATTTTCCATTTTGATTTAACAAGTTGACATGCCAAACATTTAGCTTTAAAATAATCAATATCTCTTTTCATTCAATCCCACTATTATTACTCCAAAATGTCTATGTACATCCTTGTGCTTCCAGTAACTAAATTGATAATGGAAAACTACGAGCGTCACACAAAAATTCTTTCGTCAAATATGAATCATGAGGCACAAAACATATTTTTCCAATTCTTAAAACACAATCATAATTGAGGTTAAATTCTGCAAACATTCCCATTTTATCCAATTCAAACGTTTTTTTAGTTTAGGTTATTCCTTATGTGCTATCATAATTCAGTCAGATAATGATGAATGAAGTGAAAGTAGAAAATAAATATATTAAATTCCTACACCAATAAATTCTAATCCAAAATTCATCAAATCAGTAATCAAATTTCCTTGATCCAAATATAACAATTTTAATGATTCTGGATGTTTTTCATTCAAGGAATTCCCCAATTTTTCTTCGTTCCCAAGATGTTAATTTATTGTTCAATCATAATCATTTATTAGTTTAATCCATCTTCTCAACCTCGTGTTTAATTCCATCTGAGTGAATATATATTTAAAATTTTTTTTATAGAATATATTTTACATTCGGCACCGTATAAAAGATACCACTAAATTTTGAAAGAAAAAATAGTAGATGCTTATTCCAAATCATGTGTGGGATAATTTTCCTTATGAGTTTTTAGTTGTATTAAAGCATAAAAAATTACATGACCATTTTGATTCTGTACATAACCAAGTCCATTTTATGAAGCATCACTGTAGATGACCACATCCCCAATTTCTGGAAGGCACGAACCAAAATGGATCATTCATCAATCTCTTATTTAGTTTCTAAAAACAAACACCCCATTCTTCTAGACAAAAATAATTTACACCTTTTCATATTAACATAGTTATCTGGATAGATAACCATGAACAGTTTTTCACAAACCGTTAGTAATAACCTACTAATCCATGAAAACTTTGAAGTTATGTAACATTTGTAGGTACTTTCCATTCATAGATACCTTTTTTGTAAGGATCAACTATTATTCCTTGTTTATTTAAAATGTTCCCATGAAAAGAAATATGTTGCCAAAAAAATTAAACATTCTAAATTTTCCTAACAATTTCGTTTTTTAAGGTTTTCAATACAATCCTTAGATGTTTTTCATGCTCCACATGACTTTTAGAAAATACGAGAATGTCATCAATAATCAAAACAAAAAAATTATACAACAACTCCTGAAATATTATATTCAATAAAATTCATCAATACAACAGGTTCATTAGTTATCCCAAAAAACATAACAAAGAATTCATAATTCCCATATATAGTACAGAATACAGTCTGTGGGATGTATGATTCCATTACATTCAACTGATGGTACCCCAACCTTAGGTGAACCTTCAAAAAATAATTTTCACCATAGAGATGATCATCCAAATATTTGATATGAGGAAATGGATAATTGTTTTTATAAGTGTTTTTATTCTATGAACTATTCTTAATGAAATGTCTCATGGAACCCTATTTATTTTTAATGAACAAAATAGGACCACCCCATGTTGAAGTGCTTGGAAAAATTACGCCTTTATCGAGAAACTATGTCAACAGATTTTTCAATTCAAAAAGTTCTATTTGATCTATTAGATGAGGATTTTTGTAGTTGTCTTATCATCATGAACTATGTAAATTGTGAATTCAACATCATGATCAGGTATAACTCTAGAAAACTCATTAGGGAAAAATTCAAGATATTCATTTATCACTGGAACATCATTAATCTGAACAATTTTCTTGTTTTCCAAAAAAATGAGGAAGATAACATTCATTTCCATCTCTGAAAACTTTCAAATCTTTCTAATATGTTATCAATTTTATGGGTTCATTCTTGTTTACAACAACAAAATATTTTAAAAAAACATCATTATCATTATAAAAATTCTTTTCATGACAAACAGAAATCCAATCTATACGTAGAATAACATTGACCAATACTAAGGAAAAAACAAAAAGTTTTATAGGTAATGTCTTTGTATATACCACAATAGTATGATTCATAAAATTTCCCTTTGTTATAATATTTCACCCATTATGTTTTAATAATAATTCCAGACTTATTTTTTGAGATTATATCTACTATTTACCAGAAACATTCTCATAAATAAAAGAATTTTTAGACCCTCTTTCAAACAAAACAATAGAAAAATATGAGTAAACTGACAGGGTACCTGATATAACTTCATTGGATGGCCTAATGTTTGGGGATATAGACGAGAATAATCACACAACACCTTCCAGATTACAGTCTACCTTCTTTGCATCATTCAAATATCTCTTTGGGAAGGAATTTTCATAATGACACATATCACCTCATTTAAAACACTTTATAGATAGCATATTAGGATTAGTCATAGCATCATTTTCATTATAATATTATTCCATATTCCAAAATTACCTCATCTAAAACACTTCCTTATTCTTGATTAGGCATTCCTCATTTTACTTTTTTATAGAATTTTCACTAATAGGAAATTGGCCTTTCATAACATCATTTTTCTTTTATAGATTCCTACACATCACATGCCATTTAAAGGTCTTATTCTCATTATTATCATAGATCAGGAGATCATAAAAAACCATTTATAACTTATCAGCACATCAAAAAAGTTTCTAATTATTTTTTACTCACGATAAGACAATTCCTTTCAATATACCAGTTTCAATCCCGACTAAAAACGAATGATTTTTCTCTTAAGACCCAGAATAATATATGGAGAATACATTGCTGGTCAGGTGAATTTCTATTTAAAATATGTTACTAAATCATCCTATTTCATCATCAATTCTTGGAATTCCATCTCCATCCTACGTCAAACAAACATTCTATATATTTTTCAACAAAAAGACTTTTCAAATCATCCCATGCTAAGGAATTCATCTCCTCTCTATCCCTGACATTATTGACCATTAACCACCACTGATCACCTTCACCTTAAAAATAATAAATTAAAATACTTAACCATTGATAATATTAACATCCCATAACATTATAAAACTATTCAAGGGATTTAATCCATCCTTTAGCTACTATTGGGTTAGAAGATCCTCTGAAAGTGGGAGGGTTTTGCCTTTTAAAATGTTCCACTATCATCATGTTCTTTAGTGGGAGATCTAGTTTCTTCTCTTGAATGGATGAAATCACTATTTATTGCATGAATGATCTGATCCATTACCCTCACAAACTACTCAATTTCAATCCCTATCATTCTAGGATGCAGATTCAAAAGGATATCGTTATGTTGGTGCCTTTCCACTTCAGCATCCCTATTCCTTCTGTATAAAACTATTAGGAAAAAATATATCTCTGTCAAAGAGACATGTTAATATTTAAATTTTATAAAATTTAAAATTATACATAGAGTAAAAATAATTTCTGTAATTCTTTTAACATCATCATAAATACTAATGAAATCTAAACCATACTCTGTTTAAAACTGTAAGGACCTGACCATAATACATTACATAATCTAGAATTTATGTCTATAAGTAACTTAAATTAACAAAGAGGATCTTTACATGATTATTGTTTAAGAGAATTCATATATATACATATATAAAATTCCAAATTAATACAGATTAGGTACCACAATTACTATATCCATTTCATCAAAAATATAATACATTTCAAATAAAAAAATGTTTCATTTGACAAGCCATCACGACATTTAACTTGACATACATCATTTTCATTCAAATCCTCATAACCTATTAAAGTCATTTAAAAACATCGAATGATCACAAAAATTATATTAATGGATATAAAAGAATTATAATAAAACAATATTCCATGAATACTTGTAAACAAATGAAATTATTTTTTAAATGACATACTTTTCATCCATATATAAAAACGTTTGGAAATGTGAATTTCCATGAGATTTACAAAAAACATAAAGAACATAAATAGAACTGTAAAGGAATATTTAGGATTTAGTTATATAATCTTGGAACCCTCTAAGCTACCTTATGATTCATAACCCTCACAGCAATATTATAGTGTAACCCTCAGGGCTACCTTATTGTGTATCCTTTGGAGTTACACTTGGAGTAATCATATGACTGACCTCCAAATTAAACATACCCAATGAAATCTATTTAGATATAGGCCCCACCCTTAATTATAAATAATTCCCAAGAAAAAAAACATAATCATACAACATTAATATCATTATAAAAAATAGATCTTCTGAATACTATAAAACAGAATATTAAAAAAAGATTTTAAAAGAAAACACACTTAAAAATATCATAAAATTGAAGTGAAACATAATAGAGTGGATGAAATGAGTATAGAAAATATAAATACACATCATTAAAGGTAATATAATCAATATTCGTCTCACAAAAGGTTTTTATACCACATGATTAATGGTGTAGAGGGTCAACCCAATGAATGGAAATTGGTTAAGAATTCCCTTTCGCTGGGTTCATCTTACTTAAAACATACTTAAACCTCAATTATAATTGTTAAATGTGTGTTATTTATATATAAGAAAACATATTCATCTTCATAACATCTTATATGTTCTTTTTAAGACATAATATCATCTATAAATTATTATAATTTCATCCTTCCATTGTTTTAGGTGCCTGTTTTATAGGATTTCCATCACCTATTTGTAATTTTTTGTCATAAAGAAATTAAATTAATCAAGTGGAATGAAATGGTATTATTATGGTTTTAGAATATTAAATGATTACATAAATCATTTTTTTATATTTTATGTGTATGAATAGTTATATAAATTATTATTGATATTAGATTATATCATTTTAGCGGTTCATCGATTACCACAAACATGTTACATAATATACCATTATTAAATATGAATACAAGTTAATTTTAAAATATAAGAGAAGTAATATAATTAACATCAATAAATGTTTTAACTATTATAATGGTTTTACAACCATCATTGAATTTTGTAATAAATATTTAGGAGACATCATTCATGATGTCCGTAAATCGACACATCTAGGATTGATTTATCTTTCTGAATAATAGGAATACGAGAGGAAGAATGATGCTGAATTGTTCCCTAAATATGATAAAAATCTATAATATATATAATAAAATATCTTTAATTAATCTTGGATCTAGGGAGGACAATATTGTATAAGAAAAGAAACAATTTAAAACAATACACATGAAAATGGAAGAGGATCTTTACCTGTTGATCTCTTCTCCATGAGATACTCTTTATAGCCCTTGGTTTTGGCCTTCTGGTGAGGCCAATGGGTCTTGAACGTGGATGAGGGTCTTGGGAAAAGTATTTAATAGAACATAGACTTGGATCATGGCTCTAGTGGTGTGAGAGGAAGAAGGGGTCAGGTATATTTTTATAGTGGGAGAGAGAAAGGGTTTTACATTATTTAAATCATTATTTTACTTTTTTAAATGACTATTAATAGTCTTGATTCATGTGAAAAAATATTAATAAGTTCCTGTGAGTTTGAGCTAATTTCCATTTATGTCATCCTTGACTAATCAATGATGCGAAAAATTTATTTATTTAACATATTTTGTATAGTACTGTATTTCACTATTCACCAAATTTCAATTCTATCAAAAATTCACTATAAATTTTATTTGATGTGTAAAATTAAAAAATGTACTCCGTTTTCTAAAAATAATTTTCTAAATCTGAATAATTTAATTTTTATATAAAATAATATTTTATTCAAAAAATAAAAATTTTAAAAGTATAAGTTATTTTGTATCTCCTTAAAAAAATAATCAAGATCACATATTCTTATAACCTTAAGAAAATAAAATAATAATATCATTTAATATTCATAATGGTCATATTAATATTCAAATTAATATTCATATGGGTATGTTAAAATTAACCAAAAAACAAGTTGGTTCTATCAGACTCCAAATAATGTACTGATCAAAACCCTAGATGACTGTTTTTTGAAATAAAAAACATAGATGAAAAATATAATTTTTAATCACTAGTTTTTAAATATTTCATTTAAAAAGATTCATTATGTAGAGACTTAGTTTTTCATGAATTTCAATTGATTTATTTGTAAAATCTTGTGTTGATACCCAAGGTTATGTGAATTGCAGGACATAAAATAAAAAATCTAGATACAATTTCCTTAAGAGGAGTCATAATCCATAGTTTTAGGAATGTTTTATTATCTATAAAAAATTATTGTGGGTTGTTAAAATCAATATATACATTTCCATAGGTATTTTTGTTTGACATACTGCCTCTCATAAATTCATTATTAATTAATGAATCTTATATAATAATTGTTATTTATTTGAGTAGAATAATGTAGTGATTATAATAATATAGATTAGAGATGTGACATATTTTATTTTATATTATTATAGATATTTCAATCCCCTTAATAGGGTAATGATTTTTCGTAGATTTGGTAATTTGAAAAAAAAGCATATTTTATATTGAAATTAATTTGGTCAGCCACAGACTATATAAAATAAAATTATAAATACATTTCACCTAAAATAACTCATAGAGATAATGATTTATGAAGTAATATAGGATTCTCAAATTTAAAAATAGAATAGATAATCATTTGTGAATATTATTTCAAAATTGGTATTGAATGGAGTGGTATTTTAGATATTACATAAACTAAATTTTTTTTATAATATTAAAATATTTTTAAAACCACATATGCTAATAGAATTATTGGATAAAATGAGGACAATTTTTTTGAATAAAAATATTTTTCTAGAATTTCAAATAGGTAATAATGGTTTCAATAATTTTTTTGTTAATAATGGTTGGTCATATACTTAATGGGTGTCTAAAATAATATACATTAATCATGTGTTCATATATGTTTGTGGGTATTGATTAATCTAGGTTTAAAGAGTATATTATGAAAGAAATTAATGAATCATACAATATATGAATTAGTTTGTAAAAATATCAGTCAATTCAATGTGTGATTTGGAGAGGAAATATTTAGAGTAACACCATTAAATGAAATTGTCATATAGTGGTATGTTTTTATAGTGGGTGTTATATAGTTCTATGAATCAATAAATTACTCCTGTTGGAATCAATTGATGTGTTTGAGAACAATCGAAGTGTTTTGATATTGGGAAGAGTTGGGGATCTAAATGGATTAGATTTGTGTTATTGGGGATTTTAAAGAAGGATTCTGTTAAAAATATTATACTGATTGGATATAAAATGTGAAGCATTTATGGACGTATCAGTGAGAGGGTATCATAGTTTATGGTGAATAATTCACATTGTGAGATTCATGTAACAAAGGGGTGATGATAATTTATTTAATTTTATGTCATGATTTAAAAATGTCTAAGTGACTATTATTGGTTGAGGTATATTAGTTATAAATCCAAAATTATTCTCTAGAATAAGAATAATTATGGTTGGGATATTGTAATGAATCGTGACTTCAAGTGTTAGTGAACTGTGATTTGGTTTTTCACATTGAATATATTGGAAAGGTAATAAATATTTTCAAAAATAGAATAGGAGTGGGAAATTATTAATATAATTTATGTGTGTTAAAAATGTTATGGTAAAAAATATGTTGATCATAGGTCTAATAAAATTATTTAAACGCAAGAGAGATCCTTTTCAAGTTGTTAGGTTGTTGTACTCCTTAATTAATTCATAGTGGAATCCCACAAAGAGTGCCCTGATTTATGCAATTGGAAAACCACAATAAACATTTCATCTAGATTCCAATGGCCTATCCATTGGTCTGGTGACTGAAAACTCATTCATGAATGCCACATCCCTTTTTCTAAATATCTAATGTAAAATGATAACTTCTAAACCATTACTTAAGAACCCCACTCAATAGTTCCACTTATTGTGACCAAGATACATGGAATATCGATAACTTTATTATATCATTTTAACTATACATTATCATGATCCTAGTGTATTTTTTCTATTTCAGTACATCTAATATGGGGTAGAACATCTATATCCACCCAAGGAACTTTTCTAATTCTTCTTCTAAATTTGTTTGTTGTCCTATGGTAATTAGGACATATTCTATAATATCAATGTTGAATTTTGTGTCATGAAAACAATTTATTATGCATTGTGTGATGTAGGCTTGATATTCATGGATTATTTTTGTTGTACATATATTTTCAAGAGGAAAATATTTTGAAGAATTTGTTTTTGTAATTCTATGTAATTAAATGAAATTAATTTTTTTGGGTATTTTAATTTTAGGCACTTCCAAGGATTATGATTTGGTATTCATTATTAGTGGTATTTAACTCATTGTTCATCGATTAGGTGTCACAGAGTCCCTCTATCATTGTTATAATGATAATATCTTTTTTAATTTTTAATTTTTATGGACTATATTATATAAAATTCGTTATAATTGATTCAAAATGTTCTCTTTGGAGTTACTTGGACTCAATAAACAGTCATTGTTATTGTGCCTCCCATAATCAAGGATTGTGTCCTTTGGATATCATATTTGTAAATCTTTGGGATTAATGTATAATTAATATGATTATTATTATTATTATCATCATCATCATCATCATTAATATATCATATTTAATTACATGGTATCACACCATATGTTGGTTGGTAGTAAAAATAATTGGGTCGTAACCATATTTTTTACTTTTTTTGAAATAATTGTTAAATTAGGATTTAACCACTGTTTGGTCATTTTATGCTTGTTTTATAATGTTGTGATTTTTTATTTTGCTTGAATTTTAAAAAAAATATCATGAAGCCACATTTTAAAACATGGTTTCTGAATCGACGTTTTAATATTGGGAATATTTTTCCATTTTTTGAAAATCAATAATTATGCCATTTTTTAAAATGTGGCTGAATTATATATATATATATAGATATATATGTGTGAATATATATATATATATATATATAATTATATATAATTACACACACACACATATATATGTTTACATATATTCATCAATTTTTATCAATAATAATTAATGAAATTATCATTAATATAAAAATAAACACATATACTTATATATAAATGTATATATATCTGTGTGTGTCTGTGTACATTTATATTTTAATTTGTATATTATTATATATATACTTATGCATGTATGTTATTTTATAAATTAAAACATATATATATATATATTTAATTTGAAATTTTTATATTTGTATTAATATTATTATATATATATATGAATATGAATATATATATATATATATATTAATATATATATATATACTGGTATATGTATATGTGCTTGTATTAACATATTAATTAATACATAAGCTTTTTGTTATAAGTGGAGTGGACTGTTGTTTCCTAGGGGTAGTGGAGATGAGGTTTCATAGAAAGTGATGAGATATTTATGAATGTTGTCAGGGGGATTTGGTATGGTTGTGTCCATGGGGTAGGATGGGAGTGGGTTTTTCGGGGAGTTTTGGTTCTAGTCATCCCATGTGTGGGGGTGCGGGGTTAGGGTAGAAAATATGTATGTGGTAGGGAGTTTGATAATGTTATTGTGTGTTAAAGAAGTGGGGTATCCTGTTGGGGGGGGGGGGGGGGTTATCCATGAGATATGTAAGGGTAGGAAACTTGGTGCGATTAATATGGAAACTATTACACATGTTTATTTAAAAAATGGATAATTTTTATCAATTTACTAGTGTTTTAAAAAACATTGTTAAATCTTTTTTTTCTAAATAAAATATATTTATAAACATAGGTAATTTGACAATTTATTTAAATATTTATAATTTAATATCATTTAGTAAAATAGCTAAATTAACCATACATGATTTTTCAACATGTTTTTAAAACATTGTAAAATATGTTACTCATGATTTTAAACAACATGAATATAAAATAATCACACTTAATTACCTTATTCTTATAATGTGATATCATTCCTTATTAATAGCCAAAAATTTAAGTATAGATTATAAAATGACTTTTTATATTTCATCGGTCAAACGAGTACTGGTTGATTATATTATATATATTTTTTCATGAAATTTGTTAGTTTACCAAGGTAAATCAATTCATTTATTATAAAAGTTATTACAAATGGGATTTCATTTTATAGAAGTTTTAAAAGGTAGAATTTGTTATATCATTTTCTGAGGATTGAATAGAAATCAACTTTTAAAAAAATTTATGAAACTGGAATCAATATTAAAATTCTAGTATCAATGTGTGGTTTTTGGATTCGATTTCAAAGTAGGAGTAAGAATTTCTTATTTTTTTCAGTTGGATTTTAAAAAAGTGCCTTGTGTGGGTAAATCATACAAGTTATTACCATTCTAAATTGTTTTATAATGAGTTTTTTATGTTTATTGCAAATGATTAAAAGAGGGGATATATTTTTATAATTTTTTTTGTATAGTTGACCTCATAGGGATTATTACCTACTTCCAATGATTGCATGATTGCATCATTTCTTATGATATATCAAATCCATGTATTTTTTCTAGTTATAATTGATATATTATAATATATTGATGGTCATATATATATTTTCTTTTGAAAAATATTGGTCATATTGAGTTGATATACTAAAAAAGTTTGTTGTAACATATGTTTATGGGCAAATTGAGATTCCATTCAAAATGAGATCAATTCTAGGACTATTGTGTTAACATTATTACTTATCGTGAGTTAGGAGAATTAGTAGGACTTGATTTAATTTTTTTTAATTAATATATTTCAGATTTTTTTATTCTTAATGAATTATTGTGTTTTTTAGTTTAGGATAGCAAGACCACAAGACTTTAACACATTCAATAATTGATTATATGGTACAATATATTTTTTTTGGATGGATAATGTAAAATTCCTAAGAAGTGGTACATTCATTATGATGAACACCTTGTATGGATTAGGCGATGAGATTATTTTATTTGGGGATAAAATTATTGTATTATTAATAGAAGGGGTGTTTACCCTCTATAGAGATATAGACTTATATAACTATGGTAAATGTGATTGTATTTGATGATTACAAGGTAGTGATATTTTTAATAAGTTCTGATATTTTTGGATGTGAATCCTACATGAGATGGTGTAGAATAAAACCTCATGGTTTGGGATTTTTTATATGGATTGTGAGTAATTTTATGTGATGTTTTGTGCACTGATTTTCATTCCTAGTAGATATGGTTTGCACTATTATTTTTCTCTTCTCTATGGGTACCCAGACACACCGTAACAATATATTGGACTCTTATAGAGATAGTATATATTCATGGCACTATATTTTCAGATAAATATTTTATTGATGTTAATATAACATTGATTTTCCACCTAAATCTAAGACTAAAACCTTGTGATTTACTATTTAATGATTGAAATGATAAGTAATCCAATCTATTAGCGCAAAAACATAGAATTAATCAATCATTAAGTGAGATGCATCCCCTATGAAATATATTATATTTATAGGTCATATCTAGAGGTGTTTTATGTTTTTTTGTATAGAATAGGTTCATTTATTATTTATTAGATGATATGAGGCATGAGAAGAGAGTTGGGATTGATATTTTATATAGTTGGGACTCATTCTATATTTTTACCAATTAAATTATCATTGAGTTATTATTGTTTCGTATTAAATTCATTTTGTTAACATTGAATAACATTATTTATATTCATATGAATCTATCATATGTCATTTATGGTTGGGGAAACATTGATTACCAAATAGGATTTTTCATTATGGCCATTATTTTCAAGGTATATTTGTCTTTTGGTTATTAAGAGGAAATATGTTGATTTGTGAATAAATTAAGCCTATTGAGAGGTAGTATTTATGGATGTGTTGAGTTCTGATTAACATTTTTTCAAATGAGATGAGAGTAGATGTGTGGTATACAACATTGGGTCATGATTCTATACATGATGTATTCGCCCATGATTTTGGAATATTTTGCATTAATTTTATTTTAAAATTAACAATTTGATTAAAATGTAACACAAAACTAAAAATATATGAGTCATATTAGATGAATACTGTTAAGAAAAAAATAAGAACAGAAAAGTCATATATAATATAAATTTATATTAACAAACTCAAAAAATCATACATTTAGTGGATAAAGAATAAATGAGATTTAATAAAAAATGGAATTTATCTTTCTAGAATAACATTTTCAAAGTTATTATACATTTTATAAAACTTATTATTTCAATCAATATTAAATTATAATATATAATATGTTATTTTATGAAATATTAAATTTCATTTATTAAATTAGAAATTAATATGAAAAGATATTAAAAACATTGTAATGTTTAAAAATGTCTTTTTTTAAACAAATTTCGTTATATTTTTTTTATCTAAAAAATAATTATAGATCATTGAAAATCTGTATAAGGAGAAAATATTTTTTCATTAACAGTTTACAAATTATATTAAATGAAATTCTTCATATTCATTAAAAAAATAGTTTTTATGTGAATAGTAAAATATACTGATATGATGAATTTATGTCAATATTGGTAAATATGTGGGTCTAATAAATTTTTGGATCATTTAATATTTTGAATTTATATATTTTATATATTATATTTTTTTATTATAGTTTATAATCCTATATTTTATAATTGTCTACTATTTAAATAATTTCCCAAAATTTATTTAACAAATTATACAATTATTAAATTCAAATTATTTTTTACCATTTTTAAATATATAATAAAATTAAGTGGATTATAAATTTAGAATTAGTGGATCAAAATTTTCAAATAATGACCTCATAATTATAAGAGATAACGATTATGTCACATTATGTAAAATCTATTTACCGTAGTAGAAGCATAAATGAGAACATTAATAATTCAAGGGGTTACAGACATGAAAAAGTAAAACATTATTAACTGAGTGGTTGATAGTTCATTTACCTTATCCCACAATATATTCAGTTATGCTATACTTTTAGGTCCAAAAGACATGTTTAACTTGTTCTCCCTTCATATTAATTTGTAATATTTAAAAAATTATAATTTTGATAAATTATTAATGTATCCCCTCACCACACCATAAATACCATTCCAAAAATTCGGGTTATACCTGAAACTATAACCTAGTTACTAATCCTAGAATCCAAATTCACTATATATGTAGTTTATCATAATTTTTATTCTTATTCCATTCATTTCCAAAGAATACTCTATATGAAACTGAATGTTCACAATGTAAGTTCAATAATTTCATTAATGCCTCTTCCAAGTATCTTTACATTTAAAATTTATTTTTCCCAACATTTTATAATGAATTATGTATTTATAATATATTTAATATTTTTGTGTTTTTATAATAAAAATTAACAACCACTCTTATTCAATATATAAATAGAAAAAATGTTAATCGTGTATAAATGTAGACTATATCCTCCCCGACATAAAATCTTTTATTTCCATAACCACTATAAAATCCTTGAACTAATAAGTAATATAATTTATATATTTATGATATTTATAACATGGTATGGGATTTAAAAATAATAAACACTACTACCCCTTTATCAAGTGCAATGTGAAAGAAAATCATCAGTCATGCATATGTATGAATTACCTCTTCCATATAATGGTATTTTTTTCACTACCACGTAATTATAGAGCTATTAAATATTTTTAGTGAGAATTTATGACATATTTTATAAATAAAAATCATTAATATGATTCATTAGGTATAATATAAAAATTAATGAGCATTATTTGGTAATTAATCAATATTGATAACAAACGCAAGAAAAATTCATCACGTATTTCATATTAATGGAAATTAAAAATCTCTAATTTAATGGGATTATAAAATTATATACCATTATAAAAAATAAATTCTTGTATATTATATGACACAAAATTTATATTTCTTCTATAAAATAATTGGTACCAAAATTGACATCCTACATCATGCACAAAATAATTAATGATACTATCAATTAATATTAAAAATTAGTGATAAATATCTAAATATAAATATTATTTTAAAATATAATAAATGGTGTATATATTATGTTATTTTATATGAATATGGTTCTAAAATAAATTATGATTGTTATAAAATTATTATAGGATGTTATAGAACATTTTACAAATAAGGAATAAAGGTAACATGTTTTCTTAAAGAAAAAAAATTTCTTGAGTCATTATCACTCAAATTAAATAATAATCATTCAAGACAGATTTATTATCTAATATATTTATTTTTTTCAAATTTTATTAAATATTGCATAGATCATGTTTCATACCATAATATTCATCAATGATGAGTTTCATGAATCATAAAATATATAATTCCATATAAACATTTCCAATCACTTTTAAGGGAATTTTTTATTAATATTAATTTTTTATATTTGAAATCTTTCGTCATTTCTATGGTGGAGAAAAAAAAAATTTCCCCAATAACCATTTTATTCCAATTAAGTAAATTTAAAATAAAATTTTCTTTATCCATTTAACAATGAGAGTTTTTAACAAAGGTGTTTTAAAATATTTAAAATGTTTTTATGTACCATGATCTTGTATCAATGATATATATAGAATATTTTGATATATTTTTTATTTATTATCAAATTATATACATTGTAATTTTATTTATGTAATGTTATATGAAGTTTTATATTAATAATCAAAATAATGGTTTTTATAATGTCAGTTGAAAATAATGACTTTTTAGGGTCATATTTTAAATAGTATTTTTAGAAAAATCCATCTTGAATTTCATCTGAAATTACAAAAGGATTGTTCTAAAATGAAGTTAATGAAAAAATAACCATATATATTCCATTATTATGTAATTATTTTCAGTGTTCAGTTTTTTGGTATCAAATGATCAATGTTTTTTTTGTTATATCTTTTGAAAATGTTGTAAAACCAATTATATTATAATTGTTTTCAATAATATGATTCATTTGAAATTATTTGCAACTAAAATATAAGAATGATGATGGATAAGGTCCTGTATCAGCCTCCAATACATTTTTCATTGTTTTATATCTCATGAAATAAATATGGGAATAAAGTAATTGTTTCTCTCTCCACTATGAGAATTAGGTAGGGATGTATTCTCTAAAATATTTGGGGAATTATGGCTGATTCCATCTCCATGATGATATTTTTACATATTTTTATATTTTCCAACATATTTTTCAGAAGTTATAATTATTTTAAAATCTATTGTAAATGAGTATGATATTTATTATACTAGTGATATATCACAATTTTTTGTATTGATTTAATGGTGTTCATGTTTTTTATTTTATATTTAAAAAGATCTGTTTTAATGACTATTCAAGCGTAATATATCTCTATTTTGTGATCCATAATGGTAAATTAGATTTTATTATTATAAGTTATTATCCATAAATTTTATATATAATTTTTATAATTTACTATTATTTTCCCTCATTTTTTGTAATCTAACATTTATGACTTGTGGATAAGATACCCTTCCTACAAATTGTATCTCATCCATTTTTAATGTTTCTATTACAAAATTTTATGAATATGATCATAACATAAGAGAAGACTAAAATACGATATAGTGGAGGATAGTTATAGAGAACATTCAAAAATTGATGTAAATGAATTTTTTTGTAACTGGAAAACGAGACACCTAAAAATTCATTCCATAGGTTGTGCGACTATTTATGAGATGTATTAATTTCAAAAAGGAATCAATTTAATGTTAATGTATTTATATATTCAGTCACTAACTTTGATATCAGTGGTTTTATTTTATTTTTAATATTATATTGTAAAACAGTAGTTATAATTATTGGAATATGTCTGAGTAAGGGATGAAATCATGATGTATTTACAATGTTATGATTTAATTAGTTTGACATGAAATAAAATATATATCTAGATATTTTATTATGAACACATCTATGATAGAGATTCACCTAGAGGTAATCACCATGGAATGGTATGGATGTATATTAATCCAATTGAAACTCAGTTGCACAATGAGTGGCTCTTAAAGAACACATATAGATAGAAACATATAGGGGATACTCATCAATTAATTAAAAATGTGTTTTAGAACCATAAATAATGATTATATATTTTTATCATAGATAACCTAATAAGAAAACAATCGTGTATTACCTAAATTGAAAACCATAGGTTCTTAATTTATCTTATTCAAATTATTTATGAATTATGTATTCTATTATCATAGTTTTTCCAAGGTACATTTACTAACTTATGTCCCAGGAAATTATTTTATTGAAGAAATATAAAAAATAATGAATAAGTGTGCTACTAATAAATATGATTGAAAATGAATTTATTGTGTGGATGAACTTAAAAAATTGTGGGATTCAGAGTAAAAAACCATATGGAAATACTCACCCATCATCTAAAATATTTGAATAATGGCGTGAAGTGATTTGAGATCCCAAACACAATAAGGAATGAATTTCATGATATCTTTTCTTCCATGAATCTATGTCCAGCCACAATAATCAGAATTTTTATTCCACATATTTATAAAAAAATAGATCAATATAATGGAGGATTTATTTCCCTTTATCATGTGCTTAGAGAATGAGAAGTTCATTTTGGTTATCTATCTTCTAGAAAGACTGGTTGACCAATCATGTTGTCAAATTAAAAATAAAACTAAAAATAAGGAATTGGACACTAATTAATTGAATGATTTAAATACAATATTATATATCAAGAACATTACATGTAATATTCATGAAAATATATAATTAACATTCTAATAGTTGAAATAGGAATATTACTAATATATTAGAACTTATGAAGATATCATCTCAAGGTTCATGATGGTTGCCTATGGTTATATTTATATACAAAATATATTTATTCACGATATAATTGGTGGTGTACAACAAAGAAATAAATTTGGAGGTATTTATATGATACATTAGAAAAATTGAAGTCAATTTTTTAAGCATGTTAATGCTGGAGATGGAAACTGGGTACTTCCACTATCTCAAGAATAATAAATAAAATTTGGGGTATCATTATTTCTATAATGATAATCAAAAAGTGGGAAAGAATGTTCAACTACCTACATGTAATATTTTTTGGAGGATACCCCTATGCAATTTCCTTAATGGGATAAAAGGTTTTTTATGAGTGGTAGGGTAGCCCATATTAGTAAAAAATGTTTAATTAATTCAAATAGTGCTGATAACAAAGTATAAGAGAATAATTCAACGACCAATGTTATACCCCCACAATAATTCTATAGGATTAAATATTTTTGGAACTATGGAAATAATTATCATAACCCCATAGATATTTTGGAAAATAAACCTCCTAATATAAAAACACATATGGAATGGAATATTATATTTTATTACTACTGCTATGGTAGAACCTCATAATGATGTTATTATAGGTTCACTGATTCTCTACTCCATATCATAAATTTCCTTACTTAATTATATTTCTTCACATTATTTTATATCCCACTAGTTTACTAAGAATGTAGATTTACCACTAGAAAACAATGTTAATGATCAATCTATGAAAAACCATGCTAGTGTGATGATAGCATCAATGATATATAACTAACCATTCATTAGTATTTGTTTAAGGGTATTTCATAAAAAACTAGTTCGTATTCCCTTAGTTGTATTTGATATTTTTTGGGCATCGATTAGATATCTTTGTATAGAGCACATATAAATTATCTAGATAAAGATATCACATTAAATATCCAAAACCATCCCATAATCAAATATTAAATACAATGATAATTTTGATATTCATTTGGGAAAATGTTCTATAAAATATGTTATGGTACCTAGCAGTGAGGGTGTCTAACTCAAATGTTTGTGTGCGAAGTCAAAATTGAGGACATGCCAATTATACATGAGTATAGTAATGTGTTTTTGAATAAACTTTCTTGTATTCCCCTAGTTTATAGGGTTGGGTTTTTAGTCAAGATTATTTTGGGGTCTAGGAATATCATATAGAGTTTTAATATAATGGCCTGTATTTAATTGGAAGAAGTAATGAATAGTATTCAAAAGAATCTATATAATATTACTCTTTTCTTATGAGATTTCTATTGGGTGCCCAAATTATTTTTGATAACAAGATGGATATGTCAATGCAGATCTTTATAAATAATTGAAATATAAATCAATCAGATAAAGGATCAAATATCCTTAACCATGTATTAATAATGTACATAAGAAAATATGAGGAGCTTTATATTTCTTGAATATTTTCTTTTTATCCAGATATCATCATTTTATTTAAAATAGATAATGTTGGCGCATTAAATATTTCCATAGTTAGTGCGGAAACTATGAATTATATACTGATTATAAATGTTCTCAAAAATTCTAATGATATATTTATTTATTTTATTAATAATGCCATTAGATATCATGTTTCATAATTTATTGTATTTTTATGGATGACATTATAATATATTAAAGTATAAATAAATAATATTTTGAACATTTTAGAATTTTGATAAAACCCTATGAAAAGATTGGTGAAATTAAAATTTGATAATGTCTATATTTTGGATGAAAATAGAATCCTTATTAGCTATGTTTATCACAAGTGAGTGTATATCTGTTAACACATCATTTACTAGTGTAATAAAAAAAATTATTGTGACTATCATTTATAAAAAATATCCATATTATTATCGAAGTAGCTGAATACTACTAGTGTTTTGTGATAAATATCTCATGATTAACCAATATACTAAACTTTTTGACACATAAGTGAGTGAATTTATTCTCTATACTTAAATATAAAGAAATCTCTAGGGATATTTTGAATAGATTAGATATTTCACTAGTACATACCCTGCCTTATAGTGTAGAAGGATTTTTGATATAAAGTGATGGTTTCATGATGGGTTGGGGCAAATTATTAAGTAAAGGGTGAACATAATAGCATACTCTATATGAAAATTAATTACTCATGAGTGAACATCTCATCCCTTAATCTAGATCTTGTTACTATAAATTCTTTCATAAAATATAAATACATTCATCTCTACGGTGAGAAGTATGATATTTATACTAACCATAATAGAATAAGATTAGTAATTACACAAAAAAATTGAATATGTTCCAAATTATATTTGTAGTGTTGATAAAATATAATGAATCTTTTATAAATTATCACCTTGGGATTGAAATATTGTGGAAGATCCCCTTAGTGTGAAGCATCATTAAATATTATCTATGATGAGGATTGATCAATACCCAATAATCACAGATTTTAAATGGAAGAATCATGAAATCAGAAGTCAAAAGAGGAAGTATTTTATTAACTAAATGAATTTTCTACAATCCTTTCCCATGAAGAATAATGAATAAAAGAAATACAATGTGTAGCTATAGAAAAAGGTAGTGTGTATTTTGGAGATCATCCCTGATAATCACTGTGTTAAAATGTTTGGAACTTAGATATGTTTCACATAAAAACAAAAACTAAAAGGATAAAAATATTGGTTGGTGATATTGTCATATCCTTCTTTATGCATCCAAGAGGTTTATAGATTAATAGAAATTAGAAACATATATTTTTTCAAGATAGATTAAAAGAGAAACTGCAGAATATGTATCTCAATACGTGGTATACAAGAATGTTACGGTTGAATGAAAAAATTATAAGGATATGTTACAAGCATTAAACACAACAGTGTAGAAATGGGAAAAATTCTGATAGATCATTATATTACACATAAAAATATGTATTTGTTATAATGATAAATTCGCTGTAGAAAATCTCCAAACTAATTCAGTGCATTTTATTTCCATAAAAAAATTTATCTCACTTCCCATGAATTCTATTATATATATAAGGGATGTGGGGAGGCTGAAAGAGTACCGTTATCCATTGTACGTGACTAGGATATAATGAATACCTCATGATTCTGGTTAGTTCATTAAAAGTAGTTATAGATAGTATTTATTATTAGAACTACTTATTATCCTTTGAGGGATGACCATTCTAAAAGTACCATTCAAAGTATAAAGGATATGTTGATATATTTTTCAATACATTTCCATTAATTTCCTAGGGTCTCTATATATTTGGGGTTCAATACCACCTTCCCACATGTAGTGTTCTTATGTGAAAATTATTTCAATTATAGTGTGCTGGTGACAGCATAAATAGATCTGAAACAGAATTTATATAGGACCCTTATATGCTTTGATGATTTTGGAGGGAATAAATTGATCAGTCCTAACCTCTTCAATGAAATGATAAATAAGATTCATACAATTTGTCTTCATATGAAGGAAAAAAAGTCAAGAGAAAAGTATTATAGACAATAATTGACTATATATATTGTTTTATGTTAGTGATAATATATTCCTATTAATATATCTATTAAATAGGTTAATCATATTTGGGAATTAAGTAAATATGAAGATTATGTACACTGATCACTTCGAGATCCTTGACTATGTAAGGGTATTATCTTATCAGTTATCACTCAATCATGATGTCTTATAAGTACATACAATGTTCAATGTATTTATATTTTGGAATTAGACACTATACCTTTTTCATGTACTAAACACAAATGTCATGAATCTAGAACATGATCTCTCATAAGATTAACATCCAGTTGTAATTTTAGATTGAATAGATGATGTGTTGAGGAACATGACCACTCATCTGGTCAATATTCTACGAAGGAATCTTAATTTTTACAGATTCGTGTGGGAGAAATTGGATATAATATGAAAAAATTTCCTTCACTTGTCCCTTCAACGTAAAAAAAATTCCGAGGAAATAATTATTTTTAAGGGGGTAGAATGTAATGTCACTAGATTTTTGAAAATTTTACAAAAAATAAAATTTAATGTTAATTTTTTTTCAAATTTAACACTGATACAAAACAAGAAGATATATATCATATGAATACTATTAAGAAAATAATAAGAATAATGAAAAATGATAGTAATAAAATTATATTAATTAATAAAAAATTCTTCCATTTGAGGGATAATGATTTAGTGATATTTAATATTAAAATATGTTATTTTTTCTCAAATAATGTTTTTAAAGTACACTCTTTATTTTCAAATAATTAAACTTTCTAATATTAAGTGAAAATATATAATATTTTACTTTATAAAATATTATATTTTAATTACATTAATTATAAATTGATATAAAATGATATTAAAAAAATATAATTCTTAAAAATGTCATTTTCTCATTAAAGAAGTTTTTATTTATATATTATATTTTCAAATAAATATTAATTTTCTAAATTTTATATTCTGAAACATATAAAACTAAAATTATTTTTTGATATTGAATATAAAAGTAATCTTACCTAAATTTTTTAGAATTTTCTAAAATAAATTATTTTTAGGTGAATATTGGAATATACTGAAAATGAAACATCTGTGAAATTATTATTATATATATATGGAATATAAAATAAAGAATCAATTTTCTTGAAATAATATTTATTTTAATATGTAAATTAATTTTATTATTTTTCAGAATCCCATATTTTATATTTAATATAATAATTAATATTTCTCTTAAAAATGTATTAATTCAATATGCATTAATTATAATATAAATAATTATCAACAGTTTCAGATATTGATTCTGAATAAATAACTTTAAAATATAATTTTTTTTCCAAATTATCTAATATGTACTAATATATTTGTCGGCATAAATATTTTATTACCTTAGGTACAAATTTGTTACTACAAAAAATGTTTAAATGGAAAATGTAATATTTCAAGGATTAAATTGATTTAAAGAAGTTAAAAACGATATGGTAATATAGAATTTAGATATTATATATATTATCAAAAAAATTAAGTGAAATATCTTTTACTTTTTATCCATGTGATCTTTTAACAAGTGATCACTTTATATTTAGTTGAAAAATGTGAAAATTTTCATTGTCACCACTTATAAAAAGAGCCTCTCACCACCCCTTCAATGGCACTATAAAATTTTAGTTTACTCTTAAAAATCTATATTAATTCATTACCATAACATAATATTTAATTATAATAATATTTTCACTACAATATATTGTCATAATCCCATACATTCTATTGAATCCTCCATGAGGAACTCAAATTTAAAAAATTATGATTAATAATTTTTTTAAAATATTATAATTTTATTATTACATATAAAAATAATTTTCCAAAATGTAATATGATTACTAAATTATTTATTGAATAATTAATGAAATAATATTTTAGTTTTAGAAAAATTATCCTCCTCTACACATACCCTTAAAAAAAAAACATCAAACACGTGTATTTGTGGACTACAACCTGCTTGACATAACATGTTTTATTTTCATTAAATACCTTATATAGATAGTTTTTGTAACGCCCCGACCCTAGTTACCCAAAGTCGGTGCATTATTACATAACATTGGCATGATCACAAGAAAGATCAAATCTCGAAAGACCGATTGGTTTAGTAGCCTTGGAAACACTAGATATATTCATAATTTTTACATTACATCATAAAATGAAAAACTACTAAAACAACATAATGTCTCCACAGTCCACATTATTATCCCCTCATAATATCCCTACAGGTCATTCATAACTTACTTCTTCACATCCTGGGGAAAATAAAACATAGAAAATGGGTGAGCTCAAATGCCCAGTAAGGATAACAATATAGCGGAACATTCAAAATAAGCATAAACATTTAAGGCAATGCATTACTAAAACAAAAGCCTTTTAAACTTGAATTTCAACATAGTATGGAAAAAGTAAAATGAAATAATTCCATTTACTTATTCACATGGATATTCTACTAATTGAATAATCACATGAAAAATCAATAACCACTTTCATAATGATGGAATGCATAATGCTAAACTTTAATTTCTTTTTCAAGGCCTCGTCCCAAGACCTTGGGGCTAACTGTAACTGGAACCCAACCCGGAGTGCCTCTAATAACCGGACACCATCCCGGAGTGCCTCTAATAACCGGACACCAACCCGGAGTGCCTCTAATAACCGGAGACCAAACCGGAGGGCTTACTTTTACCAGTCCCTAACCTGGAGGGCTTACTTTTACCAGTCCCCAACCTGGAACATAATTGTCCAACACATTCATATGAAGTAAAGGTTGAAATATAACTTAAACATTCTTATTGGAACTAGCATACCAAATGTCAATACATTACTCATAAACCATGAATGCTATATAAATGACACATCTACAGTCAAACATATCACAAAACTTCATTACAATATGGAAGTTTTAAATCCTAATAAATCAACTTCAAATAATCTTAAAATCCATCAAAGGATGTTGACATAGATGAAAATGTTTTTTTAAAAATTATTGAGAGAAATATACCTTTTTCATGAAAATATTTTAATGTTACACAATTTAGAAAGTAAGGCATTTAAACACATTTTTGAATCAAAGTGTCCCATATCACATTGAAACTTTTGAATGGAATTAACACTTTTAAAACATTCATTTTCATATAAATAAATCCTTACAAACCATTTTGAAAACGTGGACATAAATGAGGATGATTTAGAAGAATAAATATTTAAAACATTTAAAATGACGTTTTAGTAAAAGTTCCTATAGAAATAATCCCTTTGAAAACTCTTTTATGAAATATGGACATGGATAGTAAATATGTCCCTGTAGATACTTACGTAAAGACAACCTCGGATATTAAAGAGATTGTGAAGTAAACCCTTATCAATTTCGTAACTTATGAAACATACAACCCATGAAAGAGGTATCATACAATTAAAATGTAAACAAACATACGGTAAAGTGTATTACACAAAGAATATAATTATGGTCAGTACATACACCACACAAAAGATAATAGTGTAAATATGGCATGAATCTCACGGAAATAAAGAGTGAGATGAAAACCCCTTACCACGTTAATCAACTGAGTCGTATGGACAAAAGTTAATAACCACAAAATTATTTCCTGAATAAAATGAATATAAAGAGAATCATGATAGTTTATATCAAATGGCAGTACACAATACACCACTTTCAATAATTTAGTGGCGAACAATGGAAATCTCACGGAATTGAAAGTGAGATAAGAAAATCCCTTACCTTGTACTTTTACATGGTTGGGGTAGGTTAACCTCCTGTATAATATTGAAATAATTGTTATTAAATTATACAAGAGTCATATATATTAATATCATATCATATATGATCTTTTAACTTTTCATTGTTAATAATGTCTTAGTATTATCGTTGTTTCGGGTGTTAACTTACTCGTTTTCTTTTATATGTTTTATTAAGTAAGCCATGTTTGTAATGGACAGGTTGTATATTATTCATATTCAGAATGATATCAAGTCCTTAAACATCATTTTTAAATCAGCAAATGATAATTATACTTGAATGGATATGATGGAGAATGAATCTCATCGCGTTCGTGGAGACGGTAGTCCGTACGTACGCACGAGCGACAATATCATTCTTTTGATATTAAAATAATATATAAATGAATGGTATATAATATATACAGAATCACTAACATGTTATATTTATTATTTACATGAGTTACACATCATTATTATACCCAATCAAATAATAATATATTGAATAACAATTACACCACGACGTGGAGACGGTAAGCCGTACGTACGCACGTATGGTGACATGTTATTCAAAGGGTGGATAGAATACTGAATATGGTTGTACCATATTTATAATAACATCACAGTATATATATTATAATGGATTTATTATTTTATAATGGTAACAACAAAGTTAGAAGAAGTGGAAGAAGAAGGAACTTGGAAAAAGGGTGGCGAAATCATTACCTCTTCTTCTGGTTCTTCCTTTTGATTTGATCAAAAGGGCTCCTTAGGTTGTATTTCTGATCAAACTAAGGCCTCTAGGTTGTAGTGAGGGAAGTTGGGATAGTATTTGGGCAGAGTTTGGCCGAACCAAAAGGCTTTTATGTTGTGAAGAAATGAGAAGGAAGAGTTCCCTTTTATAAGAGGGGTGAGGGGAACCTTTGGAAAAGCTAGAGATATTAGTTTATAATAAATTCATAATCGGTTTACAATGGCTCCAAAGTTGACTATTCAAAGGTTAAGGTGGTTATGGGTCTAAAACAACTCAACCAATAGAATTTTGACAGGTTGGGGTACTTATATTAATCTTATCTTTAAGTATTAACTCTAAGTTAATTAGTTTCACTTTTACAATGTCTCTTTGTATTTTTATATAATATGGTTAATAAACTTACTATATACATCCAAGCGACCCCCATCTGGTCCATTAAGGATGAACCTATCATGATATAAGTCTCTTGGCCGAACCTTAAATTTTTAGGAATTTAATATCAATTAATAATATAATATTTGTTTTAAGAACTATTTTATGTCAATTTTGACACTATTAAATAGTTGATTTTTGTGAAACTCATAAAAGATTGATTACTTCTAAAAAAGTCAATTAAATCAATGATAATATATCATATTATCCTATAAATTTTGTTTAATTAATTAAATGTTTCATATTATATTTATTTGGGTATTTATAATATCAATTATTTTAATTTTTCACTATTATAGTAATTACTACATCATCATTGTGTCATAAATAAAATAAATTATTTAATGTCTAAAAATTATAAATAAATTCTCATTATGTAGGAAATCGTTTTATCTTTCTAATGAATATTTATAATCTAAAATAAACCATATATAACCCTATTTAACAATTGTTTTTTTAAAAGATATATTCTTGTGTCATTTTTGTATTCATTTTAACATAATTAAAATAAAGTGTCATTATCACTTACAAGTGGATCCATGGGGTCCCAAAATCGACCCAAAGATGCCCATGGTTGACCATGTATCAACCAATAGGGTTAAGACACGTTTTAGGGTAATTTAGTATTATTATAATATTATTGTTTAACCCTTATTTACCGGATTTACCCTTAACCATGATAAATAAAATATTTACCGCAGTAATTATTCAAAATGTCTAAGAATAAAAGTTACCTATTTACACAATTTGAACATCCTTATTCCAAATATGGAATCCATTTTCCTAAATTCAAAACACAGAAGTGGCAGAAATTAATTTAAAATTAATTCCCGCTGTCAAAACAAAAAGCGTCTTTTTAAGAGATAATAACTATCAAAAGATTGACACTTGTTTATGTTCTGTTTAATTGTAAAATTATGTCCAATGACCAAAATTATATTAAATGGTAAAATTATATTCTAAATATACTTTAAAACCACTCAAATTCATAATTTATCAGTTTTAATTATTTTGATTAAAAAAGTTGTTTTTGATTAATATTTAGTAATTTTTACTATTCATCAAAATATGAAAGTTATCCGAAAAGTACCAAAATTTCACCTTAGGCTAAATTCGATATTCTGAATCCAGAAATGAAGTCCATTTTAAAATATAAAATATATATAATTTCGAAAAGTATGTATTACTATTCATAACGGCTAGTTTGATTGGTTGTGGTGTGTGTTAAAACTCAAGGTTCCGTACAACACATGTTACTGTATTATTCAAAGAAAGCGTACCGTGGAAGCTTGGGATGTTTCATTTTAAATTTTTGATGTCCCCATTTAGTCAAAAAGTTTAAAATATTGTATTTAAAAAGGGTTCACTATTAAAAGTTGACAAAAGTGCAATACTGAAAATGAATTTGTTCTTGCATTATATCTAAGAAACTCATAATATGGATTCTAAAATTATAAGGATTATATAAAGTTTAAAATTTAGATAATACTATTCATAACCTCTTTTGAATGGATTTTTTTTGTAAGTAATGGTGTGATTGAACTCGGTGTTGCGTGTAGTGCAAGTTATTGAATTATTTTGAAGAAATAACACACTATGAAATCTTGGGGTGTTACATTCTCCCCTCCTTCAATAAATTGTGTCCTCACAATTTGAAATTGATCTTCGAAAATAAAAGGTTGAAAATAGAAAAATATTTGGGGGAAAACCCACATCGGAAAATGGGTTACTAAAATTTAGTCTTAATATGAGGAAATGAGAAATGAAAGGGTCACCACCAAATTATGATCTCGATTAGGAGAACATTGGTGACAATTAGAGACATATAATTGGAGGAAAAACGTAAATATTTATAGGTAGTGATTGAGGTCATCAATCACAAACAAGTATCAAATTGAGGTCCTTAAACTCATAAATCTATGATGATTTGAAATACCATCGGTTCAAAAAAACATAGGGTATTAGGATAACACATTTTTGACATTTCAAAATTTCTTAGTTGAAATCCCACATCGAAAAATGAATTAATGAGGCCTCTATTTAAAATAAAGAGTCGAAAGTATGAAGATTACCGAAAATAACACATACTAGGGTTCCATGTAGGAAAATATGGATATGGAAGAAAAATCTAACCATCAATTATCTGATGGAGAGTGGTAGAGAACATGGCTATGAAAAGGCCAACAATCCTAAAGCCATAAATTAGTTATGATTTAAGGTACCATCTAGGAAAACATTTTTGTTCTAAGTTGCTTTTATTAATATTGAGGAATTTATTTATGAGATTGGCTAAGATCATAAGGAGATATACATACTTTATAATTATATTTTTATCCATTAATAAATTTCTACCACAAACTCATCTTTCACTCTAAAAGATAATAGAATGTTAAAAAAATTCTATTTACACTATTCGTATAGGGTTTCAAAATAAACGAATTTATAATTCATCTACAAGATCTTTTAATAAAAACTACATTATTTAATCCAGGACATCACGTGGGCCAGTGGTAGGTGATACACCCTTGTCGCCCTTCGGTTGCGGGTTCAAGTCTCGCAGCCTTGCCGGACGCGACGGGTTGCCGCCCGACCTCCGGGTTGTCCTTTTATGGCAATCCAAAATAATCCAAACTAGAACTATCCAAAAATACTTCTGTCCAAACTCACAGTCCAACATTTATAAGGAAGGTAAACATAATATAGATCTTTTTTACCCCGTAATATCATTTGAATACCTTCATCATGTATTACCATATTCCTTATTGATTACATTCATGCTCCCTTATTCCATATAGAATGCTGGATATACTTCATTAATCCAAAAATGTTTTAAACCCCAACAATGATGGAATATACAAATCATTAATCAGTTCCAAGGTAGTCAAGAATATCCAATATAATTTATCCAAAACAATCACATATTATTCCAAAATCACTACCTCAGTATCAGAACTATTTTATGATTTATCATTCTCTCAACCATATATTCTCCAAAACTTTATCCTTCTATTGAGTCACTTTTCATTGTTCCACACAATCTCATGTCCTTAATTAAATAGTACTGCAGTACAATCCTTATATACTCCATAATTATTATAACAAGTACATTGTTGATACAACACTCAATTGACATAATCAACATAAGAACTCTAATCATTCTTCTTCATCTGTGGTAGTATCATAACTTGATTATTATCCAATAACATCATTTGCGTCATAGTCTGATGACTGGGACATAGGTTCGCGTAGTGTCCAAACTCCTTGCAAATGAAGCATTGTACATTTAAAACCATTTTCTTACCCTTGCAGTCACGTAATTTGTGCCCTTTTCTTCCACACTTATAACAAACTCCCATTCCTTTCAGGAAAGTTCCAGGGTGTTTCTTTCCACAGTTACCACATATAAGAAAATTATTCTTTTCCCTCTTCCCTTTATCCATCTTTCTCTCTTCTATCCTTTTCATCTCTTGCTTCCCTTCAAAGCCATAGGACTCAGTAAACTCTTTACTTATCTTATCAACACAGGATATTATTTCTTCATATGATGATAATAAATGGTAGACTATTTCTCTTATAAATTCTAGCTTAAGACCATGAAAGATATGATCCTTCATTCTCTTTAGATCATGTGCATATCTGGAGTTCTCATTCCTTCTACTGGGCGCCATTTCTAAACAATGTCATACACTAGATCAGTTTATGGATCAAAATACATAATCCCATACTTATAAAACACTTAACATAAATTGACCTACTTATGGATATAATCCATAATCATAAAAATGTCTCCTTTGAGGATGTATATACTCATAAACCCTTCATAATGATTTGTAAATAAAATGAGAGTTATCCTAAGCATATCCCCCGGGAGTGTCGTAACCAAGAGTGCAGCAAGGCCCGTTGTTGTGCACCAGTTCCCGTTCGAGTCTAGCTCAAAGCGGTGTTTTCGGGTTTTACCCCTAGGTACATCTGTGCCAGAGCCGCCTCTACCTGCTCGTATCCAGACAGGGATGTATTGCTCGGAAAACTCACAAAATATCTACAATACCAAAATTCTAGGAAGTTCTTCTACACTAATCCTCAAAGTTCACCTTAGGTGTACGTTCTCTAATCAGAGTTTATCTACATCTTGCTTCCAAGGTTTGTACTAAACATCCTCTGATACCAACTGTAACGCCCCGACTCTAGTTACCCAGAGTCGGTGCATTATTACATAACATTGGCATGATCACAAGAAAGATCAAATCTCGAAAGACCGATTGTTTTAGTAGCCTTGGAAACACTAGATATATTCATAAGTTTTACATTACATCATAAAATGAAAAACTATTACAACAACATAATGTCTCCACATTCCACACTATTATCCCCTCATAATATCCCTGCAGGTCATTCATAACTTACTTCTTCACATCCTGGGGAAAATAAAACATAGAAAATGGGTGAGCTCAAATGCCCAGTAAGGATAACAATATAGCGGAACATTCAAAATAAGCATAAACATTTAAGGCAATGCATTACTAAAACAAAAGCCTTTTAAACTTGAACTTCAATATAGTATGGAAAAAGTAAAATGAAATAATGCCATTTACTTATTCACATGGATATTCTACTAATTGAATAATCACATGAAAAATCAATAACCACTTTCATAATGATGGAATGCATAATGGTAAACTTTAATTTCTTTTTCAAGGCCTCATCCCAAGACCTTGGGGCTACCTGTAACCGGAACCCAACCCGGAGTGCCTCTAATAACCGGACACCATCTCAGAGTGCCTCTAATAACCGGACACCAACCCGGAGTGCCTCTAATAACCGGAGACCAAACCGGAGGGCTTACTTTTACCAGTCCCTAACCTGGAGGGCTTACTTTAACCAGTCCCCAACCTGGAACATACTTGTCCAACACATTATATGAAGTAAAGGTTGAAATATAACATAAACATTCTTATTGGAACTGGCATACGAAATGTCAATACTTTACTCATAAACCATGAATTTTATATAAATGACACATCTACAGTCAAACATATCACAAAACTTCATTACAATATGGAAGTTTTAAATCATAATAAATCAACTTCAAATAATCTTAAAATCCATCAAAGGATGTTGACATAGATGAAAATGTTTTTTTAAAAATTATTGTGATAAATATCCCTTTTTCATGAAAACATTTTAAGGTTACACAATTTAGAATGTAAGTCATTTAAATACATTTTTGAATCAAAGAGTCCCATACCACTTTGAAACTATTTAATGGAATTAACACTTTTAAAACTTTCATTTTCATATAAATAAATCCTTACAAACCATTTTGTAAACGTGGACATAAATGAGGATGATTTAGAAGAATAAATATTTAAAACATTTAAAATGATGTTTTAGTAAATGTTCACATAGAAATAATCCCTTTGAAAACTCTTTTATGAAATATGGACATGGATAGTAAATATGTCCCTGTAGATACTTACGTAAAGACAACCTCAGATATTAAAGAGATTGTGAAGTAAACCCTTATCAATTTGGTAACTTATGAAACATACAACCCATGAAAGAGGTATCATACAATGAAAATGTAAACACACATACGGTAAAGTTTATTACACAAAGAATACAATTATGGGCAGTACATACACCACACAAAAGATAATAGTGGAAATATGGCATGAATCTCACGGAAATAAAGAGTGAGATGAAAACCCCTTACCACGTTAATCAACTGAGTCGTATGGACAAAATTTAATAACCACCAAATTATTTCCAGAATAAAATGAATATAAATAGAATCATGATAGTGTATATCAAATGGCAGTACACAATACACCACTTTCAATAATTTTGTGGCGAACAATGGAAATCTCACAGAATGGAAAGTGAGATAAGAAAATCCCTTACCTTGTACTTTTACTTGGTTGGGGTAGGTTAACCTCCTGTATAATATTTAAATAATTTTTATTAAATTATAAAAGAGTCATATATATTAATATCATATCATATATGATCTTTTAACTTTTATTTGTTAATAATGTCTTAGTATTATCGTTGTTTCGGGTGTTAACTTACTCATTTTCTTTTATATGTTTTATTACGTAAGACATGTTTGTAATGGATAGGTTTTATATTATTCATATTCAGAATGATATCAAGTCCTTAAACATCATTTTTAAATCAGAAAATGATAATTATACTTGAATGGATATGATGGAGAATGAATCTCATCGCGTTCGTGGAGACGGTAGTCCGTACGTACGCACGAGCGACAATATCATTCTTTTGATATTAAAATAATATATAAATGAATGGTATATCATATATACAGAATCACTAACATGTTATATTTATTATTTACATGAGTTACACATCATTATTATAACCATCCAAATAATAATATATTGAATAACAATTACACCACGACGTGGAGACGGTAACACTACTAAAAATTCTGGTTTTTGCGCCTGCTGAGGCGGGCGACCGCCATTAGCGGTCGCTAAAGAAGGTATTAGCGACCGCCAATGGCGGTCGCTAATACAAAACTAAAGTTCCAGCGCAATTTTTTTCCCGCGCGCGCTTCTTCTTCTTTCCCTCCTATACTTTTGCCGCTGCAAATAGTCACTGCCGCACGCCGCCCCACGACGCCGCACGCCGCCGCATGCTCCCACACGCCGCCTCATTATGTCGGACGATTCTTCCCTCGTGACCGCCACCCCATGCCACCAATGTAACACGCTCCCGCCACACGCTCCCGCACGCCGCACGCCGCCGCACGCACCGCCCACCGGCCGCCGTGTGTCCGCCATAGCCGTTGGGGAAGGTCTGTGTCCCTGCAATATGCCGCGAGACGAGAGGAGACCCGCATGCGCCTGTTTCCTTGATGTGAAATAGTAGCGACCGCCATTGGCGGTCGCTAAAGGGCTTTACCGACGAAGCAACAGCGACCGCCAAAAGCGGTCGCTGGGCAGTCGCTAAATCCTTTTAGCCACCGCTTTTGTCGGTCGCTAAAACTGCTATTTCTTGTAGTGTAAGTCGTACGTACGCACGTATGGTGACATGTTATTCAAAGGGTGGATAGAATACTGAATATGGTTGTACCATATTTATAATAACATCACAGTATATATATGATAATGGAGTTATTATTTTAGAATGGTAACAACAAAGTAAGAAGAAGTGGAAGAAGAAGGAACTTGGAAAAAGGGTGGCGAAATCATTACCTCTTCTTCGGGTTCTTCCTTCTGATTTGATCAAAAGGGCTCCTTAGGTTGGCTTTCTGATCAAAATAAGGCCTCTAGGATGTAGTGAGGGAAGTTGGGAGAGTATTTGGGTAGAGTTTGGCCGAACCAAAATGCTTTTAAGGTGTGAACAAATGAGAAGGAGGAGTTCCCTTTTATAAGAGGGGTGAGGGGCACCTTTGGAAAAGCTAGAGATATTAGTTTATAATAAATTCATAATCGGTTTACAATGGCTCCAAAGTTGACTATTCAAAGGTTAAGGTGGTTATGGGTCTAAAACAACTCAACCAATAGAATTTAGACAGGTTGGGGTACTTATATTAACCTTATCTTTAAGTATTAACTCTAAGTTAATTAGTTTCACTTTTACAATGTCTCTTTGTATTTTTATATAATATGGTTAATAAACTAACTATATACATCCAAGAGACCCCCAACTGGTCCATTAATGATGAACCTATCATGATATAAGTCTCTTGGCCGATCCTTAGATTTTTAAGAATTTAATATCAATTAATAATATAATATTTGTTTTAAGAACTCTTTTATGTCAATTTTGACACTATTCAATAGTTGATTTTTGTGAAACTCATAACAGATTGATTAATTCGAAAAAAGTCAATTAAATCAATCCTAATATATCATATTATCATAGAAAATAATTTTAATTCATTAAAAGTTTCATATTATATTTATTTGGGTATTTACAATATCAATTATTTTAATTTTTCACTATTATAGTAATTACTGCATCATCATTGTGTTATAAATAAAATAAATTATTTAATGTCTAAAAATTATAAATAAAATATCATTATGTAGGAAATCATTTTATATTTCTAATTAATATTTATAATCTAAAATCCAACATATATAACCCTATGTAACAATTGTTTTTCTAAACGATTTATGCTTGTGTCATTTTTGTATGCATTTTAACTTAATTAAAATAAAGTGTCATTATCCCTTACAAGTGGATCCATGGGGTCCCAAAATCGACCCAAAGATGCCCATGGTCGACCATGTATCAACCAATAGGGTTAAGACACGTTTTAGGGTAATTTAGTATTATTATAATATTATTTTTTAACCCTTATTTACCGGATTTACCCTTAACCATGGTAAATAAAATATCCACCGCAGTAATTATTCAAAATGTCTAAGAATAAAAGTTACCTATATACACAATTTGAACATCCTTATTCCAAATATGGAATCCATTTTCCTAAATTCAAAACACAGAAGTGGCAGAAATTAATTTAAAATTAATTCCCGTTGTCAAAACAAAAAGCGTGTTTTTAAGAGATAATAACTATCAAAAGATTGACACTTGTTTATGTTCGGTTTAATTGTAAAATTATGTCCAATGACCAACATTATATTAAATGGTAAAAATATATTCTAAATATACTTTAAAACCACTCAAATTCATAATTTAACACTTTTAATAATTTTGATTAAAAAAGTTGTTTTTAATTAAAATTTAGTAATTTTCACTATTCATCAAAATATGAAAGTTATCCGAAAAGAACCAAAATTTCACCTTAGGCTAAATTCGATATTCTGAATCCAGAAATGAAGTCCATTTTAAAATATAAAATATATATAATTTCGAAAAGTAGGTATTACTATTCATAACGGCTAGTTTGATTGGTCGTGGTGTGTGTTAAAACTCAAGGTTGCGTACAACACACGCTACTGTATTATTCAAAGAAAGCGTACCGTGGAAGCTTGGGATGTTTCATTTTAAATTTTTGATGTCCCCATTTAGTCAAAAAGTTTAAAATATTGTATTTAAAAAGGGTTCACTATTAAAAGTTGATAAAAGTGCAATACTGAAAATGAATTTGTTCTTGTATTATATCTAAGAAACTCATAATATGGATTCTAAAATTATAAGGATTATATAAAGATTAAAATTTAGATAATACTATTCATAACCTCTTTTGAATGGATTTTTTTTGTAAGTCATGGTGTGATTGAACTCGGTGTTGCGTGTAGTGCAAGTTATTGAATTATTTTGAAGAAATAACACACTATGAAATCTTGGGGTGTTACAGTCTTATTAAAAAAATTTATTATATAATTATGTTATTTATCACAATTTTTAGATTCTCTAAATATTTAACCATAATAATATATTGTCTAATTCTATGGGAAATGAAATCATTATCCACGCGTATGTGCAGAATACTACCTATATAGAATAATACATTATGTTATTCACATCTGAAAAAATGGATAGTTATAAAATATAATTGATTACTATAGATTATTTATATGAGTAAAAAAAAATTTCACTACTTTTATTCATGAAGAATAATGTAAAATTTAATGATTAGTATTTGGTAATCCATCAGTATTGTTAAATTACCTGAATATAATTCATCACCGACTTGGTTTTATTGAAATGTGACAAAAACACATATAATGGGATTATAAAATTATATGTCATTATAACGAATCAATTAATTTATCTTGCCTTAACTAATAATGAAAGAAATTATATCAAATAATGGGTACCGAAATTGAAATCATAAATCATGCAAAAACATTTAGAGATAATTTTATTTAGTGGTTTAAATATGTGATAAATAACAAATATAATAATAATTAATATTAATAACTGAAATAAAATTAAGGTTAATGTATATGAATAAGGGTTGCAAATATATTATTAAGCAATTTTTTTTAGATCATGTTTTACTATTTGAGAATAATGATCAGAGGTTTTCATTTCTAATTTTTTTTCTTTGTCCTTAACACTCTACTTCATTTATAATAATACAATATTTATTTATTCTATCATATGATGTTAATGTATTTTTTTCATTTTAATTTTTGGGGAATTTTTGTTAAACATTGACATCTTTGGTCTTCAAGAATATATTAATATTTTTTTAAGAATTATCTTTTGGAAGAATAAATTTGATCTCTATTAATTGATAATTTCCTATATATCATTGTTTTATATTCTCACAAATTATATCCATTCCCTAAGGGAAATTTTTTCCCCTATAATGAACCTTATATAACCATTCATTTATTTAAATGTATCAACAAAAAACATTTTTAAATGAGGAACATCATGTTTGATAGCATATATGTCATGAAACACCAAACATAGATTATAATGATTGAACATAATTTTTTAAATATATATATTTATCTTTTGATTAATTTTATATAATTTTATAAATATAATTTTTATGAACAGTGATAACAACTAATTTTTATTGAAAACTACCATTTAATTTAAATAAATTAAAAAATATATATTGTAATCTTTTTATAATTTAAAAATATTTCATTTATATTAAAATTTATTCTATTTATTTTATTATAATAAATTTTATATTTAATATAGGTTTAGAAACATTTTAATCACTTGAATGACTTTATTTGGGAAATACCTTCTTTACTCAGCATTTGGTTTAATTTAAAACTGATATTTTCTCTAATTTTTAACTAAATTTGGAAGAAAGGATCAAATATTGGATATCATCATAATTTATATTATATATTAGTCTTAACTTAATTTATCATCATAATGAATAATAAATATAATAATAATTATTTAGTATGGTTGTGGTCAAGACAAGTTTACGAGTATTGATGTAATTGGTAATGATTAAAAATGAACCAATTAGATGGGAGTATTTAGACATTATATCATACATTTTTTATAATGACTGGTATTTAAGTCTATTTTCCTGAGTAAAACATAGGTAAACGTTTTTCATTTCAATTAATCCAAATGTGTCCTCTCCCCCACATATAAAAGGTTACACCCTCTCATATATTCTTCAAACTCCAAAATACATATAGATTATCCATTTACTGACAAAATATATTCCTTAAATTTATTGCATCATTCAATACTTCTTATCTTGATAAATAATCCATCCTATTATATATTTTGGGTATGTCATTTAAGAAATAGGTAACGATATTAATAATGAGTTTCTTCATCTTCCACCACCATTAAATAATATTAAAAAAATATATAATAACCTAAATATCATACAGAAACATATATCTTATTATGTTTAGGTAATTAATTTTATCCGTCTTATCTTCTATTAAACAACAATTGAAGTCGTCAATCATCTATATGGAATTATACCGACTTCTAAACCATAATTAATTCTTTATCAATCACTGCTTATCTCAGATGGATAATGTGATAAAATTTAAATATTTATATGGTATTAATTTAATTTATATAATTAATATATTTTAATATATGATCTTTATTATAACATTCGAACAAGTTACAAAACAGTAACACCGCTCATGTATATGGAAATGTTAAACCTTGTGATCTAATGGGATATGAATTTCACATTTTCATTTCACATGGATGGAAATATAGATAGATTACCTGAATATATATTATTTTTGAAACATATTTATACTAATAAAAATTTCTTATCACATATACCTTATTAATTATCATTTTATGGGGGATATGATATTTTTCTTCATGTGCATAGAAACCCACCAGCTATTAAAATAATGTGGTTTATTTTCAATTAAACATTACATGGATGGTGATATGGTCAAATTATATTAATATTATATATATATATATATGATATAGAAATTTATCTTTAAAATTTTATATATTATTTACCTATATTTTATTTAAACCACCATGAAAAATAGACAAAAATTTATGTGTACGTATGGTCTACTATCTCATAAAATAATTTAATCCATTTTTGGTATTTGACTTTTATATATAACACTATATAAATAATGAATATATAAAATATATATATAATTTTTAGATTTATATTTTTTATTTTCCACTAATCAATGTAAAATATATGAAGTTACTGAAACAAAAAATACATGGAAAGTAAATTTATTATTTCCTGAAATAATGAATTTATCAAATAATTATTAATAAATATGTGAAAAAATACAATAACTAAATAATGTATGTTATGAGATATAAGAAAAAATATTTATAATAGTTGTATAATGAACCTATATTTTTTATATATGATGTTTAGAAATGTATTATGGTATTTGAACCCGAGGTAAGAGTTCCTCGTCTCACATTAACTTTTTTATATATATTCCATACTAACCCCATATTTTAGTGTGGTATTTAAACTGAAACGTTTGATATGGTATATAATGAATATATTTCTATTAATGGTATTTAATTTTTTATTTGAAGTTACATCTTTAATGGAGTTTGTGATTCCAAAGTCAAAATTTTTGTAGGGGTTTATTTAACAATATCATCATTATCTGATATTTTATATATTTAAGAATTCCTTAAGTAAATTATTTGGCATATATATATATAATGAAATATATTTCTTTATTTTATAGTTATTCGGGGTATTTTCAAAAAATAGATCCATTTTCCTAAATATGATACATAAACTTATTTAGAATATGTTATCAATAAAACATAACTTTACTTATCAGTTTTGTTGAAAATAATTTTTATTACAAAATCATGTTTCCTAAAATAATTTCAAGAAATGTTTTTACGATTCTCTAGATTGTATATTACTGAAATCTCTCTCAATTTTAAATTTTCTATGAAACTGTTTAAAAGGAATCTTTATCTTGTTTTCCAAATGAAAGACTCTGTACCATTTTAAAAATAATATGAAAAGAGTGTTTTTAAACTTTTATTCCATGTATGTAGTTTCCTTATTTCAAGGAAACCCATTGTTTTAAATATAATTTTACTAGTTTCCATGATTATTGTAACATCCTATCTTTAAAAAAATAAATACTACATCTGATAGAGTACATGATATGCCATATTGAACATAAATGAACATAATTTTAATGTTAAATTATTACAATTAAATTCTATATATTAGAATAGAAAGAATTAATATTATTCTTTTAATTATTAAAATATGGTGTACACATTTATATATAATTAATTATTTTGTGACAAATAAATTATAAATTTATTTTTTTCTGAATAAATAATAAATGTAAACTAATGTGTTTTATATAAATAAATAATAAAATAACTATTGTTTGATTATCTGAATTTTATAAATATATATATCTATGTGTGTGTAGTATAATAAATATAATTTTTAAAATACTTCTTATGTGTTTTCTACAAATAAAATAATAAATTAATCCAATTTAAGGGATTAATGACGTTTTTAAAAAAAATTGCAGTTTTTCTACCTTTTGATAGAACACATATTTAAAATATAGTTTTAAAAAAATTTATTGAATTTATTTTAAAAAATAATATTATTATTTTAATGTTGAGTATAAATATTTACATTCAATGATTGTTTGGTATTTTTATGATAAGATTATTTATTTGATTAATAAAGAAAAATAATGAATATTATTTGAAAACGACATATTACTATAATTATTTATGTAGCTAATTTATATTTTAAATTGGTTATAATGTGAAATTATTTCAATTATAAATATATAAAACCAATTAAGGTTTTAGGAATCAACTTCACATTGAAATTATATATAAAAACATTTCAATATTTTTATTGATTCACAATAAAAACCTGATTTTTAGTACTATTTGTGGGGATAATTTTAAATGTCATTATGCAAACAATGTGAATTGAATTAGGTAAAATTTAGTTTATTTTTTTAATTAACATTTCAAATATAGGTTCTAGCTTCAATTTAATTTATTATATAACAATGTTTTTATTTAAAAAAATTCATTTACTATTGTATTAGAAAAAAAATTAAACATGTTAATGTTAAAAGAGTGAAAGATTAAAATACATAAAAACTAAAATTTTAAAGCGTCGACGATGTTTGTCTCTACCATATCCATCATAAAAAATATTCATTCGTATAAAAACTATTTTCATTTACTTCCACCTCAAAAATTTTCCCTTTAAATATAAAATAATCATTATTTATCACTTAATCCCACATCTCCTCACGTATAAATGCAACCCCCAACACCCCATTTCGTCCCGAAAAGCCTTGTAGATCTTAATCCAATTCCCAAAACCCTCCTCACACTCCCTATGGCCCACAAATGTTTTTCTAACCAATAGACATAATCCATGGACTTTATGTTTCTCTCAAGGAGTTCATATACAGGAGGTAATTTCCCAAAAGTACAAACCTACTTTTTATTATTTTTCTACTTTATCCTCACTAATTTATTCCATCAATGAATTATAACTCTATAATCTAGTATATACAATATTTTTATGTGTCTAATTTAATATCACATACCCATTTCATTTATAATATCCTCTAATTCAATGAATAAAAATTATTGCCTAAATTTTTCCCGTTAATCACCTCTATGAATAATGTTTTTCTTCTTTTTTCCTTAAAAACATCATGGATAGTTTTTCAAATATTTTTATGGTTAAATAAGATTTTAATATTTATATTGTTTTATATTTAATATTCCTTAACTAATAAATAATAATAAGAAGAAATAAAATGAAAATAGTTTGTGGTGTTACGAAAAATTCCAAAATAATCTAAAAATTTATCATTAACATTTTATCTAATGAATCAATATCATGAATAAATTAAAAATGATATATAGGAAGACAAGTCATTATAGAAACAAATTAATACATTTTCATTCCACATCTATAGTTTTAATTTCATTTTACAAAAACATCCACAATTTTAATCCAATGAATCCATCATGGAACTATGAAACAAACACACTGAAAACGAAAAAATAGCCAAATATTATTAATGAATGAGTTTTCATTTGTCATAAAGTCAATAAATTTAGTACTATAAATAATAATATATTTATTTAATCAGATAGTTAAATTATTTTATCCATTATAAAATAGTTTTAGACCCATTTTAAAGAAGTCAAAGTTGAGGTAAGGGATTTCATATCAACATCTATTCATTAAGGAATTTCATGATGATATGCACCATTATTATTTAATAGAGTTTATATAAAACCCATTTTAAATCTAATAACCATATATTATCTATCCTAATGGTAATTAATTTTTTATTAAATGTTATTATTTTATGGGTATTAATACTTAAATGCTTAATGTGATATGGGACACTATGATTGTTTAATGATTTAATTATAAAATAACTTTCTCCAGGTCATTATTCGTGATATTATTTTACATATTTATTTATATGGATATAAAATTATTATACTGTAATATTTATGTATGTTTTGAATTTCAATTAATGGTTTTAATAATTTGATATTTTTACATGTTTTTATTTGGAATGTTTTGAAAATTGACCAAAATAATGTTCAATTATTAACATATATAGCGAAAAAGGCATTCTCCCACCTTGACCATTATTTTATTTTCATATTGCTTTAAAATATTTCATCATTACATAAATGAAAAAAGAATATTTATCTTTTTTAGTGTTCTTTTATTGAAATTAGTTTTCTAAAATTTATATATTTTTGTAATGGTTATATTAATATTTATTTTTAAAATGAAAAACCCACAGGATTGGTGAATTTCTATCATATCCCACGAGGTTTTGAGAATTAAACCCACATCCGATGGGTTACAAGGGTGAATTGCCTATAACTGGCCTACATGAAGTCCTAGATTAGTTTTAATTTTTCTTTTTTAGTTGAACGATTTTATGAATGAAGAATTATTTTTTTAGTAACATGTGTTTTATTCAATATATTTCTGTGGTATTGGAAAATGATTTATTTATATAAGGAATAATGTAGTTTTTATTGAAGTTAACTAATTTTGGAATCCAATATGATCAAGGTAAAAATAATAATATTTAAATTTATTTTACGACTAAGGAATGAATTTTATTTTAAAGAATCTATTCTTTTATTGATATATATGGTGATATGGGTTAGTTATGAAAAAATTTGAATATCTTAGTGATTATTTTATTTAAGAAATTTTAATTATTATATGATACATTAAGAGGGATTGATGTTATTTATAGACATATTTTAAAAATTATCTCGGAATATTACATTATCAAATCCTTCTGAATTTTGTGTTTTAATCTTAGTTTGGATTATTTTAGAAAATTTAAGGATAATAATTAATGAAATTTTCTATGTTGAACATTGGATATTACTATTGGATATTAAATAATAATATAATTATATCATCATATGATGGTTTATTATTCTGGGGTTTTATATTATCTTTTACGAACCATTTTTGACTTGGTTTATTTTAAGAGACATAGAAAATATATTGTTAATATTTTGTAGACTATGTAACTCTGAATGAGTTGATTCAAGTACTTCATTCATGAAAATTTTATCTTGAATGCCATGTATTTAAAATAACAAGTATGTGGTGGAATTGGATTAACGAATGAAAATCTACATGTCAAGTAATTATATTTCGATATGTTTTAATTCCATGTTGTAAAATAATTCTCCAACATTACAAAAAAGATCTTATAACAAAAAAGTTGTCAGGTTATGTTTATTTCTAAGGAATCAATGAACTTTTCATGAATCACATATTAATTATTGGGTGATTTTTACCTTTCTCAAAACAATTTTTTCAATCAGTCTCCATCAAAACATGATGGATTGTTTAATCATCCATTTCCACATTTTCCAATATGGAATCCTAGTATGTGTTATCTTAGGTGAACATCGTAGTTTTTTTTAATGTAAATTTTTTATTAATAATTTTTATGATGTGGGATTTAAATAAGAGTATTTTGAAAAGTAAAATCCCTATATTTTTATCCCAATTTCAATGTTGTATGGATGCTATTTCCATATGGGTGGTAGAATGCAACATACAGTGTCGTTAAAAATGAATTACTACGTTCGAAAAAATATATGATATGCCACATCGAGCATAAATGAACAACAAATTAAAATTTAAATGATACCATAAAAATATTTCCATTAGAATGGTGAGAATTAATATTTTAAATTGAATTATGATAATATTATCTACAAATTTATATATAAATAATTATTCAGTGAACAATTATTTATAAATGAATGCTTTTTGGAAAAACAATTTAAAAATGAACAATTGTGTTTTATACCGATAAATAATTAAGTCACACTAGTTGAACTATATAAATTTAATATATATATATATATTCATTATAATTTTTTAAATTAATATTATATGTTTTCTATACAAGACATAGCAATAAATCATATATTAGGCATAAAATATGTATTTCTCAAAAAAGTGTGTTATTCCATCATTTGATAGCACGCCTATTGTAAATATAGTTTTGAATATTTTATAAATTATAATATAAAAAATATAATTATTTTTAAAAATTGGAGTATCAAAATTTACTTTAGTGTTTTATTTTTTATATTTTTTTATAAAAATATTTTTTTTGAATAGTGACAAATACTACATTTTATATGAAAACTATTTATTCATATAATTTATTTTTATAGTTAAACTATATTATAAATTTGTTTTAAAGTATAATTAGTTAAATTATACATGAATAAAACAAATATGGTTATTTTTTAATAATTTGACATTGAAAATATATATAAAATCATTTCAAATCTTTTTAAGAAATCATTTTAAAAAACTGTTTTTTCATTATGTTTTTATGATTAAATTTAAATATAAGTATAAAAATTTTATGAACATACTATGTTAAAATGGAATTTAATTATTGAATAAAAAATTTCATATTAGGTTGAAGTTACAATTTTAATTAATTGTATAAAATGATAAAATGGTAAAACAAAATTATTTACCACGATATATGTAAAAAATAAAACAAGTTTTAGTTAAAAGGGTAAGGGATTTAAATACAAAAAATGAAAAACATTTAAATGATGTATGAGGTGTTTCTAGACCCTATAATGATTCAAAAATAATAACACCCATAAAAATGGATTTAATATAAGTCCACCTCAATATTGTTGGCTTTAAATATAGAAAATTTATTATTTAATCACATAAACCCACATTCCCCCAAGTATAAATAACACCGAATTTTGACACACAATGATATTTAGCTCCTATAATATATTATAAAATCTCAACTACTCCCTATTCTTAAAAATAATTTATTCTATTCTAAGCAATATATCTTATCCAAGGATCTAAAGGTTTTCTCGACGAGGTGATATTCAAGAGGTAATTTTCCGAAAGTACCACTATTCATTTCATTTATTTTTCTACTCTCTCATAAATAAATTCATCCATAAATAAAAAATAACTCCAAAATCATGTTTATACCTGTATTTTATATTTCTAAAGGAAAATATCATATCCATTTTATTTCTCATCTCTTAATATTAAATAAAATGTATTTATTTTATAAATTATGTCAGTTAATCACATCTACGAATATAGTATTTGTTAATTTTTCCTTACATCCTTCATGAATGATATTAAAAATATTTTCATGTTATATATTATTTAAATATGTATATTTTAATTTATTATTATTGAACTAATATATACACATAATAGTTACTAAAATGAAAATAGTTTTTAGTTTTTTGGAAAAATGAAAAAATAAACTAATTATTTATAATTTACAATTTATCTAATTAACCATCCTCATATAACTAATAAATATGATATATAGAACCATTTATACTTATTAAATTACATTAGTACTATGTAATTCTTCTTCTTGAGTTTTAATCTTTTTTTAAAATAACATCCATAATTTTACACAAATGAATTGATCATGAAAAAATGAAACACAGTCGAAACCATGAAAATAAAAAATTATTGTAAATGAATGGGTCATAAAATGTTACAAAATAATCATATAAATTAAAAATATAATATATTTAAATAAATAGTAAGTATTACTCTTTAATCAATTACACATGATTTTTGAACATGTTTGAAGGAAGTCAAATGTGTGGTAAGGGATATCCTCTCAATCTCCATCCATCGAAATGTTTCGTAATGGAATGCAACATTATAATAATATAATGTGTATATAAAAACACTTTTAAATTTAATTTCCATATTATATTTGTCCTCAAGTTAGTTACTTATTTTTAATATTTTATTCTTTTTTTGGGATTAATAATTAAATGTTTAATGTGGTCTGGAACACTTTTAATGTAAAAGGTTATAAGTATCAATTTTATTCTCCATGATAATATTTTTAATATTATTTTTAATATTTATTTATATAGATGAAATATGATTATAATTTTTTTAATTAACACTTTTAACATAATTTCATGTTTTTTAAAAAGGAATCTTTTTAATTGTTTTTATATGAAATTTTTAAAAAAATGAAAAAATGCATGTCATATTTTTAATGTATATATGGACTTTGACATTTCATATTCCTAGGCCATTATTTTAAATTAATATTTTATTTAATGATTTCATGTTTCATTAAATGAAAACCCATATTTATCTTTTGTGGTGTTTTTGTATTGAAAATGGTATCTAATGAAATTGGAATTTTGAAATTCAAAATGGTTTCCTGAAATAAAAAATGTTACATTTATTCAGATATGTTTCCATAATGAGTAAAATATTTTTTAAAAGGGTTTTATAATGATAGTGGTTTGTTATTTTTTGGTATTTTAGTATTATATTAGACGTGTTATCCTAATAAAACTTATATGAGGACTCGATCCCCATTATAGCTCATTGGTTAACTAATTATATCTTATATGAATGAATGAGGCCCATAATAGCTCACATGTGACACATATATATATTATATGAATGGGGATCCCAATTATTGATATTAAATTCATTAGATAATAATAATATAATATATAAGGACCCAAAACCAGTTTCCCAGAGTTGGTGCCTTATTTGATTTCATTGGCTTACATACAAGGAATATAAATCCTGAAGGACCAAGTAGTTTAGTATCATTAGGAAACAAGATACATAAATGAGTTTGACATTACATTTTGAAGGTAAATAAAACACTAATTTACGTCATTAGAAACATCCATGCCACCTAGATTATACTTTCAAGTCATTCATAATTTACATCTTCATATCCTGAAAAAAATGAAACAAAAGAAAGGGGTGAGCTAAAACGATCAGTAATAGTAAGAAATACATCGGAAGATAAAATAATCTTTAGACATGGTCAATAATTAAAAACACATCCCTTTAATAATAAACTTGAACACATTATGTTAGAAATATGAGATGAGTAAATAATGCCATTATAAAACATAATCATGTGTATTCTACTAGTGGAATAACCACATGAACTTTCAATTACTAGCTTCATAATGAAGTAAGTGCATATTCTGGACATTATGAAACATTTTTTCATGGCCTCAGCCAAGACGTATAATGAATAAGGCCTCGGCAAAAATACATATCACATGGGGAAAGGCCTCATCCAATTCCACGTCTATTGTCTCACGAGACCTACCGATGAATCGAGGGGCTATAAAGGACCCCACTCATCACATAATATGTCTAATTCATTCCTCATATGAGTGGGGATTAACATAAAAAAATATACTTTCATATTGAAACTATCATATGAAATGTTACTATCTTTCCCCAATCATTAAACAAAAAAACCTTACCATTCCGATTAATATGGTGAATGGTTTTAGGATAGATCATCCACAATAGAGTTAGTCGCAAACCATTAAATCAAATATGGTATATTACTTCATAAATGATTAAACCCAATAATACCATATAATCAATAAGAGTGTGGAATTATATGAAAACACACTTATAAAATAATTAAGTAATTCGGGAGATAAGGACTCTTTTATTTTGAAAAGAAGAGTCCCTTTGGGAAAATATTTTTATAAAACTAGATGTTAAGTAAGATAATATTTTCATATTAAAATGATTAATTTTATAAATATAATGGTTTCCAAAATAATATTATAGAGTTCCCTTGAAAATAGGTAAGAATTTGAGAAATTCCTTTAAATCGGGCTTGTATTAATAAAACAATTTTGAATGTTCATTTTAAAACGTGTAAATATTCATAAAATAAGGAAAAATTATTGTTTGTAAACATATATATAATACTCACACATAATATATTATGAGTACATAACAATACATAAGAATTTAATTAAGGTAATCAGGCAATGAAAGTAACCCGAGTGAAAATGGATGTTCGGGTGGAAAAACTCTTACTTTAACTCCAAATGTGTTCTGCTCTTAAACTTATGATCCTGGAATATGAAATTATAATTATTAATATCTTATTTATGAACCTATTAGTCATTTAATTAGTTTATCATAATTCTATTTAGTTCAATTATACCCTTATTTCTAAGTTATTATATTGAATTTCGTTGTTCCGGGGGTGTTCGTTATCATTATTTTCATAATCGATTCACTTGTTTTTAAGTAATGGAGTTCATGTGGAATGGTTAAAAATTTCAATAATTAAAATTATATATGATTTATTAATATAAATAATAGATAATGGTCATTTATATCATTTGGATATATGGAATGGGGATGAATCATTTGATGACAACCACTTCAATTATTAGGCAGTATTTGGATTATTATGAACTAGTTTTGTAATATAACTTAATTATATGTACATATTCTGGTTCCTGAATATTAATTATGCTATAATTCGTATATTATAGTCTGTTTCAACCATAAATATTGTTTCTTGACCAGTAATAAAGATGAAATTGAAGAACGAAACTTCATCTACCACGAAGGCTATAAATTGGAACCTCATGGACGTTGATTTCGTTTATAAAAATCAAAACAGAGGGAGTTAGAATATTTATTATGGTTCTTCTATTCACATGATATAATTCCATTATATATATTATACTAGAGTTATCATGATCATTTGGACATAGGAGGTGAGGAGAGGATAGAAAAAAAAGATAAATTGAAATGAAACCAAATGAAAAAGAAGGGTGCTTTACCTCTTGAAATAAAATCCTTGAGAAAGTCTTTATGTGAAGGTGTTTTGATCTTTTGGAAAGACCATAAGAATCATGTTAGTGGGGAGATACTAGGTAAGGTTAATTTGATAGAACATTGAGGAACATCAAGGCATAGAGGAGTGAAGAGAAGAGGGAGTGGTGAGGAGTTTTTATAGTGGAGGAGAGGGGTAAATTTTGAAAATTAAATTCATTATTTTATTATTTCCTTTAAGACAACAAATCGTGTTGTTTTATGTGACCCCTAATAGTAATAAGTTCATGTGAGTTAGAAAAAAGTGGGCTTTAATCACTTGTGATTTCATGGATAGTTTATTTAACTTATAATTTTATATACAGTATTTTATCGTATTTCAGTATTCATCAAAAATTCCAGAATTTTAGAAAAATACAAAAAATTTACCATAAATTTTTTTCGACGTGTAGAATTCAAAAATGAACTTTATTTTTCAAAATTAATTTTCTAAATATTAATAATTTAATTTTTAAATAAATTCCTACACAATTCGAAAAATAACAATCTTAATGTGCAATTAGCATTATTTCTCATTGAAAAACTAATTAAGATCTCATTATCTTATCGCATTAAGAAAATAAAATAATATTATTATTTACTATTCCTAATGGTCATATTACTATTCATAAGGTTATGTTACTTTTAACCAAAAATCATGTTTGTTCTATCAGACTCCAAATAACTTTCTAAACACAACTCTAGATGACCATTTTTCGGAATTCAAAACATAGAAGTGGAAAAGTTTTATTTAATGGATAGATTATACAATTTCATTCAATATCTATTTTTAAAACCATGAGGGGTTACATTATCCCCTATTTAAAAAAATTTCATACTCGAAATTCACAAATTATTACCTAAAAAGATTTGGGTATGTCTTTAACATAAGATCCTCAGGATCCCAGGTTTCTTCCTCCATCTTATGGATCCTCCATATAACCTTTACAAGAAGAGTTATCCGATTTCTCAATACATGTTCTCTAGTACCTTGAATCTTGATAGGCTCTTCACAATAAGATAGATAGGGGTCAAGATATACTTCTTTATAAGTGAGTACATTTTTTGGGTCTAGCATGAACTTTATTAACATTGACACGTGGAACACATTGTGAACCATGGAGAGACTTGGAGACATTGACAAATGGGAAGCTACGGCTCCAATTCGGTCCAGAATTTCAAAAGGTCCAATGTAACTGGGACTTAATTTTCCATTATTTCCGAATTTTATAATACCCTTCCATGGAGATACCTTTAAGAATACATGATCACCTTCTTGAAAATACAAACCCTTCCTTATGTAATCAACATAGCTCTTTTGCATACTTTGAGATGTTTTGATGTGATTCTGGATAATCGTCACCTTCTCCATTGTTTCTTCAACAAGTTCTGGGACCATGAGATTTCTTTCACCAACATCATCCTAGCAAGTTGGTGTATGAAATCTCCTCCCATATAATGCTTCATAGGGTGCCATATGAATACTTTAATAGAAGCTATTGTCGTAGGAACATTCTATGAGAGGTAAATACTGATCCCACATGCCTTGAAAATCAAGTGAACAAGATCTCAACATGTCTTCCAATGTTTGAATAGTCCATTCTGATTGTCCATCAATTTGTGGGTGGGAGATAGTGCTCAAACAAAGATCAGTATCGAGGTCCTTTTGAATACTCTTCCATAATAGTGAAGTAAAATGAGGATCACAATAAGAAACAATTGATGAGGGTACACCATGAAGTCTTATAACTTCATTAATATGTATTCATGCTAAATGTTGAAGTGTTAAATCATCCCTTATAGCAAGAAAATGTTCAGATTTTGTAAGATGGTCAATAATGACCAATTTCGTATCATTTTTTCTTGGATTCTTTGGTAGTCCAATGACAAAGCCTATCATAATATCATCACATTTCCACATATGTATAGGAAGGGGTTTGTTGACTCCACCATGAAGTATCTTCCTGCCTTCACCTTTTGACAAACTATATATCTCGAAACGTAATCAACAATCTCCCTCTTCATGTTTTCCACCAAAAATGTCCATTCAGATCTTTATAAATCTTGGTGCTAACCTGGTGTATAGAGAAATTTGAGTTGTGATCATCTTATAATTTTTTCTTTTTTATCTCAGGTAATGATGGAATGAATATCCTCTTCCCAATCTTCAGAACTCCTTGTTCATACACGAAGTCAACTAGTCTCCCTTCCTTAATTTCATTAATTTTCTTGTGCATATTCTCATCATCAGATCAAGAAATTTCTATATTCTCTAGTAAAGATGGTTTAGAAATAATTTGAAAGAGGAGTGATGTTTTCCCTTCTTTAACAATTCCCATATCCATCTTCAGTAGATCGATGAATATATGATCTCTTTCAATCCTCATTTGATTCAGAACTCCATGATAATTCCTGTTTAATGCTTCTTTTACCTTATTCACATTTCTTGGGTGGTATCGTATTGAATAATCATAATCTTTGAGTAACTCTAGCCATCTTCTTTTCCTCATGTTGAGTTCTTTTTGTGTGAAAATATATGTCAAACTCTTATGGTCCTTATAAATCTCACATCTCTCTCCATAGAGATAATGCCTCAATATTTTCAATTCAAATATTACTACTACTAACTCAATATCATGAGTTGGATAATTTTTCTCATTACTTTTCAATTTTATTTATTCATAAGTAATAACTTTATCATTTTTCATAAGGACGCAACCATGTCCATTCATTGATGCATCACTGTATATTACAAATCCATCACTTCTAGATGGAAGGGTCAAAATTGGATCATTGACCAATCCTCTTTTAAAGTCATCGAAGCATTCAGTAAATTATTTTATCCACGAAAACATAACACCATTACGCGTGAGATTGGTTAGCGGGTTAGCCAGTCGGGAAACATTATGAACAAAATGTCGATAATAACCTACTAAGAAAATAAAATTGCATTCCTCGGTTATGGTTGTTGGCATGGGCCAATAATGGATTTCCTTTGTCTTCACAGGATCAACTAGGATGCCATCCTTAGAGAAAATATGGCCTAGAAAAGAAACTGATTTGAATGACAATTCACACTTGCTAATCTTCCCATAAAATTTATTTCTTCTAAGAGTTATTAGAATAACACGCATGTGATTCTCATGTTCTTTATATATTTTTGAGTATACCAGGATATCATTGATGAATACCACAACAATGTTATCAAGATATTCCTTGAAAACTGTATTCATTAAACCCATGAAAATAGAGGGTTCATTTGTCAGTCCAAAAGGCATCACTGTAAACTCTTAATGCACATACCTGGTCCGAAATGATGTCTTTTGAATATCTTCCTTCCTCACATGCAACTTATGATATCCAGATTGAAGGTCAATCTTCGAAAAGTATTGAGCTACATGATGTTGTTAAAATAAATCATCAATCAGGGGAATAAGATACTTATTCTATATTGTAATAGAATTAATTTCCTGATAATCAATGCAAAGCCTCATGGATCCATATTTCTTTTTGACAAAGAGGACAGAGGCTCCCCATGGAGAAACACTAGGTCAAATAAATATGTTTTCACTCAAATCCTAAAGTTGTTTATTTAGTTCTAATAATTCCATAGTCTCCATTCTATAGGGAGTCTTTGATATAGGACATGCATCAAGAATTAAATAAATAGAGAACTAAACTTCCCACTCTGGAAGATGTCTGGGTAAATCTGCTGGAAATACATCAATTTACTCTCTCACTAAGTGCACATCCTCAATTTTAAGATTTATTTCCTCGCCCATAGATATTGGTTTATCATTCTCTCCATGTATTGTATTCAGTAGAGCTACTAGCAGTGGTTCTAGATAAGCATTATTTGGCGGTGTTTCCACCATAAAGACAATGGATTCTATACCATTTTCAAAAACTGTAACTTCCTTCTTCTTACAATAAATCTTCACATCATAATACGACTGCTAATCCATACGGATAATTATATCAAATTCAGTAATTGTTATGATGGTAATGATAGAAACTAGAGCACATTTATGTGTCTATAGGGGGACTAATGAACATTCCTTTTTTGTAACGATACATCTACTAAGATTTTTGACTGATAACTCCTTTATTAAATTAAATTAGACATATCATATTTTAATTGAAAACTGTGAAGATATAAATTAATGAAACGATCCAAAATAAAATAAAGTGATGGATAAATTTGAAAAAATGATTAAAGTACATTCCACCACATCATTAAAAACTTCAATCTCTACATTTTTGATTGCATAAGCTTGTCTCTAATCCCTTGTCCTTTCATGTTGCATATTTCCTTGACGCTTTGGAAAATCATTAGAATAGTGTCCCATCTCTCGACAATTATAGCATTCAACATCATTGGGTCCCTTCTTCCCTTTGCAATCACCATCAAGATGGCCTTTCTGACCACATTTTTAGCATACTCTTTATCCTTTTAATCATGCACTAGGGTGTTTCCTTCCACAATTGTAAAATAGTGGAAATTCAAATTTTCCCTTCTTCCCCATTTCCTTATTTCCATTCACTGGGTTTCCAGTAGCCCTCCTCTTTTCTTGCATTCCCTTAAAGTTATAAGAATTAGAGAATTATTTTTCTTTCTTGATTCCACATTAAACTATATCCTCATAAGATGAAAAACATTGGGAGACCAGTGCCCACCAGAGGAATAGATTTAGGCCATCAAAGAATCGATAAATTTTCCCCTTGGATTTCATATATAGTCCACAAAATGACTTGCTCACATTTTGAAGTTGGATTCATACTTGGAAACATTTTCCACCTCCTTCTGCCTTGGATTAAAAAATTGCCCCTCTACATCTGCTCGATGCTCATGAGGGAAATATTTTTCTACGAAGATTTCCTTAAAATCCCTTCATTCCCTCTCTTCTATATCTTCCTCCTCTTTTGTGTTTTGGATTAATGGCCACCACTGATCTGGATCTCCCGATAGACGATATACTGCCATGACAATCTTCTCCCTTTTATTACATTCCAAAGAAAGAAATATATTCTCAAGGGAACTTATCCATTGCTCAGCCACAAATGGTTTTGTAGTCCCATTTAATGATGGAGGTTGTTGTCTCGTAAAGAGATCTAATATAGCTCCTACATGTGGTGGATCCGGATGCTCCATAAGGGTAAGGTTATTATTCATAACCTGGGTATGTTGTCCTAGTATAGTTATGAGTTTATAAGTACTAGAGATAACATCATTATCTTGCATTGGGGGGAAATACCTACAGGGGACACGTGTGTTCGTGCAGTTTCTATTCTTTCCACTTGGATCCATCTATAGATAATGGAATACATTAAATTTGGTTATGAATCGTAATTTATAATCTTATCTTAACAAAATAATTAGAAAAAAAATTGAGATCCTACGCAAGGATAATCCCATATTCACAAAAATGGTTTCTTTGAAAAATATTTTACATTTAAATCTTTCATGATGGCTAGTAATGAATATGTGAATTATCCTAAGTATATCTCCTGAGAGTGTCATAACTAAAAGTGCAATAAGGCCCGTTGTCATGCACCAGTTCCCATTCGAGTTTAGCTCAAAGAAGTGTTTTCAGGTTTTACCCCTAGATTCATTTGTTCCAAAGCTACCTCTGCCTACTCGTATCTAGAAAGGGATTTATTGCTTGAAAGATCCACATAATATATTCCTTACCAAAATACCAGGACATTATTTTATGTAAATACTCAAAGACTAACATAGGGACCCATCCCAAATTCTACGTTTTCTAAATCTAGTTTTCAAGTATTCTACTAACCTTCCTCTGATACCAAGTATAAGGACCCGACCCCAGCTGCCCGGAGCTAGTGCCTTATTTGATCACATTGGTATACATACAAGGAATATAAATACTAAAGGACCAAGTAGTTTAGTAGATTTTGGAAACAATATACATAAATAAGTTCAACATTACAGTATAAAGAGAAAAAAAACACTAATTTATTCTATTAGAAACATCCATGCCTCATAGATTATGCTTGCAAGTCATTCATAATTTACTTTTTCATATCATGGGAAAAAATGAAACATAAGAAAGGGGTGAGCTCAAATTCTCAGTAAAATTAACCAATACAGTGGAAGATAATATTAACATTAGAGATGATGAATAATTAAAAACACATGCCTTTAATAATAAACATGAACACATTATGGTAGGGATATGAGCTGAGTAAATAATGCCATAATAAAACAGAATCATGTGTATTCTACTAGTCAAATAACCACATGAACATTCAACTACTAGCTTCATAATGTGGGAAGTGAATATTCCGGACATTGTGAAACATTTTTTCATGGCCTTGGCCAAGACTTATAATGATTAAGGCCTCGACCAAAATCCATATCACATTGGGAAATGCCTCGGCCAATTTCACATCTAGTTGTCTCATGAGACCTACCACAGCTTCGAGGGGCTATATAGGGACCCACCCATCACATAATAAGTTCAATAAATTTCACATATGAGCATGGATTATCATAAACAACATATAAATTCTTATTGAAACTATCATATGAAATGTAACTATCTTTCCCCAATCATTAAACATAAAACACAAACCATTCTGAATAATATGGTGAACGGTTTTAGGATAGATCATCAATAATAGAGTTATTATAAAACATTATATCAAATATGGTAGATGAATCCATAAATTATTAAACCTAATATTACCATGGAATCAAAAATATTGTTTAAATAGATGAAAATACTCTTATAAAATCATTTCGTCGTTCTAGAGAAGAATATACTTTTATTTTGAAAAGAAGAGTTATTTTTGAAAAATCGTGGTATAAAACCAGAATCACAGTAAGAAATTATTTTCAAAATAAAATTAGTGATTTTATAATGATAATGGTTTTGATTAACAAATTATAGAGTGCCTTGGAAAATAGGTAAGAATTAGTGAAATTCCCTTGAATCAGGCTTGTATTTTTTAAACAACTTTGAAGGTTCCATTTAAAACTTGTAAATATCCATATAATAAGGAAGTATTATGGTTTGTAAATATATATATAATACTCAAAAATAATATATTAGTAGTACATAAAAATACATAAGAATTTCATTGAGGTAATCTTACAATGAAATTATCCCGAATTAAAATGGAAGTTCAAGTGGAAAACCCCTTACCTTAACGCCAAACATGTTCCACTCTTGAACATAAGCTCCTAGAATATGATGTTATAATTATTAATAACTTATTTAAGATCCTATTATACATGTATTTATTTTATCATAATTATTTTTAGTTCAATTATACCCTTATTTCTATGTTATTATTTTGAATTTTGTTGATCTGGGGTGTTCGTTTTCTTTATTATCAAAATCAGTTCACTTGTTTTTTAAGTAATGGAGTTCATGTGGAATGGTTATAAATTTCAAGAATTGAAATTATATATTATTTATGATAATAATGAAATGATAATTTCCATTTTTATCATTTGGACTCACGGAATTAGGATTAATCATTTGATGATAACCACTTTGATTTTTCAGCGGTATTTGGATTATTATGACCTTGTTTTGTCATATAACTTAATTATATGTACATATTAGGGTTTCTGCATATTAATTAGGTTATAATACATATATTATTGTCTTTTTAAAATATAAATATGGTTTCATGACCAGTAATAATGATGAAATTGAAGAACGAAACTTCATTATCCACAAAGGCTAAAATTTGAACCTCGCGGACGTTGATTTCGTTTATAAAAATAAAAACGGATGGATTAAGAATATTTATGATGGTTATTCCATTCCCATGATATAATTCTATTATATAGATGATACTTGAGTTATCATGAGCATTTTTACAGAGTAGGTAAAGGGAGGATAACAAAAGAAGATAAATTGAAATGAAACCAAATGAAAAAGAAGGGTGTTTTACCTCTTGAAATAACATCCTTGAGAAACTCCGTAAGTGAATGGGTTTTGGTCTTTTGGAAAGACCATAAGATTCATGGACATGGGGGGGGGGGACTAGGGAAGGGTAATTGGGAAGAAAATTGGGATGCTTCAAGTCTTAGAAATAGTGAATAGAATAATAGTGGTGAGGGGTTTTTATAGTGGATGAGAGTGGTAAATTTTGAATATTTAATTCATTATTCAATTATTTCTTTTAAGAAAACCAATAGTGTTGTTTCATGAGACCCATAATATTAAGAAGTTAATGTGATTTCGAAACAAGTGGCTTTGAATCATTTGTGATTTCATGAATAGTTTATTTAACTGATAATTTGTATGTGCAGTATTTTATCATATTTCACTGTTTATCAAAAAATTTAGAATTTCAGAAAAATACCAAAAATTTACCCTAAACTTTTTTCGACATGTAAAATTCAAAAATGAACTCCATTTTTCAAAATTAAATTTCTAAATATTATTAATTAAATTTTTAAATAAATTCAATGTTAATTCAAAAAATAACAATTTTAAAGTGCAATTAGTTTTATTTCTCATTGGAAAACTAATTAAGATCTCATTCACTTATTTCCTTAAGGAAATAAAATAATTATATTATTTACTATTCATAAGAGTCATATTACTATTCATATTACTTTTAATAAGGGTATGTTACTATTCACCAAAAATCAAGTTTGTTCTATCAGACCCCAAATGACTTATTAAACACAACTCTAGATGACCATTTTTCGAAATTCAAAACATTGAATATGAAAGGTTTTATTTTATGGATAGATTATAAAATTTCATTATATATCTATTTTCAAAACCTTGGGGTGTTACATAGAAATTTGGTCAGATGGGAATTTTAATAGAAATGGGTTTTAATGGTTTTTATGTATATGATTATCTAATTCCCCTCTATAAGATTTAATGGATTTCCATGGGTATTAGTGTTTTTCATTAGAATCAATTTGGGTTTTTTTATCTGAAAATGTTTTCTTTAATTTTTTCCTGGGACATTGAAGATAATATAAAATGTAATTTGATTTTTCATTTATTTACTAATATAATTTTTTTCTATTCCTTACTAATATTTTTTTCTCTTTGCATGTTTTAAAATATTTTTCATATGGTTTAAGAATGATTTTGTTCAATGACGAGATCAAGGAAAAATTTTGAATGTGTGTCTTATAGAAAAACCATGTTTTATTTTGAATGGGTTTAGTTTTGTTGAATAAGTGGATACATATTATAGGAGAACAATTGTAATATATGTTTTTTCTATGTATGATATTTTCCTAATTCTCTAGAACTCTAAACCTAAAAATATTAGTGAAAAATAATGTTATTTTCAGATTTAAACTAACTAAAATTTGTTATATTTTTGGATTTGTTTATATAGTTATTTTTATATAAAATCAATTTTCTTTTTTAGAACTATTAGTTTTAAATTGTATTTTTATGTGACTAGATTATATTACTCATGAATTATTTTAAGGAACCTATTGTGGACATTATATTCATCAAAAAGAACTTCCATTATTCTACATATGATCAATTACGAATATCCTATATAGAGATTGTCATTATTATTTCTATGAATATTTCTATGATAATTTTATGTAGGTAAATTTTTACTAATCTATATTCAATAATTAATTCGAATTGTTTTCTATGGTATATTATTAATTAATTTAATTTATTGTTTAATAAAAAAATAATGCATTGGACATTTAGTTACACTTGGGTCTCAATTATATACAGCCCTATTATACATCACTAGTCCAATGAGATGATTCTATAGGTTATCAATATTTAATAGGTCTCTAGTGTATACCAACCCATAATTTAAATTGTCTTCGTACAAGGACTTGGTGATAAATGTATCATGATACCTAAGATCATGAAATATAATAATTAAGAATTTCATTCATTGAAAATTCAGTTATTATTATTATCCATTCCTTTTTCGCATTGATATTATCTGCAGATTCATTTCATTCCTAGTTTATTAATTAAATGAGATGTTTTTCAGTTGTTTTACTTTCTTTATTGATTATAAATTTTTATTTATTATACTATTGATTGAATGGAATGTGTAATCAGTTATTTAACTTAACATATTTATTATGATTATATATTTATGATATCTTCCATTATTTTAATACCCTTATTGAGTATCTAAGATCAGGCCTTTATCATTTTTTATTTTCACTGGAATAATGAGAAGTGTTTTTTTTGTGATTGAAATGCTAGGATATGATCAATAGAATAATTTAATACTCTATGAAAATAAATTGTTTTTAATATGCTTTTAAAATATTATGTAAATTACAAGTATATATAGATTTTACTAAAACTAGTAATCTATTTCTCTTGTCATATGAATTTTATTATATATAGTGTTAATGAAATTTAGTATCCACTGGATCTAGTATATTAGTGTATGTTTCATTGCATTTTTTTATTGTGTATGTTTTGAAATAACCTAGTGAAATAGATTTAAGAAAACATTGATAGGGAATAAAATGATTTGACATACATTATATAATAGTTTATGTATAAGATAATGTTATAATGTTTTGGTAATGAACATATTATTTAGTTTTCTTATAAATATATACCTATTTAGAATGTAAATGTGGTTGTGGTTCTAGAAAAAAGTACCTAATGGTATTGACTCTTGAAATTGCATTCCATTTTAGATTCATCCATTCCTTTTTTAAAAATAATGTTCCATGTTAACCTCCCAGTTTGAAAATACCTGGGAGTTTGGGATTTGTTCACATTTTTAATAAAAACCATTATATAATATTTTAAAAAAAATTATTATTTTAAAACATTTATAAAAAAATAAAAATTTTGATTTTGATTTTTTCAATGACTTATTTATCAATTTTTTATTATGTATTTCACTTGATATTGGAGTGAACATTATGTTTCATAATTCCATGATCTAATCTAGAGTACAAATTTTTAAAAAATATAATCTAAAGGAATTTAAATTATATAAATTCAAAATCCCAATTTTTGTATTTTCCCACTAGGAAATATAATGATCTCGGAGTCTGAGATAAATCATGAACTGATCATATTATTAACATATTAGTCTAGCAGACATAGATTATGAGTAATAACCCCACATGTTTGGAGAACCCTATTGATCCTCCATATGCTGTGACAATTTTAAATAATAATATACATCATTAAAATACTTTATTTAATGGGACATTAGATACAATTTCATCTGATAAATGGGTATGTTCTCTAGAGAAGTTATTTGTAATTTTGGGAAGTAATAAATGGGGGAAATGTTTCATTTTTTATTATATTATATCTACAGATGAGGATAAATTGTGAAAGTAGATTCAGAAAATTATTTTCATGAATAAATAAAAAGTAATTAATGGTATGATTTTAAGATACAATTCTAGGAAAATAATTTTCCCCATGAGAATGATGTGGATATAGAGAGACAATTTATAATTCTAAGACAAAAAAATTTTAAAACATTAATAAGTATACATACAAAATTATATGGTTACAACAACCTGATATAGAGTATGTAAACAATACAAGGAGAATTATTGACTATTTATTTTATGGTCTTAGTCCAATTATTAGATGCACACTTAACTCCCAGATATTCTATTTACATAGGGGTTTAATTTAATGTTGTATATAGATAGAGGAATAAATTTTCATGTATTATGGATATGAATGGATGAAATAGAACAATGGGATTGAATAAAAAAATATTTATACTGGGAAATGTTGAATGATGTATTTTCCCATGTGATAGTTATTAAAAAAACACCCTGGTTCTTTTTTTGAATGGAATGAGTGTTCTCTACATGTGTGTAGTAAAATTACACTATTCTAATTCTTTTATGTGTAATAAATAATATTCCAATGTTCACATATTCAATATTAATGATATGGGTCACTACATAGATGAATATCCCAAGTTCAAAGAAATATACCCCATTATAAGAAAAGGGATCAAGTTAAATATTATGCTACTGATGTGGAACAAGTGGAATGATTTAATTGCATGATTTTTTTCTGGAATAATTTTGTGGTATATTTATTTTATCCATGATATTATCATTTTAAGAATAATAAAACATATATGAATTATAGAATAATATTTTTCCCTATTTATTTTATGTAATATGATAAATGGTATTGATAACTAAGAAATTTGATATAGTGGTTATATTATATTTTTTGAAAATTCATAATTGGTGAAGGATAAACCCAAATATATGTACCATTTTTAGATAATAATGATAAAGTGATGTCTATGATATTGTATTCGAGACCTTGAAATTATTGACAGATTTTATGGTTTATGTTATATTTTCTAGATTTTACTATATTTATTGAATTTTGGACTATATTCAATAATATCATATTTCATTTAATGAAAAAGAAGAAAATAATTTTTGGAAACATTCATGTTCACAATAGGGTTTTAAGTTGATCATGGAATTCACATATTTGGTACTGGACATTAAGAGATGAATTTTTTTATTTGCGAAATCTATTGCTAAGTTTATATTGTTAATTTAACGACCTTCCTTCAAAATATTTGACCATTTAATTTAGAAATAGATATTTTGGACATGTAATAAGGATAAAAATTTATTAAATTGTTTAAGATTACCATTGGGGTAATTTTTAGGCATCATAAATTAATTTTTTCTAGGATAAATCATTAAAACCATTATTTTCATGGAAGATATCTTCAAACATGATAAATTATATTTCATTTTTTTTCTATGCTATGAATTGTTTATTTTAGTGCTTTAGTCGTAAATATAATATTTGGATAATAATTTCTTAAATCAAAAATCATGTGGGAATTGATCAATGAAAAAATAAAGGACGGAATAGTTCCTGTAGAACATAAATATATCAACTAAGTTAATTTTCATATGTTCTCAGTATAGATACTAAATTTTGTCCATAACACTAGGAAAAGGATTCCAAAACCAAATTTATCTCTAATTACCTTAATTTCTGAAGAATCAAATGGTGTTTAAACAGATTAAAAATTAATGTATTATTTGTCATAAACTTATCAATATCATTCACATTGTTATAATTAGTGATCTCTATCACTCACCATAATTATTTATTCTTTTCTTTAATGTTGATATCATCACATACCTCTATTGTTTTCCTACATGGTAACCTAATAATTTTGTATTCTATATTAATATTATAATTCTCATCTCACTTATGAAGATGATGTTTTATTAACCCTTTTTATGATGGGTATTTACTACAAAGTAATTTTTAAATGAAAAACCAATGACTGTTGAGATTAAGATTAAATTTTAAGAATGAAATTTATTTAATGGGGTCAAAATATAACACCATATGATTGTAAAATAGTAAAATAATATCCAATAGCGTATATGAATTAAAAAAATATTCTTATAAGATAATATAACACTACAATAGTTTATTATATAATAATATATAAATAAATTCAATCTATTTTATATCTTTAGATGCACCAAACACTGCGTTTAAACGAAATACATTGCTTTACCAAAATATTACTGTTTAAAAATAAATGTTAAACCATAATGATTTAGATTGTGGGTATGAATAAAAATAAATAAAATATTGAAACGAAATTTTTAAAAAAACTAATACAATAAATTCTAATATTATATATTTAGTGTAAATAAAATAAATAATCATTTTATAGAGAATAAAATGTTTTATGGAAAACTATATTATCGTCAAAGGTAGTTTAGTTTCCACTTCCCCGCATAATTTACAATTTATTTTTAATAGTTTAAGAAATTTTATTTCAAAATATAAATTATGAATTTAAATTATACATTTCAATATTTTATGGGGAAATTTCGATAATTTTTTAAAAATATTAATTTTTTTTGAATAAGTTAAAATCCCGATAATTAATGAAAACTACAATTTCATATAAATTATATAGAATTTTTTATTGAATTTTAAATATCGTATAAATTATAATATGTTTAATAAAATATCATATTGAATAATTATGTTTATTTTAATCCATTTTATATTTAATTTTGATATAAAAACTGTTTTTTCTTTCGAATTTTTTTGTTTGGGAAAATAGTTTTTTCATTGCATTTTTGGTTTTTATTTTAAATTTAATTCATCCAATTATATAAATTTAATATGATAAAATATATTCCATATTTTAAATCCTAAATATTTATATTATATAATAATTTATACTTTATATTTATACAATATTAACAATAAAAATTAGTAAAAACTACCCACCATTATTAGGGTTAAAATGGGTTTACTAAAGTGTTAATCTAAATGGCAAGTGGAAAAAATCAACATAATTCTCTAAATATCATTTTATTTTTATATTTAGACCTTAATATCATTTATACATCTATAAAGTCCAATTTTTTACATGTGTTTCACTAAAAAAATGTGGGTATCACTATTTCTTTTCAAAAATTATTTATGTGTCCTCTCCCCTACTAATGAAAGGCCTTAGCTATCCTTTTTTTCTTCCTTATCCTTAATACATTTGGATCTATCCATATTTAACAAAATAACTTTGTTAAATCACTCCCAATATCGTCGAGGTGGTTTTTTTCATAAATCCATCCAAGGATGGGTATTTGTAAAACCCAAATAAATTTTTCCAAATAAGAGTTAATGTTCAAAAATGAGAGTTTTATTTTTTTATTATTCATCCAAATTAAAATATTATTAGATAATGATTATATAATAACCTTAGTATCTAAAATTTTAAAATCGAAGTTAATCATAGAATAAATCATTTTAGTATTTATTACTATGAATCAGAGAGTTGTAAAAATATTAGTTAAGTTTTATGAGAAAATAAATTATTTTAATTCAAAAATATATTTTAAATTTTTTATTTAAAAACTAAATTTTTGTGTTTTAATTATAATAAATGAATATAATTTTTAAATCGTCATATCAAAATATAAGTTGTGTGATATTCATTGGATTTTTTGGAATATATATATATTTCAGTTAATATTGAAAAATACCAAATTTAGTAAAACATCCATTTATTTAAATTAATATAGTTATTTGAAAGTATAAATATGTTTTTAATATCTTTTCCGGTAACATAAGTATTATTTTGTAATATTTAATGAACCTGATTACTTTTTTATTATATTAATATTTTTTTAATATATATTTTTTCAGGATTATGGATGAGGTTTTCTAAAAACTATTTTAAAATGAATAATTATGCAAGTCGTCAAAGTATATTGTCTTGTAGAAACTATGGGATTGATATTAAATTTAATTATTCTACATTGGTGAATTGAATTTCAAAAAATGGATTCCCTGATTAGAACTATAACAATTGAAAATTTATATTTTGGCCATCTATGTTTCTATGTTATAAAATTATTAGTGAATTAAATTAAAATTAATTATAGTGATTTTGGTAAAAATGAATTTACATAGTACTTACACTATAAAATTAATATAGAAAATGACTTATAAATTTTTAAATCACACATTAGATGGCCATATTTCTACACTATCCATTTTATTGATTTTTTAGTATTATTAGATCCACCCGAAAAGGAAAAAATTTGGATTGAATTCCCTCTTTAAAAAATTTATAAGTTTCTCATTCAATTGAATTATAAAAGGAATCCCCCAATTTATAATTATTAACACCTCTCAATCAATTATTCATTTAAATTACCTTCTATAATAACTTCTCGACTTTCATCCACTGATCCTAGAATCCATAAATTTAAAAATAATCTAACATAAATAGTTATTTGGTGCATACTGAACGCAGTTACTTGTACAAGTGGTAATGATCATCAACATGATTTTTTATTTATTTTTTTGTCTAACCAAATCAATTATTATTAAATAATTATTATATAATAACATAGGTATCCATAATGTTCTGATATTTTTTTTATGTTTTGGTTTTTTTACACTTGCAGACACAACCATCAAATAGGTTAAAAACTCATCACTCCTATGTATTAATGATTTCCATCTAATAAATGATTTTTTTTATTTTTTATTACACACTAACATGGGTTGGACTAATGATTGAAATTTTCTATATATATGATTGCTTCTGATATAAATTAGTTAAACTGAAGACTGATTTTATAGGGTTACATATTTTAGAAACATTCTGTTTGGGTTCACTATAAGTGATCGGTATCTAACGAGTTTTTTTGTGAATCCATAGAAACCTAATGGTTCTTACACCCATGATAACTAATTGAAATAATTTACAACGAAATGAACTCTAAATGGAAAACATGGATAAATATACCTATGATATGACATTGTTTGAGCAGATGATCGTTCATGCTAATAAAACCATTTTGGGCGGACTTTCTTCTATTAATAAGACTCTATTATAAATTGAAGATATGTTAAAATTTTATTCCTTAAATCTCAAATATGATGGGGGTCACCTTTAAATTTTAAATCAATTAGTATAATGTATAGAATTTATATTAATCTATATGTATTTTCTTATTTATCTATAGAGAGGATTGAATGTTTGTTTGGTTCCCCATAAATGGTAGCCTCTTATGTACTAATTAGGGGTACTTCTGGTGTTACTATCATGATGATGGTTTGGAGCCACATAGGCTAATCTTTGTACTGTATCATCATCAACAAAAATGGTAGTTTTTATATATATTGATTATACATAATAGAAAGTATTCATATTTGTCATTTTAAAATTAATCTGAACCTAGGAAGTTCGGTTCCACATAACAACAGAAATCGTACCATTTAAGTTCATGTGATAAGGATAAATCGTGCAGTTTAGTGTCATGCAATAAGGATGCCTGAGATAAACGTGCCAAAAAAATTCATGGTGTGGGGCTTATGCCAATGCATCCAATGATACCTAGAAGGGATATAAGGTAAGAGGTTGGATAGTAACCTATTTAAAATATGACCTAGATAAAATTGAGGATGACTTGGTGTGTTAGTTTTTGACCTCATCGGGGATTCCAATGTATCCCATTTTATGGGAATAAAATTTGACAATGTTTTGTTGTGAGGACCCATGTCTATGGATGACCACTTTTGTATGTCTAATAGTGAAGTATGACCCTTTGACATAACTGATCTAGGGCATAATCCTCATGAGAATTCCCTAAGGTAATTTGTGATGTTTTTTTTGTGGGGGGGGGGGTAAATCTTAAATATTATTCCTATAGTTAGTTAGAGATTACACTTAGATTGATTCTCCTGACATTGATTTTTGGAACTTTCGTTATATACACTACCCAAAAACTGGGTTTCAACAACACCACCCCTTAACAGTGCTAACCAAAAGTGCTGATAAAGGGGGTTCATTTATCCATGGTAAAAAAATAACTCTTAAAGGTGACCCTTTATCAGCGGTTTTTTAGCACTCGTAAAGGAACTTCCATTATCAGTACTATTTTTAGTGTTTTTAAAGGGGGCCCCATTATGAGTTTTTTTCAGTATTGCTGAAAAAAGGTGCTTTATAAGTGTTTTCGTCTTACCACTGATAATGGGTATATTTAAATAATATATATTTCTTAATAAATATTATATTGTCATATAAATATGTAAGTATATTTATATTGATATAAATATAATATATATTTTTAAAATATGATTTAGATTATTATAAGTAACATTCTCCATATAATATATAAGATATGTAGTGAAAACGGATGATAAAATATCTTCAAAAATTATTATTTAATATTTTCCTAATTATCGTTAACTAAAAATCATTTAATAAAAAATTTAAGTAAAAAAATAAAAAAGAATAATAAATGATCTAAAATTAGTTGAAAATGAAACTCAAATTTCAAATGACCATAACATTTGATTCGAGTGTCCATTTGAGCTCTAAAACAAATCAAATCAAAGCCTACAATGAGATCAACAAACTAGTAATTTAAGGGAACCTTATATTACGTTTTTTAAGAAAATAAGGCATGTAATGCCTCCAAAACTGAGTTTTTTTGTCTAAATACACAAAAGTTTAAAAATTCAATGGTATTTTGGCCTCGTTTCCGGGGGTCTTTTTGACCTTTTTCTCTTTGGACTGAATTTATTTGGAGGGGATTCATTTATATTGATATTATGGTTTTAAAATATTATCATTTTTCATAATTAAATGTTACTTATAATCTATTTTATAACAAGATATACATATTTTTTATATATTCACCCATAAAAATTTAATTTTATTAAAGAATAATTAATCATATTTACATATATATTATATTTCTCAATATATAAGGCTTATCTAAATAAAAAAACTAAAATAGAATTTATTTAAATTAAAAAAATATTTATATTGTTATTATTATAAAATGTGATGGTTTCTGTATATATCTATATTTGTGTGCATCTGTATTGACAAATTAATATATATTATCTATATAATGTAAAAATATGTATATACATATTAATATATAATTTTTGTAAATATATATAAATATGTATAATTATAGTTACAAATACGCAATAATATATATGTGTGTGTTAGATATATGTATTTATTTAATTATACACACACAAAAACCAATATTTTTTAAATGTATTTAAAACTGATCAAATAAATTTATATTAATGTAAAAATAAATATATTAATATATAAATATGACAATATATATTTATTAATATATAGATATATATATATATATATATTAATATAACTAAATATATATATACATATATATTATATTTACACGTATATCTATATGATAATATATATATATATTAATATATGTGTTTACATATATATATTAATATACGAGAATATATAACTAAATATATATATATAAATAAATAGATATATTAATAAATGAAGAGAAATGAAATATGGTGGAGTGTTAAAGGCTTTGGCAGGCAAGCAACAGGTCTGAAGTTTGAATCTGGGGGAAGCAAGTCACACGTGCAGGTGGGGAATAAGTCTTGGTGTTGTTAAAGGGGATGGAAGATGTCAAATGATATGGTGTGTCTAGAGCATTCGGGCTATAGTGGAAGGAGGGGCGTTGTTGATGGGGGCATTAAGCGCAGGTAAATCCCCTCAAATTTTTTTAAAATTTTTTAATGTTTTTTATCATTTATCAGCGTTGATAAAGGACACATTTATCAGTCCTTTTTTTATCACTGATAAAAGACGCCTTTTATCATCGTTTTTTTGAATTATTAAATGGGACCCCCTTTCTTTGCCTCATTATTCTAGTGTTGTTAATACCCTTTTATATTGATAGTAAAAGCCATATTTTAAATATTGATATGAGGATTTCTTGGTGGATTGGGATCATACAGTTATAATGATCACCACCAACCCCTATTCCCATGTGAGTCATGATATGTTTATGATACAAGAGGAAATGTTATATCATAAAAACCAAAAAATATTATTTTTGTAATGGGGGATGAATTATAAAGCATATAGGGGAATTGAATGACCTTTGAATGTGCCCATATGTGATAGTCACATAGGATGATATATAATTCTATGACCTATGTAGGCAAAGAGGATAAAGTGTGCTTCCTCCCACCAAAAATACAAGGTCTAACTCTGGAATGGATTACCTTAAGAAAGATACAATGATTTTATGACCCAGATAAATGGAGGCCCTCTTATGGAAGAGGAGAGGATGATTTGGAAGAAGATTTTCTTAAAAAGAATTCATCTGATTGTGTAGGTGTTTTAATCATAACTAACATCTAACACCATATGATTCATCCATTAATGTTAGCAACAAGAGGAACTATAAGATCCAGAAAATCCGACCATCCCTATCACACCTGAAGATGTGGGAAAACGATATAATTAGAAGGGGTTTTCATTTACCCTTCAAACCCATTATTGTATCTCGAAAGTCATGTCTGACTACCCATATGAAAATAACCCATGGATGTGGAGAAGGTTGAAGGCATAAAGTAGGAGTTGTGTTTTTGGAAATGATAGAGGCATTCCCCTTTACTGTGTCCCTAAAATTTGTTCCTGAGGAATAAAAAAGGATAATAAACTACACCAAAAAGATAAAGGAAAAAATGATCATATCCCTCCTCATGGAAACAACTGGTCCATGTCGAATGGGAACACAAGACAATGAAATATAATTATCCATATTTTTCATGATTGTGAGATCCTAGACACAACCTCTATGGTTTTGGTTCTCATGACTGATGCACCCTAAGGACCCTACCAATTAGGTAGAAAAAGAGTATGAACCAACTAACTATTGAAATTCATTTCCAAATGGGAGACACACTGGTTTTCCTCTTCTAATGGTTTTAAAAGTCTAGAGTCTTCAGTCAAGGTTTAAATTTTGTCCCCCTTTGATGAGGGAACACTAAAATTGTATGACTACAATTGGTGTCTTGGAAGAGGTCTCAAAGAGAGGATTTTATAGTTCTTATCTTTCATATTAATAGATCTATTGTGGGGACTGAGTGGATATACACATGATTCATAGTGGGGTGGTATGCCTATAAAATATGGGGAAGCATTTCTAAATGGACTAACTTGTGTGAAAGACTTGGTTGAGGCCTTAGACTAGGCACTCTGAGTTCCCTTAGGTCTCCCTTGAAGCGTCTCATGAAAGTCATGGGTTATGGAGTGGGCCTCCACATTGGTGGTTTCCCTCTAGTGGGAAAGGTGCCCTCACATAGGTGTCTTGTGTTTTAGACCCTAGAGGAACATGGATATTACTATTCCCATTAATCTCCTATTCTCTAGTGTTTTAGAGAGAAACATGTAGTGTTTTAGAGGACTAAGAGAAAGGGGTCACATGACTAGAACATCAAGGATTCTTCATGTTTTCCATTTGTGAAAATAAGGAGCTCGTGTGTCCTATATATAGGAAAATATAGATCAATCGTAAAAGGTGTTACCCTGTGTAGGTACATGGTATTAGAACCTATTTTAGGTGATTAGTTTAGGAGTGTCTAGTCTATCATTTTCTCACAACATTCATGCCCATGTTTCTTGTGAAATAGTGGATATGCCTTCTGGGCTACAATGGAATAGCTGGCGCTAGCTGCTTAGCTCATAGAGATAGTGCCACTGGGAAAATTTGGGTGAACCTATTACCATATATTAAAAAGGTTTCCCCATGTTATTCCTGTCACTGAAAGTTAACGTGTCGGCTCACTAAGATGGTCCCTTTTATATAGTAACCAGCCCCCATAGAAAATTGAGAGTCTCACCACATTTTTTTATGATAGCTCGATTATGTTTTGGGTGAAAATATGTGGAAATGCAATCTATTTCCTCCAGCATAAAGATATATTTCTACTATAACAGGTGTCTATGTGAGGTACACATCTTGAATTATGTGTAAATGTTTAGGGAATATCATTAATAATGTCAAAGAAATCTAGCATTAGAATTAGAATCATTAAGAACGATGAAATGGTTATAAGGAAACTATAGGGAACATTGATTCATTATAACATTAGTTAGTGGGAATTAGTGGAATCACCCTATGAAATTATTCTATTATTTTTCCTAATCCATTTTTCACAGAGAGTATATTTCTATTATTAATATAGTCCAACTGAAAACCATATGAACATTTAGTCTTTTGTGCCATTTCCAATAAATTTATCTTTCAAAATCTTGAGAATACATATATGGTTAGACATGGATTTTAATTATTCTAAAAATTGTGGGGGTTTTTATCATAACATGTATTGTTCCATTTATATTTCCATTTCGTTATTCATGGAAAAACCATTCATAGAACATGTCAAGAAATATGAGGCCTGACTATTTTTCAGAGTTCGCTCTATGGGTTTTAAACCTGCAGAGTGTTTTGTCCCTTTTCCTATGAATATTAATGTCACAAATTTTGGACTAATGTGGATGTTTTATTATTTATAAAATCATTGTCCATATTATTTTAGATGTTTTCCCAAATAAATCATGGTAACCAATGAATTATCCAATATTCTTCATATCCCTGACGGGGAATTCTGAGCCATGACCTGTGTTTTTTTATCTTATAAAATGGTATGAGAAAAATATTTTAGAAAAATATTTGGATTCAATTGTAAATATTGTTTTTACCAAAACATTTTTTTATGGAAACATCTCTTCAGGTATCATTACAGTGTTTTGGGATGAATTTTTTTTTTTAAAATTTAGATGGACATTGAAAGTTGTTGAGTTCATTGTTATTATTCACTAGGAATGTTTACAAGGATCCATGATAGAATAATGGATTCTCTGGAAGTACTGAAAAAAATTATATATATGGTATAATTCATTCCTAGTGTTTTCTAAATATTTTGGTGTCCAAAATTAGGTGGATAGATCAATCATCATGAAAGTAGGATTTCTATGAATTCCTTACAAAAATATGTAGATGGAGTGAGTTTCAAGAAGAATGGAATCTCTAAAAGCTAAGAATATTTTCAAAGGAACTCTGTTTCATGAAGGATGTGTTTCTTGAAGATGTGTAGAATCTGGAATATAAGATATTTTTATGGTGATCTCCACTATTATGAGATGTAGAGCATTGTAAATTCATGAAGGGTTGATGGTGATCTTTGAGACTATGATACGTAAAACACCAGGAATGAGAGAAGTGTTAATGTTGATTCTCCAAATATACAAAACAATTTTCAAATGGAGATGTTTTCCTTGTACATCATTAACTAAGGAGCATCAAAAAAATTGGCGAGCTTTATGAATAAGTGATGATACTGATGGAAGATTATAGAATGGGATGAATACCATATTAATAGGCTTCTAAGACCTTCATAAAATTATAGATAGTCTTACTGAAGATTCAAAGGCTCTATATTCAAAAAGGTGATTCACTAAGGATGTTATTTTACAAAATCATAGAGAAAGGAAGTTCATGTTTGATATGAATGATGATAAGATGTTGTGATATTTAATATGGAAATGTGAGATTCATGAACGTGTTTGAAATTCACAACATGAGGTTTCTTCATGAAGACTATTATCATGTCATTAAGTAAGGTGGGAAATAAGAATTATTTGGTGTTCATGAATGCATAATATACTTTTTAAGAGTTCAGCTATTTCACGATGGTTGGGTGTGATTCATGAAAAGAGTGGGCATAGATAAAGTTGTGAAAATGGATTTCCTAGCAACGATTTGGTAATGTGATAGTCATCATGTGGATTAAATTGTGACTTAAATTGATAATATATCTATAGTTTAGGATTCAATAATTATTGATAATATAGGGACTAACATGATCACAAACTATGTGTCAATATTATCCAAGTACTGAGAAATGTATGTAGAAGAAGGTGGTAATTTCCACCAGCTGTGATCCATACAAGAAAATATTGAGGGAGTGACCATTTAGAACTAGTGAGATATCCCTAAACATTTTAAATTTTGTTTACATAGGAATTTAAGTGATCTATACCGAACTTTATTTTGGCAGTAAGACTTAATAGATATGATAAATCTTCATATGTCCATTGTATACTCCATAGATGTACACCAATGGGGGTGAACCGAGATACATCATTGTCTCATGCATGATATCATTTTTTTTCATAGAGAGGGATGATTTTTCACTTTAATGAAAAACAAGATCTAAACGTTTAGTTGTTTTAAATTTTCATACTATGATTCACCCCCTCATATGGGTACATATCCTAGTTGGGATATAAATTTTCCAAACATAGGAGAATAGAAAAGGTCTCTTATGAGGATGAATATGCTTCTTGTCAACATACCTATTTTATGGGGGATTTTATGGAAAGCCCACATGAGTGTGTTATTGTACAGTTCAACAGTGTAATCATTTTTCTAACATACCTGTTATGTGGGAATCTTATAAAAAGATAATTGGGGCATGTTAATGCATAGTCATATAGAGAATACCTCATGTATTAGACATTATATCACTAGTAGTCATAAAATTATTATGATGTTCAGAAAGTGTCCATGATTAAGAGTATGATGAATGGAGGGGATATATATGAGCACAAAGAAAGTATTTAGACTAATATTAGACAAAAATTTAGAGTCGAATTCATAGATATTTATTATATTTTGGACATGATGTCACGAACCGTCCTCAGGGCCTGTTCTGTGACTACCCCAAGACGGCCGTCAATAGGAAAGGGGCTGGAAACTAGCACCAAAGGCTTAAATCTCGATAAAAGGGAAGGCATTTCCTTTTAATAAGTAATCAAACACAACAGAGTACACAAGGTGAAGTAAACCCTAAGTAAACTGAGAAAAAAAGTAAGTACTATAAATTAAATGGGCTAGAATACAAACCCAACTGAAAGTACAGTTCAACTAAAAAGAATGTACAGTAGTAGTAAAGTAATCATAAACCACCGAGTCGTCCTCCGGATATCCCACATGAAGGGTTGGTACAGATGGTCTCCTCAGCTCCTCGGGTCCGGCCGTCCGCTCTGTGTACATCCCGCCATGTGGTCCACCTCCAGGTACCCTCCCTCTCCACAAGTCTCAACCACGATTAGCGATATTTGTCGTCTGCATCCAACAAAACGTAGTGCGGGCATATCCCATGCAGGGGTGAGTATATGATACTCAGTAGGGACCCCAAGACCCCAGAAGGTCTCCCAGAATCCACAAAGGATAAACCAAAAAGGAAATATACAAACACGAAGTATCAATCAACTCTACATAGGTATATTCCCTTACATATACCTAGGTCACCAATTATTGTTCGACTCCAATTCAAGAGCCCAAGTACAACCTAGTCCACATAGGAAATCACAAACCAGTCCACAGAGGAATGTAATTCTATCATATCAATGATACTTATTGAAAATCAAGACTCAGCTCACATAGGTATACTACTCATGAAGAGGGGTGGATATAATAGACATAGATTCTGAATCATCTCCCATGTCGAACCCATATAGGATCCAAGTACAGAATTCCTCGCTGCCGAACCCACGTAGGATCCTAGTACAGTAACCATCACTGTCAAACCCACGTAGGATCCATGTACAATCATCCTCACTTCTGAACCCACATAGGATCCAAGTACAGTTTTCCTCGCTTCCGAACCCACGTAGGATCCATGTACAGTCCTCTTCGTCATCAAACCCACGGAGGATCCCAACATGGTAGTCGTCACAGTCATAGCCATCTCTAGGGTTTTCACACGTAGAAAACTCGATTCCGGGAGGGTCCGCTCCTTGAGTGAAAGGGATGGATACATCAGCCATTGGAAAGATCAGATATGATGTATCCCAACATTCCGTCCCACGTCATAGGGGAAAAACCAAACAGAACGTGCCCATGCCATGAAGAACAAGACAACCATTTCATTTTCCTAAAGTACACGGAATGTAGGTAACAAATACACACCGTGTCATCAGACAACGGGTACTGCCTGTGTGAAAGGGCCCATGTCATGGGGCTGGTCGTGAAAAAAAAGTAACTACACAACATGTGGTATGGTTACATGTAATGTCTTCAGTCCATCGGTACTTTCCGTGTACCACATCCCATGTTTAAAGGATGTTCGTGTAAAAAGTACGTACATGGTGTGTTGTATGGTTACACGCCGTATAGAAACATCTGAGGACGGCTTAGTGTACGCTGGCCATGCCTGGACATGTGGTAGAGTTCATGCCCATGTACTCCACCCCGTGTCCGTGTATTCCCAGAATACACACCGAGTAATCACGAAGCTGCTTCTGCCATGGTAAAGGTATTACACGCCGTGCCTCTTGGCCGTGTGGTTCTGCCCGTGTCCGTGTATCTCCCAAATTACACGTCGAGCCTCTGGAAGCCAATTCTTCCTTTCTAGAATGTGAATACATTCCATGTTACTTGACTGTGTATTTCTATCTGTGTTCGTGTATTTTCCCTGAATACATGACATGTCCATCGAAGCCTCCTCTGACAAACAGTGTGGAGAGTACACGCTGTGTCTAGAGTCACACACCATGTGTTACTTTTCTATCGTTTGAAATAGAAGCTACAGTACCCTTGTACTATAAGGTGTGTGCTTCTGGTGGACACACCGTTTATTCTAGAAATTTCCTGAAATGACACCTCTGAGCATCACGCCTCTCGAGGTGTCTCTTCTTCATTCTGATGATCAGATTTCTACAAAACATATTCTTCTAGGTTGCCTCGATGCTCTGAGGCCGTTTACAATGTTTTTGGGCCTCTGATTGGCTCTGAAAACATAACTTGATTCACGGATCAAGAACAGTTGAAGGTCTCCACTTATTCACAGAAACAGCAGAGGAATCAGGCCATGTTAGTTTGGTATGGTCCCTTTCACATTAGTCCGATAACAAGTGTTATAAGAGGAACACCAACATGAAAGAGAAACCAATCATTACCCAAACCAAACACACCCCAACCTCAATGAATGTTCGCGGTTGTCAAGCACTACGGATGATGGCGTCGTATCCCTCGTCGTTGGTGTCTCCTCCCTTGTCGCAGAGGAAGAAGAGGATGGAGAAACCAGGGCCGATGATCCAACGTTCTTCGTCGGAGAGTTGGCGTTCTTCGTTGAAGATGATGTTCTTCAAATGGACCAGAGATCTATCCTCCAATTCTCAACAGAACAAGCTAAACAAAATAAAATAATATTCCCCTTATTTTATTTTACGTTGCCATGCATTCAGAAATACGAAATCAAACACTCAATCAATAAATGAAAGAGTTTCAATCCATTAATTATGGTGTGTGTTGGCATTAATTAAAAAGGGATAGAGGGGAGAGGAAGGGTTACTCATTAAAAGGGAGTTCAAATGTTTAGGAGGGGGTTAAGGTGTTATGGTGTGTGAAGAGTTGGGGCTCATGTGGGCCCCACCTCCAACATAACCATGCATGGGATGTTGGGTGGTTGTGGGCCCCACCAACAACTACCCATGGGAGAGATTAAATTCCAAGTATAATAAAATAAAATTGTACACAATTTTATTTACTTCTTATATAAACCCGAAAATTTAAATTCTTCTCCCGTGTAAACACATCTACGGTAAAAGTACTCTTAAAAAAATACTGGCGTTGTGAGTTCTTTGGTGCCCTCAAATTTCAATTCAGATCACTGGTTCAAATGATATAAAAACTTGTTCATTTGTTTACTAAACATACCTGCGCTAAACTGTGGAAATTGATTCTGGGCACCCCGGGCCTCAGAATCAGATGCCGTCAGAAACTGCGTACTCGTAAAATGCCAGAGAATTTAAGAAAAAAAATTTCCTTCAAATTTATGGGTCTTTACATTACTCCAACCTTGGTTATTAACATCCCAGTAAAGATACATCATAAACTAGTGAGAAAATTGGGGGTACTGTGAAGGCATCTGAGCCCCCCGCTCCCATGTGCTCTCATTGAGGTTACCGTGATGCCACCTGATGCGCACTAGAGTAATCAACCATCCATATAGGACCCACTCATGTTGATTCTCTATATCCACTGGGAACTCCACAAAAGTCACCCTGTCATCGGTGTCCAGCTCCCCGTGATCAATGATATGCGTCGGGTCATGCACGTATTTCCTCGGCTGAGATTGGTGGAATATGTCGTGCACCCTGTGCAACTGAGGTGGAAGAGCCAGGCGATAACCACCTTTCCTATTCTACCGAGAACCTGGAATGGTCTGATGAAGCACACAGATAACTTGTCGCCCCGACCAAATCTCCGTAGTCCACGTCGAGTTGAGACTCGTATGAAAACGTGGTCACCGTCCTTGAACTCCAGTGGTCTCCGCCTCCTATCAACATAGGACTTTTGTCAGCTCTGAGCAGTCCTTATCTGCTCCTGGATGATCTGTACCCTCTCTGTCGTATCCTGAACCATCTGTAGTCCTATGTGTGCTGACTCCCTAGGGTCTGTCCAGCACATAGGTGATCTACAACATCGGTCGTACAATGCCCCGTATAGTTCCATCCCGATGGTGGAGTGGTAGGTGTTGTTGTATGAAAACTCCACCAAAGGTAGGTGATCCTCCCAGCTATGACCAAAGTCGAGAACACAAGAATGGAGCATGTCCTCGAGATTCTTAATGGTCCTCTCCATCTGGCCATTCTTCTGAGGATGAAAGGTGGTGCTCAGTCGTAGTTGCGTCCCAAAATCCTCTTGCAACCCTTTCCAAAACTGGGAATTAAATCGAGCTTCTCGGTCCGAGACGATAGATGATGGCACACCATGAAGCCATACAATCTCTTGAATGTAGAGGCATCCCAAGCTCTCCTTTGAGACCTTCTCTCTGATAGGTAGTAAGTGGGAAGACTTGGTGAGTCGGTCGACAATTACCCAGATGGAGTTATGTCCTCTGGAAGTTCGAGGGAGTCCCATCACGAAATCCATGGATATCCCATCCCACTTCCACTTTGGGTCCTCTAAGGGATACACCAAGCATACTGGTACCTGGTGCTCCGCCTTCACCTGCTGGCAGGGGAGGCATCGTGAAACAACCTCATCCAAACCCTTCTTTATACCCGTCCACCAGTGTTGTGGTCTGAGGTCCTGGTACATCTTCACTACTCCTGGATGTACTGCCAAAGGGGAAGTGTGAAAGTCTCTCAGCACCTCCTCCTGTAATGCAATTGGTATCATGGTACATCCCCAGAAGAGGATGACGTGCTCTCCCCCTACAAAAAAATCTATCAGGTGCATGTCCTGTGGATATCTGTGCATGTCGTGTCTCACAGTCAATGTCACCACGTTGTGCCTCCCTGACCCGCTGAAGTAGTAGAGGAGTGACTGTGAGCGACTGTAGAAAGGCTGCTCCATCTCTATCCACGAAGGATATCTTCAACTCAACAAGTTTCTATGTCTCTTCTCCAGGTAGATGAATGCCCAATCTCCTACTGAGTTTACAAACTACTACGTTCCCCTTCTCAGGAGTATAGACTATCTCAAAGTCATTATCCTGGAAGAACTCAAGCCATCACCACTGTCTCAGATTTAGGTCCTTCTGCGAGAAAATGTACCTGAGACTCTGGTTGTAAGAGTAAACTGTAAAGTGCTCACCCATTAGATTGTGCTGCCACTTCATCAAGGTGAAGGCCACTGCTTCTAAGTCCAGGTCATGGGTAGCTTAGTTTTGCTCGTGCTGCCTCAACGGTCTTGATCCATAGTCAATAAGTACCTTCTCCTATATCAGTACACACCCGAGTCCGGTCCCTGATGCATCGCAGTATACAATGTACGATACGCCCTCCTCATGTAGCCTCAAGATGGGTGCACTGTTCAATCTCTGTCTCTGCTCCTAAAAGCTTTGCTGACATCTCTCTGACCACACGAAAGGTTTCCCCTCATTCGTCAAACCTAAATGAAGTGATGCAACTCTGGAAAAGTCTGGTACAAATCCCCGATTTTATCCATCCAGACCTAGGAAACTCCGCACCTCAGTCATGCTCTTGGGTGGCTCCAAAGATAGTTCTACCTTGATCTTCGCAGGATCCACCGCAACTCCCGCCTCATAGATGTTGTTCCCCAAGAAGTGGTCCTCCCGAATCTAGAACTAGCACTTCGATATCTTACCATAATGTTGGTGATCTCGGTGTGTATCCAGTACAAACCGCAAGTGGTAAGCCTGCTCCTCCTCCATAGTTGAGTAAATCAAAATGTCGTCAATGAAGACTACGACAAACCGATCGAGGTAAGGCTGGAAGGTCCTATTCATGAGACTCACGAACACTACTACAGTACTGGTTACACTGCAAGGCATTACCAAGAACTCATAGTGGCCATACCGACACCTTAAGGTTGTCTTATACACATCCTCGTCTCGAACTGTGAGATGATGATAGACTGGCCTGAGGACTATCTTCGAGAACTAAGTGCTCTCTTAAGCTGATCAAAGAGGTATTCAATCCTCAGAAGTGGATACTTGTTCTTCACGGTCACCTGGTTCATGAGACGGTAGTCCACACACAGTCGCAAGCTCCTGTCCGCCTTCATGGAGAACAAAATTGGAGAAGCCCAGGGCAAAACACTGGGTCGAATGAATCCCTTGCCCTGCAAGTCCTCCAGCTGTACCCGCAGCTCCAAACGCTCAGTAGGAGCCATCCGATATGCTGGCGTAGTTATCGTGGCTGTCCCAGGGTATATGTCAATATTGATGTCTACCTCTCTGCGAGGAGGTAGTCTTGGAATGTCGTCAGTAAAAACATCTGTATACTGATCCACCACATCAGGAAAACTCGGACTACACACATCAACTGCTCCTAGGATCAGACTAGACAACTGATGGGTGATCAGTTGTCCTCTCCTCTGTGTGAGTTCATCCTGCACTGAAAAGGCTCCATTCTTAACGGTGAAGGTGATCCTACTCCCATCGGTGAGGACACACCGCACCTTGTGTCTAAGACAGTCGATCTGAGCATGGACCGTAGATAACTAATCCATGGCCGAGATGACGTCGTAAGGCCTCGAAGCCAATAAAAGAAGATCCCAGCTGAAGGTCTCACCTCCTAGAGTAATCTCACACTGTCATCACCAGTGCGTAATCATCAAGTCTTCTCCCGTAGGAGTCTCTAGCCGTAAGGATCGAGCCACCGGCTCTGTCGGAATCTCTGAGCTCCGAACAAGGGCAGCAGAAATGAAATAATGACTCGCCCTTGTGTCTATAAGAACTGCAGCAAGGGTGGAGTAGACACAGATAGTATCTAGAATAATCTCAGGTGTGTTTTGCTCATAAGCCTCCACTTCCTGAAGCTGATCCTGCCTTCGTCGGCCAGTTCCCTCTAGTCCGGGTGGACTCCTAATGGTGGTGGTGGTAGTGCCTCAAAGCATCGTCCACCACCTGTTTATTGGACTTCTCCTCAACCTCATCCGATTGCTCCCTATGGACCACCACGGTTAATACTCTGCCTCTGCCTAGGCGGTCCCTCAACCGTCTACTTCTCCTCTACATGGCGGGTCGGGCAGTCACAAGCCATGTGGCCCTGCCAGCCGCATGCATAGAACTATCTCCCTCTCGTATGACTGGATCTACTGCGTGTGCCCCGCACAACCGAACCAGTATCCTGAGGTTGCCCCCCTGATGGCCTGGTCTGTTTGGACCTCTGTGACACCTATCTACTATCGGCTCTAGAAGACTTCTCTACATGTCGCCCTGCAGTAAGCCTCACTGCTGGTGTAGGCTCAGCATGAAACCTCTCCATAATAAGGGCTCGCACCAGTACACCTACCTGCGTCGGAATGCTAAGGGAGATCATCGAAGCCCTGATCTCATTCCTCAATCCCTACTCAAAGTTTTGGGCCCGAATGAATGGGTCACATACCTTGTCTATGGAGTAGCCTGAGAGGTCGGTAAATCTCTCCGAGTACTGGGCTAATGTCATGCTGCCATTCCACAGCTGTAGTAACTCCAGAATGCACACCGCACTGAGGGTTGCTGGAATGAACTCCGAATGGAAAAGGATCTAGAAGTCAATCCAAAGTAGTGATGCCTCGTCACGGACCTAGAGCATCAGGCTCCACCATCTACCTACTGCTGCATGTATGGAGACTCGCCGAATGGATCACCATGAGGTTAGTCGGTGTCCCTACTAATCTGAAGACTCAAAAAACAGCCTCCAGCCAATCCTCGGGCTACATGAGGGTCTATCTATCCACGGAACCTAGGAGGCCTCTAATGCTGAAACTCGTGCAGTGCACACAGGCAACGTGCACTCTCCTCTGCTGCGGCTGGTGGCATCGGTGGCTCAGCGGGTAGAGGTACCACCAGTGCCTCCACTGTAATGGGCCATGCACCGAGGCCTCGTTGCTCGGTGGGCTACCATCTCTCACAATTCTTGGAACCATAGCTGGCTAATGTCGTCGGGCCATCCTGAATGAAACAGGTGTGGCACAGTTATTACAATATACTTGGTGAGCTGACACAATGTAATCACAAATAAAACATTTAAAACACACATCCGGTCAATGTTTTCATGCACTGAGTCGGAAATCAGAAGTTAGGGTCCTGGTGTATGGATACGTCGGCCGCCACACCAACACTAGACTACATGGACTGATAACCACACTCAATTACCTAAACAACATTTCTTCACATAGAAGAAATTATCTAAGTCCTATGTTCTGCGGTAGAACTAACACCTATAATACCAATTTTTCACGACTCGTCCTCGGGGCCCGTGTTGTGACTACCACAAGCCCACCTTCCATAGGCCAGGGGCTGGCGACTAGCACCAAAGGTCCAAATCCCGATAAAAGGGGAGAAATTTCATTTTTATAAGTAAAAAAACACAACAGAGTACGCAAGATGAAGTAAACACTAAGTAAACTGAGTTCAAAAGTAAGTGATGGAATTTAAATAGGCCAGAATACAGACCCAATTGAAAGTACAGTAAAACTGAAATGAAAGTAAAATAGTTGTAAAGTAATCAGATACCACTGAGTTGTCTTCCAACTATCCCACCTGAAGAGTGGGTACAAATGGTCTCCTCAGCTCCTCGGGCCCAGCCGTCCGCTCCGTGTATGTCCCGCCAAGTGGTCCACCTCTAGGCACCGTCCCACTCCACAAGTCTCAACCAAGATCAGGGCTGTCTGTCATCTTCATCCAACACATTGCAGTGTTGGCATAGCCCTAGCAGGGGTGAGCATACGATACTCAGTAGGGACAACAAGACCCCCGATGGTTTCCCAGAATCCACAAAGGATAAACCAAAAATTAAAGATAAAAACCTGAAGTATCAATCAACTCTACATAGGTATATGAGTATACATATACCTAAGTCACCAATTCCAGTTCGACACCAATTCAAGAGCCCAAGTACAACCCAGTCCACATAGGAAAGCACAACCTAGTCCACACAGGAAAGTAAGTCTATCATATCAATAAAACTGATTGAAAAGAAAGACTCAGCTCACATAGGTATACTACTCTAGAAGAGTGGTGGAGATGATAGATATAGCTTCTGAATCATCTCCCCTGCTGAACCCACGTAGGATCCATGTACAGAATTCGTCACTGCCGAACCCACGTAGGATCTTAGTATAGTAATCATCGTTGCCGAACCCACATAGGATCCAAGTACAGTCATCCTCGCTACCGAACCCATGTAGGATCCAAGTACAATCATCCTCACTACCGAACCAATGTAGGATCCAAGTACAGTCATTATCGTCATCGAACCCACGAAGGATCCCAGCACTGTAGTTATCGCAGTCGCAGCCATCACTAGGGTTTCGACACACGGCATACTCGATTCCGAGAGGGTCCACAGCTCGAGTCAAAGGGGTGGATACATCAACTGTCACAAAGACCAGAGATGATGTATCCCAACGTTCCGTCCCATGTCATAGGGGAAAAACCAAGCATAATGCTCCAACGTCACAGAGAACAAGACAACCAAACCATTTTCCTAATGTACACGGCGTGTAGGTAAGTAATACATGCCGTGTCATCAGACTCTGGGTACTGCCGATGTGAAACGACCCGTGTCATGGGGCTGGTTGTGTAAAAAAAAGTAAGCACATGGCATGTGGTATGGTTACACGTTGTGTCCAAACTTCTGGGGTCAGATCCATGTAATCTGGCCATGCCTAGCAATGTGGTGGAGTACCTGCCCATGTACTCCACCCCATGTACATGTATTCCTGGAATTCACGACAAGTCATCACGAAGCCGCTTCTGCCATGATGAAGGTAGTACATGCTGTCCATCTTGGCGGTGTTGTTCAGCCCATGTCCATGTATCTCCCAAATTACACGCCGAACCTCACGATGCTGCTTATGCCTTTCTATGAAGTGAATACACGTCGTGTTACATGGACATCTATTGTTGTCTGTGTCCGTGTATTTTCCCTAAATACACACCATGTCTGTTGGAGCCTCCTCTGACAAATAGTGTGGAGAGTACATGTCGTTTCTAGATTCACACGCCATGTGTTACTTTTCTATCATTTGAAACGGAAGCTACAATGTGGTTGTACTACACGGCGTGTGCTTCTGGTGTACACACCGTGTATTATGGAATTTTACAGAAATGACGCCATTGAACATCACGCCTCCCGAGGTGTCCGTTCTTCGTTCTGATGATCCTATTTCTATGAAAATTCTACTTCTAGGTCACCCTGATTCTCTGAGGCTGTTTAAGAAGTTTTTGGGCCTCCTATCAACTTCCAAAACATAAATTGATTCACAAATCAAGAACAGTTGAAGGTCTCCACTTATTCACAATAACGACGGAGTAATCGGGCCGTGTTAGTTTTGTCTGGTCCCTTCCGCATTAGTCTGATAAAAAGTGGTTTAAGTGGAACAACAACATGTAAGAAAAACCAATCAATACCAAAACCAAACACACGCCTACCTCGAACAAAGTTTTCGGTTTTCAAGCGTCGTGGATGATGGCGTCGTTTCCCTCATGGTCGGTGTCTCCTCCCTTGTCACGGAGGAATAAGAGGATAGAAAAACCCGGACTGCCGAGCTGATGTTCTTCGTTGGGGAGTTGGAATTCTTTGTTGAAGATGAAGTTCTTCAAAAGGGACTTGAGCTCTCTTCTCCAATTCTCAACACAACAAGCTATCCAAAATAAAATAAGCTTCCCCTTATTTTATTTTACTTTTCCATGCATTCAAAAATAAGAATTCAAACACTCAATCAATAAATGAAAGAGTCTCAATCCATTAATTATGGTGTGTGTTGGCATGAATTAAAGAGGGGGAGAGGGGAGAGGATGGGTTACACATTAAAAGGGAGTTAACAAGTTTAAGAGGGGGTTAAGGTGTTATGGAATGTGAAGATTTATGGCTCGTGTGGGCCCCACCTCCCACATAACCACACATGAGATGTTGGGTGGTTGTGGGCCCCACCAACAACTACCCATGGGAGATTTTAACTTCCAATGATAATAAAATGAAATTGTACAAAATTTTATTTACATCGTATTGAAACCCAAAAATTTAACTTCTTCTCCTGTGTAAATGCATCTTCGGCAAAAGTCCTCTTAGGCAAATACTGGCGTTGTGAGTTCATCAGTGCCCTCAGATTTCAATTACGAGCACCAGTTGAAAAGATATAAAAACCCACTCATTCATTTACTAAATGTACCTAAGCTAAACTTCAGAAATTGATTCCGGGAACACCGGGCCTCAGAAGCAGATGCCTTCCGAAACTGCGTACTCGTAAAATCTCAAAAAATTTATGAAAAAAAAATTCTTCAAATTTAAGAGTCTTTACATAGGACATCTCCATTTTCCTTGGTTTTCCTCTGAATAAGGGAACTCAAATTAAGAGGTCATGCATTGATCCTTATTTTTATATAGGTATAGGAGAAGTTTTCATTAACCCATGGATTAAAGTAGGGCTTGACACCTATTTTTCACCATGTATCTTATTGAATTGAGAATCCAGCCACACTTGTTGATTATGTTACCCATGCAGATTACGGTCATGGGGAAAAGACCATAACCATATAGTTTAACACTTTTTGGTATGGATGAATGTTACTCTATGTGAAAAATGAATACTTGGTTTGAATTAAGGGATAAGACCTGTGATTGACTACATATCTTCTTGGAGAAATAATAATACCACATTTATTTCATAATGTATTTCCCTAAACTGTGTTAATCCGTTTATGGTGAATGGCGGTTTTTTGAATACGGTCCCACACATGGGTTGAGAGACCATATTGAAACCTATAATGTATTTCTGACTGATTAATGTTATAGCAAGGGAATTTAAAAGATTGCTTTTAGACAATGATTTAGGACCTAGGTGTCACTACATATATCGTGGAAACATAAATAATATCTTGTTTAGTTCTTAAGGAACTCATGAATATTAATGTTCTGAGATGAAGGCATCTGGTGTTCCTTTTAATGTCTAGTGCCTTATATCATGATAACCTCGATGTGAATTTTATTCATTACTTATTAATGGAATTTCATTACCAAAACTCATATTCCCTCATGGGAAATGCCCATTGTGAGCAAGAAAGAGTGGAAAAGGTTTCTTTCACCACATGAATGTGATATAACTAAATGATATGGTATTTTATAAGTAACTGAGAATCATGAGACACATATTTCTTGAAAGACTCCATATACTACTATGACACATACACAAGTAGGGTATATTTACTCTATTGTGTTATGGGTGAGCCCAGTATTTGATATTATGGGAACTCTATATATCTCATAGGACTGGGAATCAATCCACACATAGTCGTTTGGGGATATCATGTTGTTTTATTTAACTGATAAGGACTGTGGATATGTAGTTTTACATATTTTAGCAAGGTTTTTGGTCACCCAATGATAAAGGGATTTAGTATAACATTTTTCCCATTATTATAGATTTAAGCATCAATATATATCTAGTGATGAAATTAATCTATCCACATGTAGTTAATGACAACATTTCCCCACATCTACTTGCATTAGATTAAGGGAATGGTGGATTTCATGTTCTCTAGAATGATGGATTAGTCCAGGAACATAGGGTGTAGGTTTTTTAATAGATCTCATTGATATATGTGTAAATCCATAAATATATTAGGAATTAAGATGTGGATGGGGATCAACTGCTATATAGGTACCTCTTTAAAGCATATGACAGAATTCATTACACATTTAAATCTCCTAGAATAGATATAAAGACATAGAAATTTCAGATTTTTTTTTTCAATTTTCTATGGAACTTGACGAGTCCACAGTTTCTGGAGGAACCTGATTCTGAGGCCCGATGGGCCCAGAATTAATTTCTGAAGTTTTTTTCGGGTACGTTCAGTGAACGTAAAAGGGGGTTTTTCTATCTTTTGAACCGGTGCTCAGAATTGAAATCTGAGGGCACCAATGAACTCACATCATCAGTATTCTTTTAAGGGTACCTTTACCACAATTTCATTTTTTTTTGTATGAGGTAGTTAAAATTTTGGGAATCGTGAGGACATAAATAAATTGTTGTGTTACAATTTATTTTTGTGGATGTTAATTCCTCCAAAGAGAAGTTGGAGGTGGGGACCACAACCCACCTAACTTTCCATGGGAGGCAATGACTATGGTGGTGGGACCGGCACAGACCCCTAACCCTTCAAATCCTCATTATAACTATCCAATTCTCCCATTAATTAATTTTTTATCTCTCCACCTCCAAAACTTTAAAAATTCCATCTAATGTAATTAATAACCTTATTAATTAAGTTGACACATCTCCTTTGAATTAATTTGAATTGCATGGTAATTGATTAAAATTGGATAAGTCTTCCATAATATTTTCCATAGAAAATATTTTGGGATGAATCATTGGAGAATTAGAGGAGCTTTGATCTTCTATGAAGAACATCTTCCTCTCTTGGTGAAGAACTCTCCATGACTCGAAGGATGTGAAGCCACTTCTTCTTCTTTTGCGTCAAGGGAGGAGACACCGTTGCGGGGAACGACACCAATGGCGAAAGCTCTTCCTATGACATTGACAGAGTGAAATAGTTCTTCCAAGATGCCCGACCCCCATGACATTCGTCTTCGGTGGTTGGAATACATGCAACTTCTTTTCAAAGTAGGGGAATTGTATTGAATTTCTCCTTTCATTTTTGAGGAACGAACAACAAGCGCGAACCAACCTCTGCCGGGTTGATCCGTGTATCGCTCATTCACGTGGGTTGGGATTCAAATCTGAAGCGGGGTTATGTTCAGGTTTGATTTTATTTTGAATAATTTAATCTTGATTGAAAAATTCTAACGCGGAGGGCACATGCCGAAGAACAATCCTGAACCTTCCACTGATTGTTCATCTGTGCGCGGATTGACGAGCGATGATGAAACGAGACCGCAACGACAATTTGGAACATTCAAAGTAGAGTTCGGGTCCCGAGATGATCTTAGGGGCAGACAGTGGGAGAAATGGAAAACTGGAGCATGTCCGGTGGTCCGCAGATGGTGGAAGCGACGTGCCATCGGAACAGGATGTCGCGGCTGAGCAGCAGCGGCAGGTGGAACCGGAATGGCAGAGCCGTTCCGAAATTAAAGAGTCACAGCTTAATGTAGTGCCAGCTGACTGAGGCGTCGCACCCCCTACCTGGTTGGAAAGCCACGGGCCGGGATGCACCATCCGGTCCAGGCTGTACTAAGGCGGGCTGGACGAGGACGCGGGTCAGGTCGCTAGGTTCGGGCCGACCCAGGGTGTGTTGGGCCGGGTCGAACTGGGCCCAGACCCCCCATCTTCGGACCCTTTTCGGTTAAATTCCCATAACATGAACTAAGGACCTACAATCAATGCACCCTCATTTTCATTGGAATCCTTTAAATGTGATGGTCGATTCAAAATATTAAACTCAATGTTTTGGTGAAATTTGTGTACGGGCGAGTTGGTTCGAACCCGAAACCAACTGGGCCCTCGGAGCAGAAACACTTATAACTTAAGGACCGGACTTCCGATTGATGTGTCTTCCACTACGTTGGATTCCTTTTTATGTTATAGTTCTTTTGGAATAATCCACGTGGGGTTCAGACCAGTTTGGAGAATGTTCGGGTTGGTTTTAGCTTAAAACCCAACCGGGCCGCTGGAATTGAAAAACCAATAACTCACAGACCGGGTGTCCGATTGGCACACCGTCTATTGAATTGAAACCCCTATGATGAGGTGGCCCTTTTTTATACTTCTACATGAGACTTTGTGACACTTACAGTATCAGTTTCAGGCTCGTGGAGTGGATCATCCCAGAGCCGAGCAGATCGAGTGCAGATACATAGTAGCTGTAGACCTAACGACTGCTTGACCGATTCGACTCGGAGTGATTCGATTAGCCCAGTGGACGGAGCGACTAGTTTGGAAGAAGACACAAGGTGGATGGAGCTCTTGGTATGGAAGCAGACCCGCACTACTCGACAGGAGGAGTACCTCGGATGGCTATTAGGGGAAGCGCCCGGTTTGGCCGCACACCCACAGCGGAGGAGCACGCGGTTTGGCAGCAGACCCGCGGTACTTGACTGAAGGAGTACCTCAGTAGTCTATGGTTAGTGAGTAGTGCCTCAGAGTCACTACATGGCCATTTTACTCGACAGAGGAGGAATTATCTAGTAGTTGTGGTTTTGAAAATGAAAATCATGGTTTGAGCTGAGTCAAAGACCTTTGTGTTTTCGTCATGATTGAGATGGGTTATTTGATAACATAGGTATATGTATGGGTATATATCTATGTAAAGGTTATCTATTGAGATCTTTCTTTTTTGTTTTACTTGTTGGATTTAGTGATACCTTGAGGGTCTCGGGGTCGCTACTGAGTATCGTTATACTCACCCCTGCACGGGCTATGCCCGCAACTCATTGTGTTTGATGCAGACGACGGAAATCTCTGACCGAGGAAGAGTTTACGAGGACTGGATAGTACTTGGAGGTGGACACTCGGCGGGAGTACACATGGAGAAGACCATTAGACGTAGATTTCTGAGGATTACATCTATACCTACCATTCAGGTATGAACCTGGAGGACCATCCTGGAGCTGCTTCCATTATACAGCTATTTGTATTTTTAGTTGTACTTTCTTTTAGTTGTAGTTGTACCTTTCTGTTTGGCTTGTATTTATTGCCACTTTGTACTTTCAGAACACTTTGTATACTGCTTTTCTTAGTGTTTTATTCCTCTTTTATAGTAGTTGTGTGTGATATCATTTTATGAAGGCAATGCCTTCCCATTTTTTAGGGAGTTAAGCATTTGGTGTTAGTCGCCAGCCCCTGGCCTGTGGAAGGCGGTATTGGGGTATTCACGACACAGGAACAGAGGACGGGTCATAAAAAATTGGTATCAATGGAGTCAGTTATACCACATAACTCAGGACTCTGATCATTATTTTTTGTGAAGCAATAGTGTTAAGGGTACCGAGTGTGGTTTTCAGTTCAGGGAGTCCAGCGTTGGTGTGGTGACCGACGTATCCATACCCAAAGACCCTGACTACTAATTTCCGACTCAGTGCATGAAAACACTGATTGTGTGTGTGTTTTCAAAAGTTTTCTTTTAAAGTCATCTCAAACCACATCTGCTCACCAGTTATATTCTTTGACCATCTCACATCTGTTTCTTTCAGGATGCCTCCCCACGGATGAATAGCTAGAGCCCCGAGAGTTGTAAATACTGATAGCCCGTCGAGCGATGAGGCCTCAGTACAGGGCCCTCTTCCAGTTGAGGCACCAGTGGAGGAACCAGCAGTACTACTTCCCGTTGGGCCAGGATTCCACTATCCCCAACAGGAGGCGATGCACACCACTTGAAACCATTACACGAGTTCTAGCACTAGAGGCCACCCAGGTTCAGGGGAGAGACGGCCCCGCAGGCGGCTGGGGATTGGATGGAGGCTGTGGTGAGAGTCTTCAGGCTAGTAGGGATGCCAGCAGACTTTGTGGTGATCCATTCTGCTAGCCTTTTTATGGTAGCAGCAGGCATATGGTGGATCCTGATGTTCTAGATGCACTACAAGGTGACACTATTATGTGAAAACATCGAGAGCCTATTCCGGGTGGGGTTTGTACCCGTCACCCTTTGAGCAGTGCATATACTGGACCTACTGCATCTGTAGTACGACAGCAAGATAGTGGCACAGTACTCAGCAAGGTTCATAGAACTATCACGTTACCCTATAGATATGGTACGCGACCCGTTCATCAGGGCCCAGACCTTTGAGCAGGGACTCAGGAAAGATATTAGAGCTTCATTTGTCTACCACATCATCCCAATGTAGACGGGGGTGTTGGAGCGAGCCCTCCTAGTAGGGAGTTTCCTTGATGAGTAGTCTCTAGCATCAAAACCCACCAGTAGTCGACATGCAGCAGAGTCTTCTGTAGCTAGCGGTAGAGAGATGATGCAGAGGTTCAAGAGGACCAGACCTACAGGTGGTTGACCGCACGACTCAGGATTGGTAGTGTGGGGAATCTAGGGTGGAGACAAAGCCAGGAATACCTGGAACGAACAGTGTTACTCCTACGGTGGGATTGGTCAAATGGAACTTGACTGTCCGTCCTACCGTACAGATGATCAGCAGATAGATGAAGGACCTCCCAGGCTAAGGCATAGGTTCGATCTTGATGGACAACAAGGATATGGGCGTGCAGCTGGTGGTGGACGACGCTTCGAGGTGATTCCACCACCACCACCAGGAGGTCCACCCCGACCGTAGGGAATGGGTGGACATGGGAGACCACAACTTCAGGTAGCTGAACCATACAACTATGGATCTCTGTAAGCAGGTGGACAGGAGTAGGACTAGTTAAATGCTTGTAGGCCTTTGTCCATGGTGCTTCTGGATTCCTTGTTGTCATTGATTTTGGTTTCTTTGGGTCTTTGTACATTGAGCTGCAGTAATAAATGACACTTTTCCTTGTGACGTTTTCTTTCATTACTTTTTTTGTGGTTAATATTAAGAGGTTCTGGTTAAAACTGTTGTCTTGACGCTCACTTTTGAGATTCCTACTGGAGGTGACCTAGTGACCACACACTGATGCCGAATGTGTGACTCAACCCGTGGCGGCGAGAGTAACGGTTGGACCTCCTAGTAGTAGATTCGAGACCATATAACATCATCCATGGAATGAATTAGTATTATTCATGTCAGGATTGACTGTATTAGGCAAAGAGTGTGGTTCATATGGGGGATGAGACCATATTTCTCTTTTCAGTAAAGGAGAAATCATAACAGCTCTTGTAAATCGTAAACAAAGAAGGGTGGAGATGATTTCTTATAATTGGCTATAATCACTCATAGTTTGTCGAGAAAACGGTTTACGATTCACTCCAATATCAATAATCTCAGGTGTGTCTTATTTCAGAAGAATCTGAACCTGAGACAGCGGTGATGGATTAAGTTCCTCAAAGACAATGACTTCGAGATAGTCTATACTACTGTGGAGGGGAACGTAGTATCAGATGCACTCAACAAGAGTTTAGGCATTCAACAGCTAGGAGAGGTGACAGAGCAGCTAGCCATGTTTCTGATATCATTTGTAGATAGGGATGGTGCAACCTATCTAAAGTCACTCCTCCTATTTCTTCTGCAGAGTAGGCGAGGTGGCTTAACAGCTGGCCCTTCCACCTCAATTATACCGGGTGCACGACGTCATCCATGTATCTCAGTTGAGGGGATTCGTGCTTGACCTATCCTACATCATCGACCACATGGAGCTAGACGTCGATGACGGGGTTACATTCAGAGAGGTCCCAGTGGTGATCGAGGATCGACAGAAGGAGGTCTGACGTGGACGGTCTATACCTCTGGTGCACAAGCACTGGTAGCACATGAACCTACATAAGATCTCATGTAAGCGAGAAGCTCAGATGCCTGATCATTACCTCTTTTGTTTCCCTAGTTTATGTTGTATCTTTACAGGGACATAATGCCCCGAGGTGTGGGTAATGTAAAGACCCGTAAATTTCAAGTAAATTTTTTTTCTTTATTATTTCTAATTTTACGAGTCCGCAGTTTCTGACGGTGCTTGATTATGAGGCCCGGTGTTCCTGGAATTAATTTCTAATGTCTTCTTATATTACTTCCACTGAACATATGAGTGGTATTTCTATATTTTGAACCGGTGCTCGGAATTGAAATTTGAGGGCATCGATGAACTCGTAGTACCGGTATTCGCTTAAGGGGACATTTACCGCCATTGTGTTTTGTTGTATGAGGTTGTTAAAATTTGGGGATTCTTTAAGACATAAATAAATTGATGTGTTAGAATTTATTTTTAAGTGGAATTTAATTCTTTCAAAGCGATGTTGGAGGTGGGGCCCACACCCCAACTAACTTCCCATGGGAGGAAATGACTAGGGTGGTGGGGCCCGCAAGAACCCCTAACCCTTCAACTCCTCCTTATAACTCTCCAACTCTCCCCTTAATTACTTTTTGATCTCTCCACCTCCAAAACGTTAATGATGCCAACTAATGTAATTAATAACCTTATTAATTAAGTTGACACATCTCCTTTGAATTAATTTTAATTTCATGGAGATTCATTAAAATTGGAGAAGTCTTCCATAATATTTTCCTTAGAATATATTTTGGGAAGAATCTTTGGAGAATTATAGGAGCTTCACTCTTCTACAAATAACATCTTCCTCCCTTGGTGAAGAACTCTCCACAACCAAAAGGACGTGAGGAAACTTCTTCTTCCTTCGCGTAAAGGGAGGATACACCGCCGCGGGTAACGTCGCCAATGACGACGACTCTTCCTCCGATGTTGACGGAGTGAGATTCTTCATTCGCAATTCTCGACTACCATGAAATTCATCTGATACAGTTTGATGATGTACGACGTCTTTTCGAGGTAGGGGAATTATGTTGAATTTCCCCTTTCCTTTTAGAGGAAAGAAGGACGAGCGTGGACCATCCCCTGCTCGGTTGATCAGCGGATCACTCGTTCATGTAGGTTTGGATTCAATTCTGATGCGGGGCTATGTTAAGGGTTTATTTTAGTTTGAATAAATTAATCTTGATTGAAAAAATCTATCGTGGAGGTCGTGTGGCGAAGAACATGCCCGAACCATCCACTGGTTGTTCATCTATGCGCAGATTGACAGGCGATGATGAAATGGGATGACAACGGTGATTTGGAGATTTTGTAGTGGAGTTTGGGTCCCGAGATGATCTTAGGTAGAGACAGTGGGCGAAATGGAGCATCGGAGTGCGTCCAGTGGTCAGTGGAAGGTGACAGAGGTAGGACATGCGGGCACAGTGGCGCTGGTATCCTGTGGCGGCAGCGCGCTGCCGGAACAGGCCGCCGTGGCTGAGCCACGCCTGCGGGTGGAACCGGAATGGCAGAGCCATTCTGGAATTAAAGAGTTGTGTCCTAATGCTGCCCCAGCTGACCATGCCCCCCTCTCGGCTCGCCTAGCCGAGCCAGGGCCGGCCGCAGGCCCGGCCGCGCCCTAACGGGCCAGGTCAGACCGGGCCCATACCCAACCTCTTCGGACCCTTTTCGGTTAAACGCCCATAACATAAGCTACGAACCACTGATTGATGCACTTTCAGTTGTGTTGGAATCCTTGAAAATTGGTGATAGTTATTATATATTACACTCATGGGTTTTCAGATTTTTAGGTATGTTTGGGTTGGTTTTAACCCGAAACCAATCGGGCCCTCGGAGTGGAACGCTTATAACATAAGGATCAGACGTCTGATTAATGTGCCGTCAACTACGTTGGATTCCGTTTTATGAGATAGTATTTTTATAATACTATACATGGGATTCAGATGATATTGGAGTACGGTCGGGATGTTTTTATCATAAAAACCAATCGGGCCCCTAGAATGGAAAATCCAATAACTCATAGACCGGGCGTCTGATTGACACGTCGTCTATTGCGTTGAGACCCCTATGACGAGGCTGTTCTTTTTGATGAGTCTACATCAAAAATTGTGAAACATGGAGTATCAGCTTGAGGCTCTTGTAGCAGATCCTCTCGGAGACGAAGAGACAAAGTGCAGAGACCTAGTAGCTATAGACCTGATGACTGCTTGACTGATTTGACTCGGAGTGATTCGATTAGTCTAGTGGATAGAGCTCCCAGTTTGGAGGTAGAACCATGGTGGATGGAGAGCCTAGTTTGGAAGAAGACCTATGGTACTCGATAGGAGGAGTACCTCTAACGACTATTAGAGAAAGATCCCATTTTGGCAGTAGACCCATAGCGGAGGAGTGCTCGGTTTGGCAGCAGTCCCACGGTACTTGATAGGAGGATTATCTCAGCAGTCTAATGTTAGTGAGTAGGGCCTCAGAGTCGTGACAGGGACACTGTACTAAACAAAAGAGTAGTTCTCCAGCAGTTGTGATTTTGATAATGAAAATCCTGGTTTGAGCTCAGTCAATGACCTTTGTATTTTCCACATGATTGAGATGGGTTACTTGATGACTTTGGTATATGTATGAGTATATACCAAAGTAAAGTTTATCTATTAAGATATTTATTTTTGGTTATACTTGTTGGATTTATTGAGATCATGATGGTCTTAGGGTCCCTACTGAGTATCGTTATACTCACCCTTGCACGAGCTATGCCCGCACCAAGTTGTGTTGGATGCAGACGACGAACAGTGCTGACCAAGGCAGAGTGTACAAGGACTGGACGGTACCTGGAAGTGGACACTTAGTGTAACGGAACCTCTAGTGGACCGTTATATGTGGAGTGATGAAGAGGAAATCTATACCTACCCTTCAGGTAGGAACTCAGAGGATGATCCAAGAGCTGCTTCTCTCATCTAGTTGTTTGCCTTTTCATTTGTACTTATTTTTAGTTGTAGCTGTACCTTTCTTTTTGGCTTGTATTTCCTGACCCTTTGTAATTTCAGAGTACTTGTTATAATGAATTACTTATTGATTTCTTCCACTTGTACTCTGGTTGTGTGTGTATACGTTTTATAAAGGCAACTCCTTCCCAGTTTTTAGGGAGTTACACCATTGGTGCTAGTCACCAGCCCCTGGCCTATGTAAGGCGGGCTTGGGGTAGTCATGGCACGGGCCTTGAGGATGGTTCGTGACCACATACGTGAACTATGGTGTTTTTCATTTTTAAATAAGGACATTACATTACACATTAATTTCTTATGACATGAAAAATATTTCATTAATTTTATGTTCATGTGAGAAATATTGATGATATTTTTTAACAATGTGTAAATGAGATGTTTACCTTGTTGTCTGTTGACATTCCATCAAGACTGCAACATATTTTAAGTTATTATATCTTGGAATCTATAGTTTTGTTAAGATTAACATCCAACTACTATGGTGATATTTCATTCTTTTTAAGGTTTTGTTACAAATATGGACTTTGAAGATTAACATCATGCAACAAAGCTAATTATCATGTGATTACTAGAAAAATCTATCCCTGACCTCTACATTCGTTTGGCTCATAATGAACTACCCTTCCATTTATATAATGGAATAATCTCTCCTATAGTGGAAATTATGTATGGAGTAATGTCCACCACAATTGATTTATGATTTTGAGGGTTCTTTCCAAGTATCATTGGATACGTAATTATCAATAACAATTACCTAAGAGGAAAGAATGGGGGTATAAATTCTTGTAAAAAGATAATTTTCACATGTTTTGATGGTCCTCATGTTGATGAAAAGTTGTAATTAATTTTTCATATTGTCACTCCAATTCATCCATTACTTTTAGTGATTGAACATCAATTGGTAGTTGATCATACATGGAAACATTGGGCGATGTAAATTGGAATTCAATGGGTAGGATGACTTCTAATGTGTATTTATGTGAATACGAGGTTTCTTGTGTGGCGGTACATGTTGTGGTTTGGTACCCCCAAATTTGTGAAATATATTATCAGAAAAATACATTTTATCCGTCTACATAATTTTTTTGTGGTATATTTTATATAGTCCTGTTGAAAGAATCTACTTTCCCATAAGTCACAAGATGATAGTGGGATAAGTGGATGGATTTGATATTATAGTCATGATACAACTTTTCATAATTAGAAGAGTAAAAATTGGTGTCATTTCCATCAGTATTGTACGAGGTTCAAACTACACGGTATTTATGTTGGGTTTTATGAAGAAGACATTGGTTTTTTTACCTGAAATATTTAACAGGTATTTCCTCCACCCATTTAAATAATAAATAAATAAAAATTAGGATGTATTAGATCATCTTTGACATAGTTTGATGGAATTCCCAACAATATCAATTCCCCACATAAAAAAATTCCATAATAATTTGGTTGAGTGTAGAAACATCGAGGGTTTATGGTTGATGTCGGGAAAAAATCTTTAAGGAATCTTCACGATATGTGTTTGGTTGGAATGTGTTTTTTGACAATTCCAGTTGACCAAAAATGTGCATGGTTGGTGTTTTCTGAAGATATATTTTTATGGGGGTGTCATTTCCTAGTGTTTTACAAATTTTTTGGACTCAAAATAGGAATTTGGATTAGGTTAAGTAAAGTTTAATTCATAAGAGTTAACTTTATGAAGATCATTGAAGAAAATTTGAAAACGGTGAGGATAACATACCATAATTCACGGGTTTCATACCCTGTTCCGGGAATGGTATGTAGAGTGGAAGAAATGGTATGTAGGTGAGGTTCATGAAACTGAGAATTGTTAGTAGTGGAAGGTGATGTGGTACGCAGATATCAAGACTTTGGTAGAGATGATTGGCCATGTTGAAGCTATGGTGGTTCGTGGACAACGTGACAAAAGTAGATCGCTAAATGGGAGCTGTTCACAGGGGTAGAAATATCATTACATGGTGGAGGCTGTATCGAATCAATGATTTGGTAAATCATGATTCATCTGATTAAATAGGTATCTTTTTCCTATATAAGAATCGATAATCCCACCAGTTACTGTAGATATGTAATATCATTATAGAACATCTTTTGATCTGGGATTTAGGCAATGTCTGAAAGTGTTTTACGAGGGATAATCCAGCGAAGTCTAGTATGGTTCACGCAGAAGAATTTCTGCTGATGTATTTTGGAAGAAAGATATATATTTTTATGTCTTGGTACTAGGAGGAGGATTCTATGATATATGATATAGTGAATTACATAAGCAGTACGTGGAGGGAGATCTTTGGTATGTGGAATCAAAATTAGTGGGTGAATAGAGAACAATTCGAAGATAGGAGAGATTTCACAGAATAGGTTTGCGGAGTCATTACGTGGTTGTGTAACATGATTGTGAAAGTAGAGATAGTCTGCATATGAATGGTGATTCGAAGTGGTGGAAGCATTATTAAAAGAAAGTTCTCTTCCTACCAAACCCTCTACATAGTATGAAGTGGACAAGGTGGTATTCTATTTGCACAAGGGTTCTTGTGAAACCATCAAATCAGTTTGCAAACGAATTTTCCGATACATAGCAGTACCAAAGAAGGTGGATTTAATATATGGGTTATAAAGGAACTTCAATATAGCGTCTACCTGTATATTCTGATTCATGAATTCATGAAAATGAAGGGTCCTAAATTTCCATAAACTGTGAGTGGATTCCTTTCCAATAGTAGTGAGCAATGGGAGAGGAAAACAATGACCCTTTCCACTGGCAGTGATCCAGAGAAAGAGGCATAGGGAGTGAACCTTGGGAATGTAGTGAGAGGACACAAAACCATTTGAAGGTAGTGAGCATGGGAATAGAAGTTCTATCTTGAACAATGTAATCATTATTGGTAGTGAGACATAGTTAATTTTTTACATCAAAAAATTGTTGTGGTATGCTCCTTGGATGTAGCCCAGTGAGAGTAAACCAAGATAAAATCATCTTGTCTTGTGAATTATTTCATACCTATTTGTATATTTATTTGGGGGAAGAGATAATCTAGTTTTTTCAAACAATGAATCTTGATCTGAAAGGGAGAATGTTTTAATCTATTATAGCTTGATTCACCCCCCTCTCAGGGTATTCGACCTAGTGGAAATAATAATTGGTATAAGAGCCTAGTTGAATGTTAGTGGTTCTATCTAAATAAGAAGAAATGGAGCTAGTAAATCAATATGTAATTCCAACCATTAACATATATAATATTAAACTATAGAAGATTCAATTGCAATACTACTTTCAATCTATTGGGATTAATGTCATCACAGTAGCTATGCATGTAATATCAGCAGACATTAATTTGGGTAATTTATCAGGAGATGAAAGAATAGAATTGGATGTTGATGGTAAAGGGATCAATTTTTTATTGGGAGGCCTATAAAATGAAATTTATATGAAGGTGATGTTCTATAAAACATCAGATGAAATGTTGGAAATTTTTCTGAACCTTTATGAAGGTGACACAACAGTCTGAGAAGCAAACCAGTAAGTTCTATGGAACAAGTATGAGGAACTCAAAATGAATCTTAATTAGACTGTTGATCCATTCTTCAATATGATAAATATTCTTGTGGAAGACATGTGGGGTCTTGGAGAATTTTTTGAAAATATAATAATTCTGAAATGTATCTTGAGGAAACATACATTGTGGTTCAATCTGAATGTTTCATTTTTGGATGACAAAGACATGAAAGAACTGACTCTAGATAAGATATATAATACTGTTGTTGCATATGAAATGAGAAATGAAGATAACAATGCAGTAGAAAAGGGGATGTCTAAGGAACTGTCATTTAAGTCCATTAAGATTCCTTCTATTTACGATAGTATTAAGGAAGACAATATGGATAATTTCATGTCGTTTCTCTACTCCAATCTGCATAGGGGAAAATTTATGTTAAAAGGTAGAAATCCATTTTCTTTATTTCGATGTAAAATGATAGCTATTTTTGAAGTAAAATATCCTTAAATGATTTATTATTAAAATGAATAAAATGATGAAATTACCCAAAATAAGTATTGATCATATGAGAAATGGATACGAAGCAGGGGGGAAAAATTCTTCAAAATGAAGAATATGCATTCAAAAGTGGATGAATGTTCAGAAGAATCTGAGGCCAGAGAGTTGGATGAATATACAGATAATAAAATAGTTGTTTTGGTGGTAGTTGATGGAAATTCATTAACTAGAAAAAAAGTGACAATAAAGAAGTTGAAATTTATGGAATTGACGATCTTCAAGCTGAATTAGAATTTTCCCTTAGAGTGGTGGATATTTTGGGAGCTAAAAATGAAATCAAACTATGTTTTTCATGATCCCAAACACTTTATATAGAAGAAAGAATAATATAATACTAAGATTAATGGAGAAATTGAAATGATGAGGTATTCAATGACATAATGATCAAAAAAGGTGGTTGAGTACAAAATAAAAACTAATGAATAGAAAATAGAAATTAATTGATTTATTGAAACATAAAAGATCAAATCAAACATATATAACAACTATAAGTAGAAGTTGTCAACCTACGATGAACAAATGATGATAAGGATAAACTTATAATAGTCGGTTCGATGTTTGGAAAGAATATCTTATAGGAAAAAGATGTGATTAGATTTGAGTAGAAAGGTCTATGAGAACAGAAGCAACAATCAATTATGAATAATATGGATGGTATGTGGCTTGATCTAAATCAAAAATATGTTAAAGTTAAAGTCAGACCACAAGCACCAACTCCATGATTGAATATTGATTTGGTTATAAAGCAGAATCAAAGTATTCAGATATCAAAAGGCACAACTAGTGGTGCATCATTACTGCAAAATAATTCACCTGATGCTATTGTTGTGGAATTATAGGAAATTCTTAAAATGTATGATACCTTGAAAAACTGTACAAAATGGAACAACACCAACAGAGGTGTCCATATAGAGCTAAAAAATATAACTCATCTTTTTATGCTCATTGTTTTAAGCGTAAAGGACTTGGACATTTGGAAAGATATTGCACATCCACAATGCAGAAGAATGTGTTGAGATAGACCAAATTTGTTCATAAGAAGAAGCCAAATATATCACCAAGAGAGCTGGAAATTCAATATGGATTGGCATCACTGCAAGTTTTAGCCAGTACATCATATAGTGAGGAAGATTGAGATTATAATTCCATGATGAGTATAATTTTAAAGTCTTGAGTAAATCATAAATGGTTCGAGAAAAAAGTTGTAGAAATTTCATTCAAAGAATCAGATTGCATTGGGATATAGATCACTGATTGTGGATGAAATTCCCACATGACGGGAAATTAGGATCTAGGGGCTAGATTCATGTATGATAAAGAAGGTACCGTAAGATTTTGTAATGGTGAGGGCTTGAAAATTATTGGTTCGAGAGAAGCCAAAAGCTGGAAGAAAAGTCATTAGACGAGTAGATGTCTTGGTTGTTGAAGGGATTTGTCACAACTTGCTTACTGTTAGTCAATAATGTGACTGTATACATGCCATAAGCTTTTCTAAGAAATTATGTACCATTAAAGAAAAAGGATGGTAATGTTATGTTCAAGGAAAGCATACAAAAATGAATCTCTACCTCGTGGGTGGAGAATAAGATATGTGTTCTATTTACAAGAATGAAGAAAACAGGTTGTGCAATAAGCGTCAGAGCCATATAATCCAAGGCTACTTTGAAGATCTGGTGAAATATGATGCAACTCGAAATCTCCCTAGATTATCACATGATCATACTCATACATGTGATACCTTCTAAGATGTAAAGATCATTCCAATGAAAAATATGAAAATGGAGAAAATGTCAACAATATTTATTGAATTGGTGCATATTAATGAGTGTGGGGAAATATTGATGAGAGTTATTGATGGGACAAGATATTATTATTTATTCGTATATGACTATTGTAGAATGGAATGGTTTTCAATTATCACCCAAAAATATAAATTGGTCAGTTGTTTTAAAATATTTCAATGGGAATGTGAAAAGTTTATTAGTCAATATATTTGTATGATTCGAACAGATACTGGAACAAAATTCACAAACAACCAAGTAGAGGATTTTCTGGAGAAACAAGCGATAAGACATCAAGATTTTGCTGTAAGAACTCTACAAAAGAATGGTGTAGTCAAGAGAATAAATAAAATTGTGAACAATATGGAGAGAACAATGCTCATTGAGAAAGATCTTTATGAGAATTTTTAGAAAGAGGTAGTGATGAAATAAATATACACATCAAATAGAGCATTATTATTCCCAAAAGAAGAGAAGACTATATATGATCTATGGTATGGAATGAAGCCATCATTGAAATACTTTTGAATTTTCAGAAGACGGTGTTTCATTATAAATAATGGGAAAAATAAGAATATTGAATCTCGAGGAGATAAAAGAATATTTATTGGCTTCTAAAATAAGATAAAAGAATAAAAGTTATTCAATAAGAGACTCAGAATGATAGTTGAAAGTTATGAAGTGACTATAGTGGATAATAAACTAAATCATCAGCAAATACATGATCAGACTCAGGGGGATATCAATGAAGTGATGAGAAAATCAGGAGACACTCCAGATCCAGTGATTGATTCAGAATTTGACATAGATGATGAGAATAAATGAGTTTCATCCATGAGACCGGAAAGAATAGCTAATATTGATTGGTAGAACATAGTTGGTGATCAGACAACACTATTGTAGACAGTAAGGATGTAGTCTCTACAACAAGCATCATACTTGTCATAGGTGGATCCAAAATACCTAGATGAAGAAGTTAGATATGAGAATTGGGTTCTTGAAATAATTGAATAACATGACCAAATTGTAAAGAATCAAATGTGGTAAATTGTTTCGAGAATATTAGATAATAATTTCATAGAGAAAAAATTGGTCTTTCACAACAAAATGAATGAAGACATTGTTGTGATCCAAAAGAAAGAATTATTTGTTTGAAAATGGTACTCCCAGATAGAGGGTATTGATGAAGATTAGGCATATGTGCCCGTTAGAAGGCTAGAAACAATTATATTATTCTTGGCCATAGTTGTGAAACAGTTGATTAATTTTTTCAATATGGACGTCATGTTAGCATTGCTGAATGGAGTTTCAGAATAGAATGTCTACATTGAGAAAACAAATGGTTTTTTCATTCCTGAATATGAGAATAGAGTTTTTCATCTGAATAAGACTTTATATGGCTTCAATCAAGCACCATGATAATGGAATTTAAGGCTTGATCTATTTCTATTGAAGGTCGGTTTCTAGCGTGATGGAGTTGATTACAATCCTCATTTCACCAATGAAAATATTCAATTATTGATGGTTCTGGTTCATGTCGATGACATAATATTTGTTGGATTAGATGAAGCACAATACAGACAGTTTTTTGAATTCTTGAAAGGAGAGATCGAGATGTCGATGATTGGGGAGCTGACATTTTTCCTTGGTATAAAAGTGAAACAAGGAATGAATTGACCATTAATTTCCCAATCAAAATATTCCAAAGTGAATTTGAGATGGTTTGGAATGGATAATTCTGAAGATATGAAGGCTCCATTTACAACCTGGTTGAAAAAATAATGAGATGATGAAGGCATGCCAGTTAATATCACAGAGTACTGGTATATCATTAGATGTCTGTTTCACCTGACAGCAACCAGGTTTGATTTTGTATTTTTCACATACCAAGCAGCAAGTTATCAAATAAATTCAATGGAGATCCACATGATTGAAGTTAAAAATAATTCTTTAGTATATAAAGGAAACTATTGATTTTGTCCTAATGTATAACTAAAATTCTCATCCAGTGTTTTTGGGATATACAGATATGGATTGGGCCAGTTCAGCAGATGATATAAACGTCTGGAGGTTCCTTTTATCTTAGAGTATTGTGTATTTCTTGGTTATTTAAGAAACAAATTTCATTTCATTGAGCACCATAAAAGGTGAATACATTATAGATACTCAATCTTGAATGAATCTATTATGTATGAAGCAAAAAATTGGATATATGTAAATTAAAGTAAAGTCTCTGATCAGAATCCATTGTGATAATTCAACTGCTATAAATCTTAGAAAAAATATAATTCATCACTCAAGGACAAATAAAATTGAAATAAAAATTCATTTTATCATGGATTAGGGGTAGCAAGGTCTTGTTAAGTTGGAGTATGTACCTATATAATAACAAGTTGCAGATATTTTTATAAGGCCTTACCCAAAGAAACATTTGAAAGTTATCGACTAGCTCTGGGAGCCCAATAGAATCCCCACACTTGAAAGAGTGTAGATGTGGGTCCCCACTCTCCCTAGGGTACGATGCCTCATTCCCTAATGTGATGATATGTGTTCTTTACCCTGATGTAGACTTTCTGGAAGTGCCCTTCGGGTTCATTGGAAAAGGGGGAGAAAGTGTGACTTAGATGGGGAGAAAAGAAGCAGGGAGGACCTATTATGCAGAGAATCATGATTGGAGCAGTTGATTCTGAGTTGAAGCTAATTGGAAGTGCAATAAGATAATGGTATCATTCAATCTGAAAATGTTAGAAGTGATCGATCAAAGAATATAGATAACGATAGTTGGGGATCATGATAAAAGAAGAATAGTGGTGTTGGAATGGTGTTAGAAGGCTTCCAACACTAAAAAATTGGTGTGTGAAATGAAGTAATTCTTTGACAAACATTTCATTTAATATTTTCTCTCACACTGAGCATTTCTCATGTCGGAATATAGTTTTTATTAAGTAAATCCTTTATCTCTATCTTAATGGAATAAATATAATGGTGGTTGAAGATGGAAGGAGTTTTAATGAGGTATCAAAATATACAACATTGTTTTGAGAATATATGTCAACAATTCCAAAGGGGGATATTGTTTGGAAAAAATTAATCAAGGTGTCCTCTCGGTGTTGTCTGGGTGTGGTGGTGTTTGTTGACAAATCCAGCTGACTGTAAATGAGTATGTTTTGTTTTTACCGATCATAGATTTCTAAGGTGGTGTTATTTCCCAGTTTTTAAAAATATTTGATCCTCAAAAACATGAGTTTGATTTGGAAAAAGAAGGATTTCATCATCGGAGTGCATGGTATGAAGAATGATGAGGAAAATTGTAAAAGGTTGAGAATAACACACCATAATTCCTAGGTCGCATACCATGTTATGGGAATGGTACATGGAATGATGGAAATAGTTTGTGGGTGAGGTTCGCAAAACCGAAAATGGTTATGGGCATAAGGCGACGTGGTACGCAGATAACATGACATTAGCAAAAGAGGTTGACTATGTTGGAGAAATAGACGTACATGGATGAAGTGGAAAAAATGTTTCTCAGAATGGGAGTAGTTCACGGTGGTTGGAGTATCAGTACGTGGTTGAGGATGTATCGAATCAATGATTTAGAAAAAATTGATTCAGAAGATTAAGCATGTATATTTTCCTATATAAGAGTTTATCATCCCACTGATTACTTTAGTTATCTAATATCATTAGATAAAATATTTTGATATAGTACTTCAGTAATGTCTAAAGGTGGTTCACGAGGGATAATCCCACAAAGGCTAGAGTGGTTCTTGTGGAATAATTGACGCCAAAGGATTAAGTGGATAGTTGTTTCTGTTTACGACTCGGTACACAGAGGAGGAGTCTCCAGTACATGAGAGATTGAATTCCATAAGTGTTACATGAAGGGATAGCTCTGGTACATGAAATATAAACATTCTTTTAATAGAGAACATTTCGCAGACAGGAAGGATTTCACAGAGGAGGTTCGCGGAGTCGGTACACGGTAGTGGTACGTGATCACGAAGGTGGAGATAGTCCATGGACAGAGGGTGATTCACATCGGTGGAAGCGGTACACAAAGGGGGTGTTATGCATACCAAACATGATACACAATACATCATGGACATGGTGGCTTAGGAATTTTCCAAAGAAGAATGTGAAAGGTTCAAATCAGTTTTCAAAAGTATTTTTTAGTATTGAGCAGTACCCTGGAAGGAAGAACTCAACTACATGTGAAAATATAACTTCAATAGTGAATCTACCTATAGTTGAGGATGCAATAATTAATTCAAGTGAAGGGACCTATATGTCCATAAACTGTGTTTGACCTAAAAGTCAATAAAATGGGAGTGGATTCCTTTCCAAGAGCAGTGAGAAAATATAGAGGGAAATAGTGACCCATTCCACTGTAAGTGAGCCAGAGAAAAAGGTATATGGTGTGACCCTTGGGAATTAAGTGAGAATAACCTAAACCTTCTAAATTCAATGAGACTGGGAATAAAAGATCTTGCCAGAACATTATAATCATTATTGGTAGTGATCCATAGTGAATTTTAGTACCTCGGAAAATTTTCATTGTATGCTCCTTGGACATAGCCCAGTAAGGATGAACCAAGTATAAATCATTATTTCTTATGAATGATTTCATATCTACCAGTATATTTCAATTAGAGTATGAAAAAATGACTTTTTTTCTAGCAATGAAATAAGAACCAAACGTGATAATGTTTTAATCTATCATACCCTGTTTCACCACCCTTAGGTTATTTGACCTAGTGGACCTAAGAGATGATGTATAAATGAATTTGGCATGAATTTTATTTCCTGGAGAATTATTTGATATCATGTTTCATAGAGGGGAAATAGTATCCAATCCTCCAAATTTTATGGGAAATATTGATCCCTTACTGGTGGGAAACACAGTCTCCATGTTTATTTATTTAATGAAAATAACAATCTCTTCTAAATAAATTAATCTATATACTCTATAAAAGTCTCATTTACATAAGACCTTATGGTTATTTGGTCCATCATAATGAATTATGTTGGATTCACACCATTAAATTTTCTCTTTCCTATTTCTATCTAAGGAAAGTAAACTGTATTTTTGGTACATTATTATTTCTATTATCAACCCAATGGTTGGAAATATTTCTTGAAGATAGGGATGATAATGATGTTATATTTCATTCAGACATGAAAAATAGGCTAGACCATTCGATGATGGAAAATGGTGATGAGAATTTAAACCTATTTTGTATCTTACAATGATGTTGATGCATTTCCCAATGCATCTTCATTGTAATTTTGTTATTGTGGAATGTTATCCAATGTTGGATCTGATGAGAACTCTTCTATTAACCCTTATACATAATCAAGATGTCTGATTATCAGATATTTAGATTCCATAATCTCTAATGATAAATTTCGTTATCAAATATGAATCACCATTATGGCCCACTAGTTTTAGGAGTTCAAGTTCTAGTCCAATAATGGGGTAATGATATTTGTCATTTTTGTAGACCTTCTGAAAATAGGAACGAGTAATGAAAACAAAACGTTTCTAGAGAGATGATAATGTCCCATAACCAAAATTTATTGATCATAGTGTCTTCCATTCTCTAAAATTTTGTTCTTTTAGAGGCACTATAAAATACAATTACCATGATTGGGATGCCTTGAAAAGAAAATATATGTTCATTTGGATATTCAATATTTAATGTTATTTTCATGTAGACACATATTCTATAATAAAAATTTTTAAATCCTAGAATTTAACTGCATTCATGGCCGTTAAAGGTATATGAAACTATTGAAACATCATTATCCACGGTGTAATATTTCATGAAAATGTAAGAAGGATGAGATAATATTTGAGGGGTTTATTTTGATATACAATATAGTCTTCATGATTTAGCAATTAGTGCCTCAATTTTTGAACCATTAAGATTAATGGTTGGTTTCTATTCTTGATATATGAATAAAATGTTTCAGTGGTGAGAATTCATAGACTGGGATAATGAAGAATTGTTTCACTTCAAAAATTATTATTATTTTCTTGATAGAAACTATTGATTTTTCTATAGATACCACAAATAGGATGAGTGTTGTTATCTAAATGGTTTACATTATAATTGGGGTAATCAATCAGATATTTTTTGAGGATTCCAAATGCTTCATGATGTTAATCAGTCCATTGATATGTGACCATATTCTTTATTAACATGGCGAAAAGAAAACAATTGCCTGAAAGGTTGTATAAGAAGTGGCAGAAGTACACCATGTACCCAATGCTTCATCTCAAATTTCTAAATATTATATGATGTGAAATTAAATGAATAGATATTTTTTTCTTACGGTTGAATTTGATTCCCTGATGGTGTATGACAAAGATAATAAATATTCCCCGGGTTACTATGAAATCAGTTTTTTAGGGTTCATCTTTATGCTTATGGTCATAGATTATGGAAGGCCATCTATAGGACAACCAAGTTTTTTATATTTGTTTTGATAATTTAAAATAGTTTCATAAATATAGGATTCATGAAAATTCACCATGAAGTGTTGGAATATGTGATGTATTCCATGTTGGTATTCAGCACTATAGTTATTTAATATAATAGAAATTATCTTATAATAGAATACCCTTTACGGGTCCATATAAGTAGTGTACTAATAATCTTATAGAGCCATATGATTTTTTATACCCAGAGTTTCCTTCCCCAAATGAGAGGTCATGATAACCAGCTGATGCATCAATCATAAGCTCTGTTATTGGAATAGAGAATTCATCTTTCATACAGTGCCAGTCGAGATATTTGAAGTTGATAAAATCCCTCATTTTCCTATTCATTTTCTTTATCAGGATGATATTTTCTAGACACAAAGGATACTGGCCTTCCAAAATCAATACATCCTTGATAATATTGTTTAATTCAACCTCAATCATGGATTAATCTCTAATTTATTCCTCTTCTTATTATTTTTTGTGCTTCACCTAACGTTACTCTTCGCGTGGATTAGGAGATGATGAACGATTCATAGAGTTATTAGAGGAGACAATTTTTAGAATTTTTTAAGGTGAAATAGATACATCTAACCTTATTGATGATATGGGGTATCATTGAATCGCTGATGGGGATACGATGGATAAAGAATGATCATCTTCATCCCCTCTCATTGATGTGAAAACATCTTCCAACTCATCCAATGACATTTGTATTTTATGAATATTAGGGGATGAAGTGAATAAATGTTCATCTAGGCTTTCATTAAAACTATAAGAGTTGACAACTTCCATTTTACCAACTATATCATGTTCCCTGTAAGTTATTATGAAATTCGCTGATTTTTTTCTCAAATTAAGACCCAAAATTTTGATTTGATTGGTCCGAAACATGTACTATGCACTAAGATTCCTAAAAATAGTTGTCAGAATAATCTCTATGACAATTAAAGAGTTTATTTAAGTGAAATATTCTATCATGGGCTATTAAATTTCCCTATGGTTGATTCCAAGGATATTTAATTTCATTCATAGGATTTAAATTTTTATTTTTCACCCAAAAATGTTCCAATTTTTACATAGATAGGATATTTGATGCATTTTATTTATGAAAATGGAAGAGCTACATCTAATGTACCAAGCACGTACCAATAAGACATTTAATCCCTTATAATAATGAAAAACCATGAATTCTGAGTGAGAAAAAATATACACAATCTGAGCAATGATTTGGACTTCACCAAGAGGATTTTTCTCATTATTGTCATAACCCTATAACATTATAGTGGAGGGAGAAAGTGAGATTCCTTGAAACCCAATTGATAAAGTATTCAAACTGGAATGAGTTTGACTCATAATCCATTAACAATAATAGATCACCCAATATTAATTCAAGATATATACATGGGTGTGACATGTCCGTATGTGATGGAATATTCATCTTAGTCCATAAAAAAAGATTATTGTACAGAATTTCACATGATCACGCTCTGCACAATATAATTTTTCAATAGAAACATAAAATTCAAATTCTTGAGATCATGATAAGGCTTCTAAGAGTGAACCGTGCTTATATTTTGATAGAATCATGGAATCCATGACTAAAAACAATGATGGAAGAAATGCTAGATATTTTATAATTTCATATATATGGTCTAAATCCTTGCACCTCCTAACATGAGGAACCGCATTTATAATATCATTATGAACTGTATTAAAGGATGTAGATGTATTTTCATTTAGTGTAGGAGTTGAAGGTATTTCATCCCTTGGTGTATTATATCGACTGGGTCTACCAACGTGTTGATTTCGGTTAGGTGACAATATCAAATCTAGTCGAATCTCTGGGATGATCATGCCAAAAAAAAACAGATATATGTGGGGGATCATTATTTCTCCAAATAATCAATTTGAATATATCTCCCATGCATCTCAACTATGTTTATTTTTTTGATCTAGTACATGGATAGAGTAATAAATATTTTCATGAATGCATCTTGTAGTGCATACTTAATTTGGATAGCCTCTTCCCACATCTCCATAATCAGTGTTATGGATTTTTTTTTTCATTATTCCACACATAATCTTAGAAGGGATCAATTATGTGAATAAAATTATTATAACCGAGGATCAAATCCTCAACTAACGAGGATTCCGTATGGTAGGTTGGACAATATTGTATAATTGGGTGGGATGGTTCCCATGTTGTTGGGATTGATGGCATGGTGTCTGAGATAGTCAAATACTACTTCAACATTAAAACAAGATCATCTTCCAAAATTTTCTTCTTTCTATTCCAATCATGTATCATTTTATAAGACCGAGTCATTGTGGACATAGACACTGAAGAATTAATCTATGCCTAAATTAAAGTCTCTAAGGGAACATTTGGATGTTTCTACTATTCTTTAAGGATATCATGAGTCATGTTGATTGTCCTTTTGACCATCCAATCACGATACTTATTTGTAACCTTCTATTAATTTCCTATCATTCATTAAAATCCCCTATATTAACTTCATGAAAATATTCTATATATGTAGTTTTATTTCCCAGCTTCACATACCTGATGTCGACCATATTCTATTGGATATATTCAAAAACAAAAAATTATTGAATGTTACGCCCCAATCCTCAGTGGAAGGGGAAATAGTACAATATATCTTCATCACAATCCTAGTTTGGATTCATGGGAATTATAAACTAGATAAATTTATTTCAATTTATGAGATGAAATATTATTGGAAATTTTCATTTTCAAAATAGAATAATTTATTCATTATATCATCAAACTATTTTCACCTATTATCCCTTTGATTATCCTTGTGAGGTAGGGCTTTGAGCTGATTATTAGAAGGTGGAATTACATTATATAGTGAGGGTTTTGGACATAGGGTGGGTTTTGGGTCTAGATTTATCGTGATAGTGGAATAATTTTCATTCCATGTTATATTTCCTTGATTTGATTGAATTTATTAGGAATTAGTCTTGGTTATTATGATGGAGTCTTCCACTATTTTATTAATCACATCAATGTCCTAAAACCCTCGTTTTTATTTCATAAGGATGAGTGATGTGAAAAATCCATCACAAATATTCTCTATAAATATGGAAAAAAATTCATCTTGAGGAAATCATAGGTTTAAAGAGTACATCATCCCATTCTACTAACCAATGAACTCCAATACCCTCTTATTTTTATGGTGATTTTAGTTTGATTGGTTTATGTCTATTTTATTCTGTAATATTGAAATGATTTGGAGGGGTTATATTCGACGAAGACCATACAACCCAATAATTCACTCAACTAGTATGTTTGTGTTTCACATAATGGATAGCCACTTTAAGGACTTCACGAAGCACATGAGCTTCACTAACTCATGTTGTTCAGTGGTCCCCATCTTGGGATCATAGTGGGACCTGAAATGTGCTAAATGCTACTCCAATCCCCCTAATACATTCAAAATTGAATATAAACGGTTCCCAATGTTTGGTAAGGGTAAAGTTAGATCAACCCATTCAGTTTAACACTTTTTTATCAATGTAATATTGCAAATAATTACTATATGTCATCTAATTGTTCTATTAGTGACCCAATTATATTTATGAACACTTGAAGAATATCTAGCTAAGTGGGTTCTAGAACATAGGGAGAAGAAGGTATGGAAAAAAATGGTGGACCTACTAGAATATTTCATGGCTAAACTACATGGTAATATATTTAAGGATGTTCTTGGCCCTACATTGGTTGTGTACCCAAATGAGGGAAATAACAATAAGCTACTATGCAATTCATGTATGTATTTGGTCGATAAACCCCATTGAGTAGATGTTCTTGTTGTATTTCTCTTATCACGAAGAACCCTATTTGTTTAGGATATTCAATTGAGATTTCATGTTAACGATATACTTGGAGAAAAAATCCATTAGAACAGTTTTTTTGGAGTAGTTATGAATTTATACTTCTAAATTATTTGAATACATTCTCTTTTAGAGAAAAACATTCCTCATGTGTATGAGATTTATCCTTTCTAGGAGGTGGGTGAACTGTGCATTTATTTTTACCCTTCTCATCGGTGGATACTCTATGTGATGGTAATGATAATGTGGTTGATGGATTCCGATGTTTAGTGGAAGCCTCTAATTTAGAGTAGGTAATCCTAATTCAATTGTATCTTTTTGAACTATATTATTAACTAAATCATCCTATCATTACTCCTCTGAATTGGACTCATGTTCCATAGGGTCTCTAGTTGAGGTATTATTGAAATTAACTAATTTTTAATAAATTAATGGAACTTCATTATTGAACTTGAAATATTTACTTTCTTTATTCCCTCCACAAGGTCTCATAATTTCCTTTGTTGGCTCTCTTGGAGTGGTCTGATGGATGGTAACACAGATGGAATAAGTAGATAATGTAGTCGTGTGTGTACCCAATGAGGATACCAAATCACAGAATTTGATAAATTAAGAGGATCCATTTTAAAGTGTTCATTCTAATCAATATAAATACATATTTTTTAAATGGGAGAGGTTTTGAATTGAAAACCCCCCCATCACTAAGGGCTAGTCTTATTCAACTTCCTCTTTCAGAACTCTTCGGTCCAGGTTTGTTGTCCTTGATGTTTTTATTATAAAAATACCTTAGCCTTATGGGATGGGTACACTCCATCAATATCATGGATATTTTTATAATTCACTTATCATATTATAGAGTTTTTTTTATCATTTTGGTTTGGTTAATCACTTGTAGTACACCAAAATATCTCATTTTTGAAGAACATTTTACAATAAATGGCGTTTTAACTATCCAATGACTGAATTTTCTTAAATGTGAGGCCTACTCGATGTTTTCAAATTTTTAATGTAAAAGTATTTCAATATTTTTATCTATTATAGAACATAATTTTTGTGAGTTAGTAATGTCTGTTTTTGTAAAGTATTTCTTTGGTAGTGAACAGAGTCCACTTTTTGTTGTCAACCTGAAGATATGAAATTGAACGATTTAATCATTGAAATGATTTTCAAAATATACAGTGTGGTGAATTGTGATTATTAGTGTTAACCCCATAATCTGATATGATCAATATATGGGTTATCAATGATCATCTGACACAATTCTTTTACGACGCTAATGCATTCGTTCTTGAGGGATGCTTTATGCTCTACAGTTTTTGATGTTTTGATTCCAGGAGATCCTCTGATATAATTTTTCATTTATTTCCTTCAATTACTTAATGTTACTATGATACTCTTCATTGGTCAAAAACATATCTATTATGTGCTGAATATAGTTCCATATATTTAGTCAATTTTGAATACATAATGTTTCAACAACAAATATATATTTTTTTATTATAGGTTCATCAATGGAGATAACATAACTTGTATATTTTTTAGCTAGAACATTCATAATGTTTGGTATTTATTATTCACATATTACCATAACATCATTAACCTGGTTCCACCAATATTGAAATTTTTTATATTAGTTGTCATAAATATACGTTTAATAGGGACTTCCTCTGTCATATTGGAAAGTAGTCGAACCATGTTGGGGAATATAATGACAGCTTCCATGGCGTTTCTTTCAGATTATAAATGATTTAACATTTTCAATGTAATGTAATTAGAAATTACTGTCTTGTTTTACTGTGTGCTTTATGTTAAGAGGGATTTCTCATCATTTTATCTCTATGTAGATGACCCTTTTAAAAAATTGAAACACTACTATGGATAAAAAATACATAGTGAATTCTATAATGGATAGTAATATAATGGCGGACTATAGTAAAGGGAAGACCCTCATTCTATTTTATGTTTGGTTCATATTGAGGAATATCATGACTATCCTCAAGAGATGATCTATCAAGATTGATAAGATTATGGAAAAAAATAAACACTTCATAGTGAAGTGTCTAGGGAAGACCTTTACAATTGATTATAGTACTCACATTATTTTGTTATAAGATATTATGTTCTGAAGCTTCTATAGAAAAATGTTTGATGGATTCATTAACTCGATAATAAAATTGATTGGAAGCATAGATCAATGTTTCATTTTCTAGTAGTATCTGGTGAGGATTCTTTTTAGATGTCTTCTTATGAGAGGCTACATCCACTTACTGGGGAATGTGATTTTAATGTGTTGAGTTTTGTTCTTTCCTCAAAGAGGCCATAAGAATCGGCTGATCACCTCCATTTTTAATGGTATTATGGACACGATATAGTTATTCTTATAACATGAGGGAGATTTCCCCATGACCATTACAGATAATATTAGAGGTGTGTGTCTACTCTGGTGTGACATGTTCATGAGTTACCCCATTTATATGGACGAAATTTTATATCCACACCTCTACCACTATTGTTAATGTAATGTTATCCTAGAATGATTGTTGAATGTAAGAATAGTTTATTGTAAAACATTTGACCATTGTAAGTGTAGAATCCCAAAGTTTGACGTACATGGAAATTACATTACTTTTTTGGAATACTTAATACATAACAAAAACATACACACAAGGATCATAATAGTTTAGTGACTTTGGAAACTCGGAATATAATCTTCTAATCATGGTGAAAGAGCTTCAAAATCTCCATTAATGATATTCCCCTTATGTTTTCTTTCTTAAAACATTTCTTTAAATCTTGGGGAAACGAAAACATATAAAGGGTGAGATCAAATTCTCAGTAAGGGTAAGCATAGAGAACATAAAACATTCCTTAGACATTTGAATGTAAAAACAACATGAAAAAAAATATAAACATCAAAATCTTGAGAAATGAAATAAAACATGGAAGTACGTAAGGCATAAATCATGAAGAAACATTAATACTGATAAATTAGAATTGGAATAGAACATATAATTGTGGAAACCATTAAGAACATGATACGATTTCCATAGTAGCCAAGGCATTATTTCCATGACCATATTAGTGGACAAAGTCCCTTTCTGAATCGAGTTCACTCCTCGTTTCAGTCCTGTAACACTGAATCAGATTATACTACCATTCCATCCATGTCTATTTCATGAGATATAAATCATTACCCAATGCATTGGAGGGAGATATAGGTCCCACCCATCTCATAATTAAATCATTCATACTTGTGCCACAAAATAAACATACATCATTCATAATATCCCAAAGAATAAAATGGGTTTCATAAACATCATTCCATCATCACATAATCCATATAAAAGAAATGGATATCATTTCATAATAAGAAAAGTGAAACCCTATAAGTCATAAAAAATTTATACTTAAAACATACACATATGAAATAATGTCATCTTAGATGGAAAATGGTTTTGATGAAACACTTGAAATGAATTCTTGAGGAAAATATCCTTTCTTCATCAAAATCAATTTCATTTCACAAAACGTCATGAAATCTTAAAAGAAAAAGATTTTGTTTAAAATATTCATGAAATATTTTGGGGGAAGCTTCAAGAAAATAAGGCTTTATAAAACAGTAAAAATCAGTTCATTCCGTATAAGTTAAAAATACACCCTCCTCGTACTTTTGTCAGAAAAGTCAAAAAGTACCTCATAATGTAAACAAAAGAAAGATTCCTTACATACCATGTAGTAAAAGTAAAAATGGGTAAAAAGGGAATTAAACATACATAAAAACACTTTTAGAAAACATGGACATGGATGATAACAATAACACCAGTAAATACTTACGTATAAGAAATCTCGGATAAAAATGAGATTTGAAAAATTATCCCCTACCTTAGGTCTGATATACTTTGTACGTATCCGAACCTCCTGTATAATGAATTAAATAATGTCATTGAATTATTACATATTCATCTTCATTCTTATGATATCATATATGGTTCATTTATGACTTTATATTACTCATTCTTTTGTAAATTCATGTTAATGTAGTGTTTTGGGTAAAATCGTTTCATTTATCGTCCGTGATATGACTTGTAATTATTCATATGATTACATAGATCATGATTACTTAATTCCAGAATATAAAAAAAATTATATATAATATATATTCATAATATACATATATATAATAGATCAAAAATGGAAAGAAATACAACGTTCATGGAGACGGTAGGCCATACGTACGCATGAACGTTGTTTTTGGTTCCTTATTGAGTTTAATGGAATTAAGTAGATGAAATACATATATATATATACATACATAAATCCAGTATCTTTATAATGCCATATATTTCATTATTATTGCTTATATAAACTTTATAATCATTCTTTAATGGTTATCATGGAGAATGAATCGCATCGCGTCGTGGAGACGGTAGTCCATACGTACGCACGAGCTATGATATCATTTCCATAATTATTGAATTGAATTGGAGTGGATGATACAATATATAAGAATTAGTATGACGTTATAATAACTATGTATAGTTATTATTTACACCATTATACCAATCCAAGTAAGGTGGTGTTGGAAAAAGAGATTACACCACGGCATGGAGACGTTATTTCGTACGTACGCACACGCGGTGATTTCGTTTTCCGTAGGATGGATAGAAGGTGAAATGGGGTTGTTTCATATTTATAAAAAAAATATCAGTGTATGAGTGATACTGATGTTATTACTTCATAATGAAACCTCTAAAGAATATCATGTAAAAGAAGAATGGAAAATGAATGAATCAGTAGAAGGTATTACCTCTTTCTCAAAGTGCCTCCTTTTAACTTCCTCTTAGGGCACTAATGTTGGACTTTTGAGAAGACCAGTACCACTATAAAATTTCTAGGGAAGTGGGTAAGTGAAATGGGAAGATTTTGGCCGAGCTTGAAGGCTCAAATTGGTGTGAGGATGAGAGGGAGGAGGTTCCCTTTTATAAGGGAGGAGAGGGGAACCTTTGGAATTATAAGAAATATTAATTTATAATAAATTCCAACCCAACTTAAAAACCTCCAAAAATGACCCATATTTTAAGATTAGATGATATAGGGTTGTAATCTCATCAACCAATAAAGTTAAGACATGTAGGGAATTTATTTTAAACATTATCAACTTGATTTATCCTTATTTAATCTATTAAATTTTATTTGTGGTAATAAGATTCTTAAATTGTTATAAATAATTACTTATGTGCTGTGAATTATCCATAATTTGATAATTAATTACATTTTACACTATATAAATTAAAATTTATGATTTTTAAATATTTTTGTGATTTTTAAACAATTTAATAATATGTTATTTTTATAAAATAACAATAGTATCAATTTTGACTCAATTAATTTATTTGAATTTAAATAAAATCCACACAGAGGATATATTCGAACTAAAAGATTTAATAGGTTCCTAACATGTCATAGTAATCTAGAAAATTAGTGGAGAACATTAAATAGTTCATATAATATTTATCTTACTATTTGTAAAACAATTTATTTGATATTTCTCTTAATAAAATAATTACTACAACATTTTTGTATAATTATTAAATATACTTATTTGTTGCATAAAAATTAAAAATTAAATACTAGGATGAGTATAAATCTTACATATTTCATAATAATACATTTATTTATATTTATCTACTAAAACACCGAAATTTTAAAATGTTAAATTTATTAAATTATGAAGGGGACAACTTTGACATCATATAAAATAAAATAATATAAGTGTCATAATAACTTTTAAAAGACTTCAAAAAGGCATATATTCGGTAATTGGATGATTATGGTCTGTATATACACCACCAATAAGTTTATGTCAGGTTTGGGAGCCCTTTAATATGTAAATATATTTCAATAAAAACAATATTATTGATTTTTTTACTAAATAAATAATTTCTGCATCATTAATGTATAAACTAATAAGGTAATTACATAACTCTTAAAAATTAATAATAGATTACCATGATAAAGAAAAACATTTTAGCTTAAAAATTAGTATTTATAACCGAATTTATCTTCTTTATAACCTTATATTAAAAATACATTAATTATTAATGTTTGAGTGTGATATATTTCACTTTCCTTTAAATAAAATAAATTAAAGGTCTTAATTATCTCCAAGTGGGTTATAATGGATTCCATTTCGACCCAAATATTACTTAGGAAAAAATATAATCATCCAATTGTATAAATACAAGTGTTAGGGTAATTTTATAATTTTAAATTTACCCTTAATTACCATATTTACCTTTTACTATGGTAAATAAAATTTACCGTAGTTACAATTCATAATGCCCAAAAATAAAAAGTAGACTATTAATATAATTTGTACCCACTTATTCCAAATATGGAATCGATTTTTAAAAATTCAATACATATAAGTTGCATAAATTAAATTAAAATTATTCCCATTGTCGAAATAAAAAGGGTTTTTGTTTAAAACATTGCAAAAGATTGAAATGATTTTACCTATGAATTCAATGTAAAATCCATGATAATGACATAAATTATATTAAATGGTAAAAATATATTCTATTTATACTTTAAAACTATTAAATATTATAATTTAACCACATAAATTAATACGATGAATAAAGTTGTTTTTAATTAAAATATAGCGTGTTTTTATTATTCATTAAAATATGAAATTTATCAGAAAAATATCAAAAAATTATCCAATGTACATATTTATATCATGATTCAAAAGAAGAAGTTTGTTTTGTAAAATTTTACTTATAAAGTTCTCAAAAATTATATTTAAAATGGGTGTGCCATCAAAAGGCGACAAAACTGCATTTTTTGAAAAATACTTATTTTACCCAAAATATTTTATGTTGTTCTCATAACATGTTCTAGAAAATGTGTAAAATGAATAATAATTTTATAAAATTAAAAATGTAGTCAATACTATTCATAACGGCTAGTTTATAATAATATTATAACCATATATCATTGTTTAGTGAAACTCGGTATTGCATACAACAGAAGCTATTGAAGAAGGTCGCGATTGCGTGTAATGAAAGCCCAGTCAGTGTTGTGTACATTGAAAGACTCCTTTGTTGTTGTGTATGACAAAATACAACCATATTTCATTTATAATTTTTATATATTTATATATATATACACACTCAATGTTGCGTAGAATAACTAATATCAAACAAACATGAAATTGTGTGTAACACGATCCAAGATTAGAGTTGTGTATACTACAACCTAATACAATGTTGCGTATAGCGCAAGATAATATTAGTGTATCATACGACAGAAGATATGAATTAAATTCAATATAATGTATCTGATAAAATTCTGGGCTTTACAGTAAGGATTTTATTGGTGGCAGCAACAGTTGGGACATAGATATATAACTATTCAATGGATGGAGAAGTGATATGTGCCTTCCTCTTTCCTCCATTACATGTCGGTGGATACTGAATGTACTGAGGTGTGGGGGGAGGTGAACCTTCCCTATAGTCATTACTATGAAATACGGAATAAATCCTCATAGTGATTATAGATGAGGATATTAATAGGAATGAGAAAATATTATCAGTGTTTGTGGTTGTACACATTTTCCAACTGTATTTGACGGGAGGAATTCATTAGAAACTACTAGGTGCGGCTTCATGAATGATTGATTAATGTGGGAAGGTTTTTCTACCTACTCATGAAATGCCACGAAATTTTAACGCAATTATCCATTGAAAACTTCTTGTAATGTCTAATTACATGACTGGTTAGTGTGGGAAGGTGTATCTTCATGCTTGTTGTGTTCCATGTGATTATAACGAATGGACTTTATTGATGTTTCCAATAGTGGTCGATGGAAAAATAGATTATTATGGTCAGGTGTTTGTTCTCAATCAAAATATACCAACAAATTTTATTGGTTGGATTCTCTATAGGGGATAGAATTGTGGCATGTTTCTCTATTGGATGGTTTCTTCCTTCGGTGGGCCTTATTGTGTTCCCTTGTATAGATATCCTGGGGCATACTACTAAGAATATAACCCCTATCATGTCAATGGTTCACTACCATGATAAATTTGTGGAAATGAATTATATATGGATCACATTGTGTGGAACCATTTTTGTTCAATATGAGGTCACATATGGCCTCTTCACCCACCATCGTATGATATTGGAGTTACTAATAGCTTTTGGATAAAATCCATTTTTGGTGAGGAGTATAGGTTCCGACAGCTTCTGGAAAATATTCCATCATTGAGTGGATGACTAGGAAAGCTTACAGAGATGGATGTCTAGTCTTGAAGGCTCTAGCGTAAGGAAAGAACTATTCTGGCGATATTCCCTGATCACTGCAATCAAGACCCATCACTGGAGACACATGGTTGATGATTACATAATCTATATGGATTGGGGGCCACCATGAATGGTGGTTGGGGAATATATCTATGGGAGTTGGGTGGACATAATTTGTATTAAAGAGGTATCAGTTTAAATTTACTAGTTATATAGCAGACAAACCTAAAAATTAAAACCCCATAAAAGTAGTCCCATTAAATGTACGCATGCACAATTGATTGTCTTGTTTGTATATCAATATTTATCAGAGTGAAAGGGGATGACATATGGGTGACACTATCATATTATTTATGGATTAATGTTGGGTTCACATTTTTTTATGAATAAATTTTTTGTTTCTAATGATTAATTTTAGGGGGGATGAATTTTGTACAATCATTCACGTTGGGTCCACTATTTTTGAGATATCTCCAATGGTTTTTTTCATGGAGCCATAAACACAAAATTAATCTTACATCCATGAAATCTCATGTACCTACACTCCCATTGTAGTCTCTAATTAATGAACAATCACAATGATACTTAAGAACTCATACTGGTCAAGAGTATGGGAGTTCGAGTTTATAATGACCTTTCAGGAGGAATGATTGACTACTTTGGGAATCACTTAAAGAGTTAATATATTTTTGATAATACTCCATTATTTATAATTTATGATGGGGTTCACCCATGAATTAATAGTCAATAACGTACTTGTGTGCTATTTAGAATCATTGGTATGTATCATAGGGTCTGTATCAATGGAGATATTTGTATGTATTTGTGGTTCCCCATCATTGGTATCCTTTTATGTACTAATTAGATAAAATATTTTTATTATTATCAGATTGATTTTTTTGATCCAAACAGTGGGGATTTAAATATTGTATAGTTATCTAACGATATAAGAGTTGTTTTGATGTCGAGATCAGACCCATGAGATGTGATTCCTATGTTTTTTTGTACAAAACAATAGAACCCATGTTTTTTAGTTCAATCTAACATGACATGTCATATCGTTTATGGTTATGTGATAAGGGAAAACCAATATATTTGAACATTATATAGTAAATACATTGAGGAGAAATGTTCTTAGTGAAATAATGGAGTGAGACTTATACTGAATCAACCAAGAGACCCAGAAGAGATATGAGCCCCTAGGAAATATAAGACCCTCCTAGGAATGTAAACCAAAGAGAATTGGCATTTATGTGGGGTGTTTGGTTTTCAACTCAAGGAGGATTACTTGGTATCTCATTTTAGATGAGAATAAAATCCCACATTGTTCATTTGTGACGACACAAGCTTATGAAGTTCCTCTTTGGGTTTTCTCATATGAGAGTATGGATCTTTGAGAGGATTAAGATGGAGATTACGCATAAGTATTATTACCTAAGGGGAAATGGGATTTTTGGTTGGGGCGTACTCTTACAGAGGATTCCCATAGTTATTTTGGGGTAAAACATTGTATAATGCACATGAGGTTCAGATTGGGGGAATACATCATATACGAGGATTCTATGATTGTTTTGGATGGTAAAAATATCTTTATCACCAGCAACCTCTCAGACCAAATGAGTCATGATAAGCATGATAATCAATATGAAGTTTCATTTCCAATAATAGACATAATATACATTGTTTTGGGTAGATGAATTATGAATCCAATGGGGAAAGATAAGTTTCATTTAATATTACTATCTTTTACATTATTTTGGTAATCTAGATAGTCACATATGATTAACTAACTAGCTATTACCTTGGTTGGTGAAGAGAAATACGAGTGGATCCTCTCACCATAAATAATGAGGGATTAATATAAGAGTGATTCCCTTAGATGGACACCTAGAATTGAGGATGTGAACCTATAAAGTCCCTATTAGTGAAGGCTATAGGTTTATCAAGAGGAAGATTGTCTTCAAGAGAATTCATCTGGATATGAAAATTGCATGACATAGCTAAAGTCTAAGCCCACAAGGGTCATATATGATTGTGAGAAATATGAGGAATTAGTAAATACAGAAAACATCACCTTACATCTTTTACAGCTGGAATAGGGTGGGGTGAAGGGATAAGAAGAAGGGGATGTGACGTGCCCCTTCCCCCCATCATTACATCTAGGATTTTCAGGTCTAACAACCCATCTAGATATATCTCATGGGTTTGAAGAAGTAGTAAATAATGAAGTAGGATTGATACTTCTATAATGTTTGGTGGATTACTCTTAGAGGGATTCCATAAAATTGGGTCATGGGGAATAATAGAGGATAATCCACTACACCTCAAAGGGATGTGAAATATTGATCGACTACCTACCTGCTACAACTATAGTACAATTTTTATAGAGATGACGATGGAATGAAAATTTTAAAAGAACTCATATATGATTTTTTGAGATCCTTGAATATTATCTTAAGGTTGGGATCCTCATGAGAAAAGGAATTCATATCATAATTCACCTGGAGGTCCCTTCCCATCATGTAGGATAGTCATGGTATACCACTGACTAAAGGAATGCATACCCACATGGGAGAAAAATTGGTGTGCCTCATTAAATTTTTTTATATTCTGGAGGCTACACCAGATGTTTCAATTTTTCCCCTATTGGATGAGTGATCCAGATAAAGTGGATCCAAGCCCGTGGTGTCATGGAAGAAGTCTCAATGGGAGGCTTATACATGTTCTCTATTGGCATGGAAGGGATCATTTCGTTTTTCCTAGTATAAGATGGTTGTTCTTCATGAATGTAATTATACATGTGAGAGATGGAAATTCCTTTGTAAATAGACCACATGGTCATTAACATCTATGTGAGGTCATAGATTAGGTTCCAAGGGTCTCTTTAGATTTAATTTGAATGGTATAACGCTTGTCCTAGGTTAGGAAAGAGGCCTTAAAGAATGTGGTTTTCAAATTGGGGATGATGTTAATATTACAAATATATTCTATTTCTGACCTTAAAGGATATAGGATCTCATTATTCTAGTTAATTACCTCTCCTATTGGGATTTAGAGAGCTACATTAGGGGTTTCAGAGGGCTTCGGTGAAGGGGTTGAGTGGTCAATTCTTCATGGCCTAATATTATTTTCTAGTTTGGAAAATGCAGATCTCGTGGGTCCTATTAAAAATTAAATAGGGAACCCTAGACAAAGTACTTACACATTTTTGGTCTATGGAGTAGGTACACAAATCAAGGGTGTCCATCCTTTTAGTTCCATGCATGTGTTGTCTAAAGATTCCTTGTGCAATGTTTGATTTGACTTTTATCCATCATAGGTGGGGCCTGCTCCAGATTCATAACATACCGGGTTGGTGAATTCTGGACCACATGGGTAAAATATTCAAAAACTTTAATCTTGAAATGAGCCTCATTGTTATAAAAGTAAAAATATTGACTTATACATGTGGTTAGTTAATTTTTATTGTCAGGTCCTTATATTTGATATTGATGTTTTTATAAAATAAATTTTGTTTTTTGGGTCCTATTAATATTATAATATTGAAATATTATAAAATATGGCCATGTTATAATTTTTTATCATATGAAAAGTACCTTGTTTCTTTGTCTAAAATATTTTTATTCCGAATGTGTTTTTGTAGAGGAAATAGAGATGTTATAGGTGGTAGGATCATAGAAAAATATATCCTTCCAAATCAATATCCTAAGGTGGTTGGAATAAAAAACTAATAGTCGGTTTCATTGATGGGTCCGATCAATTAGGTGAAAAATGGTGGTGGTATCTATGCTAGTGGGTAACCCGATCTATTATGACAGAACATTTAATTTATAGAGAATTTCGTGATGCAACATTCCAAATATTTTGGTGGATCTTTTGACCCCGTGATAGTCGAAGGATGGATCAAACCTTTAGAAAGGATATTTTATGTCATGGTATGTACGTAATGTTAAATTTTTACCCATTACATTTATGTTTATGAATGTGGTGTTGATCAATGGTGGTTTTGAGATCATAATAGTATAGAAAAAGTATATTTTGATTTGATGAAATGGGTAACATTCAAGGATCATTTCCTTGAGAAATATTTATCAATTTTTTGGAATCTGAATTGAATGAATAATCTTGTAAATGAAGAAAGAATATAGGGATTATGTTGCTACATTAATGGAAAACATCAAATTATTGTCTAGGTATGTGTTGGGATATATTTTGGAAATTTTTTAATAATATTAATAGGTTTTAATCAGCATTAAAACTATATATATAAAGTGATTTTTACAAATTATAATTTTAAATATATGGTAATGTTTTTATATATTATGAAAGGTTTGAGATTTTTATATATATTATATTCCTTCTTGAATGTATAAATATATCATAATAGAAGGATATGGGGAAACATACATTAAAAAAATATAGAGGAAAGAAAATGATATTACAATCTTGTGGTATGTGTGGTAAAATGCACACTAGGGAATGTATTATGAAATTAGTGAACTATTAACAGTGTTGAATGTTTTACTACATGGATTTATAATGCAAGGAATATAATACAAAGAAACAAAATTATAGAGAAACCAATATCTATAAAATATTTAGGTGGTTCAGTTTTAAGGATTTGTATCATTCTTCTAAGACATATATGATGTTTTTTGTAGCAGATTTAAATCCACATTTTCAAAAAACAAAATGTTGTATTGATGTAATTTTCTACCACTGCAATTTATGTTGGGTCAAAAAATGTAGTGGTGAATGGTATGCCACTTGTTTATTCAAATTATGAAAATACCGTATTTGACACTGGATCATCTCATTCATTCATTTCTAATATTTTTTTATATTAAGAATATAACCTTAGGAATGTAAGAAATAACATTTGGTAAAAAATCTTGGTGTATGTATTATAAAAATCATAATTTATGGGGATTTTTTTATTGTTATTAGTGGGATGTTCTTTATTGAAAATATTTTTTAAATTTCTATAGTATAGTTTCATATCACTCCTGGTATGGATTGTATTATATTTTACCATTCTAGTATATATTGAAATGCTATGAATGTTTTTTCCATGTTTTTATTCCTTTTATAATATAATAAGAATCAGAGAAACTTATTACACATGGTAGTGAATGTTACCCTGATCATATATCTGTAAATAAATAAACTTCTCATATTAGTGTTGTTCACATACAAAATGAATACATTTATTTCTTCGAACTGATTATCCTCGTGTTATTAATGATCAATATGTTGAGTTTACTTTTTAATTTATACTTTATACAAATCTTATTTTTAATCCCTATTATTGAATGGATAAATTTTAAATTTTAGAATCGAACATCAATTAATGGTTATATAATATCAAGGTTTCATCTCACCTGGCACATTATCATGGGTTATCCATTATTTTTTGAAAAAATTAAATACGAACCAATGAGATAATAAATTGATTATAGATACTTGAATAACATCACTATTACGAAAAAGTATAATTTTCATCATATCAATAAATTGTTTGACCTCCACCAAGGAGCACAATATTATTCAATGGTTGACCATATTTTTGGGTACCATCAGTTGAATGTGAAGGAATCATAAATGCTAAGGATTGATTTTTGGACTAGATATGGTAACTAAGAATTGTTAGTTCTGATGTTCAGGTTATCTAATGCACCTACTATATTTATGGATTTTCTGAGGATAAATTTTCATGAGTTATGGATTACATAGTAGTTGTGTTTATTGATGACCTATAAGTTTATTTTAAAATTAATGAAGAACATGAAAAGAACCTATGGATTGTTTTGAAATCCATGAATGAAAGAAAACTAAAATAAAAAAATTTCATATATGAATTTTGGATACGGAAAATTTATTTCTTTTGATATATTCATTTTGAAGATGTAATAACTATTTATCATTTTAAAATAAATGTATTTGATGAATATACATTACCCAAAAACATCACATATATTCAGAGTTATCATGTATTCGTGGTTTTATACTGGTGGGTTATCAAAATGATTCTCTATTGTCTACCCCACTGACTATGTTATCCTGAAAAGAAGTAAAGATCATCTCAAAAAATAAATTTGATGATTAATTGTACGAACTGAAAAGATGTTTAGTGGATGTTTTAGTTTTCCCTACCTAATATAAATGGATAAGTTCTCATCATCATTTATGATTCATTTAATGGCCTTTTTTATTTTCATAATATAGAATGTATATGTAATTGTATATACATCATATCATTTCACTCCTCATTAGTTTAATTATCATATGCATGAGTTAGAATTTTCTATTTTGATTGTATTTTTAAAAGTTTTTACCAAACATGTTTATGGAGTAAATTGTAAAAAATATACTAGTAAATAAATTTAGTTATATATTGACACATAATGAATCAAATATGAGATAGATAAGTTGACTAGAACAAATCAAGGATAGGGATTACATGATTAATTAACTTCTTGGAAAAGAAAACAACATTTTGAATCATTGAGTCCAAAATGTATTTATAAATTATATATGTTATATTTGGATCATGATTCCTTGGTTAATTATTTGAAAAAAATACATTTTGTTTTGGATACATGGACATCCTCTATTTTTTTCAGGTTTTTGGGCACTTGAATTTTTTAGGCCGATTTAAGAGATCTCAAAAGCCAGGTTAATCGTTGTAGAAAAACGTAGAATCTATTATTCGTAGTATGTTACCTAATATTTATATTGATAATGATGTTTTTTATTATTTGGAAAAGGATTATGTGTTCCATGTGATTCCCAGTTATAGAATGATTTTTTATTGAAGCATGTTGTTCTTCATTTTTAGATCATCTAGGAATCACTAAGATGTATAGAGACATTTGGGAGTATTTAAAATGTTATGTAATGAAAATTGATATAGCTAACTTTACTATGATGTATTTGACTATTTATTAGTTTATAGAAGAATGAAATTTTCTAAAGGGGATGGATAGTCATTTTCCATTACAGGAGTGGAAAATTGAGAATATATCAATATATTTTATGGCAGTATTACCAAAGACATCTCAATTTTATAATGCGATTTTGGTTATTTGTGATAGATTAAATAAATTTCACATTTCATTCCCATTTGAGGTAAAATTTCCTCGTATTATGTTTTTGGAATGTATCGAAATGAGATAGTTTGGTAAAATTGAGTTCCCCTCTCCATCTTATCTAATCGTTGTCCTAGGATCAAATATAAAATATTGGATTTAGTTCTAATATTTTGTGCACTGAATTAAATTTTAGAATATGTTTTCATCATAAATAATGTGGAAAGTATACGAGTAATATTTATACATTGTAACATATTATTTTTTTCCTTTCACAATTTATTACTTAGGATGTAGGGATTGACATATTTCATTGATTGAGTTTTTTATAATAATATATTTCATTTCATTATATAGATTGAACCATTTGTGAAATTGTGTAGAAATAGGTGTTAGAAACCATTATTTTGTGATGATGTAGGATACAATATTTGTATGGGGACAATGTTGGTTGAGTAGATGGTTTATATATATTTTTTGTTTTAGTGACGCTCGAGGAAAACTCAGGGTAGGAATAATAGTTATGATAACAATCAGAGGAAAGATCTTTTTTTCAATGTTGGTGATAGTTTATTTCTTAAGGTTTATCCATGTAAAAACATTTTAAATTTTGATAATAATGGGAAGAAGATTCAATGGTTAATTTGTAGATAATATTTTTTATGATGAATATCTAATTCAGGTTCTTGCCCTAAGAGAGAAATTGTTATGGAATATGGTGTTCACCTTGATAAGTGTTTATTAAAAAATAATGTTGTTGAAGCGGAAACATGGGAATATGATAATTCTATGAGGGTAAGATATAAAAAAATTAATAAATGAATGAAATTATTAATATTAAATAAGTTTCATTTTTATTAATATGAATCTGGTAAAAAAAATATTACCAAATTTTTAATTAGAAATGAATATTTTTAATTAAAATTATTTCTAATGAATTCATTACAATATAGAAATTAAAATTTGAATATGATAAAATTATTGTAAATTTTTGAGTAATAATATCAATATTTAATTTTATAAAATATGTGGGATTTTTTAAAAAATATGTATTTCTTAGTGAATAGTAAAAAACATGATTTTTGTAAAAAAATCTTTTATTTTAAAAATATATATATTTTAATTGTCTCTATATGTTTTCAAAATGTTTTTATGTAATCTAATTATTTTTTAGTTAAATATGACCCACTTAGTTAAATTTTAATCAACTTTAAATTTATTTTTTTTAAAAAAATATTTGATGATAAATGAGTTTTTCTTTAAATTGTTTTAAAATTCATAATGTTTACGTTTTTAATTAATTGAAATATTCCATAATGGGGAATTTTTTAAAATAATTTTTTTATTTTTTTTGTATATATTAATTTAATTCATTAAATTATTATTGTTATTCTTGGAGTTAAAAATGGGTGATATTTTTTCTAAAACAATAAACATTATAAAAATATGCTTTCTCACAACAACTGAGAGATAAACATGAAAAGTAATAATCCCACTTTTGAGAAATAAATTTGAATTAAATATTTTATATTTTTAATCTGAATAATTTTTACATTCTAAAAATTCTATTTTATATTATGAACAAAAAAAATTAATGAAGGAAATTATAATTGATTACAGGGATTAAGGTTCAAGAAAGATTACACAATTGTTAAACAATAAACATAAGGAGTATTATAACCTAGAAACTTTTAAAAAACACATCAAATAATATTATTTTGACCATATCTCATCTATTACTAAGTTTGGTGTATTATTAAATCTAATTTACATGAAAAAATGTGGGTGGAATTCCTTATTTAAAACATTAATAGGTTCCCTCCTCACCTCTATTATAAAAGGACTCCCCATCTTATCATATATTCACACATATAATATAATTTGAATAAGTATATTTCTACCCAAATAACTTTTCCCTTTAAATACACTCATGATAGAGCCCTTACATTTGGAATTATTCTTCCTATTAATGTCCTTTGGTGTAAAACATAAGTAATTATTTAAAAAAGAGGTAACATTAATCAACATGATTTCTGTTTTATTTATTTCTACACCCCTTAAATTATATTTATTCGAGTATCATATAACAACCTATGTATTAAAAATTTAATTAGCTTTTTATGTTACTTTTATTACCCATTTACACTCACACATAATCAAATGTTTTAAAAAATCATTAATTATGTGTAAGATAGACTACTATTTTGCGAAATGATGTTATTCGTGTTTCAATTATAGTTCTCATGGATGAGAATAATGTTTGAAATAATATTTATATATTATATTAATGATATTTATAACCTACTTATTAAATTAGATTCATTATATCAGATACATTGTTTTCAAATTTTATACTATATGGGATATGATAAAATGGCTCGTGCATATAGTTTACAACCATGTCATAAAGTGATGTGCAGAATTTTTTATTAACAAGTTAAATGTAAATTATTATGAATAAAAATAATGAATATATATGATATAAATTATATCCTTATGATATTGATGAATTAATTATTTTTATTTAAATATAATATATAATTTACTTTTTACTTTTCACACACTAAAAATGTAATAAGGCCATTTGCGGGCGTGTGTACTACCACCACCTCCAAGCAATGTGATTCCTTTTACCTCATAGTAATGATATATATAATTTTATATAATTATGTTATATGTGTTTTATTATATAATTATCATTATATAAAGATAAATTTTACTCACCTTATCTGTAAGGATCATTGGAAATATGGAAACGCCACTCATGCATATATATAGGTTTTATTCTGCATGATCATAATGTTAGTTCATTCCCTATAACCATCTATTATAATTGGGTTTTAAAAGTATATTTTATGAATAAAAGTTTTGATTATGAAATTATCAATTACACTAGAAATATTTGAATAATGACTCATTCAACATAGGCGACCTACCAAAGTGGTTTTCGACATAGAAACCAAATATAGTGAAAGCACCCGAAATACAAATAATTAATTAAAAAAATGGCTATAACCTGAAAATAAGTGAAATTAAATTAGTTATAAACTTAGAAAATGTTTTAAATAATATAAATAAGTATCATTAATTTATTATTCTAGATGATAAATACATGTTTGATTATTTGGGCTCATAATAAGGGAATTTTTCTCAATTTACATTCAATGAGAACTTCATAATGTTATCCACGTTAATTTTTTTAAGGAGTATATACCACTCCATTGAAATTATATATCTATGAAGTATCTATTATCAGTATATTTAGTGTTATTTAAATTAGTTAAATGGGTATTTGAATCAGCTATTTCTCATGTGATAAGGGGCTTATTCTATGAAAAACATTCTCTTTATGGCATTCCATAAAACCCTATTTCCCTTACATGAACATGGTTTTAAAATTATATTAAGAATTTTTATTATAGGAATGAAATATATATAATGTTAATTTTATTTCTCTTTAACATTTATTTTTTCGTTTTCAAAATAATCTTTTAATGTTTTTATGGAATAGAAACAACGAAATTCCTTTCCATGATGACTATTATTAAACTTATAACATAATTTTAATGATAAAATGTTTTATTAAATGAATACCCATATTTCCCTTTTCGGTATTTTGGTACTGACAATTATTTTTCAATTATAACTTTATCTTTTACTGAAAATGTACTTTTAAAAGAGAAATGGTTTTTTAATATCTAAAAAGGATTTGGAGAAAAATTTAATAGAGTTTTCCAAATGATGAAATTTCCTATTCTTGATTTTTTTTTGACATAATTGATGATTCATGTAGCCATATTTGTTTGGGTGAGCTTGTTATAGTTTAAATGATGGGTTCAGCCAAATTTCACTCATATTAATTATGTAATTATTTAATTTTCTAAAGGATTATATTTTATTTCACTCATATTGTAATTACAATTTAAAAAGTATATGTAATGGATCACAAAGGCTTATATGAACTGATTTACCAGGGTAAATACATTAAATTGATTAATGTGTTTTGATGGAAAAAAATTTGTTTTCATAAGTTAAAACAATTTATCTTTGAAAGGAATGATATTTCCCTTCATGGGTAAAATGCTATGTTTCCAAGATAAGGAGTTTTCAGTGTTTTAATATCATTATTAAGATAATTTTTTCCATCATTTATATCCCATACATGGCATCTATGCTCATACCATGTTTTTTAAAAAATTATATGGTTTACGGATGGGTAATGAAAAGGATGTGGTCAAGTTGAAAGTGGGGAATATTTTTCTTGAGACGATATCATGATTTACATTAAAAGTATTATATTATGGGAAACATTTATACTAATATTAGGTGCCCAATTTTTATTTATTGGTTTTTATTTATGAGTTGTGGACTAATTCATTAAAACTCATAACCTGAAAAGATTTTCAATGTGAATAAAGTATAATTCTTTACTTAACATCAATATTATGTAAATTTATAGGTCCACATATTATATAAATATAATAATATATTATCATGTTTTATGTATGAACAATATAAATCTCCCCTTATATCATCTAGAAAATTTAATTATCGATCACATGTATTGTGGACAACCACCTCGTGAATAGATGTTATTCATTTTCAATCATCGCCTTTCATGGATCGATAAAATACTAGATTTATCATATTTTTATGAATTTTTTTCTCCAAATATAATTCTATAATTATAATATCACATGTTCTTTTTGACCTATTATAATAATGTAACCTTACTCGTATATACAATGAACTACAACCTCATTAAATAATGTGATATGTTTTTTCCAATTTTCATTTCACATGGAGGTTAATAAAAATATATTAAATGAATATATATGATAGTTTAAATATAAGTTCCTTCTATAATTATTATTTCACATATACCTTCATATCATCTTTTCTACCAGGATACGATAAGGTCTCTTGCTTGTACGGTGGACTACTATCGCAGAAAGCGATGTAACTCATTTTTCTATAACTCTTTAAATGAAATCTAATAAGATAAAAATTTTATTTATAAATTTTATATATAACATATCATAATGAATTTATAAAATTAATATATTATTTCCATCCATTAAATCAATTCTACAATAAAAATGGAAATAGTGTTCATGTGTTTGTATGTCCCACCATCTCTATGAACAGTGTAATCTATTTCATATCATTAACCATTACATATTACTCTACATACATATATAATTAATATGTTTGATATTTATATAATGTTTAGAATTATGGATATTATCTATCGATTATTTATTTACAAAATCAAAAATATAGAACCGTGACATACATGAAAAATGTACCAATTATCATCTAAAACAGTGATTTAAAAAATAATTGTTAATTAATATGTGATAAAATTATATACATAAATCACATACCAAGCAGCAAGTTATCATATAAATTCAATGGAGAGCCACATGATAGAAGTTTAAAATAATTCTTTAGTATATAAAGGAAACAATTGATTTTTTCCTAATGTATAATCAAAATTCTCATCTAGAGTTTTTGGGATATACAAATATGGATTGGGCCGGTTCAATAGATGATATAAACGTCTGGAGGTGCCTTTTATCTTGGAGGATTGTTTATTTCTTGGTTATTTAAAAAAACAAATTTCATTACATTGAGAACCATAAATGATGAATACATTACACCTACTCAATCTTGAATGAAGCTATTTTGTATGAAGCAACAACTTGAAGATATGTGAATTAATGTAAAGTCTCTGATCAGAATCCATTGTGATAATTCAACTACTATAAATCCTAGAAAAAATATAATTCATCACTCAAGGACAAATAACATTGAAATAAAATATCATTTAATCAAGGATTAGGTGTATCAAGTTCTTGTTAATTTGGATTCTATACCTATATAATAACAAGTTACAGATATTATTATAAAGGCCTTACCCAATGAAACATTTGAAAGTTATCGACTAGCTCTGGGAGCCCAGTAGAATCCCCACACTTGAAAGAGTGTAGATGTGGGTCACCACTCTCCCTGAGGTACGATGTCTCATTCCCTAATGTGATGATATGTGTTCTTTACCCTAATGTAGACATCCTGGAAGTGCCCTTTGGGTTCATTGACAATGGGGTAGAAAGTGTGAATTTGATGGGTAGAAAAGATGCAGGGAGGATCTGTTATGCAGAGAATTGAGATTGGGGGAGTTGATTCTGAGTTGAAGCTATTTTGGAGAGCAATAAGATAATTGTATCATTCAATCTGAAAATGTTAGAAGTAATCGATTGAATAATAGAGATAACAATAGCTGAGGATCATGATAAATGCAGAATAGTGGTGTTGGAATGGTGTTAGAAGGCTTCCAACACTAAAACATTGTTGTGCGAAATGAAATAATTCATTTACAAACATTTCATTTACTATTTTCACTCACACTGAGCATTTCTCATGTCATAATATAGTTTTTACAGAGTAAATCTTTTATCTCTATCTTAATGGCATAAATGTAATGGTTGTTGAAGATGGAAGTAGTTTTAATGAGGTAAAAAAATATACAACATTGTTTTGAGAATATATTTCAACAATCCCAAAGGGGGATATTGTTGGGAAAAATTACATCAAGGTGTCCTCTCAGTGTTGTCTAGGTGTGGTGGTGTTTGTTGACAAATCCAGCTGACTGCAAATGAGTATGTTTTGTTTTTACAGATCATATATTTCTAAGGTGGTGATATTTCCCTGTTTTTACAAATATTTGATTCTCAAAATCAGGAGTTTGATTTGGAAAAAGAAGGATTTCATCATCGGAGTGCATGGTATGAAGAATGATGAAGAACATTGTAAAAGGTTGATAATAACATACCATAATTCCTGGTTCGCATACCATGTTATGGGAATGGTACACGGAATGACAGAAATAGTTTGTGGGTGAGGTTCGCGAAACCGAAAATGGTTATGTGCATAAGGCGACATGGTACGCAGATAACATGACATCGGCAAAAGAGTTTTACTATGTTGGAGAAATAGACGTACATGGATGATGTGGAAAAAATGTTTCTCAGAATGGGAGTAGTTCACGGTGGTTGGAGTATCAGTACGTGGTGGAGGCTATATCGAATCAATGATTTAGAAAAAATTCATTCAGAAGATTAAGCATGTATATTTTCCTATATAAGAGTTTATAATCCCACTAATTACATTAGATATCGAATATCATTAGATAAAATCTTTTGATATAGTACTTCAGTAATGTCTAAAGGTGGTTCATGAGGGTTAATCCCACGAAGTCTAGAGTGGTTATTGTGGAAGAATTGCCACTAAAGGATTAAGTGGATAGTTGTTCTTGATTACGACTCAGTACACAGAGGAGGAGTCTCCAGTACATGAGAGAGTGTATTCTATAAGTTTTACATGAATGGATAGCTCTGGTACATTTAATAGAAACATTCTTTTAATAGAGAACATTTCGTTGACATGAAGGATTTCAGAGAGGAGGTTCGCGGAGTCGGTACGCGGTAGTGGTACATGATCACGAAGGTGGAGACAGTCCATGGAAAGAGGGTGATTCACATCGGTGGAAGCGGTACACGAAGGAGGTTTTATGCATACCAAACATTCTACATAGTACATCATGGACAAGGTGGATTAGGAATTTTAAAAGAAGAATTTGAAAGGTTCAAATTAGTTTTCGAAAGTATTTTTTAGTACTTAGCAGTACCCTGGACGGTAGAACTCAACTAAAGGTGAAAATAGAACTTCAACAGAGAATCTACCTATAGTTGAGGATGAAATAATTCATTAAAATGAAGGGACCTATATTTCCATAAACTTTGTTTGACCTATAAGTCAATAAACTTCGAGTGGATTCCTTTCCAAGAGCAGTGAGAAAATATAGAGGGAAATAGTGACCCATTCCACTGTATGTGAGAAAAAGAAAGAGGTATATGGAGTGACCCTTGGGAATTAAGTGAGAATACCCTAAACTTTCTAAAAGCAGTGAGACTGGGAATAAAAGATCTGGCCAGAACATTGTAATCATTATTGGTAGTGAGCCATAGTGAATTTGGTACCTCAGAAAATTCTCATTGTATGCTCCTTGGACGTAGCCCAGTAAGGATGAACCAAGTATAAATCTTTATGTCTTATGCATGATTTAATATCTACTTGTATATTTAAATTAGAGTAAGAAAAAAATGACTTTTATCTAACAATGAAATAAGAACCGAACGGGATAATGTTTTAATCTATCATACCCTGATTCACCACCCTTATGGTATTTGACCAAGTGGACCTAACAGATAATGTATAAATGAATTTGGCGTGAATTTTATTTCCTGGAGAATTATTTGGAATCATGTGTCATAGAGGGGAAATAGTATCCAATCCTCCCAATTTTATGTGAAATATTGATCCCTTACTGGTGGGAACCACAGTCTCCATGTATATTTATTTAATGAAAATAACAGTCTCTTCTAAATAAATTAATCTATATTCTCTATAAAAGTCTCATTTACATAGGACCTTATGGTGATTTCGTCCATCATAATGAATTATGTTGGTTTCCCACCATTAAATTTTCTCTTTCCTATATCTATCTAAGGAAAGTAAACTATATTTTTGGTAATTTATGATTTCTATTATCAACCCAATGGTTGGAAATATTTCCTGAAGATAAGGATGATCATGATGTTATATTTCATTCAGACATGAAAAATAGACTAGACCATTCGATGATAGACAATGGTGATGAAAATTTAAACCTATTTTGTATCTTACAATAATGTTGATTCATTTCCCAATGCATCTTCATTGTAATTTTGTTATTTTGGAATGTTATCCAATGTTTGATCTATTAAGAACTCTTCTATTAACCATTATACATAATCAAGATGTCTGATTAGCACATATATAGATTACATAATCTCTATTGATAAATTTCATTATCAAATATGAATCACCATTATGGTTCACTAGTTTTAGGAGTTTGAGTTCTAGTCCAATAATGGGGTAATGATATTTGTCTTTTTTTTTGTAGTCCTTCTTACAATAGGAAGGAGTAATGAAAACTCAACATTTCTAGAGAGACGATAATGTCTCATAATCAGAATTTATTAAGCATTGTGTCTTCAATCCTCTAAAATTTTGTGCTTTTAGAGGCACTATAAAATACAATTACCATGATTGGGATGTCTTGAAAAGAAAATATCTGTTCATTTGGATATTAAATATTTAATGTTATTTTCATGTAGACACATATTATATAATAAAATTTTCTAAATCCTAGAATTTAACTGCATTCATGGCCATTAAAGTTATATCAAACTATTGAAACATCACTATCCACGGTGTAAAATTTCATGAAAATGTAACAAGGTTGAGATAATATTTGAGGGGTTTATTTTGATAGAAAAGATGGTCTTCTTGATTGAGGAATTAGTGCCTCAATTTTTGAACCATTAAGATTAATGTTTGGTTTCTATTCTGGATATATGAATAAAATGTTTCAGTTGTGAGAATTCATAGACTGGGATAATGAATAATTATTTCACTTCCAAAATTATTATTATTATTTTGATAGAAACTATTGATTTTTCTACAGATACCACATATAGGATGAGTGATTTTATCTAAAAGTTTTACATTATAATTGGTGTAATCAAAGAGATATTTTTTGAGGATTTCAAATGCTACAAGATTTTAATCAGTCCATTGATATGTGACCATTTTCTTTCTTAACATGGTGGAAAGAAAACACTTGCCTGAAAGGTTGTATAAGAAGTGATAGAAGTACACCATGTACCCAATGATTCATCTCAAATGTCTAAATATTCTATTATGTGAAATTAAATGAATAGATATTTTTTTCTTAGGGTTGAATTTGATTCCCTAATGGTGTATGACAAAGATAATAAATATTCCCCAGGTTACTATGAAATCATTTTTAGGGTTTATCTTTATGATTATGGTCATATATTATGGTAGGACATCTATAGGACAACCATGTTTTTTATATTTGTTTTGATAATTTAAAATAGTTTAATAAATATAGGATTCATGAAACTTCTCAATGAAGGGTTGGAATATGTGATGTATTCCATGTTTGTATTCAGCTCTAGAATTATTTAATATAATGGAAATTATCTTATAAGAGAATACCCTTTACGGGTCCATATAGGTAGTGTACTAATAATATTATAGAGCCATATGATTTTTTATACCCAGAGTTTCCATCCCCGAATGAGTGGTCCTGATAACTAGATGATGCATCAATCAGAAGCTCTATTTTTAGAATAGAGAAGTCATCTTTCAGACAGTGCCAGTCGAGATATTTGAAGTTGATAAAATCATTCATTTTCCTATTCATTTTCATTATCAGGATGATATTTTCTAGACACAAAAGATACTGACCTTCCAAAATCAATTATTCCTTGATAATATTGTCTAATTCAACCTCAATCATGGATTCATCTCTAATTTATTCCTCTTGTTTTTCTTTTTTGTGCTTCAGCTAACGTTACTCTTTACGTGGATTAGGTGATGATGAAAGATTCATAGAGTTATTAGAGGAGTCAATTTTTTAAAATTTTGAAGGTGAAATGGATACATCTAACCATATTGATGATGTGGGGTATCATTGAATTGTTGATGAGGAAATGATGGATAAAGAATGATCATCTTCATCCTATCTCATTGATGTGAAAACATATTCCAACTCTTCCAATGACATTTGTATTTTATGAATATTAAGGGATGAAGTGAATAATTGTTCATCTAGGATTTCATTAAAACTATCAGAGTTGACAGCTTCTCTTGTGAAACTATATCATGTTCCCTGTAAATCATTATGAAATTCGCTGATTTCTTTCTCAAATTAGGAAGCAATATTTTGATTTGATTGGTCTGAAACATGTACTATGCACTAATATTCCTAAAAATAGTTGTCAGAATAATCTCTATGGAATTTATGGAGTTTATTTATGTGAAGTATTCTATCATGGGCTATTACCTTTCCCTATGGTTGATTCCAAGGATATTTAATTTCATTCATATGATTTAAATGGTGAATTTTCACCCTAAAATGTTCCAATTTTTACATAGATAGGATATTTGATGCATTTTATTTATGACGATGGAAGAGCTACATCTAATGTACCAAGCACGTACCAACAGAAAATTTAATTCCTTATGTTAATGAAAAACCATGAATTCTGAGTGAGAAAAAATATCCACAATCTGAGCAATGATTTGGACTTCACCAAGAGGCTTTTTCTCATTCTTGTCATAACCCTATAACAATATTGTGGAGGGAGAAAGTGAGATTCCTTGAAACCCAATCGATAATGTATTCAAACTGGAATGAGTTTGACTCATAATCTATTAACAATAAAATATCACCCAATATTATTTCAAGATATATACATGGGTGTGACATGTCCGTATGTGATGGAATATTCATCTTGGTCCATAAAAAAGATGATTGTATAGAATTTCACATGATCACGCTCTGCATGATATAATTTTTCAGTAGAAACATAAAATTCAAATTCATGAGATCATGATAAAGCTTCTACAAGTTCATTAGGCTTGTTTTTTGATAGACTCATGGAATCCATGATTAAAAACATTGATGGAAGAAAGGCTAGATACTTCATAATTTCATATATATGGTCTAAATCTCTCCACCTCCTGACATAAGGAACCTCATTTATAATATCATTATGAATTGTATTACTGGTTTTAGATGTATTGTCATTTAGTGTAGGAGTTGAAGGTATATCATCCCTTGGTGTATTAGATCGACTAGGTCAACCAACGTGTTGATGCCGGTTAGGTGACAATATCAAATCTAGTCGAATCTCTAGGATGATCATGCCAGAAAAAAACTGATATATGTGGGGGAGCATTATTTCTCCAAATAATCAATTTGATTATATCTCCCATGCATCTCAACTATGTATATTTTTTGATCTAGGACATGGATAGAGTAATAAATATTTTCATGAATTCATCTTGTAGTGCATCCATAATTTGGATAGCCTCTTCCCACATCTCCATAATCAGTGTTATGGAATTTGTGTTCATAATTACACACATCATCTTAGAAGGGATCAATTATGTGAATAAAATCATTATAACTGAGGATCAAATCCTCATATAATGAGGATTTAGTATGGTAGGTTGGCCAATATTGTACAATTGGGTGGGATGGTTCCCTTGTTGTTGGGATTGATGGCATGGTGTCTGAGATAGTCAAAGACTACTTCAACATTAAAACAAGATCAACTTCCAACATTTTCTTCGTTCTATTCCAATCATGTATCATTTTATAAGACAAAGTCATTGTGGACTTAGAAACTGAAGAATTAATCTATGCCTAAATTAAAGTCTCCAAGGGAACATTTGGATGTTTCTACTATTCTTGAAGGATATCATGTGTCATGTTGATTTTCCTTTTGACCATCCAATCACTAAAAATCTATGTAACCTTCTATTAATTTCATATCATTCATTAAAATCCCCTATATTAACTACATGAACAAATTCTATTTATGTATTTTTATTTCCCAGCTTCACATACCCGATGTTGTCATATTCTATTGGATATATTTGAAAACAGAAAATTCATGAATGTTATGCCCCAATCCTCAGTGGAAAGGGAAATAGTACAATATACCTTCATCACAATCCTAGTTTGGATTCATGGGCATTATAAACTAGATAAATTTATTTCCATTGATGAGATGAAATATTATAGGAAATATTCATTTTGAAAATAGAAAAATTTATTCTTTATATCATCAAACTATTTTCACCTATTATCCCTTTGATTTTCCTTGTGAGGTAGGGCTTTGGGCTGATTATTAGAAGGTGGAATATACATTATATAGTGAGGGTTATGAACATAGGATGGGTTTTGGATCTATATTTATCATGATAGTGGAATAACTTTCATTCCATCTTATATTTCCTTGATTTGATGGAATTTATTAGGAATTAGTCTTGGTTTTTGTGAAGGAGTCTTCCACTCTTTTATTAATCACAACAATGTCCTAAAACCCTTGTTTTTATTTCATAAGGATGAGTGATGTGAAAAATTCATCACAAATATTCTCTATAAATATGGAAAAAAATTCATCCTGAGGAAATCATAGGTTTAAAGAGTACAGCATCCCATTCTACTAACCAATGAAATCCAATACCCTCCCATTTTTATGGTGATTTTAGTTTGATTGGTTTATGTCTATTTTATTCTATAACATTGAAATGATTTGGAGGGGTTATATTCAACGAAGACCATACATCCCAATAATTCACTCAGCTAGTATGTTTTTTGTTCACATAATGGATAGCCACTTTAAGGACTTCCCGAAGCACATGAGCTTCACTAACTCATGTTGTTCAGTGGTCCCCATCATGGGATCATAGTGGGACCTGAAATGTGCTAAATGCTACTCCAATCCCCCAAATACATTCAAAATTTAATATAAATGGTTCACAATGTTTGGTAAGGGTAATGTTAGATCAACCCATTCAGTTTAACACTTTTTATCAATGTAATATTGCAAAGAATTACTATATGTCATCTAATTTTTCTTTTAGTGACCCAATTTTATTGATGAACCCTTGAGGAATATCTAGATAAGTGGGTTCTAGAATAGAGGGAGAAGTAGGTATTGTAAAAAATGGTTGACATACTGGTATATTTCATGGCTAAACTACATGTTAATATTTGTAAGGACGTTCTTGGCACTACATTGGTTGTGTACCAAAATGAGGGAAAAAACAATATGTTACTATGCTATTCATGTATGTATTTGGTCGATAAACCCCATTTAGTAGATGTTCTTGTTGTATTTCTCTTATCATGAAGAACACAATATGTTTAGGATATTCAATTGAGATTTCATGTTAACGATATACTTGGAGAAAAAATCCATCAGATTAGTTTCTTTGGAGTAGTTGTGAATTTATACTTCTAAATTATTTGAATACGTGCTCTTTTAGAGAAAAACATTCCCCATGTGTATGAGATTTATCCTTTCTAGGAGGTGGGTGAAATGTGCATTTATTTTTACCCTTGTCATCGGTGGATACTCTATGTGATGGTAATGATAATGTGGTTGATGGATTCCTATGTTTAGGGGAAGCCTCTGATTTAGAGTAGGTAATCCTAATTCAATCGTATCTTTTTAAACTATATTATGAACTGAAACATCCTATCATTACTTCTCTGAATTGGACTCATGTTCCATAGGGTCTCCAGTTGAGGTATTATTGAAATTAACTAATTTGTAAAAAATTAAATTAAATTCATTAGTGACCTTGAAATATTTACTATCATTATTCCCTCCACAAGGGATCATAATTTCCTTTGTTTCCTCTCTTGGAGTGGTCTAATGGATGGTAACACAGATGGAATAACTAGATAATGTAGTTGTGTGTGTACCCAATGAGTATACCAAATCACAGAATTTGATAAATTAGGAGGATCCATTTTAAAGTGTTCATTCTAATCAATATAATACAGATTTTTTAAATGGGAGAGGTCTTGAATTGAAAAATCCCCCAACTCTAAGGGCTAGCCTTGTTCAACTTCCTCTTTCAGAACTCTTCGGTCTAGGTTTGTTGACCTTGATGTTTTTATTAAAAAATACCATAGCCTTATGGGATGGGTACACTCCATCAATATCATGGATATTTTTTTATTCACTTATCATATTCTAGAGTTTTTTTTATCATTTTTGTTGGGTGAATTACTTGTAGTACCCCAAAATATCCCATTATTGAAGAACATTTCACAATAAATGGCGTTTTAACTATCCAAGGACTGAATTTTCTTAAATGTGAGCCGACTCGATGTTTTCAAATTTTTAATGTAAAATTATTTCAATATTTTTATTTCTTGTAGACCATAATTTTTGTGAGTTAGTAATGTCTATTTTTGTAAAGTATTTCTTTGGTAGTGAACAGAGTCCACTTCTTGTTGTCAGTCTGATGATATGAAATTGAACGATTTAATTATTTAAATCCTTTTCAAAATATAGATTGTGGTGAATTGTGATTATTAGTGTTAACCCCATCATCTGATATGAGAACTAGATGATGTTTCAATGATCATATGACACAATTCTTTTATGACACTAATGCATTCGTTCTTGAGGGATCCTTTATGATCCACAGTTTTTGATGTTGTGCTTCCAGGAGATCCTCTGAGATAATTTTTCATTTATTTCCTTCAATTACATAATTTTACTCAGATACTCTTAATAGTTTAAAGACATATCTATTATGTTCTGAATGTACTTCCATATATTGAGTAAATTTTTAATACATAATGTTTCCACAACACATCTCTATTTTTTTATTATAGGTTCGTCAATGGAGATAACATAACTTGTATATCTTTTAGCTAGAACATTCATAATGTTTGGTATTTATTATTCGCATATTAACATAACATCATTAACCTAGTTCCTCCAAAATTGACATTTTTTATATTATTTTTCATAAATATACGTTTCGTAGGGACTTCCTCTGTCATATTGGAATGTAGTCAATCCATGTTGGGGCATATAATGACAGCTTCCCTGGGTTTTCTTTCATATTATAAATGATTACAATTTTTGAATGTAATGTAATTAGAAATGAATGTCTTGTTTTACTATGTGCCTCATGTTAAGAGGGTTTTCCCATTATTGTATCTCTATGTAGATGAACCTTTTAAAAAATTGAAACACCACTGTGGATAAAAAATACATAGTGAATTCAATAATGGTTAGTAATACAATGGTGGACTAGAGTAAAGGGAAGACCCTCATTCTATTTTATGTTTGGTTCATATTGAGGAATATCAATAGTATCCTCAAGAGATGATCTATCATGATTGATAAGATATGGAAAAAAATAAACACTTCACAGTGAAGTGTCTAGGGAAGACCTTTACAATGATTATAGTACTCACATAATTTTGTTATAAGATATTATGTTCCGAAGCTTCTATAAAAAATGTTTGATGGATTCATTAAATCAATAATAAAATTTATTGGCAGCATAGATCAATGTTTCATTTTCTAGTAGTATCTGGTGAGGATTCTTTTTATATGTCTTCTTATGAGAGGCTACATCCACTTACTGGGGAATGTGATTTTAATGTGTTGAGTTTTGTTCTTTCCTCAAAGAGGCCATAAGAATAGGCTGATCACCTCCATTTTGAATGGTATTATGGACACGATATAGTTATTCTTATAACATGTGGGAGAATTCCCCATGACCATTATAGATAATAGTAGAGGTGTGTGTCTAATCTGGTGTGACATGTTGATGAGTTACCCCATATATATGGACGAAATATTATATCCACACCTCTACCATTATTGTTAATGTAATGTTATTCTAGAATGATTGTTGAATGTAATAATAGTTTATTGTAAACCATTTTTCCATTGTATGTGTAGAGGCCCAAATATTGATGTACATGGACATTACATTACTTTTGTGGAATACATAATACATAACAAAAACAGACACACAAGGATCATAATAGTTTAGTGACTTTGGAAGCTCGGAATATAATCTTCTAATCATGGTGAAAGATCTTCAACATATCCATTAATGATCTTCCCCTTTTTTCATTCCTAAAACCATTATTTAAATCCTGGGGAAATGAAAACATATAAAGGGTGAGATCAAATTCTCAGTAAGGGTAAGCATAGAGAACATAAAACAATCCTTAGACATTTGAATGTAAAAAAACATGAACAAAAAATCTAAACATCAAAATCTTGAGCAATGACATAAAACATGGAAGTATGTAAGGCATAGATCATGAAGAAACATAAATCCTGATAAATTAGAATGGGAATAAAACATGTAATTGTGGAAACCATTAAGCACATGATACGATTTCCATAGTAGCCAAGGCATTACTGCCATGACCATATCAGTGGACAAAGTCCCTTTCTGAATCATGTTCACTCCTCGTTTCAGTCCTGTTACATTGAATCGTATTAACTTACCATTCCATCCATGTCTATCTCATGAGATATAAATCTTTACCCAATGCATTGGAGGGAGATATAGGTCTCACCCATCTCATAATTAAATCATTCTTACTTGTACCACAAAATATACAAACATCATTTATAATAACCCAAAGAATAAAATGGGTTTCATAAACATCATTCCATCATCACATAATCCATATAAAAGAAATGGATATCATTTCATAATAAGAAAAGTGAAACCCTGTAAATCATAGAGAATTTATAGTTGAAAAATACACATATGAAATAATGTCATCTTAGATGGAAAATGGTTTTGATAAAACACTTGAAATGAATTCTTGAGGAAAATATCCTTTCTTCTTCAAAATCAATTTCTTTTCACAAAACGTCATGAAATTTTAAAAGAAAAATATTTTTTTTAAAATATTCATGAAATATTTTGGAGGAAGCTTCATGAAAATAAGGCTGTATAAAACTGTAAATGTCATTTCATTCTGTATAAGTTAAAAAAACATTCTCCTCGTACTTTTGTCAGAAAAGTCAAAAAGTACCTCATAATTTAAACAATAGAAAGATTCCTTAAATACCATGTAGTAAAAGTAAAAATGGGTAAAATGGGAATTAAACATACATAAAACAAATTTAGAAAACATGGACATGGATGATAACAATAACCCCAATAAATACTTACGTATAAGAAATCTCAGATAAAAATGAGATTTTAAAAATTATCCCTTACCTTAGGTCTGATATGCTTCGTATGTATCCAAAACTCTTTTATAATGAATTAAATAATTACATTTAATTATTACATATTCATGTTCATTATTATGATATCATATATGGTTCATTTATGACTTTATATTACCCGTTCTTTTGTAAATTCATGTTAATGTAGCGTTTTGGGTAAAATCGTTTCATTAATCATCCGTGATTTGACTTGTAATTATTCATATGATTACTTAGATCATGATTACATAATTCCAGAATATAAAAAATTATTTATATATAATATATATTCATAATATACATATATATAATAGATCAAAAATGGAATGAAATAAATTGTTCATGTAGACGGTAGGTCGTACGTACGCATGAACGTTGTTTTCGTTTCCATATTGTGTTTAATAGAATTAAGTAGATGACATACATATATATATATATACATAAATCCAGTAGCTTTATAATGTCATATATTTCGTTATTATTTCTTATATATACTTTATAATCATTCTTGAATGGTTATCATGGAAAATGAATCTCATCGCATCGTGGAGACAGTAGTCCGTACGTACGCATGGACAATGATATCGTTTCCATAATTATTGAATTGAATTGGAGTGGATGATACAATATATAAGAATTAGTAAGATGTTATAATAACTATGTATAGTTATTCTTTACACCATTATACCCATCCAAGTAAGGTGGTGTTGAAAAAATAGATTACACCACAGTGTGGAGACGATATTTCGTACGTACGCACGCGCGATGATTTCGTTTTCCGTAGGATGGATAAAAGGTGAAATGGGGTTGTTTCATATTTATAATAACATATCAGTATATGACTGATACTGATTTTATTACTTCATAATGAAACCCTTAATGAAGAGGATGTATAAGAAGAATGAAACTTGAATGAATCGGTAGAAGGTATTACCTCTTTCTCGAAGTGCCTCCATTGAACTTCCTCTTAGGGCACTAAAGTTGGACTTTTGAGAAGACCAGTACCACTATTAAAATTTCTAGGGAAGTTGTTAAGTGAAATGGTAATAGTTTGGCCAAGCTTGAAGGCTCAAATTGGTGTGAGGATGAGAGGGAGGAGGTTTCCTTTTATAAGGGAGGAGAGGGGCACCTTTGGAATTATAAGAAATATTAATTTATAATAAATTTCAACCAAACTTAAAAACCTCCAAAAATGACTCATAATTTAATATTAGATGAGATAGGGTTGTAATCTCATAAACCAATAAAATTTAGACATGTAGGGAATTTATTTTAAACATTATCAACTTGATTTATCCTTATTTAATCTATTTAATTTTATTTGTGGTAATAAGATTATTAAATTGTTATAAATAATTACTTATGTGATTTGAATTATCCATATTTAGATAATTAATTACATTTTACACTATATATATTTCAATTTATAATTTTTAAATATTTTTGTGATTTTTAAACAATTAAATAATATGTTATTTTTATAAAATAACAATAGTGTCAATTTTGACTCTATTAATTTATTGGAATTTAAATAAAATCCACACCAAGGATATATTAGAAATAAAATATTTAATAGGTTCCTAACATGTCATAGTATTCTATAAAATTAGTGGGTAACATTAAATAGTTCATATAATATTTATTTTACTATTTGTAAAACAATTTATTTGATATTTCTCTTAATAAAATAATTACTACAACATTTTTGTATAATTATTAAATATACTTATTTATTGCATAAAAATTAAAAATAAAATACTAGGATGAGGATAAATCTTTTTTTTCATAAGAATACATTTAGTCAGATTTATCTTCTAAAACACCCAAATTTTAAAATGTTATATGTATTAAATTATGAAGGGGACAACTTTGACATCATATAAAATAAAATAATATAAGTGTTATAATAACTTTTTCAAGACTCCAAAAAGGAATATATTCGGTCATTTTATGATTATGGTGTGTATATACACCACCAATATGTTTTGGTCAGGTTTTTGAGCCCTTTATTATCTATTACTATTTCAATAAAAACAATATTATTGATTTTTTTACTAAATAAATAATTTCTGCATCATTAATGTATAAACTAATAAGGTAATTACATAACTATTAAAAATTAAAAATAAATTACCATGATAAAGAAAAACATTTTAGATTCAAAATTAGTATTTATAAACGAATTTATATTCTGTATAACCTTATATTAAAAATACTTTAATTATTAATGTTTGAGTGAGACATATTTCACTTTCCTTTAAATAAAATAAACTAAAGGTCTTAATCATCTCCAAGTGGGTTCTAATGGATTACATTTCGACCAAAAAATGACTTAGGACGAAATATAATCAACAAATTGTATTAAGACAAGTGTTAGGGTAATTTTATAATTTTAAATTTACCCTTAATTACCCGATTTACATTTTACTATGGTAAATAAAATTTACAGTAGTTACTATTTATAATGCCCAAAAATAAAAAGTAGACTATTAATATAATTTGGACCCACTAATTCCAAATATGGAATCCATTTTTAAAAATTCAATACATAGAAGTTGTATAAATTAAATTAAAATTTATCCCATTGTCGAAAGAAAACGGGTTTTTGTTTAAAACATTGCAAAAGATTGAAATTATTTTACCTATGAATTCAATGTAAAATCCATGTTAATTACATAAATTATATTAAATTGTAAAAATATATTCTATTTATACTTTAAAAATATTAAATATTATAATTTATCCATATAAATTATTACGATGAAAAATGATGTTTTTAATTAAAATATAGTGTGTTTATACTATTCATTAAAATATGAAAGTTATCAGAAAAATATCAAAAAATTATCCAATGTAAATTTTTATATCATGATTCAAAAGAAGAAGATTATTTTGTAAAATTTTACTTATAAACTTCTAAAAATTATATTTAAAATGGGTGCGCCATCAAAAGGCGACAAAACTGCATTTTTTCAAAAATACTTATTTTACCCGAAAAAATTTATTTTGTACTCATACCATGTTATAGAAAATGTGTAAGATAAATAATAATTTTATAAAATTAAAAATTTAGTTAATATTATTCATAACGGCTAGTTTATAATAATATTATTACCATATATCATTGTTTAGTGAAACTCGGTATTGCATTCAACACACGCTATCGAAGAAGGTCGTGATTGCCTGTAATGCAAGCCTATTAAGTGTTGTGTATAGTGAAAGACTCCTTTGTTGTTGCGTACAACAAAATGAAACCATATCTCATTTATAAATTTAATATATTTATATATATATATACACACTCAATGTTGCATAGAATAACTAATATCAAACAAACATGAAATTTTGTGTAACACAATCCAAGATTAGTGTTGTGTATACTACACGCTAATACGGTGTTGTGTATAGTGAAAGATAATCTTGGTGTATCGTACGACAAAAGATATGAATTAAATTAAATATCATGTATCTTATAAAATATCGGGTTGTTACAGTAAGGATTTTATTGGTGGCATCAACAGTTGGGACATAGATATATGACCATTCAATGGATGGAGAAGTGATTTGTGCCTTCCTCTTTCCTCCATCACATGTCGGTGGATACTGAACATACTGAGGTGTGGGGGGAGTTGAACCTTCCCTATATTCATTACTATTGATTACTGAATGAATCCTCAAAGTGATTACAGATGAGGCTGTTTATAGGAATGATAAAATATTATCAGTGTTTGTGGTTGTACAAATTTTCCAACTATATTTGACGGGAGGAATTCATAAGAAACTACTAGATGTGGCTTCATGAATGATTGATTAATGTGGGTTGGTTTTTCTACCTACTCATGAAATTCCACTAAATTTGAACACAATGATCCCTTTAAAACTTCTATTAATGTCTAATTCCATGACTGGTTGGTGTGGGAAGGTGTATCTTCATGCTTGTTGTGTTCCATGTGATTATAAAGAATGGAATTTATTGATGTTTCTAGTATAGGTCGATGGAAAAATAGAATAGTATATTCAGGTGTGTGTTCTCAATCAAAATCTACCAACAAATTTGATTGGTTGGATTCTCTATAGTGGATAGAAGTGTGTCATGATTCCCTATTGGATTGTTTCTTCCTTGATTGGGCCTTATTATGTTCCCTCGTATAGATATCCTGGGGAATACTACTAAGGATAGAACCCCTATCATGTCAATGGTTCAATACCATGAGAAATTGGCAGCAATGACTTATATATGGATCACATTGTATAGAACCATGTTTATTCTAGATAAGGTCACATATGGCCTCTTCACCCACCATCGTATGATATTGGAGTTACTAATTTCTTTTGGATAAAATCCCAAAATGGTTGGTGAGGATTATAGTTTCTGACAGTGTCTGGAAAATATTCCATCATTGAGTGGATGACTAGAATATATTGAAGAGATGGATGTCTAGTCTGGAAGGCTCTAGCGTATGGAAAGCACTATTCTGGCGATATTCCCTGATCACTGCAATCAAGACCCATCACTGGAGACACATGGTTGATGATTACATAATCTATATGGATTGGGGGACACCATGAATGGTAGTTGGGGAATATATCTATGGGAGTTGGGTGGACATCATTTGGATTAATGAGGCATCAGTTTAAATTTACTAGTTATATAGGTGACAAATCCAAAAATTCAAACCCCATAAAAGTAGTCCCATTAAAATAATTCATGCACAATTGATTGTCTTGTTTGGATATCATTATTTATCGTAGTGAAAGGGGGATGACATATGGGTGACACTATCATATTATTTATGGATTAATGTTGGGTTCATATTTTTTTATGAATAAAATTTTTGATTCTAATGATTAATTTTAGGGGGGATGAATTTTGTAAAATCATTCACGTTGGGTCCACTATTTTTGAGATATCTCCAATGGTTTTTTTCATGGATCCATAATCACAAAATGAATCTTACATCCATGACATCTCATGTACCTACACTCCCATGGTAGTCACTAATTAATGAACAATCCCAATGATACTTAAGAACTCATACTGGTCGAGAGTATGGGAGTTAGAGTTCATAATGACCTTTCAGGGGGAATGATTGACTACTTTGGGAATCACTTAAAGAGTTAATATATTTTTGATAATACTCCATTATTTATAATTTATGATGGGGTTCACCCATGAATTAATAGTCAATAACTTACTTGTGTGCTATTTAGAATCATTGGTATGTATCGGTGGGTCTGTTTCAATGGAGATATTTGTATGTATTTGAGGTTCTCCATTATTGGTATCCGTTTATGTACTAATTAGATAAAACATTTTTATTATTATCATATTTCTTTTTTTGATCCAAACAATGGGGAATTAAATATTTTATTGTTATCTATGGATATAAGAGTTGTTTTGATGTCAAGATCAGACTCATGAGATGTGATTCCTATGTTTTTTTTACAAAACAATAGAACCCATGTTGTTTAGTTCAATCTAACATGACATGTCATATCGTTTATGGTTATGTGATAAGGGGTAACAAATATATTTTAAAATTATATAGTAAAGACATAGAGGACAAATGTTCCTTGTGAAATAATGGAGTGAGACTTATGCTGAATCAACCAAGAGACCCAAAAGAGATATGAGCCCCCAGTAAATATAAGACCCTCCTAGGAATGTAAACCAAAGAGAATTGGCTTTTATGTGGGGTGTTAGGTTTTCAACTGAAGGAGGATCACTTGGTATCTCATTTTAGACGAGAATAAAATCCTACATTGTTCATTTGTGAGGACAGAAGCTTATGAAGTTCCACTTTGGGTTTTCTCATAGGAGAGTATGGATCTTTGAGAGGTTTAAGATGGAGATTACGCATTAGTATTATTACCTACGGTGAAATGTGATTTTTGGTTGGGGCATACTCTTACAGAGGATTCCCGTAGTTGTTTGGGGATAAAACATTGTATAATGCACATGAGGTTCTGATTGGGGGAATACATTATATAAGAGGATTCTATGATTGTTTTGG